>CM065590.1:164616326-165216326 GCA_033119425.1 Bufotes viridis
TGAGCTTTTGCCATATTCATGAAAAATTATCTATTGCGAAAGATGGCTGCAATAAACACTTCATTGGCATGCTCTTTCTGCTTCAGTTATTATACTCGGGTATCTTCAAGGAGGATTTAATGGGAAGGAAAAAGGGGAGGGGGGGTAATACAAGTGGAAAAAAGGAGGATAGGTTGAAGGGAAGAATGCAAAATGTGTATAATATGAATGAAGGCACAAGAACTATGAGAAACAAGGAGTCCTAAAGACAAGAAATTAGGTACATTTTGAGAGAAAAAAACTAAAACAATTTAATGTATTTACAAAACCCCATAAACCGAAAAATGCTAATTGTACTAGCACAATATAAAGTAATTAGCCATTACATTAATTAAAACCATCTATTATTGGGGCGGAGCTTGGCAGCAGAGCGCACAAGACATGTCTGTGTGAGCTCTGCAGACGACCGCCGGTTTAAGAGCATATTAAGCGCTTTTCATTAGCTACAAATGGGGAAGACCTCAAGGGAGAGATCCAAGGAGACGGCTGGAGCCCCCACACCTGGTCCCACCAGAGGAGATATGGACAAATTTGTCCAAAAACGGCTGATTGCCCCAGCTACACCCCGGCCCAAGATGGCGCCGCAACAAGAAATACCCGCCCCTTCTGAAGGCTCCGCAGAATCGGAAGGAGAGAGCGAAGCTGATAGAGAGGGAGGAGGTGAAGAACTCCCAGTCTCCAGGAGATTTATGAAGGATCTTATCACCGAGGCACTTGCACCGCTTAAGAAAGACCTTACAGACATCAGGCGCGACATGCGGCAGATCGCGGACAGGGTTGAGGAACTTGAGACCCAGCAGGATAAGGTAACTTGCCACTCCATCGCAGTTGCCCACAGCCTGGATAAAGCGCAAGCTCATATTAACCAACTCTACAATTTGTCTGAAGATCAAGACAACAGCGGCAGGCGCAATAATCTGCGCTTTAAAGGCCTACCTGAGTCTGTCTCCACAGAGGAACTGAGGGCGCCATACTGGAAATCTGCAACATGCTGCTAGGCCCAGAACACGGCCTGGACCTCACCATGGACAGAGTCCACCGAGCGCTGCGACCTCCGCCCAAACCTGGTGATCCTCCCAGAGACACAATCTGCCGCCTGCTAAATTTCCAATCAAAGAGAAAATTTTGCAAGCCGCCAGAAACAAGAAATCTATAGTCTTCGGAGATGCGGAGCTATTTCTTTTCAAGATCTATCCTCTATCACCCTGCAAAAACGCAGGATTCTAAAACCACTCCTGGTGAAACTCAGGGACCTGAATATTACCTATAAATGGCTTCACCCCTTCGGCCTTTTCATAAATGCGCCTAGCAGGAAGCTGGTCATACGCTCACAAGCTGATCTATCTATAGTATACGACACTCTGGATCTTGCAGATCTGGGAATACCCGATTGGAATGCGGCTACGGACCTCACGGATCTGCCGGAGCTTCCATCACCAGCACCATGGATCCCAGCAAGCAAATCCACGGAGGGCCGAGGCAAGAGGAAAGCAGGAAGAAATACACCTAAGAAGCCCACTTTCCGAGATGAAGACATTTGACTCCCCTCACTCTGCCTATAATGCGGGACTTTTTGTATACTGTGGTGCATCATCCTACCATCGGATAAGTATCTATAGATACACTGATAGTTGAATGTGTACTGTTGTTTACCTTCTTAGGCTAATGTTTATAGGTGATGATCACCCTTCAGAATGCACCCCATTTTGTTCTATTTGCTCTTTACCTGTTTAGGTCCTTACGTTTTTATTGCCCACTCTGCTCTTTTTGGCGACATTGCCATATGTTTTTCCATATGCTTACTCACTACTTTCTATTGGCACTCAGTTTTGCTGATGATCTGTGTTTCCCCGTCTACCCCTCTGACTTTCCCCCCCCTCTCCCCTTCCTTGTCGTGTAGGCTCAGCTTGGTCTTATTTCATATTGATGCAGAGGGACCCCATCCTGATTTCTTATGATGGCGGACATTAGGATTTGTACTTTCAACGTTAAGGGGATGAATGTTCCAGCTAAACGTTCTCAAATATGCATGACTCTGAAGAAACAGAAGGTGAACTTTGCTCTTTGCAGGAGACTCACTTCAGGAGTGGAAACGTTCCTACTATGTCTAAACTGACATTTAATCAGTGGTTCCATGCCCCTCCTGCAGTGGCTCCTCTAGAGGGGTTTCAATAGCTATTCACAAGAACACTCCTATGGTGGTTAGCTCCACGCTGCTTGATGATGATGGCCGATATCTGTTTATTAAGGGTTCCATAGGCACACATGTTATAACTCTGGGCTCCATATATGCACCTAACATAGGACAGGCTGATTGGCTCTGTCGCATACTCCCCGTTTTCCTGGATTTTGCCGAGGGAACCATCATCCTGGGAGGCGATGCCAATGTGGCATTAGATCCTTTGATTGATTCCTCAAAAGGTACATCATCCTTGTCCTATGGGGCGTTGCGGAGGATCAGGTCAGGCCTGGCTTCGGTGGGGCTTGTGGATGCCTGGAGGACGCTGAATCCTTCAGTAAAGGATTTCACGTTTTATTCGGGGGCCCATAGGTCTTACCAAAGGCTGGATTACTTATTTGTTCCCCCCAACTTATTGTCGGCATGTCGGGGCTCCTCCATTGGGAGCATGCTACTTTCAGATCACGCTCCAGTATTCCTTGACTTACAATTCTCTTTTCTTCCCAAACCTCAGTACATCTGGAGACTCGATGAGACGATCCTATTCCAGCAGGACAGTGTTTCGGATATTCGTAAGTGCTTATCAGAATATTTTTAGATGAACGAGACAGGTGAGGTACAACTGGGTACTGTTTGGGAAGCGCATAAAGCGGTTATCCGCGGGCATATTATCTCCCTCTGTTCTCATCTACGTAGACAGAGAGAATCTAAGATCCTTTCTTTACAAAAGGAAATTCAGTCCCTTGAGTCTCTCCATAAAAACATGCTGACCAGAGTACCCTAGATAAGCTGTCTCTCTTGCGCTCTGAATTGAAAAATATTCTGAATTCTAGAACCGCCAGGCTTTACCTCTCTGCACAATACAAACACTTTGCGCACGGAGATAAAGCATCTAAGTTCATGATGGCCTCTTTGAAAAAGAGGAAAACTCACTCATACATTCACTCTATTAAACACGCTGATTCCAAATTATTGATGTCTACTGAAAAGATCGCTAAGAGGTTCAGTGACTTTTATCATTCTTTATATAATATTAGATCTGCTGAGGACACCTTCTGCATACAACAGAGAAGTGAGATCATAGATAACTGGCTATCTAAACTGCGCCTTCCCTCATTCACCAATGCCCAAGCTCAAGACCTTTTAGAACCATTCACGCTACAAGAACTATCCAGTACACTTAAGAGCCTTCCCCTCCATAAAAGCCCCGGTCCTGATGGCCTACCCGCCTCATATTACAGGACATTTCAGGATATCCTGATGCCTCGACTTCTAGCCCTCTGCAATGCGGTATTATGTTCCTCTCCCCTTCCACCTCAAATGCTTGCCGCTGTGATCACTATCCTTCCTAAAGAGGGGAAAGACCCTTCCTCCTGCGCCAGCTACAGACCCATCTTTCTTCTTAATATCGACCTGAAGATATTCGCTAAACTGCTAGCAACACGGCTACAGCAGTTTCTGCCGTCCTTAATAAACGCTGAACAGGTGGGGTTTGTGGCTGGCCGGGAAGGCAGGATGAATACGACGAGATTAGTGAACATAATACACTTCGCCAGACGGCATAACATTCCCTTAGCTCTATTGGGGACAGACGCTGAGAAGGCTTTTGATCGGGTCGATTGGTTATTCATGCAAAGAGCCCTGCTTAAATTCGGCATCCCAAAGCAATTTGTCACATCTATTATGTCCATGTATGTGAACCCCACTGCCCAAGTGCGGGTCAATGGTATTCTTTCCCCTACTTTCAAGATAAGCAATGGTACGAGGCAGGGGTGTCCCCTGTCACCCTTTCTATTCGTCCTGACGGTGGAATGTCTTTTCCAAGCCATACGACAGGATGGAGACATAAAAGGAGTGACAATTCAAGGGAAACACCACCAATTAGCAGCATTTGCAGATGATTTACTACTCATCATAACCAACCCGGAGGGAGCCTTTCCGGCGGTCTGTTTCCAATTTGAGACATTTGGCCAACTATCAAATTTTTTGATTAATCCAAGTAAGTCACAAGTACTGAACGTCACCCTCAGCAGGCAACGCCAAGCCTTTCTTCAAATTAAAACTCCTTACCTGTGGTCATCCTCGTCGATTACGTTTTTAGGGGTTAATATTACAGCTGATCCCCGAGATCTATACAATGACAATTTCAAACCTCTCATTCTGGCCCTTCAAAAAACGATTGACGCTTGGGACATTCCATTCACATCCTGGTTTGGCAAGAGGACATTGATCAAGTCGGTCCTACTGCCGAAAGTTTTATACTACATGCAAGTCCTACCTATCTCTCTACCCACATCATTTTTCTCGTCTATTAGAAAGATGTTCGCTACCTTTCTTTGGAATAAACGTAGACCGAGGCTCCCTCATAATCTGTTGATCCAACATAGTTCTAGAGGTGGAATGAGATTACCGGATGTGTCCCTATATCACAAAGCAATTCAGGCTCAGCGTTGCCTAGAGTGGTTCAGACTCCCCCCAGATAGATTAGACCTGGAATTAGAAAATGGCATGGCAGATACCCCGATTAGAGCTCTTCTTTATAGGCAGGTCACTTCCCTATCAAAGGATTTCCCTTCTCTAAGCCACATGACCAGGGCAACCATATCCCATTGGCATTTGTGCCTAGCACCCCATCTGCTATCTTCCACTGATACTTCCCCTGTATATCAAGTCAGAGACGTCCTCTGGTCCTCTTCCAAGGCATTTCGGGATTCCCTCCCGAAGGATAGCTCTAAAATCACCTTGCCACTGGTAGATCTATTGGGCGCTGACTCTGACCTCTCTTTAGATGACCAGTTATCTCACCCTCAGTTACAGTGCCTTTCTTTTATGCAGAAACATACTATTAAGCGCATCCTGCATAAAAGCCTGAACACGCCCCTTGTAACCTCCTCTCAATTTGAATCCCTTATCCTAGCAGCAGCTGACCCATATCAAAACTGTATGCGATAATGGTCTCTCTCAGGAGCCCACAGAAATATAAGTTTCTTGATAAATGGGAAGGTGACCTAACAAAGCGCTTTACACCTATGGAAAAGAAAGTCCTGTTGGCCTCGTCTCCTAGAGTCTCCAGGTGTGTACGGCTACAGGAGAATGTGTACAAAATGATGACTAGATGGTACTACACTCCAGAACGTCTCCACTCAATTTACCCGACTGTCGATCCCATATGCTGGAGATGTCACGCCAATATTGGTACCTTTCTCCACATTTGGTGGGAATGTCCAAAAATCTCGACATTCTGGAGTGCAATTTGTTCCACACTCTCCTCAATCAGTAAAACTAAATGTACCCCCACAGCTAAACTGTGCCTTTTGGGCTTGTCACTGGACATGAAGGTCAACAGACATATGAAGACCTTAATTTCTACACTCCTAGTTGCTGCCAGAGTTCTGATAGCCCACAACTGGAAATCTGCTGAGGCCCCTGCACTGACACACTGGTTGTCCAAATGTGATAGCATTTATAGACTAGAACAGATAGCCAGTTGGGAGATGAGAACAACTGCAGTATTTCAAGCGACATGGTCCCCATGGCGTACCTATCGCGCCTCGCTGCTCTCATAGAATACCCCCACTGTTTTAGTTGGAGATCTTCGCTGCATGATATCCATGATCTGGTCCTACATTTTCTTAACCCCCCCGCCCCCCTCCCTCTCTTCCCCTAATCTTCCCCTCCACCTGTTCATTTGTTTAATGGTCTATTTGTTTTATGATTCTGTTGTCACTATCGGTTCTTTAGTGGGACTCCTGTCCCTTGAGACATATCACGCCCTATTCGCAATCCTTTGGACGTTCAGGCCTACCAAAATTCGATCAAGCTCTGTACTTTGGAAGTGCTGTTTGTACTTTCTGTGATTTGGGTCTGCGAACCCGTATTTTTGACGCATAATATGTCTCTTTGTCATGTTCACTTTTGCTTTACAATAAATATTTTGAAAACTAAAAAACAAAAAAACAAAAAAACAACCCATCTAATATTGGTTAGGCCTTCCTTGCCACCACAATAGCTCTGACCCATCAAAGCATGAACTCAACATAACCTCCAAAGGTGTCCTGTGACATCTAACACCAAGAAGTTTGCAGCAGAACCTTTAACTCTTGTAAGTTGCGAGGTAGAGCCTCCATTGATTGGACTAACTTTTCTAGCACATTTACAGATTCTTCATAGGATTGAAATCAGGGGACTTTGGAGGCCAAATGAACACACTGAAATGTTTGCTCTGCTCCTATTTTTGAATTTTTTTTTTTTTTGCAGTGCAGCAGGGCCGTTATCCTGCTAAAGAGAGTCACTGCCATAAGGGAACCACTAAGGTGGCTGATTCAGAGTAAAGAAATAGCGATCCCTACATTTTTGAGAAAGCGCATAGAAGAAGAATCGTGGTGAGATAGACTAAGTCCCGCGATATGCGTATAAACAGGCTAGAATTGCAGAATAACTAAGTCCCCGGGCATGCGCCAAGGAGAAAAGTTTGAACTGAAAATATCTAAGTGCGGGGGCAGGCGCATTAGAATAAAGCGAACAAGCGAAAATTTTAAGTCCAGGAGGATGCGCAGAGAAGAAGACAGAGCGATGAGAAACTAAGTTCCTAGACATGCGCATAAGAAGGTAATATATCAGGGACTGATGCACTGAAAAACAAAGTCCCCTGACATGTGCATATATCGGGGAAGGAGTGCTGAGAAACTAAGCCCCTTGACATGCGCATAAGAAAATACATCGGGGACAGATGTTTAAAGTCCCAGGGCATGCGCATAAAAGAAAACTGCGGTGAGACAAAGTCCAGTGACATGCGCAGAAGCTAATATGTAAGCTTAGAGCACGCATGCCAGCAGGGAGATCATGGATTGGAAGGAATATACCTGTATCGGGATTGGTAAAAGATAATGGACAGAACATGATTGACCAGTATAGGATCGGGAATGAACAATGCCCCATGGAGAGGACCTCCTGATTTGACATACAGAAATAGGTGGGACATAAAGAGTGATATAATCCTGCAACAGGAGGCACTCTGTTTCTTTGCTCCCGCACCCTGACGAAGCCACGTATGTGGCGAAACATGTCGGGGGGGCTATAGGGAAAGAGTTTTAAATCTGGGTCCAGGGAAAATTGTGAGAGGATCGTACTGCAGGCGCTCCTCTTAATAGGTTTAAATTATATTTATTTTAAGTTTTTTGTGCATAATTATTAGCAATACAAAAAAACTTTCCAAATAGAACGCTCTTCTTAATAGGAAAAAAACAGACAGACAAGAAAAGGAAGGAGAGGACTAGAGAGGCATAGATAAATACATCTGGAAGGAAATTAAACTGAAAATAAAAGGAACAATCTATTTTTTTTAAAAAGCGGTAAATCATGGCAGCAAAAAATAAAGAATGTGATATAGAGATAGTGTGAAGTAACACTAATCTTTAGATATATAGAGTTTTCTCAAAAAAAGGAGATCTTCCCATAAGAAATGAGGAATATCCATAAATGCTGAATATTATTCCATCTCTAGTGAAAATATATCTATTTAAAATCTATATATATATATATATATATATATAAACAAAAAATCCCTGTACCCAAAGTTTTTAATTTTTTGGTGGGTAAGAAAAATAATAATGGTTTTAAAGAAGACAAAAATAAAAGTTAATTTTTATCAGGGCAATAAGCAGAAAATTTTGTGGCTGAATCAGCCACCTTAGTGAGTTTTCAGAAATAATTTTTCTGGGCCAAAAATCGGTCGTTTTAGGAAATAAGACTGCCATAAGGGAATACCATTGCCATAAAAGAGTATACTTGATCTGCAATGATGTTTATGTAGGTGGTATATGTCCTCATGAATGGCAGGACCAAGGTTTTCCAGCAAAACTGTCACCAGAACATCACTTTGCATCTACAGCCTTGTCTCCTTACAGTAGTGCATCCTGGCACTCCTGATTGTATCCATGATTTAAAAGAATAAATGATTTATCAGAGAAGGCCATTTCTTCTAGTTACTCTATTGGCCAAGTCTGATGCCCACATGCTCATTCTACGTGTTGGCGTTCTTCACTGGTCTCCAACTAAGCAGCCCCATTTGCAGAAAGCTGTGAACCACTCTGTATGTTCTGACTCCTTGTATCATAGCCAGCAATTTGTTCTACAGTATCTCCTCTTAGGGATAAGACTAGATGGGCTAGCCTTTGCTTCTCATTTGCATAAATGACCCTGTAGCTGGTTAATCGTTAGTCCATCCTTGGACCACCTTTTGGTATGTACGAACCACTGCATACAGGGAATGCACCACAAGACCTGCCATTTTAGAGATACTCTAAATTAGATGTTTAGCAATCACAATTAAGACCTTGTCGATGTCACTCATTTCACTTGCCTATTTTCCTTCCTCAAAAATACATTATCTTCAAAAACTTGTATTACCTTGTATTATTTTGCTTACTAATATATTCCATCCTTTGATAGGTGCCATTGTTATGAGATAATCAATGTTATTCACAATCACTTCACCTTTCAGTGGTAAGGTCGTGGCTAATTATTGCATGTCAGTTCCATCCTAGAAATCACTGAAATTATGTAACGGGTTTAGAAAAAGCACAGAAAACTAGCTAAAATGCCTTCTTTAACCCCTTAAGGACCCTTGCCGTACATGTACGTCACAGCTGGACGTGACTTAGGAACCAGCGAAGTACATGTAAGCACAAGGTCCACAGGGTGCTGTGAGGGAACCTGCGGGGAATCAGGGCACCATGGCTGCTCTTACCGGCAGGCATCTATGCCAGGTAAGGGCAGCATGGTGCAGCACCACCCCCTGCAGATCCAAGCTCTGCGATTGGCCAGTCAATAAAGACTGGCACATCACAGCGCCGGAAGCAGTATGGAGCTGCGGGCGGGGTCAGGGGAGGTGACCGGTGCTGAAACGGTCAGCACCTGTCTCCTCCGTGGTGAGGCAGGGGACACCAGCCAATAGTAGCGTTATAGCTGCACAGGAAAGGTCTAAACCTCCCTGCATTCAGCCATTCTAGCTGGTAACTGCATGCAGAGAGGTTCTGTGCTTTTCTGTGCTGCTTCTTGGCTTGTTGAGACTTCTGGTGCACCACCATTGTGATTTCAACTTTTCCTACTGAAAGAAGAAAGAAGTAAAGAAGAACATCTCGAGTTTCTGCCCTGATTTTTTTTTCATTTGCAGTTGTTCCAGATCCCTAATCCACCCTCCGTCCCTGTCCCTTTCCGCCTCCCTTTCCTCCCATCCCCTCCTTTCCATTTTGCAACCACTGAGCACAACATTTCCTGAGACTGGAGAAAATGGTAGGCACGGCAGAACATTACAATTGCTTTATATGCAGATAGAGTGCTCTAATATATTCGCGATTGCGCAAATCGGCAATTAATGATGCACATATTTTGGCACAATAAGTGAAACTTCGCATTTTAGCAGGTCTGACTAGATATTACTGATTGGAGCACTAAGTATTGTTGTGAACTTGTGACATCACAGCACTATGTCTGTAGCATGTATGTATGGACAGCAGAACCTATCACACTACCTAACACCCTGCACTGGAACTACACTATATCACGATGTAACCTACACTGACTATCTCCCACTAACTATCTTTATTATATATTAGTGATGAGCGGCAGGGGCAATATATAAATTCGCAATATTTTGCGTATATTCGTTAAAATATTTGTCATATATTCGCAAATATTCATATTCGAGATTAGTCTACTGAATGCAAAAAATCTGCAATATAATATTACGTGTAATGCGAATACTCTAAAACACAAATATATAGCACTATAGAATATAGTGCTATATATTCGTTTTTAGAATATTCGTCATTTTTCCAATTTAATGTGAAGAGTCATTGGCCCAAAAGCAACTCAAGCAGGGAGGAATCATGACTTTAGATGGAAAAAATGAGGAATATTCTCGAATTGAATTGACCTACAAATCAGTAATGACCAGGGTGGATTTGATTTAAATCAAACTGATTTAAATCACGATTTAAATCACGATTTAAATCACTAGTCAGTAAGTCTTGATTTAAATCATAGTTTTCTACATAAAGAGTAATTCTTGCTGGTATAACTTATAATATGCAAGTAGATGAAGATTTTTAGAATAACAACTTTTCCTATTAGTTTTTATCCCCAGTTTAATAGGTTAATCATTCATATTTGGACAACTTTTCTGTTGTACTTAGGAAGGAAAAAAATATTGTTTCTATTGTATTCACTTAACTTCTTTAAACTTAGTTGATTCTGTATTCATAGGTTTGTAGAAGTTAGAATTAAGGTCTTTTCTCAACTCTGTTCATGTTATAACATTTTTGCTGTGAAGAAGAGGCATGTGATCTCTGCTGAGTCAAATTCAGTTTTGAGAACTGCAAAAGTAAACCAAGCATCTGTGATAATATCTTGTAGGCAGAGAAACTGCCCAATAATCTTACAAAAACCTCTGGAAGAGCATGAAATTGTGAATGGATTCATGGAATTTATTTACCAAAAAAATAAACATATACAGCCTTATTCTACATAATTAAAAAACTAATATTTATTTCATGATGGAATAACCTTGGATGGTAATATATTTTCCTCAAAAAGCATTTTATATAAAAAAAATCCAATTTAAATAAAAACAATCCTATTTAAATCAAATAAATCAGATTTAAATCAAATAAATCAGATTTTTGATTTTTTAAAAATCATTGATTTTTATCCACCCTCGTAATGACTCATTACTGATTTAGAATATTCTTCATTATTTAATTTAGTTTATGTTATGTGAAAAATCGGTAATTAAATATGCACGTTAATCGAATCGCATAAGAACATTAAGCAACTTTCCTATTGGGTTGGCTTGGCTTGGTAGAATTGTCGAATATGTAGGATATAGCGCTATATTCGTAAATTACGAATATAGCGATTAGTGATGAGCGAGCATGCTCGGCCGAGTACCGGTTCGGCTTGAGCATCGCTATGCTCGGTACGAGGCAGTACTTGGCCGAATACCACGTGTGCTCGTCGCAGTGCTCGAGTCTGCTCCCGCACGTTTGGCGCCTCCTAAGCAGCTAATCAAGGTTCACGTAAGTAATTCCGTTCAGTGTAACGCCATAACCATGTTAGCTATTAGCCTTACACTAATTGGCTGGCTGGAACACGTGATACAAGTTTATATAGGAGCCGATGTCCGCGCTTGGATCATTCAGTGTCTGGGAGAGCAGACAGTCGGCAGGGACAAATGGCGTTTTGCTGGAAATTCACAGATTTAACTAAAAAAACTATTGAAAGACCAAACAGTCCTCTTAAGGACTACAGTGTGTGTTTGACAGCAGGGCAGCACCATTGTTTTTATTTTTTATCAGGTGTTAAATTCTGGAAGGGACAGATAGTGGAGGGCTGGAAAATTGCTTTTTAAGTACTCAAAAGCTTTTAAAAGACTGAAAGGTTTGATATTAGTGAGATCTACAGTACGCCATCAGAAAGCAGTGTGTTTAGCAGACATTATAAAAAGGGCTTATTCACTAGAGTGTGTCCGCAAATTAGATCTACAGTACACCATCAGAAAGCAGTGTGTTTAGCAGACATTACAAAAGGGGCTTATTCACTAGAGTGTGCCTGCTAGTGATATATACACCGTGCCATCAAAGAAAAAAAAATTCTGGGAAATTAACCTAATTTGTTCCACTTCTGTGTGTGCGTTCAATCCATAACCGTTATATTCATTACTCCAGCAGAGAATTATTTATGTGATAGGGAGAAAGTAGAAATAGAAATCAGGGCGGCACTACCTAGTAAAAAACCCTGTAAGTCGATGCTGGTCACCACCGATCCGGCGTACGTGGAGCCGTGCGTGGTGCTCTGCTACCAGTAATACAAAAGTAATCCAATGAATGCAAGTGCTACCTGCGATTTTGTGTCCTTGTTTCATGACACATTAAACGGAACTGTTTAATCAGCCGGGTGAGTGCCGCACCGCTTTCTTCCTCCACTTGCATTCAGAGAATTATATATTTTGGGCAAATTTAACTAGTTTTAGGCACACGTGTGTGCGTTTAGAGCCGCAACCATATATACAGTATTCCAGCATAGAATTATTTGTATTTGGGACAAATGTAACTAGTTTTGGGCACATCTGTGTGTGCGTTTAAGCCATAACCGTATATACAGTATTCCAGCAGAGAATACATTTTATTTGGGACAAATTTAACTAGTTTTAGGCACATCTGTTTTAGGCACTTTACTAGGCACAACTTGCATTAATCTGTGCCTAGTAAAGTGTCCATAATCTGTGAGTTTTGTATCCCATACTGAACAGAATCTGAAAACTCTGTCTATATTGCAACTTGCATTAATCTGGGCCTAGTAAACTGTGTACAAAATCTGTGGGTTTTTGTATCCCATAATGAACTCAATCTGAAAACACTGAGTATATTACAATTTCCATTAATCTTGGCCTAGTAAAGTGTCCATAATCTGTGTTTTTTTTATCCCATACTGAACTGAATCTGAAAACACTGTGTATATTACAATTTCCATTATTCTGGGCCTAGTAAATTGTCCAATCTGTGGGTTTTTGTATCCCATACTGAACTGCATCTGAAAACACTGTGTATATTGCAACTTGCATTAATCTGGGTCTAGTAAAGTGTCCACAATCTGTGGGTTTTTGTATCCAATACTAACCTGCATCAGAAAACTGTCTTTAGTGGACAGTAATACAATCTGCGCCACATCTACAGACAAAACCATTAATATTAAGAAGGCAAACACAAAGGGATGGGGAAGTGAGCGTGCTGCTGATGGTAAAGGCAGATACCATGGCCCTGGGAGCAATGAAACTGTGCCTGCTGCCAGTGCACCAGAAAAAACAAAAAAATACACCTTACCCAGCTTCATGTCCAATTTAGCTGAGCGGCGCAGGACAACACTGTCCAAGTCGGACCTGTGCAAACAGTTGGTTGGATGTATTGCAGAAGATAATGCTTCCAGTCGGTTAAGCACCACCCTCTCTGCCACTACGTCCAGTCTCTGTAGCCAAGAGTCTGGTCAACCGAATCCTCACTCAGATCCTCCTTCCTCCCACCATGTCGCGTCTGGCCAAACAAGTGATCCCACACTCAGATATTCACATGACCTCTTTTCATCGCCAGTACTTGGTTTGGCTCTCTTGCCAAGCACGCTTGAAGAGGTACCTGAGATATTGTGCACTGATTCCCAAACTCTTGAGCCTTCAGAGTCTCAAGAAGATGATGGTGGTGAACGGCAATCATTCGTTCACGAGGTGGATGATGACGAGACACAGTTGTCAATCACTGAGGTGGTGGTTAGATCAAGTCAGGAGGATGAGCAGAGTGAGGAAGTGGAAAAGGAGGTGGTGGACGATGAGGTCACTGACCCAACATGGGAAGGTGAAAAGCCGAGTGAGGACAGCAGTACAGAGGGGAGGGATCCGCAGCACCGCAACAGGAAGAAGCAGTGGGGTTGCAAAGGGAGACGTCGGCCAACACCAAACAGGCCTGCTACTGTTACACGGAGCACCCTCATGTGTAAATCTAACTTGCCAAGGGGTATGTGTTCTACAATATGCCGCTTTTTTGAGTAAAGAGCAGACGACAAAGAGTGGTAGTTTGCAACCTGTGCCGTACCAAAATGAGCTGGGCGTGAACACTAGCAACCTCACCACCACCATCATGATCTGCCATATGCATCCAAGCACCCTAATAAGTGGTCCGAACGCCTGGGTCCACAATCTGGGTCTGCAGGTCACACCACTGGCTCCTCTTCCCCTGCGTTACGCACTGCTGGCCAGTCCCCTGTCAAAGGCGCAGACCCAGATGCCCCTCGCTCTGCACCTGAACCTTCGCATGAGCGGTCAGCAACAACATCCACTTCCCTGTCCCAGCGCAGCATCCAAACAGGCCATAGCACTAAATGCGCAACTTTCAAGACTACTGGCCCTTGAAATGTTGCCATTTAGGCTTGTGGACATTGAGGCCTTCTGCAGACTGATGTCGGCAGCCATCCCTCGATACGCAGTCCCCAGCCGCCACTATTTTTCACGATGTGCCGTGCTGGGCATACACCAGAATGTGTCCGAGAACATCACCAGTGCCCTGACCAACACACTTACTTGGAAAGTCCCTCTCACCACAGACACATGGACAAGTGCTGGTGGCCAGGGATGCTACATTTCCTTGACCAAACACTGGGTGAATGTTGTGGAGGTTTGGAGTGAGTCGTACCCTGGGATGGCACAGGTGCAACCCACGCCCAGGATTGCGGGCCCTACATCCATCTGGGTCTCCGCCAGCAGCTATGTTACTGGCTCCAACCTCCACTTCTCCTCCTCTGCCACCTCCTCCTCCACTTCGACCTACAACAGCAGTCAGCCATCAGTCGCTAGCTGGATGCAGTTTAGCACTGCTGTAAGTAAGCATCAACAGCCCGTGCTGAAGCTCATCTGCTCAGGGAACAAATATCACACCGCCGCAGAGCTGTGGCAGGGTATAGGGACCATATGGAGCTGTGGCTCTTGCCACTCAACCTACAACCAGGCATGGTTGTGTCTGACAATCGCCGTAACTTGGTGGCTGCTTTGGTGCTCGGCAACCTGACACACATCCAATGCTTAGCCCAGGTCTTAAACTTAGTGGTTCAGCGGTGTATAAAAACCTCCCTATTTTGGCAGAGCTACTAGTGAAGGCACGCCGCGTGTGTGCCCATTTTCTAAGTCGTCCAAAGCTTCAGCAATTCTGTCAACGCTGCAGAAGCGCTTGCGGCTTTCAGCTCACCGACTGTTGTGAGACGTGAGCACACGCTGGAACTCTACTTTCTACATTTTGGCCATGCTTTGTGAGCATTAGAGGGCCATTGTGGAATACCAGCTGCAACATAGTCATCACCTTTCCAATCAACTGTCACTATTCACAAGCGAGGTGGGGATTGATGTCAGACCTCTGTGAGGTTTTAAAAACTTTGAATACACACGGATGGTTAGTAGCGATAAAACTATTATCAGAGTAACCATCCTACTGCTGTGTCTATTCAAGCGATCGCTGATCACAATTAAGGAGGACGCTCTGAATGTTGCAGACGAGGAAATGGGTGAGAACATTACACAGGGTGATAGCCACCACACAGTTTGTCTTCTCAGTGAGAATTGGGCCATGAAGAGGAGGAGGAGCTGGAGACAGTTGCCTCTGCTACAGAGGGTAGTACCCATGGAGCTTTAATTCTATCTGTTCAGCGTAGATGGGCAGAAGAGAAGGTTGAGGGGATGGAGAGTCATCCTGATGTTGACATCGACGTCTTGCCTGTTGGTACTCTGGCACACATGACTGACTTCATGTTAGGCTGCCTTTCCGCGACCCTCGCGTTATATGCATTTTAGATAACACAGATTACTGGGTGTTTACGCGCCTCGACCCCAGCTATAAAGAGAACTTCTCATCTCGTATTCATGTGGTTGAGAGGACAAGTAAAATGGTGCAATACCAGAAGGTACTTGAAAGATTGCTCCAAAATTTTCCATCTGACAACGCGGCCGCTAGAATTCGTACTTCCTTAGGCAACCGAGGAAGGGAGACAAGGGAACACACAGCAGTTCCAACAGAGGCAGGGTATCACTCTCCAAGGCATGGGGGACACTTTCATGACACCCCGCCAGAACGTCAACCTGAAGCGCAGCCTAGTGCTACCAGGAGGAAAAGTTTTGAAAGATGGTGAAGGAATACATCGCAGACCGTGTCAGCGTTCTAAATGATCCTCAGTGCCTTACAACTACTGGGTGTCCAAGCTGGACATGTGGCACGAACTTGTGCTCTACGCCTTGGAGGTGCTGGCCTGCCCTGCTGCCAGCGTTTTGTCTGAGCGTGTATTTAGTGCTGCTGGTCGCATTATAACTGATAAGCGTATCTGCTTGTCCATTAACAATGCTGACAGGTTGACTTAGATAAAAATGAACAAGGCCTGGATTGCCCCTGACTTCTCAACCCCACCAGAGGAAATGATGATTGATGATAAACATAAAGGCAATTTTAATGTATTGTTTATAATGTACTCAGTCTACTGTAGTGTATTCCAATGCACCTTTTCCACCACAAAAAGTGTATATGGTTGAATCTTGTTTTCTACGCCTCCTCCTCATCGAGATTTTATATATTCCCTACACTACAATTTTTAAAGAGGGTCAGCTCACCAGCAGGCCCTCAACCATAATGTTTTACAGGATCAGCTCACCAGCAAGTCCTCAACCATAACGGTTTATAGGGTCAGCCGGGCTGGGCAACGATTATGTGTCCACACACACCACCAGGCAGGTCTGGTTCTAGGTGAAATGGGACCCTGGGGCAAAAAACAATAAGGCCCCCACGTCCCGTATTGTATACAAAGGAAAGTGGTTAATTTTTCAGTCTGGAGATTTAATTTGTGGACGTTCATACAGAAGAAAATAAAACACTGTCTAAACTAAATACACAAAACTCATCAAGTTTTGGGCAGGCCAAGATTAAATGTTATTTATTGCCTAGGCCCCAAATCCGCCATTCTAACCTAATCAGACCTTCTGACACAGTGACAATGCATTGCATGCATCTGTCTTCTCTTACCGAGATGCATTCAGCTGTGTCACGATCTGCCCTGGCTGGCACTGTCTCTGAGTCCACTCATGGGCACTAGCGATAACAGTGCGCCTCTCCCTTCCTCCTTGCAGGCATGGACTTACTGACGTGACGTCACATGCCTGTGTCATGTAGGGAGGCGCCGCCTTGGTGCGTCCCAGAAGACTGGAAGGAAGGCGGAACTGGTGTCCATGGAAACAGCCGATGCAGGCGGCAACAGGATCAGGTAATGTATATGCCGCCGCAGCCCCTTGCTTGCCGCTCACCGGCCGCACGCTTGCATCAGCGGCCAGCACCACACCATACCTGAGGACTGCGGTCACTCTCTTCACACTCAATTTTTAAGACCAGGGAAACGCTTGGGACAGTGTCATAGCATGGGTTGCCAGCACCCGGGACAAGCCAAGTATTGCGCCCCTCACCTGTGGCCATGCCCCTTTTAAAAAAACAAATAATGCAGTAGATGTCACCTGCAGTCCTATGTAACACCACAGATAACACAGTGATATCTCTCTGAATACAGATAATATAGTAGATGTTACCTGCAGTCCTATGTAACACCACAGATAACACAGTGATAACTCTCTGAGTACAGATAATAGATGGGTGGGAGGCCCCAGAATTCAGAACACACACAGTGTGAACTGAAGTCTATGGCGAGGATGCGGCAGTGTGGGCCAAATTCTATATCCACCGCCCCAAAACAGATATTTGGATGGACATACATTACTATGAGATGTACAGGTGAATATAGCACCCTACCTGTTACATCAAGTGACGTCTCCTCAGTGTCTTCATTCACAGATAAGACCGCCATGACACCTTCTTTCAGCCACATCTCTGAAGAGTTTCAAATAATTTTTTTAGATTTCTCACTTTACTATCATCCTCAGATAACAGACCTCCCCTCCCTCATAGTGCCCATAAATATAATGCCCTCTGTATAATTATCATATATAATGGCCCCCTCTGTAGTATTATTCCCCCTGCCTTCAGCCCTTTCAGCATGCAGTCCCATGTAAGATACAACCTTCCCCCTGCCTTCAGCCCCTTCAGCATACAGTTCCATGTATGATACATAACTCTCCTGCCTTCAGCCCTCCAGCATACAGTCCCATGTAAATAATATCACCCTCCCTCTCTTTGCCGTCTGCCTTTAACCTCTCCAGAATACAGTCCCATGTAAGATACATAACTTCCCCTGCCTTTCAGCCCTTCTTGTAAACAGCTGATGGTGCTGGTGAAGGATGATCAGAGACAGTACTGCACAGAGCATGCCATCTCTGCTGTCCATATACCAGGCCTACCACCAGTATTACCCCTTTATATACCGCCTGTCCGCCTGGTCACCCCACACCTAACACGAACACTAACACACCTAACAATAAGTACTGTAACACTGACTGACACTGACAATCTGACGAACTCACTGTCACTGTCGGCTCTACCAGGGGTGGACACAGACAGCATAGGGCTGTTGTGCAAAGGATGTACCTGCCCCCAACCACTCATACAAATATAAACATATATGTGCAAATATAAAACATGTGATAGCCTGCAGCTATCCCTCAGAGCTCCCTCATACACTTGGACAATTACATGTGCGATTGGCAGCTGAAGACATCTGTGTTGGTCCCATGTTCATATGTGTCCGCATTGCTGGGAAAAGTGATGTTTTATTATATGCAAATGAGCCTCTAGGAGCAATGGGGAGTTACCATTACACCTAGAGCAGGCATCCTCAAACTGCGGCCCTCCAGCTGTTGCAAAACTACAACTCCCAGCATGCCCGAACAGGCTACAGGTATCAGCCTACAGCAGGGCATTGTGGGAGTTGTAGTTTTACAACAGCTGGAGGGCCTAGTTTGAGGATGCCTGACCTAGAGGATCCACTCTCTCTGTAACTGCCACGCCCTCTGCACTTTAACATGGCCAGGTGTGTTGTCATTTTCACTGCCAGGCCTTGTCAAAGTAGACAAAGCCACAGTTGTCGAGAGAGCAGAGCCTCTAGGTGTAATGGTAATGCCCCCATTGCTCCTAGAAGATCATATGCATATATTCAAGTAATCATTTTTTTCTCAATAATGCGGGCATATATGAACATGGGACTAACCGGCACTAATTGGTGGCTTTAGCGCTGCCCTAGCCATTTTACAGGCTAGAGCAGCACTAGAGCAGGCCCATTAGTGCCAGTGAAATCGTCAAGCTCAATGCTAGGGGAAGCTACCCCCAAATAGTACCCCTGTGGTAATCATGCTCCCTACAGTGCCCTCAGTACTAATAAGGCCCCCTATAGAGTACCTCTTATAATCTGTAAAGCACTTCTGTAGAGCCCTCAGTAGTAGTAATGCCCTACACTATTGCCCACAGTATTTATAATGTTCCCTGTAGTGCCCCCATAATTTATAATGTTTGTCCTCTCCCTCCAGTCTTCTATACCATGCAATCCCTTGTAAATAACACCAGTCCTCTCTCTCTCTCAGTCCCATGTAAATAACTTCTCTTCATTAAAGTTCACTATAACATACAGTCCCATGTAATACTAAATAACTTAAATCCCTCCTTCACCCCCACCAACACATAGTCCCATGTCAATAACATCCCTTTTTATGCTTCAGTCTTCTATAATATCAAGTCCCATGTAACTAACACCCCTCTCCTCACTCTAGTCCCTCTAACATACAGTCCCAGTTAAATATCATATTTTCCTCCCACTTAGCAGGGAGGAAGTGTAACAGGGAGAAACACATCTCCCAGCATTTCTTTAGCACTTACATTGTCTCCATGGCATTCCAGGTCTCCACTGCTGAGCACCGTCTCTTTCTTTCTGCACTGATCACATGATGGTGACCTCATCACAGGTCCTACTACCACTTTCACAGTTGAAGAGATCACATGACTAAGATGTCATGGAAGTTTCTTCAGCTACTGCGTGTAGACACAAGCGGGCATCAGATTCGCAGTAAGTGCGGGCACCAGGAATTAAAATGAATGGGGGCAAATTTCAGTTAGGGGAGGGGCACATCGTGATGTAGGGGGCCGTGGCCCTAAAAACATGACTGGGCCACTATTTGGCCTTTTGGCCTGGCTCTCATCATCTTTTTTGGACCTTTCTTCTGATCTGCCAGGAAAAATGAGATGCAGAACGGATCCTGTCTATATAACAGCTGTAAGGCCTGCATGACATGGCCCCTTTTTGCATCAGAATTGGCTTATAATTTGGTAGCCAAAAGCAGGAGTAGGTACAAAACACAGAAGACAAGCAAATATTCCATTCACGTAATTTCTGTTTTAGCTGCACTCCTGTTTTTTTGGCATTAGTAATACTGATGGATTATTGAGCAAATGCTAACCGAGTGAAAACGTATGCTGCACAGACAGGATCTGTTTTTGTGGGTTATTGTTCTGACGGTTTAGAGGAAGGGCAAAATAATCAGTAACGTCAATACAAACTTACTGCTGACACCCTCTCCACTCTGTCAGGGGGCTCTACTTGTATAAGCATTTAATTGAACAGGTTCTGTAGATATCTATGTGGAATCAGCTGTCGAGGGTGTAAAGGAGTGCGCTTCCTCTTGATGCTAACATCTACCTGTAAGGCTGAGTTGGTACTTGAGTTATTTGGTCCCGTGACTGCCCAGATAAGTGAATTATGCAGTGATTCTAAGAGCGACGCCTGTCATCTGCATGTCATACGGACTCGCAGTATTATTTCACTACCAAAGCAGACTCTCTATGCATGTTACTGCACAGTGTTCTACACCACTATAAAGGCTCTCAGCAGCTCAGAAATATATTCAAATCTTTCCCCAAAAATTAGGCGAATCAGCGAATCGAATTTTTAAAAATCAGCTCATCTCTAACAATCACCGAGTCTGCAGGTAGCGGCAGCATGAGCAGAACTCAGAGCGGCACAATGACAGAGTCTTGAGGTGGCAGCAGCATGAGTAGGCCACAGAGTGGTACAATGACCGAGTCTGGAGGTGGCAGCAGCAGCATAAGGAGGAGGCTACAGAGTGGCACAATGACCAAGTGTGGTGGTGGCAGCAGCATGAGGAGACCACAGAGCGGCACAATGTCAGAGTGTGGAGGTAGAAGCAACATGGGTAGGCCACAAAGTGGCACAATGACTGAGTCTGGAGGTGGCGGCAGCATGAGGAGACCACAGAGTGGCACAATGACAGAGTCTGGAGGTGGCAGCAGCATGAGCAGAACACAGAGTGACACAATGACACAGTGTGGAGGTGGCAGCATCAGGAGTAAGCCACAGAGTGGCAAAAAAAAAAATGTTCAGGCGGCACTCACCAATCGGTGCAAGCAGACTTCTTTTAATCCTTTAGTGGATCACCCGGTACATCAAAAAGCTTAAATACATGAACAATTGTGGCTGGATACATCAGAAACTGGATACATCAAGAGTTGAGTACATCAAAAGCTGAGGACATCCAAGGCTGAATACATCAGAACTTTAAATGCATGTATATAGCTGAGTACATACTTGGCTGGATTAAGAAGCTGAGTACAAATATTGCGGCATGGGACGGACTTACATACAAACATGCAGTGAGTGGGATTTGGCGATGGCCGTTTCGCGTGTCAGCGCTTCATCTGGCCTTTAGTATAACTGCGCGTCCTCGACAGTTATTTAAACCCCGGCTCTGGTGTCTTGCGTGGCGTCATCAGCTGCGCCGTAAACTCGGCGCCGTCGCCTGATGTCACCCTGAGGGCGGAGCCACACAGTGTAAAGTAACAAAATTCTTAAAATAACACATCTCTTTAGTGACACATAGAATATTTAAAGAAACACTTGCCAATCAATTTTGTCATTTAGACCTAATGGGCCCATTGCTTCCATATGTAATATCCATCTGTTTTCTCTCCTTAACAGTTTGCGTTGCCTGTCTCCTCCCTGAGGTAGGTTCTGCACAGTTTCTATACCTGCAAATTTCAATACGCTTACATCTCCATTGTGCATGGAGTTGACATGTTTTATAACTCTTGGACAACCTTTACCTGAACTTATGGATGATATATGTTCCCTAATTCTTTCATTTAAATTCCTAATTGTTTTGCCAATATAAAATCTGCCGCACGTGCAAATTAAAAGGTAGACAACAAACTGGGTTTTGCAGGTCATCAGTGTTTTTACCCTATGCTGGATACCACCAAAAACAGGGTTTCCCATTGGGGGTTAAATCTGCAACAAGTGCAGTTCCCACAGTGGCGATTGCCTTTGGGTTTCCACCCATCCATCCAGGTTTTTGCCTTTTCCTTAAAGTGACTACGTACAATTTTGTCTTTGAGCGTGTGGCATCTCCTTTTATTTGCTGATATTGTAATACTATGGGGCAGAGCACCACCAGGCAGCATTTTTCTACACCCAGTGTAATAATAGTGGTGATCACAGGCATTATATAGGGGAAGGATAGCAGTGCCACTCAAACTGTTTTCTCAAGATTTATAAATGCCACAGAGTGGCACAATGACAGAGTGTGGAGGTGGCAGCAGCATGAGGAGGCCACCGAGTAACACAATGACCGAATCTGAAGGTGACAGCAGCATAAGGAGACCAAATAGCGGCACAATGACCGAGTCTGGAGGTGGCGGGAGCAGCAGTATCAGGAGGTGGCCACAGAGTGGCACAATGACAGAGTGTGGAGGTGGCAGCAACATGAGTAGGCCAAAGAGTGGCACAATGACAGAGTCTGGTGGTGGCAGTAGAATCAGGAGGCCAGCAGTAGTATCAGTATACCACAGAGGCAAGGTGACAGTGTGGAGATGGCAGCATCAGCAGTATCAGGATACCATAGAGTGGCAAGGTGACTTAGTGTGGCGATGGCAGCAGCAGCATCAGGATACCACAGACTGACCCGGTGATGTTGGGGCATTCCGTTCTGCGGCTGTAACTCAAGGAGGATGTGCTTTGTTGTGTACGAGTGGCTGAAGTGCATGCACAGTTTCCTGCCCATTTTTAGGATGTCTTGCAGATGGGTGGAAGACTTCAGGAACCTCTTGACAACCAGATTGAACACGTGTGCCATGAAGGGCACATGGCTCAGCCTTCCTTGACGCAGCACCGACACAATGTTCCTCCGTTGTCGGTCACCATTGCTCCCATTTTAAGTTGTCACTGAGAAAGCCAGGATTCGATTTCTTCATGAATCACAGGGAACAGTTCCTCCCTGTGTGACTCCCTGCAGCCAGGGAAACAAGGTGCAGAACAGTGTGACACCAAGGTGCCCTCCACATGTGGTATGCTGGAGGGGCACTGTAAGTTGTCCCTGCAGTGGAGGCTGAGGACATGGTGGAGGATGAGGAGAAAGAGTCGGACATGGTCGCTGGACCAACGGCGTGTGAACATGGAGGTGGAAGCGGTGGGACCTGTCCAAGTTGCTGGTGTGGCTATGCAGGAACCACATTCACCCAGTGGGCCATAAAGGACATGTACTGTCCCTGACCTTAGTTACAGCTCCACACGTCGGCGCTGCTTTGCACTTTGGCAGTCACGACAGGCTCAAGGACTGGCCAACCTTCTGTTCTACATATTTGTGCAGGGCTGGTACGGCCTTTTCACAAATAAATGATGATATAGGACTTTTTACCTCGGCTCAGCACAAGTCATCAGTTCTCTGAAAGGTGCGGAGTCCACCTCTTGGAAAGGGAGGGATTGCAGCACCAGCAACTTGGACAGGAGCGCGTTTATCTTCTGTGCCGTTGGATATGTGTACGCTTATTGCTGTCTCTTGGCAATCGCTTCAGTGATTGATTGCTGATGAAATGACTGATGAGGAGTAGGAGGAGCAGGAGCATCTGGACCAGCAGAAGATGGGAATGAAAGACAGCTCCCTTTGGCTGAGGTAGTGGAGCCTTGACTGCCTAAAACCTGGTGCGTGCCACTGGGTGATGCAGTGGCTGCTGAGGCAGGCTGGACCACCACATCGGAGCCACAGTTCTCCCAGGCCACTGCATGGCAACGCTGTATATGTTGACCCAGGGCCGTAGTGCCAACGTTGGCACTCTGGCCACGCTTCACATTCTGCCCACGAAGCGACATATGGCCATGTTAACCTCCTCTGGCGCATTGAAAAAAACTGCCACACCGCCGAGTAGGTGATTTTCCCCCAACAGTCCTCACTGACTGATTGCTACCGCCGCTGCCTCTGTGAACCACTGCACCACTACTTCCGGGGCAAATAGGCTGCTGTGAGGCAGTTGGTCTACCCCAGGCACGTTTGACTCCAGACCTCCCACTGCTGCCACCCTGCTGACTCTCAGCACACATAGGTGCAGAAGTGACCTGTGTATATAGTTTTCTTTTTGTAATGAAATAGGCCACCAAATGCTTTTCCATAAATAACGGCAACAGTGAACTGCGTATATATTTTCTTGGAGTAGAGAAATACCTCACTAAATGCTTTTAACCCCAAATAACAAACAGTGTACTGCGTATATATTATTCTGTTACTACTGAAATATGCCACTAAATGCTTTCACTATAAAAAAACTGCAGAAGTAAACTATGTACTGTATATCTTTTTATTTTTCCACAGATATGCCACTTAAGGCTTTTCAACATCAGCACTTGCACCCCAAGAACAAATTGCTGGAATGACAAAGCTGTATAATGGCTATTTGGATCCCCAACTAATCTTTACCTGCATTGTAAATCGCTTTTTAGCACTGTCGCTAGCACCTTCTGACGTCTCTCCCTGCACCAAGATGCTGTGAAATGATTCCTCCCTATCCTTTCCTTGCATTTATAAATCGTTTTTAAAAAAAAAATTCATAAGGAGGTTTTCCAACAGCTGTCCCTAGCGCCTTCTCATGTCTGTCCCCTCAGAACGGCTGGAAAATGTCTGATTCTAACATGGCCTCCGTAATTATAGGGCTGTGATATCATAGGACTGGCTGGCTGCTGATTGGCTGCATGCATGTCAATCTGGGTGATCCACCTCCCCAAAGTTCCTTGCCCCATGTCCTCACACGTGTGGCCGCCATTTTAGGAAAAAATGCTATTCGTTACCACAAAGCGAGGAAATTCTCATTCGTTGCGAATCAAATTTTTCCTTAAATTCGGATCGAATTCCACTTCGTCTGCTTCCATTAACTCATCTCTAGCCAATAAACAGCTCTGTAATTCCAGCAAACCATTCTTATTAGGGTGCTAGTGCTTTTGATACAGGCATTAACAGGGTTTATTACAAGGCAATATCTCTATGTTTTATTTGCCCTAGTGCGGACCATTTGTTGGCTTGTATTAGTGGGAAGAAAGGGCTTATGAGCTGTTGTGTTGTGAAGTTCGAAAATGACAGCCCTTTTTGTCGTGTATTAGTGGCAAAAGTAAAATCTATTTGCCACTCAGTGGTGCAGTTATCTGTTTTAAAGCCCTTTTTGCGTGTATTAGTCGAAAAAGGAAAAATACATTGCTGCTTATCAGTGCAGTTTTCTGTTTTAAAGCCCTTTTTGTGTGTATTAGTAGAAAAAGGAAAACAATATTTGCTGCTTAGTGGTGCAGCTATCTGTTTTAAAGCCCTTTACTGCGTGTATTCGTGGAAAAAGTAAAAATATCTTTGCCGCTCAGCGGTGCAGTGAGATATTTTACAGCCCAGTTTGCCGTGTATTACTGGCGAAATACAAATATATTCACCTTTCTTTGTTACATTTATCTGTTGAAAAGCCTTTTATGTAAAAATAGAAAACAATTTGGGCCTAATTGCAGTTCATCAGTGCAGGGAGATATTTTACAGCCCAGTTTGCCGTGTATTACTAATAGAGGTGAGCGGACACCTGGAAGTTCGGGTTTGACGGGTTCTGCTGAACTTCACAAAAAAGGTTCGTGATCGGGATCCGAACTTGACCCCAAACCCCATTGAAGTCAATGGGGACCCGAACTATGACCACTAAAATGGCTGTAAAAAAGTCCTGGAAAGGGCTAGAGGGCTGCAAATGGCAGCAAAATGTGGATAAGTGTCCTGCAAATAAATGTGGATAGGGAAATGACTTAAAGTAAAATAAAAATTTAAAATAAAAATTTTGATCTAGGAGGAGGAAATGGATGTGGAGTAGGAGGTTGAGGAGGCGTCAGGTGGGAATGCCATCAGCAGCGCGTCTACCAGCGTGCTTTTGTAGTCACGCATCTTATGATCATTAACAGACGTTTTTATCAAATTTGGTTCCCTGTCTGCAATGCACAGCAGGCGTTTTTCACTGGCAAAACGGGGTTCATATGACCCATCAATGGAAAAGACGATTTTTTAAAATGTAGGCCCCTGGCACCCAGGAAGGAGGGGTTTATTCAGGGCGAAACGGGGTTCATGTCATCCACCAATGGAACAGGCGATTTTTAAAAATGTAGGCCCCTATTACCCAGGCAGAGGAGGGGTTAATTCACTGCAAAACGGGGTTCATGTCACCCACCAATAGAACAGGCGATTTTTAGAAATGTAGACCCCAGGCAGAGGAGGGGTTAATTCACTGCAAAATGGGGTTCATGTCACCTACCAATGGAACAGATGATTTTTAAAAATGTAGGCCCCTGGCACCCAGGCAGAGGAGGGGTTTATTCACAGCAAAAATTGTAATATTGCACCCAACAATTTAAAAGAAGATTTTTCAAATTTTCGGTCCCTATCACCTAGGCAGAGCAAGGTTTTGTACCCGGCAAAAATGGTAATATCTAACCCAACAATTTAAACGAAGATTTTCCGCATTTTGATCACTGTCAACTATGCAGAGCAGGGGTTTGTACTCGGCAAAAATTGTAGTTTTACTCCCAACAATTTGAAAGAAGATTTTTAAAATTTCCGGTCCCTGTTACCTATGCAGAGCAAGGTTTTGAACCCGGCAAAAATGCTAATATTTCACCCGACAATTTAAGCGAAGATTTTCCGCATTTTTGGTCACTGTCACCTATGCAGAGCAGGGGTTTGTACCTGGCAAAAATTGTAATATTTTACCCAACAATTTAAAAGAAGATTTTTAAAATTTTCAGTCCCTGTCACCTATGCAGTGCAGGGTTACTTGACAGCAAAAAATTGGAATATGTCAACCCCTGAACTCCCAGACGGATTAACTATATTATTGTCCCTGGCCCTGGCCGCAAAAGTAATTCCTGGCCTTAAAAATATGATTTTTCACCACTCATGAATAACATGGATTTAAGTGGTATATTTTGGGGTGTAGGACCTCATCATTCTCAACATCATCTTCCACCCAGTCTTCACCCCTGCCCTCTTTGTTGGTCTGCACAAACAGAAAGCCGCAGCAGTTTGAACCTGTGTTTCGTCTTCATCAGAGACGTGCTGCGGTGGTCTTCCCATGTCCTTATCCTCAAACCTAAGTGGTTGGGCATCCGTGCACTCAATCTTTTCCACTTCTGGGGCAGGGCTATGGTTATGGCCCTGGGAAACCCTGCCAGCAGAGTCATCAAAAAGCATAAGAGACTGGATGACTTGGGGCTCAAATTGCTTGGCTGATTTGCAAGGGGGTGAGCTTTCAGCAGTGGGAGACAATGTTAAGGTACTGGAGGCCCAGTTTGCCTTGTGTTACTGGTGAAATACAAATATATTTGCCTTTCATCGTTGCACTTAACTGTTGAAAAGCCTTTGCGTAAAAATAGAAAAAAATTTGGGCCTAATTGCCGTTAGTTATATGTGGTGAAGCACTTTTAACGGGATGGACAGAATTGCGTAGTGGTGAAATTTTTATGCAAAACAGGCTTTTTGGGAAATTGATGGGTGATAATAGACTTTCTTTTGTATGAACCAAATTCCATTATCCTTATATTTGTGAATATTTTTATTTCAACAATGTTTTCTTCTGGAAAATTGATGGGTGATTGTACACCTCCTTTTGCTGTATGGACTGAAGTACTTAGTAGTGAAATTCTTTATGCGACATGTCAGGTATTTTCATAAGTGTATATGATACCTGATATTATAGTTAAAATGGACGCTCATTTTCTTTAAGACAGACTGAACCAAAGTTTTGCTATATGACTGCAACAGGCCAAGATGAGCTCAGTTTGCATAAGAGTCATTGAATACAGAGAACACTGTATTTTAAAAGTTATTGCCACAGATGTGGGCTTATCTGTAGGGATTGTAATGGCTCTTCTTCAGACATGTCTGTCTGAAAGGAACAATGGTTATTTCATGGTGAAGCTATGACAAGATAAGAATTTATATCCTTAAGACACATCTGGCGTGTAGTATCTATTCATGTAATCACAAGTATTTTATATATATTTATGTGTGTATTTTATTTAGCTTTTTAGTATGAACATATTGATAATTCATATATATATATATATTGTTTTATATCCATATATTAAGGTATTGATATATATTCTACGCCATGTGTATCTCACTGAAAAGATATAATCTTAAAAATATAGAAAACGTGGGTTCTCTGCTAATGGAAATCTCTCAGAGGAGATGATATTATTCCAAACATTATTACTCAGTCGTTTGGACAGCTAAGTGATACAAATCCAGCTGCTGAGTAAAGGCTCATTGTATTCCGTTATCATTCCCATAAATTCAACAATCTGGGAAGATGACACTGATTCCAATGTGACTGGGGAAAGTTGTTACAAAGTTTTTAACTAATCCCTTATCTCTGATTTAAGGCTACAAAGGTCAAAGGTACATGTGTAAAATGAAGTCACATTATATGGAGTATCACTTAAGAGTATGATGTTAGTATGCTGTACAACAGTGCCATCTGGAGACAGATGGATATCATGACACCATTCGCCACAATTGTATTATGGGTAAATATGATCTCATAGAGTCATTAACATACGTTACACCCTCTTCAGTTGATTGGAATATCATAATCCAGGAGGATGTAACGTAAGATAAGAGGGGTATAATTACCCCTCACTAATTAATTATCACTAAATGACACATATGAAATTGCTATCAGAGAAATAATTTCTGACTGGAATTTTATATTCCATAGCTAATACCAAGTTAGAAGAATTTATGAGTTATATCATACTACTGTATACCCAAAATTGATCATAGGAGGCTGAGCAAAGGATTCACATCTCTCCTTTCTGTGTAAATTCATACATTGGTAATTGATAACCTGTTTGTTAAATTCACAAACAGAGGGACATTCCCTCGTAATATTATGGTGTTATTTCACGTTGATTTGGAAGTGCTGACAAAGTAGTGGCGTAGTTTGTTATTACAGCACCATTTAGTGGTGTATCTTGGTATTATTTTGTCATTTTTATTACATCCTTACTGTGTCATTGCATTGTTACTAATTTAATATCTAACTTTTGTAAATAAATTACCATATATTTTTGCATAATTGATTGCCCCTTTGTTTGATTAATTGCACAAATTAAATTTAGAGTCTCAAAATAAAAGAAAAGGCGATTATGTCCACCTAGTGGATTACTTGATTGATTACATAATTTATTGATATTATCTCTTATATGACAAATTTCTTCTTCATATAAAAATATATTTCGACAGACACTAGCTTTTTATGGAAAATGTATGGGTGAATGTACACCTCCTTTTGCGGTATGGACTGAAATTCTTTATGTGACACTGGCTTTTTTGCTATGATATTTAGCAAGAGTTTAAAGTGCCCAAATATAGCACATAGTGGGATACTGAATGAAGATGAATCAGGCGTGGATCAGCCAGGATTTTCACACACTAATGCCTGATTCATCAGAGTAGATCATCCATGGTGCCACACCCACACTTTGACAAAAGAGACCGGTTTCTTCTGGCTACCTGCCTCAGCTACTTTTCAAAAGCTGTCAACCGCCTGATGTTACACATTTAATTCTAAGTGCTCCTTCTTTCACCTGACATCTTCAACAGGTACTGGTATTGCCACCCACCTCCACACTATGTCACCTTGCCACTCTTTAGCCTCCTGATGCTGCCGCCACCTCCAGACTCGGTCATTCTGCCACTCTGTGGTCTTGTCATGCGGTTGCCACCTCCACACTCTGTCATTCTGCCATTCTGTGGTCTCCTCATGCTGCTGCCACCTCCACACTCTGTCATTGTGCCACTCTGCAACCTCCTGATGCTGACGCCACCTTCAGACTCTGTCATTGGGCCACTCTGTGGTCTGCTCATGCTGCCGCCAGCTCCAGACTCTGTCATTGTGCCACTCTGTGGCCTCCTCATGCTGCTGCCACCTCTACACTATATCACCTTGCCACTCTGTGGCCTCTTGATGCTGCTGCCACCTTCACACTATGTCACCTTGCCACTCTGCAGCCTCCTGATGCTGCTGCCACCTCCAGACTCTGTCACTGGGCCACTCTGTGGTTTGCTCATGCAGCCGCCAGCTCCAGACTCTGTTATTGTGCGACTATGTGGCATCCTCATGCTGCTGCCACCTCCACACTATGCCACCTTGCCACTCTGTGGTCTCCTGATGCCACCTCCACACTGCCATTGTGCCACTCTGTGGCCTCCTCCTGATGCTGCTGCTGCCACCTTCACACTGTCATTGTGCCACTCTGTGGCCTCCTCCTGCTGTTTCTGCCTCAACACTATGTCATGGGGCCACTCTGTGAACTTCTCATACTGTTCCCACCCTCCCCACTTCATGAATGAGACACTATTTTGCCTTTCGGCCGGGCTGACATCATCATTTCGTTGACCCTTCTTCTGATCTGTCAGAAGGAAGGAAAAATGAGATGACCAACAGATCCTGTCTGTGTAGCGGCTGTAAGGCCTGTATGGTCCCATCAAAATTGGCTTATGATTTGATACCCAAAAGCAGGAGTGGGTACAAAACAAAAAGATATGCAAATATTACATTCACATGTTGTCTCAGTTTTGGATCAACTCCTGTTTTATTTGGCATTACCAATACTGATGGATTACTGACCAAATGCTGACCGAGTAAAGACGGATGCTCCACAGACAGGATCCGTTTTTTGGGGGTTATTGTTCTGGAGGATCAGAGGAAGGGCAGAATAATCAATGACGTCAACACAAACTTACTGCTGACACCCTCTCCACTCTGTCGGGGGCTCTACTTGTATAAGTGTTTAATAGAAAAGGTACTGTAGATATCTATGTGGAATCAGCTGATGATGGTGTAAAAGGAGTGCGCTTCTTCTTCAGTAAGGCTGAGTTCATACGTGACTTGTTTGGTCAGTTTTGGCCCGTGACTGCCCAAATCAGAAAAGTATGCAGTGATTCTAAGTGCGATGCCTGTCATCTGCATGTCATACGAACTCACAGTATTGTTTCACTAACAAAGCAGACTCCATGTGCATGCTACTTCAAGGCAGTGTTCTACACCACTATAAAGGAAATTAAACACCAAAAAATAGTGACACAATGGTCACCACCTGCATGAATAGCTTCACACACCTATCAACAAGACACAACGCAGGTAATATAAACAAATACCTTTATTAATTCACCAATATGTTAAAAACATGATCCACAATATCAACTACAATGAAAGTTCATAGGCACGAACAGAGATGGGAGAAAAAGCTCCCTAAAACTGTATGGTCAGCAGTGTCACAATGATATTAGATAGGCTTGGGAGGCAGAGTAAGCCACAGTAATATACAAAATAAAGTGCAAAGTGCAATAGCTACAGAGATAACAACAGCATGTGCTCGCTTCCTCCCCATAAGTAAACATGTATACCGACCACAAAATGCCCGATGATCGTTTCGCCAGCTGCTTCTTCAAGGGCGTCGCCACAACCAGGAAATAAAGCAAAAAGTTAGTTAAAATTAGTATTATTATCATAGCAAGCTGAAATAGAGACAGTGAAGAAGATAGAATGACAGGAGAGAAAAAAGATAAGATGTCAGAAATTGAAAGACGGAACGACATAGGGGAGTGCCATCATGTAACTAGAAGATTATCTGGAGGAATATGTGAGATTGTATATTGTTTAAAACAAAACAAATATTATTTAAAGGGAATCTGTCACCTGGCTATCCACATATATTTTTTCCTTTAGCCTAGGGCAATAAAGTACCTTATATCCGGATCTGTTGTTCTTTTTCCGTGTGTCTTGTATCTTCTGTTAAAAACCGCTTTATCCATTATGTAAATTAGGCTGTAAGGATCCCAGAGGGCGTTTTCTCTTCAAAGGAGCCCAGAACGCCCCTGATGTGCCCAGACCGCCTAAATTTGAATCTAAAGAACGCCTCCAGCAGCTGAAATCTCGTCCCAGAGGCAAGGCTACGGCTCCGCCCCGGCTACATTCGCTCTCTGCCCAGAATACATCCCTGATCTTCTTCTCGGTGGCCGCTGGAAATCTCATGCAGGCGCAGTGCTGGCGGTTACCTGCGCCTGCGCGATCCAATTGCAACTGAGGGCAACAGCGCTCTGAAAACGTCACTGGGCTCGGCGCATGCCCAGTGACAATATTGAGGCTGTTGCCCTCAGTTGCCGTCAGATCGCGCAGGCGCAGGCAATCGCCGGCACTGCGCCTGCGCGAGATTTCCAGCGGCCGCGAGAAGAAGATCAGGGATGTATTCCGAGCAGAGAGCGAATGTAGCCGAGGCGGAGCCGTAGCCTGCCTCTGGGACGAGATTTCAGCTGCTAGAGGCGTTCTTTAGATTCAGAATTTAGGCGGTCTGGGCACATCAGGGGCGTTCCTGGGCTCCTTGAAGAGAAAACGCCCTCTGGGCTCCTTACAGCCTAATTTACATAATGGATAAAGCGGTTTTTAACCGCAAGAAAATACAAGACACACGGAAAAAGAACAACAGATCCGGATATAATGTACTTAATTGCCCTAGGCTAAAGGAAAAAATATATGTGGATAGCCAGGTGACAGATTCCCTTTAAGAAACACAACCCTTCAATAGAGGGGATATGTTGGACCAAAATAAAATAGCCACTAAAACTGTACTATTGTACAGATTAAAAAGACCTACCTATTGGTCCTAAATTCCGATCCAGAGAATCCAGAGAGAAAACAGAGACAAGCCACAAGCCACAGGGATATCTAAAGGAAAGGTGCAAAGCTATTATAATCATTAAGGCCATGTGGAGCAGTGGTATTTAGCAAGAATATCCAGCGAGTTTCTTTCTGGGCCAGTAATTTTTCCAATTCCCACCTCTTGGAGAGATGAACACATGATCAATGCCCCTGAATCTAAATGCGGATCTGTCAAATCCATGTCTCTCTATGAAATGTCTAGGGATTGTTGTTAAAGTACTCAATTCTTCAACATCTGCAGCCGCTTCAATACCTAGAATATGCTCACGTATCCTTTTCTTGAACTCCCGGGTTGTCATCCCAATATAAATAAGATCACAGGGGCAGCTAGCCCAGTAGATTACACCCTCGTAGTGCAATTGATGGAATGAGTGATTTTATATTCCCTTGATCTTCCAGAGCCCCAAAACACATCAACCTCCTCCACATTGCAACAAACAACACATCGTCCACAACGTCTGGTGCCCCATCTGGGGCCTCTCCCAGTGAGCCAGGTTGATTGATATGGCATGTAGTGGCTCATAACAAGCAAGTCACGTAAATTCTTATTAGCGTCTATACGTAATGGATGGATGCTCTGAGATTTAATCCCTCAATTGGGGATCAATGTCAAAACATTCCAGTATTTATTCAGAATTTTTGTAACTGTCCACTCTGAGTTATAGGTCATAATAAACCTGGTTTGATTTTGTTCAGGTTTGTTCCTGCTTTGGTGTAACAACTCTGATCTTTTTGATTCCTTAGCTCTACGGTAACCCGCCTCAACGACGCCCTTGAAGAAGCAGCTGGCGAAACTATCGTTGGGCATTTTGTGGTCGGTATACATGTTTACTTATGGGGAGGAGGCGAGCACATGCTGTTGTTATCTCTGTAGCTATTGCACTTTGCACTTTATTTTGTATATTACTGTGGCTTACTCTGCCTCCCAAGCCTATCTAATATCATTGTGACACTGCTGACCATACAGTTTTAGGGAGCTTTTTCTCCCCATCTCTGTTCGTGCCTATGAACTTTCATTGTAGTTGATATTGTGGATCATGTTTTTAACATATTGGTGAATTAATAAAGGTATTGGTTTATATTACCTGCGTTGTGTCTTGTTGATAGGTGTGTGTACCACTATAAAGGCTCTCTAAAGCCAGGAAATAGACGTTTTAACGTAATTCACCACAAATTTATTCGGATCAAACCCAATTTTTCCCCCAAAATTCGGCAAATCGGCTAATCGAATTTTTGAAAAATTCGATCGTCTTTAGTAAGTCCCTTCATTCTGGATATAGTCAAGACTTCAGCTGAAGTGTTGATATAATTGTGTATGATGTTTTTATCATTTGTATATAGATAAGTGTAAAAGAAGGACATTATATTGCAATAATATAAACCTTTCTTTGAAGTGTAGCTGTAGTTTGAGTTAAGTCTCTCTTTAAAGAGTGTCCAAGACTGAAGCCTTTCTCTTATCAGCAAAACAGGATGCCTTTCTTCAGCAGGGACGGGAAGCTGGTCATAGTTGATGGGAATATGGATGGCGCTAAATCCAGGGTAATCCTAGAGGAAAACCTGGTAGAGGCTGCAAAAGACTTGAGACTGGGGCGGAGGTTCATCTTCCAGCAGAACACCACCCCTAAGCATACAGCCAGTGCTACAATTTAATGGTTTGGATAAAAGCATATTTATGTGTTAGAATGGCCCTGTCAACATCCAGACCGTAATCCCTTTGAAAATCTATGGCAAGACTTAGCTGTTCATAGACGCTCTCCATCCTATCCTACTGAGCTTCAGGCTATAGATGTGTAAAGCTAGAGACATATCCATACAAAAGACTTGCAGCTGTAATTTCAGCAAAGGTGATTCCTACAAAGTATTGACTTGGGGGCTAAATGCATGCCACACTTTCCAGATTTTTATTTATTAAAAATCTTGAAAACCATATATCGTTTTCTTTTCACTTTTCACACATATTTTGCATTGGACTATCACATTAAATCCCAATAAAATGCACTTGATTTTGTGGGTGTAACGTGAAAAATATTGAAAAGTTCAATGGGTATGAATACTTTTTCAAAGCACTGTAGGTATCTAATTTGATATTCAGGTTTGAGGTTTGTCTGGCTTGGTTGTTAGCTAGGTGATGAGTATCTGAGCCATAGTTCCTCCCCTGCAGAAGTCTGTAAAGCTGTAAATTTGCTGATCAGCTTGGCTGTCTTGACACACTAATGCTTTTTAGAAGTAGTGCTCTGAACTCTTGAGATCTCTCTGGAGTGATGGTCTCACAGAAAAATATATATGGTTCCTAAGAGGAGGTATGATATGTGCTTCCTCTCCCTTCACTGTCTGGAGTAGGGGTGCACAACCTTTTTGGTTGGAGGGCTGCACTGTTACAGGAACTTGTTAAAAAATCCTCCTATTCATAAATTAGCATTACTTTACTACAGAGGATGGCACTCACTGGTTTATTACCGCCTTCTGCCCCCAAGCTCCCCCTTACCACATAATTTGTCCCCAAGAGGTCACTGAAAGTACTTTGGGAGACTATGATACTTTATTTTTTTATTCTGCACTATTTCCACTATAACTGGAGCATCCAAAGGAGCACCAGTTACAGGAAACTCAGCCTCTTGTGGGGACTTTGTACAAGGCAGAGCTGATCAGGGTGTACTGACACTGCAGCTCTGTGCTCATCTGCCCTCGAGAAACTCAACGATCAGATGATCACCAGATCCAAACTGCATAGCTCTCATTAAGGCCTCATGCACCACGACCGTTTTTATTTGCTGTCCGCAAAAGGGGTTCCGTTGTTCAGTGATCCGTGTCCGTTTTTGCCTTCCGTTGTATTTCCGTGTGTCATCCGTTTTTTCACGGATATGACTCTCAAACCAAAACAAAAAATAATCAAGCCCGTTTAAATATGACACAGCCAGCAATATAGGTATATATGCTTGCCACCTGAGAGTTTGTTTGGTGGCCATTTTTGTAGTCTCCAGAGGGTACAGAGTGTGTTTTGGCTGCTTGGTTTTGCTGTTATAGTATTCTACCTTTTTTCGACTGGTGTCTCACCATGGCGGATGATTCTGAGGAAGAAGTTGTACTGCACTGGCTTGTCTCTCGTCACTGGGGACAGCTTTGCCTTTTGGATGAGGAACCGACTAGAAGGCGGAGTTTTTGGGTCCATCCTATTGTGTCTCAACGCTACCAGAAAGGACACTTCCATAGCCTTTACAAAAATCTTCGTCTGTATCCTGAGAAGTTCTTTGCGTTCTGTCGGATGTCAGTGGGTACCTTTGATTGTTTTTCGTCTCTACGTACTGTCCTTACCTTTATGGACACCAATATGAGGCGCAGCATTACTCCAGAGGAAAGGCTCATCGTCACGTTGAGGTAAGCCAGTTTTTCCAAATGTTTTCACAATTTGTTTGGCCAGGACTTTGGTGCGTACTGTCTTTTGTCACCAAAATGTATGTTTGAACATATGTGGGTGTATGACGGGATGATATCTTATTTGGTCCAAAATATGTATCTTGCATTTCAAAATCTGTGGATTATGTTTTATCCAGGGCCTAAAACATGTGAAGGTTTTCAGCTTATTTGGTGTAGTCAAATCCACTTTAACTGTAAAATGTGTCCTAATGTTAGCATCATGCTGAGTGTCCCCCATCATACTCCCTGAAATATACATGGTGGATGTAAATGTTGTCCACACAGGAGGTGTAACATCTCATTTTTAGTTGTGGCTACACTGCCTTTGGTGGCAGTGTAGTATTGTAGCCACATTTATGTAATCTTTGGTATGGATAGTCAGTCACAATATATAGCCACACACAGTTTTAACCCGGTCATATCAAGCAGTCGAGGATTGTTAGGGAACATCCTGCTCTCTCTCTTGCTGGTTTTTAGATGTAACTCCCAGCATGTATAATGTCTGATGCTGTTATTATAATTTTATCTATAAAAGTGTGATTGTGCACTTTCCCTGCAGCTTGAGAGCTGGAGGTTCCATACCCCTGCATAATCGGCAATATGTGTATGCTGTCCCATTTCTTGGCCTACTTTATACTGATCTATATTTTAAATTTTCCCACAGATTCCTTGCTACTGGGAACTCGTTTGCATCACTGCATTTTGAGTTTCTTTTGGGAACCTCGATGATTTCTCAGATGGTACGTCACACTTGCCAGGCCATCTGGCTACAACTCTGAGAGACGGTGATGCCACAGCCCAAGGTGGACGATTGGTTTCGGATATTTTTTGATCAATTGTTCTGGACATTACTTTATACTCGATATTTCTCACAGACTGTTTTATTCAGCCAATATCCTTAGCACATAACATATATATTGTCTCCAGAAAATCTATATAGTTATATTTTACTACCCTCGGATAGAGGACTTATAAATAAACGAATTCCTAACTATATATAATAGTCTGCCTCCACTGTGTCCCTGATTGAGAGTGCCAGTCCATCTCTCTATACCTTTTGAATTTAAAAACTCTGGTGGGATACCAGTCACCGGACCTGAGCACCCATATCCATATAAATCTGTGGTGAGCCACTTCATCTACTCTTTCCTGATTCCAAATAGATGTCTACAGAACCTGTTCTATTAAGCGCTTATACAACCGTTGCGCCCCCGACAGCAGTAAGTTTGTATTGACTTCACTGATTATTTTGCCCTTCATCTAATCCCTCATATCAATAACCTCCAATAAATGGATCCTGTCTGTTGAGCATCCGCCTTCACTCGGTCAGCATTTGGTCAGTAATCCATCAGTATTGCTAAAGCCAAAAAAAAACAGGAGTGGATCCAAAACAGAGATGACACGTGTATGGAATATTTGCATGTCTTGTGTGTCTTGTGTTTTGTACCCACTTCTGCTTTTGGCTACCAAATCATAAGCCAATTCTGATACAAAATAGGGACCATGCGATGCAGGCTTAACAGCTGTTATATAGACAGGATCCATTCTGCGTCTCATTTTCCTGGCAGATCAGAAGAAGGGTCAAATAAATGATGATGTCAGCCAGGCCAAAAGGCAAACTAGTGGCCCAGTCATTAAGTGGGCAGGGTGGGAACAGCATTAGAAGTCCATAGAGTGGCCTTATGAGATAGTAGTGAGGTAGAAACAGCATGAGGAGACCACAGAGTGGCCCAATGACAGAGTGTGGAGGTGGCGGCAGCAGCATCAGGAGGAGGTCACAGAGTGGCACAATGACATTGTGGAGGTGGTAGCAGCAGCATCAGGAGGCCACAGGGTGGCACAGTGACAAAGTGTGGAGGTGGCAGCAGCATCAGGAGGAGGCCATAGGGTGGCACACTGACAGTGTGGAGGTGGCAGCAGCAATATCAGGAGGCTACAGAGTGGCAAAATGACAGATTGTGGAGGTGGCAGCAGCAGCATCAGGAGGAGGCCACAGGGTGGCACAATAAAGAGTGTGGAGGTGGCAGCAGCAGCATCAGGAGGAGTCCACAGGGTAGCACAATGACAGTGTGGAGGTGGCAGCAGCATCAGGAGGCCACAGAGTGGCACAGTGACAGAGTGTGGAAGTGGCAGCAGCATCAGAACGAGGCCACATTGACAGTGTGGAGGTGGCAGCAGCAGCATGAGGAGACCACATAGCAGCACAATGACAGAGTCTGGAGGTGGCAGCAGCAGCATCAGGAGACCACAAAGTGGCAAGGTGACATAGTGTTGAGGTAGTAGCAGCATCAGGAGACCACAGAGTGGCAAGATGTTCTCTTGCGCAGGCACAAAAGGCTTTAGAAGATATAATTGCACCACTGAATGGCAAATAATATATATCTTTTTACCACTAATACACGCCAAAAGGGCTTTAGAACATATAACTGCACTGCTAAACGGCAAATATATATGTTTTTGCCACTAATACATGCCAAAAGGATTTTCATTTTCTCACTTCACAGCACAACAGCAATTACTTTTTGGTGTGCCACTAATACACACCAAAAGGGCTTTAGAACATATAACTGCACCCTGAACAACAAATATATATATTTTTTGCCACTAATACACGCCAAAAGGGCTGTCATTTTCTCACTTCACCACACAGCAGCAAATACTTTTTTGTGTGCCACTAATACACGCCAAAAGGGCTTTAGAACATATAGCACAACTGAAGAGCAAATATATATTTTTTGCCACAAAAGCACGCCAGAAAGGGTTTTAGAACATATAACTGCACCGCTGAAAGGCAAATATATTTTTTGCCATTAATACACGCCAAAAAGAGCTGTAATTTTCTCACTTCACCACACGGCATATAACTGCACCGTTGAACGGCAAATACTTTCATTTGTGCCACTAACAGACGCCAAAAGGGCTTTAGAGCATATAACTGCACCGCTGAACGCCAAATAATATAAAAAAATTTTGCCACTAATACACACCAAAAAGGCTTTAGAACATATAACTGCACCGCTGAATGGCAAATAGGCCCTTACTTTTTCCACTTATGCACGCCACAAAAGGCTTTAGAACATAAAACTGCACCGCTGGAAGGCAAATCATTTTTATTTTTTGCCACTAATACACGCCAAAAAGGTCTTTAGTACATATAACTGCACCGCTAAATGGCAAATAATATATATTTTCTTGCCACTAATACATACCAAAAAAGGCTGTCATTTTTTTCCCCACTATTACAAGCCAAAATATGCTTTAGAACATATAACTGCACCACACAAGGGCAAATAAGACATATAAATATTTCCTTGTAATAAACTCTGTTAATTACTTGCACTCCAATAACAAGTTTGCTGGAATTACAGAGCTGTATAATGGCAATTTGGATCCGCAGTCAGTGCAGCAAGGTGTAATAGGATTGTTCCTATTACCCAGGCTGTAAGCTTCCCTACTGAACCCTGTTCTGCTTCAATACTGTGGAATGATTACTCCTATCCTTTTCCTGAACTTCTATACAGCAAAATAAAAGTTTTAAAGTCTTTTATACCACTATCCCTAGCGCCTGCTGACATCTCTCCCTGCACTAAGCACATTGGAAAATGGCTGAATCCCGGATAGCTTAGGCTATTTATAGGGCTGTGACATCGCAGGGTTGGCTGGCAGCTAATTGGCTGCATGCATGGCATTGTGGGTGATGCCTCATTTCCAGAGTTCCTTGCTCATTGTCCAAATACTTGCAGCAGCCATTTTATGAAAAATTCAATTCGTTGCCACGAATCGCAAGGAAATTCGGATTCAGTGCGAATCAAATTTTTCCTGAAATTCAGAACTAATTCCACTTCATCAACTTCGATTTGCTTATCTCTATGCACAACTACTGCCAAAACCAATGCTTTTCTCAGCATTCTGGAGATTTTCCAAAAGTATTGTAATTTCAAAGATTGTCTAGATCTCAATATAAATATAAATAATTAATATATGGCAACATTTTATGCCTAATTGTATTTTCTATTTAAAAAAATACAATAACAAAGATAATTATACAAAGGAAACTAAAGTACAAATGGAATAATCCTTCTTCGATGTTGCTTTTGAAACTCGCTCTTACAATCAAAGATGAAAAAGTTGATGTGGTGAATTATAACCTATTAGCATATATAGTGCAGGAGCCTTCAGCCCTTTCCAGAATGTATCATCTCCTGCTAACTACTGTGCAGAGGACTGACCAGCCTCGGCTGTATTGATCCAGTGGGACTGTTTGTCTCCCAGCTGTCTAAGTGCTGACAACAGCGACAGATAAAAGTGAAAGATGATGCACCTGGCTTGTCTCTGACTTCAGCAACATGGCTCCTTCGAGCCTCATTCTCAATTATCTCTAATGATATAATAACATGATTGGCTGTAATCTGAGGAGCAGAAGACAGGTCTATGGGGAGCCAGCAGACAGATGGGGATGCTTATTAACACATGCTATTCCACAGCACAGGAAGATACATAGTTATGAATGAGAACTATCATGGTTGCTCTAGGATTAATTGAACTCCGGTTTACAGTATTATACCTGTAAATTGATTTGGCAGTAAACTTATTACAGGATTTTGCTTTGGACATCTGAATATCTTGTATAGAGATGAGCGATTTTTTAAAAATTTGATTCGCCGGTTCGCCAATTTTTTAGGGAAAAATTTGATTCAATACGAATATATTTGTGGCGAATTACGTTAAAAACAGCTATTTCCTGGCTGCTAAGAGCCTTTATAGTGGTGTAGAACACTGTGCCTTGCAGTAACATGCATAGGGAGTCTGGTTTGGAAGTGAAATAATACTGTGAGTCTATATGACATGCATATGACGGGCGTCGCTCTTAGAATCACTGCATACTTCACTTATTTAGGCGGTCACGGAGCCAAAACTGACCAAATAACTCAAGTGAATAGTTCAACATTCGTGATGCGGGGAGCACGCGACGGGTGGCCGTATTTTGCGGACCACTGTGTGCATGAGGCCTCATTTTGATAGATTTTCAGCTGTAAAGTAAACAGTGTAAGAAGTGTAATTTTGCTGTTAATCAGATTTTGGAGATGCTAAAATCAGTTTGAAGAGCTATTTTGTTCTGGTAAACCATTTCACATCAGTTAATATACAATATACGATTATGATATACACGTATTTGTAAATCCACATTTTATTAGCGCAGTGAAATGCAAGGACCCAGTATACAAAGATAAACTTTTGGAAAAGTACCCTCTACCAAATTGCTGAGTACACAGACCTGAGATCCAAACACATTGGTCATTTACTCTCTGCATATGGTGGCCGACTCCCGAATATAAACCAAATTACCTAGGCAACCCGATACTAGATATGTAAAACATATTTCTACTTGGCAAACAGTTATTATTCGTATAGAAAACCTAAACCTAGATAAACAAGCAGACAAATTTATCAAGCAACACTATAGCACATAAGTATACCAGCTAGAGATGAGCAAACCAGTAGAGACTTCTTTCGGGTCCAATTTGGTTTGGCCCCAAATCGATTTGGGATGAAACGTAGTCGCTCTAGTTGCCCCGAAAGTTGATATATAACCCCCTCTAGCCTCGTAGGATTCATATGAGGTCTGTAGAAGTGGCTTAGTTGCCCAAAGCAACCAATCAGATTCCACCTTTCATTTTTGACACCTCCTTCGGAAAATAAAGGTGGAATCTGATTGCTTTCTATGGGCAATTAAGCTAGTTCTACTTTGAACCAATTTGATGAGTGACCCCAATAATTTTTAGGAAAACTTATTATTTCTACTTCTTAGTTTATTTTTATTCATTCTTTTTCAACATGCCCCTCCCCAAGCTCTGGAACGCAATGGCAGTAATAGTGAATGATGTCTGAGTGATACTGACATACATAGCTATAGGTAAATGCACATTTGATAGTGTTATCATGCAAATCATTTAACAACACACTGCGCTGGCACGTCTCATGCTTGTTCATATTCTAAAGCTTTCAAAAATTGTCCTTTTTGGGGGCAGAGATGTTTTTTTTATTTCAACCTTGTGGAAAGTGAGTACATGAAAACTGACGACTGAGGCATTAGTGGCACGATGCGTCCACAGCATTGCCTGGAGTTTGAGAAAATGTTGGTATTATTAGAGTAATCACATACATTTAGATGCGCCTTAGGCTACATGCACACGACCGTTGCCTGCCTCCGTGTCCGCCCCTCCTTGAAATTCTGCGTCCGTCAAAAAAAACGGATGACGGACCGTTTTTTTTGACGGATCCGATTTTTATGGCAGATCCATTGTAAAAATGCCTATCCATGTCCGCAAACGTGAAAAAAATAGGACATGCACTATTTTTTTGACGGAATGAAAACACGGATCACGGATGCGGAACAAAAACGGTTGACCATCCGCATTTTTTGACGGACCCATTGAAATGAATGGAGAAGCATCCTGTCCGTGAAAAAAAACGGAACGGACGCGGAAACAAACAACGGTCGTGTGCATGTAGCCTTAAAGACATTCCCCTCCCCCCCCCCAATAAAAATCTAAAATTTGAACCATGTTAACCACACTCCAAAAAAAAAAAAATTGCAATTTCAACCATGTGTAAAGTGAATGCACGTAATCTGATGACTGAGAGGCATTAGTAGCATCATGCAGGCCGCAGCAGCAGCAGCCATAAAGAACGTGATAATAGGCAGACAGAAAGACAGCAGCAGTGGCACCATCAAGCAAGGCGACGTGGGCAAAGTCTATACATCGGAATCAGCATGAGAAATGTGAAAATCCATCCTTGGTATTGAGATTGGCACGGTCGACCTGATGACTTGCCTCAGCCGGGTACAGAACGTGAAAAAAATGCGCCATCATGTTGAGGAGACTGAAATTGCTGCTACTGCTGCTACAGCTTCTACCGCTGGTTGCAGCAGTACCCTTTAAACACATTGACAGCAGACATGACGGTGTTTCCTGGTAATAATGTTAATTTTCCTCCATGTCTACAGAAGAAAATGTTCCCCATTTTCCCTGGTAGGGAGGGTCTAAAAGCATGGCTATCCAGTAATCATTAGACTGCTTGATGTAAAAAACAAGCCTGTCACTGCTTAAGCAAGCGAGCATACAGGTCACCATTCTGCCCAAGGAGTCAGTTCTTTCCAGATCCATCCCCAATTGAGAGACAATTGGATGTGTTGGCCGGTGACATCCTCATCATCGTCCTTTGCTCCTCCAGCTCCGACTCTTCCTTCTCCTTTTGCAGTGGCAGCTCCTCATCCTCATCCTCATCATCCTCCTCTATGGCAGATTCCTTTACTGTATCCCCAACAGCTATATAGTGGTCAGCTTCTCTTCTTCCACTGTGGTCCCCTGCTGCATGAGCATTTGCGTCTGTTCTAAGATAAATATGAGAGGCATGACATTTCCCCTTCTGACAAACTTTGTGGCCTCTTCGAAGGGCTTCAGCATAGGTATCTTGGATGAGTTGCCACTGCCTGACCTAGAAGCAACACGCTCCCTGCTTCTAAGGATGTCTGGTGCAAAATCTTTCACAGCTTTCCACTACTCGTACAAATACTCAAGCTTGTTCAATGTCAAATTCCAGCGACATGGTCCCCATAGGCGGCACCTGCTCCGCGCCTCGCTGCTCTCATAGAATACCCCCCACTGTTTTACCGTTGGAGATCTTGGCTGCATAGTGTCCACGATCTGGTCCTGCATTTTCTGCGCTCCTCTCACTGGCACCTCTAATCTTCCCCTCCACCTGTTCATTTGTTTAATGAGTCTATTTGTTTATGATTCTGTTGTCACTACCGGGAGCCTCTTTAGTGGGACTCCTGACCCTCTTTGAGACATATCCGCCCTATTTCCGCAATCCTTTGGACGTTCAGGGCCTGCCAAAATTCTCGATCAAGCTCATGTACTTTGGGAAGTGCTGAGTTTGTACTTTCTGGTGATTTGGGTCCTGCCGAACCCGTATTTTTGACGCATAATGTGTCTCTTTGTCATGTTCACTTTTGCTTTACAATAAATATTTTGAAAACTAAAAAACAAAAAAACAAAAAACAACCCATCTAATATTGGTTAGGCCTTCCTTGCCACCACAATAGCTCTGACCCATCAAAGCATGAACTCAACATAACCTCCAAAGGTGTCCTCTGGATTACCTAACACCAAGAAGTTTGCAGCAGAACCTTTAACTCTTGTAAGTTGCGAGGTAGAGCCTCCATTGATTGGACTAACTTTTCTAGCACATTTACAGATTCTTCATAGGATTGAAATCAGGGACCTTGGAGGCCAAATGAACACACTGAAATGTTTGCGTCTGCTCCTATTTTTGAATTTTTTTTTTTTTGCAGTGCAGCAGGACGTTAAAAGAGAGATATCAAGGGAGCAACACAAATTCTAAAACGTAACTTTTACTAATCAATGTAAAAAGCCCCACATACACAAGACATAGACACAACACACAACAAGTGATCCGTCTGCACATGCGGCACAAGGTACAACACGTAGGTATACGGGCAGAGAGGCCTGGTATATGAGCCCTATTAAGCCCTACTTGGCCTGTTGTGCCCTATGTGCAAAGGAAATCACGGGGTCCAAAAAGCCCCGCATGAGGGTGGCCACGTGCTGGAACCTGACCCTAGGTACCTGACCCTAGTAAGGTCTCTGCGGGAGATTACTCTCACTATGGATCCCAGGGTTCAGTCAGCCAATACACAGTCAGGGAAGACAAAGTCCCCTAGGTGCAAAAGAGAAAGAAGCGTCCCAACGCTGTTTCATCACAAAGGACTGCACCTGTATACAAGGGAAAATAGGAATCATCAGGGACGCACAAACCACCTTGTATACACAAACGGAGAAGAAAGTCCCTGGCTTCAACAATCAAAAGTAAGAGCCAAAGAACAATTACATCCACAGAGTCGTGGCCGTAGAAATAAAAGGATACACATAGTCTACATGACTATCCTACAGTACAGGAGTGGCGTGTAGCGGAAAAACTCCTGGGGAACACTCCTGTAAAGAGAAACCCATCAACAAATGTCATCTATTATTGGTCAAGTTAATCAAGCTAGTGACCTCCTTCCATAGATCAAAGTGGTTACTCAAGAATGTCCAAGGGTCAGGTGTGTGGCCTCCGGTCAGGGAGAGAGTCATAGGTGCCTTGTTCGCATCGCCAAAGCCCCATTATCTGGATGTCCCTATCTATGCAGGGGACTTACCCAGTTTACCGACCAGATAATGAGTAGGTCAACGGGTATCTCGTCACGCCACCTGACTCTCTGGCGAATGGTCTGTGGCTGCATGCTCAGTATCGAGATCGCGGAGCGCCGAACGAGGAGACACGTGCGGGCGGCCGGGGAGTGGCGTCGCCTGTGCGCCCCGCGTCTCAGGCATTCGGCGCACAGGGAGAGACGCCAGAGGGGGGCGGTGCTGGTGCGGACTAAGGAGTTCCTAGGTCCGCCCCAGAACATCAGTCACGCCGACTGGTAGTTACAGATGGTCACACCCAGCCATTCGGGCTGGTTGGAAAGAGGAGCGGGCGACAAATACATGGACCGCTACAACTTCAAATTCCACCACCGTTTGTTATTGTATACAAGGTGGTTTGTGCGTCCCTGATGATTCCTATTTCCCCTTGTATACAGGTGCAGCCCTTTATGATGAAACGCGTTGGGACGCTCCTTTCTCTTTTTGCACCTAGGGGACTTTGTCTTCCCTAACTGTGTATTGGCTGACTGAACCCTGGGATCCATAGTGTGAGAGTAATCTCCCGCAGAGACCTTACTAGGGTCAGGTACCTAGGGTCAGGTTCCAGCACGTGGCCACCCCTTGCGGGGCTTTTTGGACCCCGTGATTTCTTTTGCACATAGGGCACAACAGGCCAAGTAGGGCTTAATAGGGCTCATATACCAGGCCTCTCTGCCCGTATACTACGTATTGTACCTTTGTGCCGCTTGTGCAGACGGATCACGTGTTGTGTGTTGTGTCTATGTCTTGTGTATGTGGGGCTTTTTTACATTGATTAGTAAAAGTTACGTTTTAGAATTTGTGTTGCTCCCTTGATATCTCTTTTTTTCAACAGCAGTTTGAGCAACATACAGGGCTGAGACTATACGTTTCACCTGAGCCCTGATATCCTCCTGTTTGTGCTTTTCTTTAGCTCTTGGGGCATGGCTGGCTTTTTGGCAACCGGACTTGACAAAAATATTTGGCTATCTGAAGCCAATTCAGTTTTCTCTGATCAAGCTTTTTCTCAAAAAAAGTATACACCTACTATTAATAGTGCCTTCATTGAACTGACCAAAATCTATAAAGAACATGTGAGTTCATGGTGGGAGGTCCAGGGACTGGAACACTACATTAAACAGGGTATAGTCCCTAGGGGCCTACGTATATCCCTTACACCAGCAAACAGAAGCAGGAATCCAGAATTACTTAAAAAATGGGAGAGAGAGGCGACCAACAGCTCCCTCAGATTTATGCAACTTCTAGTGGAGGAAGAACGTCTTACCCTTGAAAGGGCAGAAAAGGGGCTAGTAGAACAGATAGAGGTCACTAAAAAATTCCAACAAGACCCGGAATTCGGGAATAAGGAGACACTACTACAGAATACTATCGAACGGTACCAATACCATCTGAAAGACCGCAAACATAAACAGTTTCTCAGAGACCTACAGGACTTTAAGGACAATAGGGCCTACCTCTTTCTGACTAATCCTAACAACTACCCAAAATCTGAAATCTCCTCCACAGATACGGAAGGATCTGAGAGTGAGCGAGACAAACAACCTAAGACAAGAGGTCGAGGCAGAGGGGGTCCAGATTTAGAAGGTGGGGAGGGCGTGGTAACACAAATAGGACTAATAACTATCCTCAGAACACTACCCCAACGACCACCGCTTTTTTAGACCAAGGGGCCCAATATCCCCTGAGGAGCCGCAATATGCAGCCCACACAGACACAATAGGGACCCCTACTGACAAACTAATCATTAACCTCTCGTCCCGCCCCTCTCGACCGCCGAAACCAAGGCACTTAGGCGTGGACTCTCATTTGTACCCACGACAAGGTTTGACCTGTTCAACTGGACGAAAGACCTTTACCTTTTGCCCGAAAACTTAAGTGGTATAAATACTTTAAAATGAAGGACAGAAAAGAAAGTCGGGAATTGGGTATCCCTGTTGAATGCCTGAAGGATGTGAGATTCCTTTTTGATCTTGAGAATCTCCCCCGGACATTTCGGGTGAAGGCCCATTTACAAACCTGAAGCCTAACAGCTCCAGGATGCCTCCACCTGGAGAGGTGTCATGTATTGACATCTTCCTGAAATATACACTGGCGGAATTATCAACTTTGAATGCCTCCCCACTAGATTTAATTGTAGTAGGGAAGAAAGGCTGGCCATCAAGTCCCTGGGAATGGACAGGTCCATTACTATCAAACCGTCCGATAAAGGGGGAATGTAGTTGTCATGGACACCATGACCTACAAAGAGATGTGCCTGTCCATTCTCAGCGACAAAACGGGGTACGAGATACTATCCCGTGACCCGACATCGGATTTTAAGGGCATTCTGGAATTGCTTCTTCTAAACGTCAAACGACAGTCCCTGATTTCTAAAGAAGAATTTGAGTTCCTTCTACCTGCACATCCTGTTGTAGCAACATTCTATTGCTTACCCAAGGTCCATAAGGAGACACATCCGGTCAAAGGTCGACCGATTGTCTCAGGAATTGGGAGTCTTGCTCAAAACAGTGGGATTTATGTTGATCGAATCCTAAGACCTTTTGTTGAGTCCCTACCATCGTATATTAGGGACACGAGCGACCTCTTATCGAAACTCGAGGGGGTATGTATTGAGGAGACTGGTGGCTGGCCTCAATAGACGTGGAGGCCTTATACTCGTCTATACCGCACAAAAACGGATTGGAAGCCACTGCACACTTCCTTAAAGCACGTGGTTCACAGTGCTATTCACATAATGGGTTTGTTCTACAGTTACTCAGTTTCATCCTTACCAGTAATTTTTTTCTTTTTGATGGGAGGTTCTTCCACCAGCTCAGGGCACTGCCATGGGCAGTTCGTGTGCACCGTCATATGCAAACCTGCTCCTGGGCTGGTGGGAGGAAACCATCGTGTTCGAGGATGCCTCACCGTGGTATACGGACTCGATCGCCCTCTGGTGCCGTTACATAGATGACATTCTTGTCCTATGGAGCGGCACGGAGGGCGACTTCCATCGTTTGGTACAGGAATTGAACAATAATACGATCAACATGAAGTTCACCTATGTTATCGCTCGGGATCACTTGCCCTTCCTGGACATAATGATCTCCAGAGGCGGGGGTGGTTCCCTGAGAACAACCATTTACCGTAAACCCACGGCTACAAATTCCCTCTTGAGATGGGACAGCTGCCATCCTGCCCCTCTCAAGAGGGGAATTCCAACAGGACAATACCTACGAGTAAGAAGAAACTGTTCTGATCTGGGGACTTCAGACAGGAGGCTAACGAACTGAGAAAGCGTTTCAGGGCCCGTGGTTACCCCGACTGCATCTTGAAAGCGGCCTATAAACGAGCACTTGGATGCGACAGGACGGCCCTGTTACACCCTAACGTGGAAACTAATACAGTACCCCCAGACGCATAAGGGTGATTGGCACTTTCGATATGGCCGCTCCCAGGATTCGACAAATCCTTGATAGCCATTGGGGCATGCTTTTAATGGACCCCGATCTTTCCGAGGTACTGAGTCCTCATGCCTCACTTACATTCAGGAGAGGAATGAATGTAAGGGACCAATGTGTACGTAGCCATTTTACATCTAAGGACACGAGACCGACAACATGGCTTCAGGGCCCACCACAGGGCTGTTATAGATGTGGCCACTGCTCGTTCTGCAAATATCTCCAACCCGGTAAAACATTTAAGGGTGACCCAGACGACAGGACTTACTACATAAAGGACTTTATTAATTGCCGCACTACTGGTATCATCTATGTGTGTACCTGTGAGTGCGGCCTCAAATATGTAGGGAAGACTCGGAGGGAATTGCGAGAACGAGTGGGCGAACACGTGGGGACATCAGAAATAACAGAGATACCCCAGTGGCGCGTCATGTGCAGATTCATCATGCCGGCCGAATGTCGGCAGTGTCCTTTATGGGAATTGAACGTGTGCAGAAACCAGAACGTGGGGGATTGGGACAAAAAGATCCTCCAGAAAGAAGTGTGGTGGATTTTTAGACTCAATACCCCCAGCCCCATGGGTTAAATGAACAACTGAATTTTAGTCCCTACCTGTAGCGATAGGTGGTTAGGGGCCTATTTGCCACTTGGCCACTAAATGTGACCATTTATAAGTGGCTTGTCTTATTCCAGCTGCCAATTTTGCTGCCTTATAAATGTCCTATACAATATACCACTCGGGCTCTATTTTTACTATATCCCGTGTGGCGGTGGTGGAATTTGAAAGTTGTAGCGGTCCATGTATTTGTTGTTCCGCTCCTCTTTTCCAACCACCGAATGGCTGGTGTGACCATCTGTAACTACCTGTATCGGCGTGACTGATGTTTTGGGGCGGACCTGGGAACTCCTTAGTCCGCACCAGCACCGCCCCTCTGACGTCTTCCTGTGCGCCGAATGCCTGAGACGCGGCGTACAGGCGGCGTCACTCCCGGCCGCCCGCACGTGTCTCCTCGGTCGGCGTCCGGATCTCGATACTGAGCATGCGCGATCCGGCGCTGCACACCCGGAGGAGTCAGGTGACGTGACCGAGATACCCGCCCCCTCATTATCTGGCCTATGTAAACTGGGTAAGTCCCACTGCATAGATAGGGACATCCAGATAATGGGGCTTTGACGTGCGAACAAGGCACCTATGACTCTCCTGACCGGAGGCCACACACCCCGACCCTTGGACATTCTTGTGAGTAACCACTTTGATCTATGGAAGGAGGTCATTAGCTTGATTAACTTGACCAATAATAGATGACATTTGTTGATGGGTTTCTCTTTTTACAGGAGTGTCCCCCAGGAGTTTTTCCGCTACACGCCACTCCTGTACTGTAGGATAGTCATGTAGACTATGTGTATCCTTTTATTTCTACGGCCACGACTCTGTGGATGTAATTGTTCTTTGGCTCTTACTTTTGATTGTTGAAGCCAGGGACTTTCTCTCCGTTTGTGTATACAAGGTGGTTTGTGCGTCCCCTGATGATTCCTATTTCCCCTTGTATACAGGTGCAGCCCTTTATGATGAAACGCGTTGGGACGCTCCTTTCTCTTTTTGCACCTAGGGGACTTTGTCTTCCCTAACTGTGTATTGGCTGACTGAACCCTGGGATCCATAGTGTGAGAGTAATCTCCCGCAGAGACCTTACTAGGGTCAGGTACCTAGGGTCAGGTTCCAGCACGTGGCCACCCCTTGCGGGGCTTTTTGGACCCCGTGATTTCTTTTGCACATAGGGCACAACAGGCCAAGTAGGGCTTAATAGGGCTCATATACCAGGCCTCTCTGCCCGTATACTACGTATTGTACCTTTGTGCCGCTTGTGCAGACGGATCACGTGTTGTGTGTTGTGTCTATGTCTTGTGTATGTGGGGCTTTTTACATTGATTAGTAAAAGTTACGTTTTAGTATTTGTGTTGCTCCTTGATATCTCTTTTTTCAACAGCAGTTTGAGCAACATACAGGGCTGAGACTATACGTTTCACCTGAGCCCTGATATCCTCCTGTTTGTGTTTTTCAGCAGGGCCGTTATCCTGCTAAAGAGAGTCACTGCCATAAGGGAACCACTAAGGTGGCTGATTCAGAGTAAAGAAATAGCGATCCCTACATTTTTGAGAAAGCGCATAGAAGAAGAATCGTAGTGAGATAGACTAAGTCCCGCGATATGCGTATAAACAGGCTAGAATTGCAGAATAACTAAGTCCCCGGGCATGCGCCAAGGAGAAAAGTTTGAACTGAAAATATCTAAGTGCGAGGGCAGGCGCATTAGAATAAAGCGAACAAGCGAAAATTTTAAGTCCAGGAGGATGCGCAGAGAAGAAGACAGAGCGATGAGAAACTAAGTTCCTAGACATGCGCATAAGAAGGTAATATATCAGGGACTGATGCACTGAAAAACAAAGTCCCCTGACATGTGCATATATCGGGAAGGAGTGCTGAGAAACTAAGCCCCTTGACATGCGCATAAGAAAATACATCGGGGACAGATGTTTAAAGTCCCAGGGCATGCGCATAAAAGAAAACTGCGGTGAGACAAAGTCCAGTGACATGCGCAGAAGCTAATATGTAAGCTTAGAGCACGCATGCCAGCAGGGAGATCATGGATTGGAAGGAATATACCTGTATCGGGATTGGTAAAAGATAATGGACAGAACATGATTGACCAGTATAGGATCGGGAATGAACAATGCCCCATGGAGAGGACCTCCTGATTTGACATACAGAAATAGGTGGGACATAAAGAGTGATATAATCCTGCAACAGGAGGCACTCTGTTTCTTTGCTCCCGCACCCTGACGAAGCCACGTATGTGGCGAAACATGTCGGGGGCTATAGGGAAAGAGTTTTAAATCTGGGTCCAGGGAAAATTGTGAGAGGATCGTACTGCAGGCGCTCCTCTTAATAGGTTTAAATTATATTTATTTTAAGTTTTTGTGCATAATTATTAGCAATACAAAAAAACTTTCCAAATAGAACGCTCTTCTTAATAGGAAAAAACAGACAGACAAGAAAAGGAAGGAGAGGACTAGAGAGGCATAGATAAATACATCTGGAAGGAAATTAAACTGAAAATAAAAGGAACAATCTATTTTTTTAAAAGCGGTAAATCATGGCAGCAAAAATAAAGAATGTGATATAGAGATAGTGTGAAGTAACACTAATCTTTAGATATATAGAGTTTTCTCAAAAAAGGAGATCTTCCCATAAGAAATGAGGAATATCCATAAATGCTGAATATTATTCCATCTCTAGTGAAAATATATCTATTTAAAATCTATATATATATATATATATATATATAAACAAAAAATCCCTGTACCCAAAGTTTTTAATTTTTTGGTGGGTAAGAAAAATAATAATGGTTTTAAAGAAGACAAAAATAAAAGTTAATTTTTATCAGGGCAATAAGCAGAAAATTTTGTGGCTGAATCAGCCACCTTAGTGAGTTTTCAGAAATAATTTTTCTGGGCCAAAAATCGGTCGTTTTAGGAAATAAGACTGCCATAAGGGAATACCATTGCCATAAAAGAGTATACTTGATCTGCAATGATGTTTATGTAGGTGGTATATGTCCTCATGAATGGCAGGACCAAGGTTTTCCAGCAAAACTGTCACCAGAACATCACTTTGCATCTACAGCCTTGTCTCCTTACAGTAGTGCATCCTGGCACTCCTGATTGTATCCATGATTTAAAAGAATAAATGATTTATCAGAGAAGGCCATTTCTTCTAGTTACTCTATTGGCCAAGTCTGATGCCCACATGCTCATTCTACGTGTTGGCGTTCTTCACTGGTCTCCAACTAAGCAGCCCCATTTGCAGAAAGCTGTGAACCACTCTGTATGTTCTGACTCCTTGTATCATAGCCAGCAATTTGTTCTACAGTATCTCCTCTTAGGGATAAGACTAGATGGGCTAGCCTTTGCTTCTCATTTGCATAAATGACCCTGTAGCTGGTTAATCGTTAGTCCATCCTTGGACCACCTTTTGGTATGTACGAACCACTGCATACAGGGAATGCACCACAAGACCTGCCATTTTAGAGATACTCTAAATTAGATGTTTAGCAATCACAATTAAGACCTTGTCGATGTCACTCATTTCACTTGCCTATTTTCCTTCCTCAAAATACATTATCTTCAAAAACTTGTATTACCTTGTATTATTTTGCTTACTAATATATTCCATCCTTTGATAGGTGCCATTGTTATGAGATAATCAATGTTATTCACAATCACTTCACCTTTCAGTGGTAAGGTCGTGGCTAATTATTGCATGTCAGTTCCATCCTAGAAATCACTGAAATTATGTAACGGGTTTAGAAAAAGCACAGAAAACTAGCTAAAATGCCTTCTTTAACCCCTTAAGGACCCTTGCCGTACATGTACGTCACAGCTGGACGTGACTTAGGAACCAGCGAAGTACATGTAAAGCACAAGGTCCACAGGGTGCTGTGAGGGAACCTGCGGGGGAATCAGGGCACCATGGCTGCTCTTACCGGCAGGCATCTATGCCAGGTAAGGGCAGCATGGTGCAGCACCACCCCCTGCAGATCCAAGCTCTGCGATTGGCCAGTCAATAAAGACTGGCACATCACAGCGCCGGAAGCAGTATGGAGCTGCGGGGCGGGGTCAGGGGGAGGTGACCGGTGCTGAAACGGTCAGCACCTGTCTCCTCCGTGGTGAGGCAGGGGACACCAGCCAATAGTAGCGTTATAGCTGCACAGGAAAGGTCTAAACCTCCCTGCATTCAGCCATTCTAGCTGGTAACTGCATGCAGAGAGGTTCTGTGCTTTTCTGTGCTGCTTCTTGGCTTGTTGAGACTTCTGGTGCACCACCATTGTGATTCCTACTGAAAGAAGAAAGAAGTAAAGAAGAACATCTCGAGTTTCTGCCCTGATTTTTTTTTTCATTTGCAGTTGTTCCAGATCCCTAATCCACCCTCCGTCCCTGTCCCTTTCCGCCTCCCCTTTCCTCCCATCCCCTCCTTTCCATTTTGCAACCACTGAGCACAACATTTCCTGAGACTGGAGAAAATGGTAGGCACGGCAGAACATTACAATTGCTTTATATGCAGATAGAGTGCTCTAATATATTCGCGATTGCGCAAATCGGCAATTAATGATGCACATATTTTGGCACAATAAGTGAAACTTCGCATTTTAGCAGGTCTGACTAGATATTACTGATTGGAGCACTAAGTATTGTTGTGAACTTGTGACATCACAGCACTATGTCTGTAGCATGTATGTATGGACAGCAGAACCTATCACACTACCTAACACCCTGCACTGGAACTACACTATATCACGATGTAACCTACACTGACTATCTCCCACTAACTATCTTTATTATATATTAGTGATGAGCGGCAGGGGCAATATATAAATTCGCAATATTTTGCGTATATTCGTTAAAATATTTGTCATATATTCGCAAATATTCATATTCGAGATTAGTCTACTGAATGCAAAAAATCTGCAATATAATATTACGTGTAATGCGAATACTCTAAAACACAAATATATAGCACTATAGAATATAGTGCTATATATTCGTTTTTAGAATATTCGTCATTTTTCCAATTTAATGTGAAGAGTCATTGGCCCAAAAGCAACTCAAGCAGGGAGGAATCATGACTTTAGATGGAAAAAAATGAGGAATATTCTCGAATTGAATTGACCTACAAATCAGTAATGACCAGGGTGGATTTGATTTAAATCAAACTGATTTAAATCACGATTTAAATCACGATTTAAATCACTAGTCAGTAAGTCTTGATTTAAATCATAGTTTTCTACATAAAGAGTAATTCTTGCTGGTATAACTTATAATATGCAAGTAGATGAAGATTTTTAGAATAACAACTTTTCCTATTAGTTTTTATCCCCAGTTTAATAGGTTAATCATTCATATTTGGACAACTTTTCTGTTGTACTTAGGAAGGAAAAAAATATTGTTTCTATTGTATTCACTTAACTTCTTTAAACTTAGTTGATTCTGTATTCATAGGTTTGTAGAAGTTAGAATTAAGGTCTTTTCTCAACTCTGTTCATGTTATAACATTTTTGCTGTGAAGAAGAGGCATGTGATCTCTGCTGAGTCAAATTCAGTTTTGAGAACTGCAAAAGTAAACCAAGCATCTGTGATAATATCTTGTAGGCAGAGAAACTGCCCAATAATCTTACAAAAACCTCTGGAAGAGCATGAAATTGTGAATGGATTCATGGAATTTATTTACCAAAAAAATAAACATATACAGCCTTATTCTACATAATTAAAAAACTAATATTTATTTCATGATGGAATAACCTTGGATGGTAATATATTTTCCTCAAAAAGCATTTTATATAAAAAAATCCAATTTAAATAAAAACAATCCTATTTAAATCAAATAAATCAGATTTAAATCAAATAAATCAGATTTTTGATTTTTTAAAAATCATTGATTTTTATCCACCCTCGTAATGACTCATTACTGATTTAGAATATTCTTCATTATTTAATTTAGTTTATGTTATGTGAAAAATCGGTAATTAAATATGCACGTTAATCGAATCGCATAAGAACATTAAGCAACTTTCCTATTGGGTTGGCTTGGCTTGGTAGAATTGTCGAATATGTAGGATATAGCGCTATATTCGTAAATTACGAATATAGCGATTAGTGATGAGCGAGCATGCTCGGCCGAGTACCGGTTCGGCTTGAGCATCGCTATGCTCGGTACGAGGCAGTACTTGGCCGAATACCACGTGTGCTCGTCGCAGTGCTCGAGTCTGCTCCCGCACGTTTGGCGCCTCCTAAGCAGCTAATCAAGGTTCACGTAAGTAATTCCGTTCAGTGTAACGCCATAACCATGTTAGCTATTAGCCTTACACTAATTGGCTGGCTGGAACACGTGATACAAGTTTATATAGGAGCCGATGTCCGCGCTTGGATCATTCAGTGTCTGGGAGAGCAGACAGTCGGCAGGGACAAATGGCGTTTTGCTGGAAATTCACAGATTTAACTAAAAAAACTATTGAAAGACCAAACAGTCCTCTTAAGGACTACAGTGTGTGTTTGACAGCAGGGCAGCACCATTGTTTTTTATTTTTTATCAGGTGTTAAATTCTGGAAGGGACAGATAGTGGAGGGCTGGAAAATTGCTTTTTAAGTACTCAAAAGCTTTTAAAAGACTGAAAGGTTTGATATTAGTGAGATCTACAGTACGCCATCAGAAAGCAGTGTGTTTAGCAGACATTATAAAAAGGGCTTATTCACTAGAGTGTGTCCGCAAATTAGATCTACAGTACACCATCAGAAAGCAGTGTGTTTAGCAGACATTACAAAAGGGGCTTATTCACTAGAGTGTGCCTGCTAGTGATATATACACCGTGCCATCAAAGAAAAAAAAATTCTGGGAAATTAACCTAATTTGTTCCACTTCTGTGTGTGCGTTCAATCCATAACCGTTATATTCATTACTCCAGCAGAGAATTATTTATGTGATAGGGAGAAAGTAGAAATAGAAATCAGGGCGGCACTACCTAGTAAAAAACCCTGTAAGTCGATGCTGGTCACCACCGATCCGGCGTACGTGGAGCCGTGCGTGGTGCTCTGCTACCAGTAATACAAAAGTAATCCAATGAATGCAAGTGCTACCTGCGATTTTGTGTCCTTGTTTCATGACACATTAAACGGAACTGTTTAATCAGCCGGGTGAGTGCCGCACCGCTTTCTTCTTCCACTTGCATTCAGAGAATTATATATTTTGGGCAAATTTAACTAGTTTTAGGCACACGTGTGTGCGTTTAGGCCGCAACCATATATACAGTATTCCAGCATAGAATTATTTGTATTTGGGACAAATGTAACTAGTTTTGGGCACATCTGTGTGTGCGTTTAAGCCGCAACCGTATATACAGTATTCCAGCAGAGAATACATTTTATTTGGGACAAATTTAACTAGTTTTAGGCACATCTGTTTTAGGCACTTTACTAGGCACAACTTGCATTAATCTGTGCCTAGTAAAGTGTCCATAATCTGTGAGTTTTTGTATCCCATACTGAACAGAATCTGAAAACTCTGTCTATATTGCAACTTGCATTAATCTGGGCCTAGTAAACTGTGTACAAAATCTGTGGGTTTTTGTATCCCATAATGAACTCAATCTGAAAACACTGAGTATATTACAATTTCCATTAATCTTGGCCTAGTAAAGTGTCCATAATCTGTGTTTTTTTTTTATCCCATACTGAACTGAATCTGAAAACACTGTGTATATTACAATTTCCATTATTCTGGGCCTAGTAAATTGTCCAATCTGTGGGTTTTTGTATCCCATACTGAACTGCATCTGAAAACACTGTGTATATTGCAACTTGCATTAATCTGGGTCTAGTAAAGTGTCCACAATCTGTGGGTTTTTGTATCCAATACTAACCTGCATCAGAAAACTGTCTTTAGTGGACAGTAATACAATCTGCGCCACATCTACAGACAAAACCATTAATATTAAGAAGGCAAACACAAAGGGATGGGGAAGTGAGCGTGCTGCTGATGGTAAAGGCAGATACCATGGCCCTGGGAGCAATGAAACTGTGCCTGCTGCCAGTGCACCAGAAAAACAAAAAAATACACCTTACCCAGCTTCATGTCCAATTTAGCTGAGCGGCGCAGGACAACACTGTCCAAGTCGGACCTGTGCAAACAGTTGGTTGGATGTATTGCAGAAGATAATGCTTCCAGTCGGTTAAGCACCACCCTCTCTGCCACTACGTCCAGTCTCTGTAGCCAAGAGTCTGGTCAACCGAATCCTCACTCAGATCCTCCTTCCTCCCACCATGTCGCGTCTGGCCAAACAAGTGATCCCACACTCAGATATTCACATGACCTCTTTTCATCGCCAGTACTTGGTTTGGCTCTCTTGCCAAGCACGCTTGAAGAGGTACCTGAGATATTGTGCACTGATTCCCAAACTCTTGAGCCTTCAGAGTCTCAAGAAGATGATGGTGGTGAACGGCAATCATTCGTTCACGAGGTGGATGATGACGAGACACAGTTGTCAATCACTGAGGTGGTGGTTAGATCAAGTCAGGAGGATGAGCAGAGTGAGGAAGTGGAAAAGGAGGTGGTGGACGATGAGGTCACTGACCCAACATGGGAAGGTGAAAAGCCGAGTGAGGACAGCAGTACAGAGGGGAGGGATCCGCAGCACCGCAACAGGAAGAAGCAGTGGGGTTGCAAAGGGAGACGTCGGCCAACACCAAACAGGCCTGCTACTGTTACACGGAGCACCCTCATGTGTAAATCTAACTTGCCAAGGGGTATGTGTTCTACAATATGCCGCTTTTTTGAGTAAAGAGCAGACGACAAAGAGTGGTAGTTTGCAACCTGTGCCGTACCAAAATGAGCTGGGCGTGAACACTAGCAACCTCACCACCACCATCATGATCTGCCATATGCATCCAAGCACCCTAATAAGTGGTCCGAACGCCTGGGTCCACAATCTGGGTCTGCAGGTCACACCACTGGCTCCTCTTCCCCTGCGTTACGCACTGCTGGCCAGTCCCCTGTCAAAGGCGCAGACCCAGATGCCCCTCGCTCTGCACCTGAACCTTCGCATGAGCGGTCAGCAACAACATCCACTTCCCTGTCCCAGCGCAGCATCCAAACAGGCCATAGCACTAAATGCGCAACTTTCAAGACTACTGGCCCTTGAAATGTTGCCATTTAGGCTTGTGGACATTGAGGCCTTCTGCAGACTGATGTCGGCAGCCATCCCTCGATACGCAGTCCCCAGCCGCCACTATTTTTCACGATGTGCCGTGCTGGGCATACACCAGAATGTGTCCGAGAACATCACCAGTGCCCTGACCAACACACTTACTTGGAAAGTCCCTCTCACCACAGACACATGGACAAGTGCTGGTGGCCAGGGATGCTACATTTCCTTGACCAAACACTGGGTGAATGTTGTGGAGGTTTGGAGTGAGTCGTACCCTGGGATGGCACAGGTGCAACCCACGCCCAGGATTGCGGGCCCTACATCCATCTGGGTCTCCGCCAGCAGCTATGTTACTGGCTCCAACCTCCACTTCTCCTCCTCTGCCACCTCCTCCTCCACTTCGACCTACAACAGCAGTCAGCCATCAGTCGCTAGCTGGATGCAGTTTAGCACTGCTGTAAGTAAGCATCAACAGCCCGTGCTGAAGCTCATCTGCTCAGGGAACAAATATCACACCGCCGCAGAGCTGTGGCAGGGTATAGGGACCATATGGAGCTGTGGCTCTTGCCACTCAACCTACAACCAGGCATGGTTGTGTCTGACAATCGCCGTAACTTGGTGGCTGCTTTGGTGCTCGGCAACCTGACACACATCCAATGCTTAGCCCAGGTCTTAAACTTAGTGGTTCAGCGGTGTATAAAAACCTCCCTATTTTGGCAGAGCTACTAGTGAAGGCACGCCGCGTGTGTGCCCATTTTCTAAGTCGTCCAAAGCTTCAGCAATTCTGTCAACGCTGCAGAAGCGCTTGCGGCTTTCAGCTCACCGACTGTTGTGAGACGTGAGCACACGCTGGAACTCTACTTTCTACATTTTGGCCATGCTTTGTGAGCATTAGAGGGCCATTGTGGAATACCAGCTGCAACATAGTCATCACCTTTCCAATCAACTGTCACTATTCACAAGCGAGGTGGGGATTGATGTCAGACCTCTGTGAGGTTTTAAAAACTTTGAATACACACGGATGGTTAGTAGCGATAAAACTATTATCAGAGTAACCATCCTACTGCTGTGTCTATTCAAGCGATCGCTGATCACAATTAAGGAGGACGCTCTGAATGTTGCAGACGAGGAAATGGGTGAGAACATTACACAGGGTGATAGCCACCACACAGTTTGTCTTCTCAGTGAGAATTGGGCCATGAAGAGGAGGAGGAGCTGGAGACAGTTGCCTCTGCTACAGAGGGTAGTACCCATGGAGCTTTAATTCTATCTGTTCAGCGTAGATGGGCAGAAGAGAAGGTTGAGGGGATGGAGAGTCATCCTGATGTTGACATCGACGTCTTGCCTGTTGGTACTCTGGCACACATGACTGACTTCATGTTAGGCTGCCTTTCCGCGACCCTCGCGTTATATGCATTTTAGATAACACAGATTACTGGGTGTTTACGCGCCTCGACCCCAGCTATAAAGAGAACTTCTCATCTCGTATTCATGTGGTTGAGAGGACAAGTAAAATGGTGCAATACCAGAAGGTACTTGAAAGATTGCTCCAAAATTTTCCATCTGACAACGCGGCCGCTAGAATTCGTACTTCCTTAGGCAACCGAGGAAGGGAGACAAGGGAACACACAGCAGTTCCAACAGAGGCAGGGTATCACTCTCCAAGGCATGGGGGACACTTTCATGACACCCCGCCAGAACGTCAACCTGAAGCGCAGCCTAGTGCTACCAGGAGGAAAAGTTTTGAAAGATGGTGAAGGAATACATCGCAGACCGTGTCAGCGTTCTAAATGATCCTCAGTGCCTTACAACTACTGGGTGTCCAAGCTGGACATGTGGCACGAACTTGTGCTCTACGCCTTGGAGGTGCTGGCCTGCCCTGCTGCCAGCGTTTTGTCTGAGCGTGTATTTAGTGCTGCTGGTCGCATTATAACTGATAAGCGTATCTGCTTGTCCATTAACAATGCTGACAGGTTGACTTAGATAAAAATGAACAAGGCCTGGATTGCCCCTGACTTCTCAACCCCACCAGAGGAAATGATGATTGATGATAAACATAAAGGCAATTTTAATGTATTGTTTATAATGTACTCAGTCTACTGTAGTGTATTCCAATGCACCTTTTCCACCACAAAAAGTGTATATGGTTGAATCTTGTTTTCTACGCCTCCTCCTCATCGAGATTTTATATATTCCCTACACTACAATTTTTAAAGAGGGTCAGCTCACCAGCAGGCCCTCAACCATAATGTTTTACAGGATCAGCTCACCAGCAAGTCCTCAACCATAACGGTTTATAGGGTCAGCCGGGCTGGGCAACGATTATGTGTCCACACACACCACCAGGCAGGTCTGGTTCTAGGTGAAATGGGACCCTGGGGCAAAAAACAATAAGGCCCCCACGTCCCGTATTGTATACAAAGGAAAGTGGTTAATTTTTCAGTCTGGAGATTTAATTTGTGGACGTTCATACAGAAGAAAATAAAACACTGTCTAAACTAAATACACAAAACTCATCAAGTTTTGGGCAGGCCAAGATTAAATGTTATTTATTGCCTAGGCCCCAAATCCGCCATTCTAACCTAATCAGACCTTCTGACACAGTGACAATGCATTGCATGCATCTGTCTTCTCTTACCGAGATGCATTCAGCTGTGTCACGATCTGCCCTGGCTGGCACTGTCTCTGAGTCCACTCATGGGCACTAGCGATAACAGTGCGCCTCTCCCTTCCTCCTTGCAGGCATGGACTTACTGACGTGACGTCACATGCCTGTGTCATGTAGGGAGGCGCCGCCTTGGTGCGTCCCAGAAGACTGGAAGGAAGGCGGAACTGGTGTCCATGGAAACAGCCGATGCAGGCGGCAACAGGATCAGGTAATGTATATGCCGCCGCAGCCCCTTGCTTGCCGCTCACCGGCCGCACGCTTGCATCAGCGGCCAGCACCACACCATACCTGAGGACTGCGGTCACTCTCTTCACACTCAATTTTTAAGACCAGGGAAACGCTTGGGACAGTGTCATAGCATGGGTTGCCAGCACCCGGGACAAGCCAAGTATTGCGCCCCTCACCTGTGGCCATGCCCCTTTTAAAAAAACAAATAATGCAGTAGATGTCACCTGCAGTCCTATGTAACACCACAGATAACACAGTGATATCTCTCTGAATACAGATAATATAGTAGATGTTACCTGCAGTCCTATGTAACACCACAGATAACACAGTGATAACTCTCTGAGTACAGATAATAGATGGGTGGGAGGCCCCAGAATTCAGAACACACACAGTGTGAACTGAAGTCTATGGCGAGGATGCGGCAGTGTGGGCCAAATTCTATATCCACCGCCCCAAAACAGATATTTGGATGGACATACATTACTATGAGATGTACAGGTGAATATAGCACCCTACCTGTTACATCAAGTGACGTCTCCTCAGTGTCTTCATTCACAGATAAGACCGCCATGACACCTTCTTTCAGCCACATCTCTGAAGAGTTTCAAATAATTTTTTTAGATTTCTCACTTTACTATCATCCTCAGATAACAGACCTCCCCTCCCTCATAGTGCCCATAAATATAATGCCCTCTGTATAATTATCATATATAATGGCCCCCTCTGTAGTATTATTCCCCCTGCCTTCAGCCCTTTCAGCATGCAGTCCCATGTAAGATACAACCTTCCCCCTGCCTTCAGCCCCTTCAGCATACAGTTCCATGTATGATACATAACTCTCCTGCCTTCAGCCCTCCAGCATACAGTCCCATGTAAATAATATCACCCTCCCTCTCTTTGCCGTCTGCCTTTAACCTCTCCAGAATACAGTCCCATGTAAGATACATAACTTCCCCTGCCTTTCAGCCCTTCTTGTAAACAGCTGATGGTGCTGGTGAAGGATGATCAGAGACAGTACTGCACAGAGCATGCCATCTCTGCTGTCCATATACCAGGCCTACCACCAGTATTACCCCTTTATATACCGCCTGTCCGCCTGGTCACCCCACACCTAACACGAACACTAACACACCTAACAATAAGTACTGTAACACTGACTGACACTGACAATCTGACGAACTCACTGTCACTGTCGGCTCTACCAGGGGTGGACACAGACAGCATAGGGCTGTTGTGCAAAGGATGTACCTGCCCCCAACCACTCATACAAATATAAACATATATGTGCAAATATAAAACATGTGATAGCCTGCAGCTATCCCTCAGAGCTCCCTCATACACTTGGACAATTACATGTGCGATTGGCAGCTGAAGACATCTGTGTTGGTCCCATGTTCATATGTGTCCGCATTGCTGGGAAAAGTGATGTTTTATTATATGCAAATGAGCCTCTAGGAGCAATGGGGAGTTACCATTACACCTAGAGCAGGCATCCTCAAACTGCGGCCCTCCAGCTGTTGCAAAACTACAACTCCCAGCATGCCCGAACAGGCTACAGGTATCAGCCTACAGCAGGGCATTGTGGGAGTTGTAGTTTTACAACAGCTGGAGGGCCTAGTTTGAGGATGCCTGACCTAGAGGATCCACTCTCTCTGTAACTGCCACGCCCTCTGCACTTTAACATGGCCAGGTGTGTTGTCATTTTCACTGCCAGGCCTTGTCAAAGTAGACAAAGCCACAGTTGTCGAGAGAGCAGAGCCTCTAGGTGTAATGGTAATGCCCCCATTGCTCCTAGAAGATCATATGCATATATTCAAGTAATCATTTTTTTCTCAATAATGCGGGCATATATGAACATGGGACTAACCGGCACTAATTGGTGGCTTTAGCGCTGCCCTAGCCATTTTACAGGCTAGAGCAGCACTAGAGCAGGCCCATTAGTGCCAGTGAAATCGTCAAGCTCAATGCTAGGGGAAGCTACCCCCAAATAGTACCCCTGTGGTAATCATGCTCCCTACAGTGCCCTCAGTACTAATAAGGCCCCCTATAGAGTACCTCTTATAATCTGTAAAGCACTTCTGTAGAGCCCTCAGTAGTAGTAATGCCCTACACTATTGCCCACAGTATTTATAATGTTCCCTGTAGTGCCCCCATAATTTATAATGTTTGTCCTCTCCCTCCAGTCTTCTATACCATGCAATCCCTTGTAAATAACACCAGTCCTCTCTCTCTCTCAGTCCCATGTAAATAACTTCTCTTCATTAAAGTTCACTATAACATACAGTCCCATGTAATACTAAATAACTTAAATCCCTCCTTCACCCCCACCAACACATAGTCCCATGTCAATAACATCCCTTTTTATGCTTCAGTCTTCTATAATATCAAGTCCCATGTAACTAACACCCCTCTCCTCACTCTAGTCCCTCTAACATACAGTCCCAGTTAAATATCATATTTTCCTCCCACTTAGCAGGGAGGAAGTGTAACAGGGAGAAACACATCTCCCAGCATTTCTTTAGCACTTACATTGTCTCCATGGCATTCCAGGTCTCCACTGCTGAGCACCGTCTCTTTCTTTCTGCACTGATCACATGATGGTGACCTCATCACAGGTCCTACTACCACTTTCACAGTTGAAGAGATCACATGACTAAGATGTCATGGAAGTTTCTTCAGCTACTGCGTGTAGACACAAGCGGGCATCAGATTCGCAGTAAGTGCGGGCACCAGGAATTAAAATGAATGGGGGCAAATTTCAGTTAGGGGAGGGGCACATCGTGATGTAGGGGGCCGTGGCCCTAAAAACATGACTGGGCCACTATTTGGCCTTTTGGCCTGGCTCTCATCATCTTTTTTGGACCTTTCTTCTGATCTGCCAGGAAAAATGAGATGCAGAACGGATCCTGTCTATATAACAGCTGTAAGGCCTGCATGACATGGCCCCTTTTTGCATCAGAATTGGCTTATAATTTGGTAGCCAAAAGCAGGAGTAGGTACAAAACACAGAAGACAAGCAAATATTCCATTCACGTAATTTCTGTTTTAGCTGCACTCCTGTTTTTTTGGCATTAGTAATACTGATGGATTATTGAGCAAATGCTAACCGAGTGAAAACGTATGCTGCACAGACAGGATCTGTTTTTGTGGGTTATTGTTCTGACGGTTTAGAGGAAGGGCAAAATAATCAGTAACGTCAATACAAACTTACTGCTGACACCCTCTCCACTCTGTCAGGGGGCTCTACTTGTATAAGCATTTAATTGAACAGGTTCTGTAGATATCTATGTGGAATCAGCTGTCGAGGGTGTAAAGGAGTGCGCTTCCTCTTGATGCTAACATCTACCTGTAAGGCTGAGTTGGTACTTGAGTTATTTGGTCCCGTGACTGCCCAGATAAGTGAATTATGCAGTGATTCTAAGAGCGACGCCTGTCATCTGCATGTCATACGGACTCGCAGTATTATTTCACTACCAAAGCAGACTCTCTATGCATGTTACTGCACAGTGTTCTACACCACTATAAAGGCTCTCAGCAGCTCAGAAATATATTCAAATCTTTCCCCAAAAATTAGGCGAATCAGCGAATCGAATTTTTAAAAATCAGCTCATCTCTAACAATCACCGAGTCTGCAGGTAGCGGCAGCATGAGCAGAACTCAGAGCGGCACAATGACAGAGTCTTGAGGTGGCAGCAGCATGAGTAGGCCACAGAGTGGTACAATGACCGAGTCTGGAGGTGGCAGCAGCAGCATAAGGAGGAGGCTACAGAGTGGCACAATGACCAAGTGTGGTGGTGGCAGCAGCATGAGGAGACCACAGAGCGGCACAATGTCAGAGTGTGGAGGTAGAAGCAACATGGGTAGGCCACAAAGTGGCACAATGACTGAGTCTGGAGGTGGCGGCAGCATGAGGAGACCACAGAGTGGCACAATGACAGAGTCTGGAGGTGGCAGCAGCATGAGCAGAACACAGAGTGACACAATGACACAGTGTGGAGGTGGCAGCATCAGGAGTAAGCCACAGAGTGGCAAAAAAAAAAATGTTCAGGCGGCACTCACCAATCGGTGCAAGCAGACTTCTTTTAATCCTTTAGTGGATCACCCGGTACATCAAAAAGCTTAAATACATGAACAATTGTGGCTGGATACATCAGAAACTGGATACATCAAGAGTTGAGTACATCAAAAGCTGAGGACATCCAAGGCTGAATACATCAGAACTTTAAATGCATGTATATAGCTGAGTACATACTTGGCTGGATTAAGAAGCTGAGTACAAATATTGCGGCATGGGACGGACTTACATACAAACATGCAGTGAGTGGGATTTGGCGATGGCCGTTTCGCGTGTCAGCGCTTCATCTGGCCTTTAGTATAACTGCGCGTCCTCGACAGTTATTTAAACCCCGGCTCTGGTGTCTTGCGTGGCGTCATCAGCTGCGCCGTAAACTCGGCGCCGTCGCCTGATGTCACCCTGAGGGCGGAGCCACACAGTGTAAAGTAACAAAATTCTTAAAATAACACATCTCTTTAGTGACACATAGAATATTTAAAGAAACACTTGCCAATCAATTTTGTCATTTAGACCTAATGGGCCCATTGCTTCCATATGTAATATCCATCTGTTTTCTCTCCTTAACAGTTTGCGTTGCCTGTCTCCTCCCTGAGGTAGGTTCTGCACAGTTTCTATACCTGCAAATTTCAATACGCTTACATCTCCATTGTGCATGGAGTTGACATGTTTTATAACTCTTGGACAACCTTTACCTGAACTTATGGATGATATATGTTCCCTAATTCTTTCATTTAAATTCCTAATTGTTTTGCCAATATAAAATCTGCCGCACGTGCAAATTAAAAGGTAGACAACAAACTGGGTTTTGCAGGTCATCAGTGTTTTTACCCTATGCTGGATACCACCAAAAACAGGGTTTCCCATTGGGGGTTAAATCTGCAACAAGTGCAGTTCCCACAGTGGCGATTGCCTTTGGGTTTCCACCCATCCATCCAGGTTTTTGCCTTTTCCTTAAAGTGACTACGTACAATTTTGTCTTTGAGCGTGTGGCATCTCCTTTTATTTGCTGATATTGTAATACTATGGGGCAGAGCACCACCAGGCAGCATTTTTCTACACCCAGTGTAATAATAGTGGTGATCACAGGCATTATATAGGGGAAGGATAGCAGTGCCACTCAAACTGTTTTCTCAAGATTTATAAATGCCACAGAGTGGCACAATGACAGAGTGTGGAGGTGGCAGCAGCATGAGGAGGCCACCGAGTAACACAATGACCGAATCTGAAGGTGACAGCAGCATAAGGAGACCAAATAGCGGCACAATGACCGAGTCTGGAGGTGGCGGGAGCAGCAGTATCAGGAGGTGGCCACAGAGTGGCACAATGACAGAGTGTGGAGGTGGCAGCAACATGAGTAGGCCAAAGAGTGGCACAATGACAGAGTCTGGTGGTGGCAGTAGAATCAGGAGGCCAGCAGTAGTATCAGTATACCACAGAGGCAAGGTGACAGTGTGGAGATGGCAGCATCAGCAGTATCAGGATACCATAGAGTGGCAAGGTGACTTAGTGTGGCGATGGCAGCAGCAGCATCAGGATACCACAGACTGACCCGGTGATGTTGGGGCATTCCGTTCTGCGGCTGTAACTCAAGGAGGATGTGCTTTGTTGTGTACGAGTGGCTGAAGTGCATGCACAGTTTCCTGCCCATTTTTAGGATGTCTTGCAGATGGGTGGAAGACTTCAGGAACCTCTTGACAACCAGATTGAACACGTGTGCCATGAAGGGCACATGGCTCAGCCTTCCTTGACGCAGCACCGACACAATGTTCCTCCGTTGTCGGTCACCATTGCTCCCATTTTAAGTTGTCACTGAGAAAGCCAGGATTCGATTTCTTCATGAATCACAGGGAACAGTTCCTCCCTGTGTGACTCCCTGCAGCCAGGGAAACAAGGTGCAGAACAGTGTGACACCAAGGTGCCCTCCACATGTGGTATGCTGGAGGGGCACTGTAAGTTGTCCCTGCAGTGGAGGCTGAGGACATGGTGGAGGATGAGGAGAAAGAGTCGGACATGGTCGCTGGACCAACGGCGTGTGAACATGGAGGTGGAAGCGGTGGGACCTGTCCAAGTTGCTGGTGTGGCTATGCAGGAACCACATTCACCCAGTGGGCCATAAAGGACATGTACTGTCCCTGACCTTAGTTACAGCTCCACACGTCGGCGCTGCTTTGCACTTTGGCAGTCACGACAGGCTCAAGGACTGGCCAACCTTCTGTTCTACATATTTGTGCAGGGCTGGTACGGCCTTTTCACAAATAAATGATGATATAGGACTTTTTACCTCGGCTCAGCACAAGTCATCAGTTCTCTGAAAGGTGCGGAGTCCACCTCTTGGAAAGGGAGGGATTGCAGCACCAGCAACTTGGACAGGAGCGCGTTTATCTTCTGTGCCGTTGGATATGTGTACGCTTATTGCTGTCTCTTGGCAATCGCTTCAGTGATTGATTGCTGATGAAATGACTGATGAGGAGTAGGAGGAGCAGGAGCATCTGGACCAGCAGAAGATGGGAATGAAAGACAGCTCCCTTTGGCTGAGGTAGTGGAGCCTTGACTGCCTAAAACCTGGTGCGTGCCACTGGGTGATGCAGTGGCTGCTGAGGCAGGCTGGACCACCACATCGGAGCCACAGTTCTCCCAGGCCACTGCATGGCAACGCTGTATATGTTGACCCAGGGCCGTAGTGCCAACGTTGGCACTCTGGCCACGCTTCACATTCTGCCCACGAAGCGACATATGGCCATGTTAACCTCCTCTGGCGCATTGAAAAAAACTGCCACACCGCCGAGTAGGTGATTTTCCCCCAACAGTCCTCACTGACTGATTGCTACCGCCGCTGCCTCTGTGAACCACTGCACCACTACTTCCGGGGCAAATAGGCTGCTGTGAGGCAGTTGGTCTACCCCAGGCACGTTTGACTCCAGACCTCCCACTGCTGCCACCCTGCTGACTCTCAGCACACATAGGTGCAGAAGTGACCTGTGTATATAGTTTTCTTTTTGTAATGAAATAGGCCACCAAATGCTTTTCCATAAATAACGGCAACAGTGAACTGCGTATATATTTTCTTGGAGTAGAGAAATACCTCACTAAATGCTTTTAACCCCAAATAACAAACAGTGTACTGCGTATATATTATTCTGTTACTACTGAAATATGCCACTAAATGCTTTCACTATAAAAAAACTGCAGAAGTAAACTATGTACTGTATATCTTTTTATTTTTCCACAGATATGCCACTTAAGGCTTTTCAACATCAGCACTTGCACCCCAAGAACAAATTGCTGGAATGACAAAGCTGTATAATGGCTATTTGGATCCCCAACTAATCTTTACCTGCATTGTAAATCGCTTTTTAGCACTGTCGCTAGCACCTTCTGACGTCTCTCCCTGCACCAAGATGCTGTGAAATGATTCCTCCCTATCCTTTCCTTGCATTTATAAATCGTTTTTAAAAAAAAAATTCATAAGGAGGTTTTCCAACAGCTGTCCCTAGCGCCTTCTCATGTCTGTCCCCTCAGAACGGCTGGAAAATGTCTGATTCTAACATGGCCTCCGTAATTATAGGGCTGTGATATCATAGGACTGGCTGGCTGCTGATTGGCTGCATGCATGTCAATCTGGGTGATCCACCTCCCCAAAGTTCCTTGCCCCATGTCCTCACACGTGTGGCCGCCATTTTAGGAAAAAATGCTATTCGTTACCACAAAGCGAGGAAATTCTCATTCGTTGCGAATCAAATTTTTCCTTAAATTCGGATCGAATTCCACTTCGTCTGCTTCCATTAACTCATCTCTAGCCAATAAACAGCTCTGTAATTCCAGCAAACCATTCTTATTAGGGTGCTAGTGCTTTTGATACAGGCATTAACAGGGTTTATTACAAGGCAATATCTCTATGTTTTATTTGCCCTAGTGCGGACCATTTGTTGGCTTGTATTAGTGGGAAGAAAGGGCTTATGAGCTGTTGTGTTGTGAAGTTCGAAAATGACAGCCCTTTTTGTCGTGTATTAGTGGCAAAAGTAAAATCTATTTGCCACTCAGTGGTGCAGTTATCTGTTTTAAAGCCCTTTTTGCGTGTATTAGTCGAAAAAGGAAAAATACATTGCTGCTTATCAGTGCAGTTTTCTGTTTTAAAGCCCTTTTTGTGTGTATTAGTAGAAAAAGGAAAACAATATTTGCTGCTTAGTGGTGCAGCTATCTGTTTTAAAGCCCTTTACTGCGTGTATTCGTGGAAAAAGTAAAAATATCTTTGCCGCTCAGCGGTGCAGTGAGATATTTTACAGCCCAGTTTGCCGTGTATTACTGGCGAAATACAAATATATTCACCTTTCTTTGTTACATTTATCTGTTGAAAAGCCTTTTATGTAAAAATAGAAAACAATTTGGGCCTAATTGCAGTTCATCAGTGCAGGGAGATATTTTACAGCCCAGTTTGCCGTGTATTACTAATAGAGGTGAGCGGACACCTGGAAGTTCGGGTTTGACGGGTTCTGCTGAACTTCACAAAAAGGTTCGTGATCGGGATCGAACTTGACCCCAAACCCCATTGAAGTCAATGGGGACCCGAACTATGACCACTAAAATGGCTGTAAAAAGTCCTGGAAAGGGCTAGAGGGCTGCAAATGGCAGCAAAATGTGGATAAGTGTCCTGCAAATAAATGTGGATAGGGAAATGACTTAAAGTAAAATAAAAATTTAAAATAAAAATTTTGATCTAGGAGGAGAAATGGATGTGGAGTAGGAGGTTGAGGAGGCGTCAGGTGGGAATGCCATCAGCAGCGCGTCTACCAGCGTGCTTTTGTAGTCACGCATCTTATGATCATTAACAGGCGTTTTTATCAAATTTGGTTCCCTGTCTGCAATGCACAGCAGGCGTTTTCACTGGCAAAGCGGGGTTCATATGACCCATCAATGGAAAAGACGATTTTTAAAATGTAGGCCCCTGGCACCCAGGAAGGAGGGGTTTATTCAGGGCGAAACGGGGTTCATGTCATCCACCAATGGAACAGGCGATTTTTAAAAATGTAGGCCCCTATTACCCAGGCAGAGGAGGGGTTAATTCACTGCAAAACGGGGTTCATGTCACCCACCAATAGAACAGGCGATTTTTAGAAATGTAGACCCCAGGCAGAGGAGGGTTAATTCACTGCAAAATGGGGTTCATGTCACCTACCAATGGAACAGATGATTTTTAAAAATGTAGGCCCCTGGCACCCAGGCAGAGGAGGGGTTTATTCACAGCAAAAATTGTAATATTGCACCCAACAATTTAAAAGAAGATTTTTCAAATTTTCGGTCCCTATCACCTAGGCAGAGCAAGGTTTTGTACCCGGCAAAAATGATAATATCTAACCCAACAATTTAAGCGAAGATTTTCCGCATTTCGATCACTGTCAACTATGCAGAGCAGGGGTTTGTACTCGGCAAAAATTGTAGTTTTACTCCCAACAATTTGAAAGAAGATTTTTAAAATTTCCGGTCCCTGTTACCTATGCAGAGCAAGGTTTTGAACCCGGCAAAAATGCTAATATTTCACCCGACAATTTAAGCGAAGATTTTCCGCATTTTTGGTCACTGTCACCTATGCAGAGCAGGGGTTTGTACCTGGCAAAAATTGTAATATTTTACCCAACAATTTAAAAGAAGATTTTTAAAATTTTCAGTCCCTGTCACCTATGCAGTGCAGGGTTACTTGACAGCAAAAAATTGGAATATGTCAACCCCTGAACTCCCAGACGGATTAACTATATTATTGTCCCTGGCCCTGGCCGCAAAAGTAATTCCTGGCCTTAAAAAATATGATTTTTTCACCACTCATGAATAACATGGATTTAAGTGGTATATTTTGGGGTGTAGGACCTCATCATTCTCAACATCATCTTCCACCCAGTCTTCACCCCTGCCCTCTTTGTTGGTCTGCACAAACAGAAAGCCGCAGCAGTTTGAACCTGTGTTTCGTCTTCATCAGAGACGTGCTGCGGTGGTCTTCCCATGTCCTTATCCTCAAACCTAAGTGGTTGGGCATCCGTGCACTCAATCTTTTCCACTTCTGGGGCAGGGCTATGGTTATGGCCCTGGGAAACCCTGCCAGCAGAGTCATCAAAAAGCATAAGAGACTGGATGACTTGGGGCTCAAATTGCTTGGCTGATTTGCAAGGGGGTGAGCTTTCAGCAGTGGGAGACAATGTTAAGGTACTGGAGGCCCAGTTTGCCTTGTGTTACTGGTGAAATACAAATATATTTGCCTTTCATCGTTGCACTTAACTGTTGAAAAGCCTTTGCGTAAAAATAGAAAAAAATTTGGGCCTAATTGCCGTTAGTTATATGTGGTGAAGCACTTTTAACGGGATGGACAGAATTGCGTAGTGGTGAAATTTTTATGCAAAACAGGCTTTTTGGGAAATTGATGGGTGATAATAGACTTTCTTTTGTATGAACCAAATTCCATTATCCTTATATTTGTGAATATTTTTATTTCAACAATGTTTTCTTCTGGAAAATTGATGGGTGATTGTACACCTCCTTTTGCTGTATGGACTGAAGTACTTAGTAGTGAAATTCTTTATGCGACATGTCAGGTATTTTCATAAGTGTATATGATACCTGATATTATAGTTAAAATGGACGCTCATTTTCTTTAAGACAGACTGAACCAAAGTTTTGCTATATGACTGCAACAGGCCAAGATGAGCTCAGTTTGCATAAGAGTCATTGAATACAGAGAACACTGTATTTTAAAAGTTATTGCCACAGATGTGGGCTTATCTGTAGGGATTGTAATGGCTCTTCTTCAGACATGTCTGTCTGAAAGGAACAATGGTTATTTCATGGTGAAGCTATGACAAGATAAGAATTTATATCCTTAAGACACATCTGGCGTGTAGTATCTATTCATGTAATCACAAGTATTTTATATATATTTATGTGTGTATTTTATTTAGCTTTTTAGTATGAACATATTGATAATTCATATATATATATATATTGTTTTATATCCATATATTAAGGTATTGATATATATTCTACGCCATGTGTATCTCACTGAAAAGATATAATCTTAAAAATATAGAAAACGTGGGTTCTCTGCTAATGGAAATCTCTCAGAGGAGATGATATTATTCCAAACATTATTACTCAGTCGTTTGGACAGCTAAGTGATACAAATCCAGCTGCTGAGTAAAGGCTCATTGTATTCCGTTATCATTCCCATAAATTCAACAATCTGGGAAGATGACACTGATTCCAATGTGACTGGGGAAAGTTGTTACAAAGTTTTTAACTAATCCCTTATCTCTGATTTAAGGCTACAAAGGTCAAAGGTACATGTGTAAAATGAAGTCACATTATATGGAGTATCACTTAAGAGTATGATGTTAGTATGCTGTACAACAGTGCCATCTGGAGACAGATGGATATCATGACACCATTCGCCACAATTGTATTATGGGTAAATATGATCTCATAGAGTCATTAACATACGTTACACCCTCTTCAGTTGATTGGAATATCATAATCCAGGAGGATGTAACGTAAGATAAGAGGGGTATAATTACCCCTCACTAATTAATTATCACTAAATGACACATATGAAATTGCTATCAGAGAAATAATTTCTGACTGGAATTTTATATTCCATAGCTAATACCAAGTTAGAAGAATTTATGAGTTATATCATACTACTGTATACCCAAAATTGATCATAGGAGGCTGAGCAAAGGATTCACATCTCTCCTTTCTGTGTAAATTCATACATTGGTAATTGATAACCTGTTTGTTAAATTCACAAACAGAGGGACATTCCCTCGTAATATTATGGTGTTATTTCACGTTGATTTGGAAGTGCTGACAAAGTAGTGGCGTAGTTTGTTATTACAGCACCATTTAGTGGTGTATCTTGGTATTATTTTGTCATTTTTATTACATCCTTACTGTGTCATTGCATTGTTACTAATTTAATATCTAACTTTTGTAAATAAATTACCATATATTTTTGCATAATTGATTGCCCCTTTGTTTGATTAATTGCACAAATTAAATTTAGAGTCTCAAAATAAAAGAAAAGGCGATTATGTCCACCTAGTGGATTACTTGATTGATTACATAATTTATTGATATTATCTCTTATATGACAAATTTCTTCTTCATATAAAAATATATTTCGACAGACACTAGCTTTTTATGGAAAATGTATGGGTGAATGTACACCTCCTTTTGCGGTATGGACTGAAATTCTTTATGTGACACTGGCTTTTTTGCTATGATATTTAGCAAGAGTTTAAAGTGCCCAAATATAGCACATAGTGGGATACTGAATGAAGATGAATCAGGCGTGGATCAGCCAGGATTTTCACACACTAATGCCTGATTCATCAGAGTAGATCATCCATGGTGCCACACCCACACTTTGACAAAAGAGACCGGTTTCTTCTGGCTACCTGCCTCAGCTACTTTTCAAAAGCTGTCAACCGCCTGATGTTACACATTTAATTCTAAGTGCTCCTTCTTTCACCTGACATCTTCAACAGGTACTGGTATTGCCACCCACCTCCACACTATGTCACCTTGCCACTCTTTAGCCTCCTGATGCTGCCGCCACCTCCAGACTCGGTCATTCTGCCACTCTGTGGTCTTGTCATGCGGTTGCCACCTCCACACTCTGTCATTCTGCCATTCTGTGGTCTCCTCATGCTGCTGCCACCTCCACACTCTGTCATTGTGCCACTCTGCAACCTCCTGATGCTGACGCCACCTTCAGACTCTGTCATTGGGCCACTCTGTGGTCTGCTCATGCTGCCGCCAGCTCCAGACTCTGTCATTGTGCCACTCTGTGGCCTCCTCATGCTGCTGCCACCTCTACACTATATCACCTTGCCACTCTGTGGCCTCTTGATGCTGCTGCCACCTTCACACTATGTCACCTTGCCACTCTGCAGCCTCCTGATGCTGCTGCCACCTCCAGACTCTGTCACTGGGCCACTCTGTGGTTTGCTCATGCAGCCGCCAGCTCCAGACTCTGTTATTGTGCGACTATGTGGCATCCTCATGCTGCTGCCACCTCCACACTATGCCACCTTGCCACTCTGTGGTCTCCTGATGCCACCTCCACACTGCCATTGTGCCACTCTGTGGCCTCCTCCTGATGCTGCTGCTGCCACCTTCACACTGTCATTGTGCCACTCTGTGGCCTCCTCCTGCTGTTTCTGCCTCAACACTATGTCATGGGGCCACTCTGTGAACTTCTCATACTGTTCCCACCCTCCCCACTTCATGAATGAGACACTATTTTGCCTTTCGGCCGGGCTGACATCATCATTTCGTTGACCCTTCTTCTGATCTGTCAGAAGGAAGGAAAAATGAGATGACCAACAGATCCTGTCTGTGTAGCGGCTGTAAGGCCTGTATGGTCCCATCAAAATTGGCTTATGATTTGATACCCAAAAGCAGGAGTGGGTACAAAACAAAAAGATATGCAAATATTACATTCACATGTTGTCTCAGTTTTGGATCAACTCCTGTTTTATTTGGCATTACCAATACTGATGGATTACTGACCAAATGCTGACCGAGTAAAGACGGATGCTCCACAGACAGGATCCGTTTTTTGGGGGTTATTGTTCTGGAGGATCAGAGGAAGGGCAGAATAATCAATGACGTCAACACAAACTTACTGCTGACACCCTCTCCACTCTGTCGGGGGCTCTACTTGTATAAGTGTTTAATAGAAAAGGTACTGTAGATATCTATGTGGAATCAGCTGATGATGGTGTAAAAGGAGTGCGCTTCTTCTTCAGTAAGGCTGAGTTCATACGTGACTTGTTTGGTCAGTTTTGGCCCGTGACTGCCCAAATCAGAAAAGTATGCAGTGATTCTAAGTGCGATGCCTGTCATCTGCATGTCATACGAACTCACAGTATTGTTTCACTAACAAAGCAGACTCCATGTGCATGCTACTTCAAGGCAGTGTTCTACACCACTATAAAGGAAATTAAACACCAAAAAATAGTGACACAATGGTCACCACCTGCATGAATAGCTTCACACACCTATCAACAAGACACAACGCAGGTAATATAAACAAATACCTTTATTAATTCACCAATATGTTAAAAACATGATCCACAATATCAACTACAATGAAAGTTCATAGGCACGAACAGAGATGGGAGAAAAAGCTCCCTAAAACTGTATGGTCAGCAGTGTCACAATGATATTAGATAGGCTTGGGAGGCAGAGTAAGCCACAGTAATATACAAAATAAAGTGCAAAGTGCAATAGCTACAGAGATAACAACAGCATGTGCTCGCTTCCTCCCCATAAGTAAACATGTATACCGACCACAAAATGCCCGATGATCGTTTCGCCAGCTGCTTCTTCAAGGGCGTCGCCACAACCAGGAAATAAAGCAAAAAGTTAGTTAAAATTAGTATTATTATCATAGCAAGCTGAAATAGAGACAGTGAAGAAGATAGAATGACAGGAGAGAAAAAAGATAAGATGTCAGAAATTGAAAGACGGAACGACATAGGGGAGTGCCATCATGTAACTAGAAGATTATCTGGAGGAATATGTGAGATTGTATATTGTTTAAAACAAAACAAATATTATTTAAAGGGAATCTGTCACCTGGCTATCCACATATATTTTTTCCTTTAGCCTAGGGCAATAAAGTACCTTATATCCGGATCTGTTGTTCTTTTTCCGTGTGTCTTGTATCTTCTGTTAAAAACCGCTTTATCCATTATGTAAATTAGGCTGTAAGGATCCCAGAGGGCGTTTTCTCTTCAAAGGAGCCCAGAACGCCCCTGATGTGCCCAGACCGCCTAAATTTGAATCTAAAGAACGCCTCCAGCAGCTGAAATCTCGTCCCAGAGGCAAGGCTACGGCTCCGCCCCGGCTACATTCGCTCTCTGCCCAGAATACATCCCTGATCTTCTTCTCGGTGGCCGCTGGAAATCTCATGCAGGCGCAGTGCTGGCGGTTACCTGCGCCTGCGCGATCCAATTGCAACTGAGGGCAACAGCGCTCTGAAAACGTCACTGGGCTCGGCGCATGCCCAGTGACAATATTGAGGCTGTTGCCCTCAGTTGCCATCAGATCGCGCAGGCGCAGGCAATCGCCGGCACTGCGCCTGCGCGAGATTTCCAGCGGCCGCGAGAAGAAGATCAGGATGTATTCCGAGCAGAGAGCGAATGTAGCCGAGGCGGAGCCGTAGCCTGCCTCTGGGACGAGATTTCAGCTGCTAGAGGCGTTCTTTAGATTCAAATTTAGGCGGTCTGGGCACATCAGGGGCGTTCCTGGGCTCCTTGAAGAGAAAACGCCCTCTGGGCTCCTTACAGCCTAATTTACATAATGGATAAAGCGGTTTTTAACCGCAAGAAAATACAAGACACACGGAAAAAGAACAACAGATCCGGATATAATGTACTTAATTGCCCTAGGCTAAAGGAAAAAATATATGTGGATAGCCAGGTGACAGATTCCCTTTAAGAAACACAACCCTTCAATAGAGGGGATATGTTGGACCAAAATAAAATAGCCACTAAAACTGTACTATTGTACAGATTAAAAAGACCTACCTATTGGTCCTAAATTCCGATCCAGAGAATCCAGAGAGAAAACAGAGACAAGCCACAAGCCACAGGGATATCTAAAGGAAAGGTGCAAAGCTATTATAATCATTAAGGCCATGTGGAGCAGTGGTATTTAGCAAGAATATCCAGCGAGTTTCTTTCTGGGCCAGTAATTTTTCCAATTCCCACCTCTTGGAGAGATGAACACATGATCAATGCCCCTGAATCTAAATGCGGATCTGTCAAATCCATGTCTCTCTATGAAATGTCTAGGGATTGTTGTTAAAGTACTCAATTCTTCAACATCTGCAGCCGCTTCAATACCTAGAATATGCTCACGTATCCTTTTCTTGAACTCCCGGGTTGTCATCCCAATATAAATAAGATCACAGGGGCAGCTAGCCCAGTAGATTACACCCTCGTAGTGCAATTGATGGAATGAGTGATTTTATATTCCCTTGATCTTCCAGAGCCCCAAAACACATCAACCTCCTCCACATTGCAACAAACAACACATCGTCCACAACGTCTGGTGCCCCATCTGGGGCCTCTCCCAGTGAGCCAGGTTGATTGATATGGCATGTAGTGGCTCATAACAAGCAAGTCACGTAAATTCTTATTAGCGTCTATACGTAATGGATGGATGCTCTGAGATTTAATCCCTCAATTGGGGATCAATGTCAAAACATTCCAGTATTTATTCAGAATTTTTGTAACTGTCCACTCTGAGTTATAGGTCATAATAAACCTGGTTTGATTTTGTTCAGGTTTGTTCCTGCTTTGGTGTAACAACTCTGATCTTTTTGATTCCTTAGCTCTACGGTAACCCGCCTCAACGACGCCCTTGAAGAAGCAGCTGGCGAAACTATCGTTGGGCATTTTGTGGTCGGTATACATGTTTACTTATGGGGAGGAGGCGAGCACATGCTGTTGTTATCTCTGTAGCTATTGCACTTTGCACTTTATTTTGTATATTACTGTGGCTTACTCTGCCTCCCAAGCCTATCTAATATCATTGTGACACTGCTGACCATACAGTTTTAGGGAGCTTTTTCTCCCCATCTCTGTTCGTGCCTATGAACTTTCATTGTAGTTGATATTGTGGATCATGTTTTTAACATATTGGTGAATTAATAAAGGTATTGGTTTATATTACCTGCGTTGTGTCTTGTTGATAGGTGTGTGTACCACTATAAAGGCTCTCTAAAGCCAGGAAATAGACGTTTTAACGTAATTCACCACAAATTTATTCGGATCAAACCCAATTTTTCCCCCAAAATTCGGCAAATCGGCTAATCGAATTTTTGAAAAATTCGATCGTCTTTAGTAAGTCCCTTCATTCTGGATATAGTCAAGACTTCAGCTGAAGTGTTGATATAATTGTGTATGATGTTTTTATCATTTGTATATAGATAAGTGTAAAAGAAGGACATTATATTGCAATAATATAAACCTTTCTTTGAAGTGTAGCTGTAGTTTGAGTTAAGTCTCTCTTTAAAGAGTGTCCAAGACTGAAGCCTTTCTCTTATCAGCAAAACAGGATGCCTTTCTTCAGCAGGGACGGGAAGCTGGTCATAGTTGATGGGAATATGGATGGCGCTAAATCCAGGGTAATCCTAGAGGAAAACCTGGTAGAGGCTGCAAAAGACTTGAGACTGGGGCGGAGGTTCATCTTCCAGCAGAACACCACCCCTAAGCATACAGCCAGTGCTACAATTTAATGGTTTGGATAAAAGCATATTTATGTGTTAGAATGGCCCTGTCAACATCCAGACCGTAATCCCTTTGAAAATCTATGGCAAGACTTAGCTGTTCATAGACGCTCTCCATCCTATCCTACTGAGCTTCAGGCTATAGATGTGTAAAGCTAGAGACATATCCATACAAAAGACTTGCAGCTGTAATTTCAGCAAAGGTGATTCCTACAAAGTATTGACTTGGGGGCTAAATGCATGCCACACTTTCCAGATTTTTATTTATTAAAAATCTTGAAAACCATATATCGTTTTCTTTTCACTTTTCACACATATTTTGCATTGGACTATCACATTAAATCCCAATAAAATGCACTTGATTTTGTGGGTGTAACGTGAAAAATATTGAAAAGTTCAATGGGTATGAATACTTTTTCAAAGCACTGTAGGTATCTAATTTGATATTCAGGTTTGAGGTTTGTCTGGCTTGGTTGTTAGCTAGGTGATGAGTATCTGAGCCATAGTTCCTCCCCTGCAGAAGTCTGTAAAGCTGTAAATTTGCTGATCAGCTTGGCTGTCTTGACACACTAATGCTTTTTAGAAGTAGTGCTCTGAACTCTTGAGATCTCTCTGGAGTGATGGTCTCACAGAAAAATATATATGGTTCCTAAGAGGAGGTATGATATGTGCTTCCTCTCCCTTCACTGTCTGGAGTAGGGGTGCACAACCTTTTTGGTTGGAGGGCTGCACTGTTACAGGAACTTGTTAAAAAATCCTCCTATTCATAAATTAGCATTACTTTACTACAGAGGATGGCACTCACTGGTTTATTACCGCCTTCTGCCCCCAAGCTCCCCCTTACCACATAATTTGTCCCCAAGAGGTCACTGAAAGTACTTTGGGAGACTATGATACTTTATTTTTTTATTCTGCACTATTTCCACTATAACTGGAGCATCCAAAGGAGCACCAGTTACAGGAAACTCAGCCTCTTGTGGGGACTTTGTACAAGGCAGAGCTGATCAGGGTGTACTGACACTGCAGCTCTGTGCTCATCTGCCCTCGAGAAACTCAACGATCAGATGATCACCAGATCCAAACTGCATAGCTCTCATTAAGGCCTCATGCACCACGACCGTTTTTATTTGCTGTCCGCAAAAGGGGTTCCGTTGTTCAGTGATCCGTGTCCGTTTTTGCCTTCCGTTGTATTTCCGTGTGTCATCCGTTTTTTCACGGATATGACTCTCAAACCAAAACAAAAAATAATCAAGCCCGTTTAAATATGACACAGCCAGCAATATAGGTATATATGCTTGCCACCTGAGAGTTTGTTTGGTGGCCATTTTTGTAGTCTCCAGAGGGTACAGAGTGTGTTTTGGCTGCTTGGTTTTGCTGTTATAGTATTCTACCTTTTTTCGACTGGTGTCTCACCATGGCGGATGATTCTGAGGAAGAAGTTGTACTGCACTGGCTTGTCTCTCGTCACTGGGGACAGCTTTGCCTTTTGGATGAGGAACCGACTAGAAGGCGGAGTTTTTGGGTCCATCCTATTGTGTCTCAACGCTACCAGAAAGGACACTTCCATAGCCTTTACAAAAATCTTCGTCTGTATCCTGAGAAGTTCTTTGCGTTCTGTCGGATGTCAGTGGGTACCTTTGATTGTTTTTCGTCTCTACGTACTGTCCTTACCTTTATGGACACCAATATGAGGCGCAGCATTACTCCAGAGGAAAGGCTCATCGTCACGTTGAGGTAAGCCAGTTTTTCCAAATGTTTTCACAATTTGTTTGGCCAGGACTTTGGTGCGTACTGTCTTTTGTCACCAAAATGTATGTTTGAACATATGTGGGTGTATGACGGGATGATATCTTATTTGGTCCAAAATATGTATCTTGCATTTCAAAATCTGTGGATTATGTTTTATCCAGGGCCTAAAACATGTGAAGGTTTTCAGCTTATTTGGTGTAGTCAAATCCACTTTAACTGTAAAATGTGTCCTAATGTTAGCATCATGCTGAGTGTCCCCCATCATACTCCCTGAAATATACATGGTGGATGTAAATGTTGTCCACACAGGAGGTGTAACATCTCATTTTTAGTTGTGGCTACACTGCCTTTGGTGGCAGTGTAGTATTGTAGCCACATTTATGTAATCTTTGGTATGGATAGTCAGTCACAATATATAGCCACACACAGTTTTAACCCGGTCATATCAAGCAGTCGAGGATTGTTAGGGAACATCCTGCTCTCTCTCTTGCTGGTTTTTAGATGTAACTCCCAGCATGTATAATGTCTGATGCTGTTATTATAATTTTATCTATAAAAGTGTGATTGTGCACTTTCCCTGCAGCTTGAGAGCTGGAGGTTCCATACCCCTGCATAATCGGCAATATGTGTATGCTGTCCCATTTCTTGGCCTACTTTATACTGATCTATATTTTAAATTTTCCCACAGATTCCTTGCTACTGGGAACTCGTTTGCATCACTGCATTTTGAGTTTCTTTTGGGAACCTCGATGATTTCTCAGATGGTACGTCACACTTGCCAGGCCATCTGGCTACAACTCTGAGAGACGGTGATGCCACAGCCCAAGGTGGACGATTGGTTTCGGATATTTTTTGATCAATTGTTCTGGACATTACTTTATACTCGATATTTCTCACAGACTGTTTTATTCAGCCAATATCCTTAGCACATAACATATATATTGTCTCCAGAAAATCTATATAGTTATATTTTACTACCCTCGGATAGAGGACTTATAAATAAACGAATTCCTAACTATATATAATAGTCTGCCTCCACTGTGTCCCTGATTGAGAGTGCCAGTCCATCTCTCTATACCTTTTGAATTTAAAAACTCTGGTGGGATACCAGTCACCGGACCTGAGCACCCATATCCATATAAATCTGTGGTGAGCCACTTCATCTACTCTTTCCTGATTCCAAATAGATGTCTACAGAACCTGTTCTATTAAGCGCTTATACAACCGTTGCGCCCCCGACAGCAGTAAGTTTGTATTGACTTCACTGATTATTTTGCCCTTCATCTAATCCCTCATATCAATAACCTCCAATAAATGGATCCTGTCTGTTGAGCATCCGCCTTCACTCGGTCAGCATTTGGTCAGTAATCCATCAGTATTGCTAAAGCCAAAAAAAAACAGGAGTGGATCCAAAACAGAGATGACACGTGTATGGAATATTTGCATGTCTTGTGTGTCTTGTGTTTTGTACCCACTTCTGCTTTTGGCTACCAAATCATAAGCCAATTCTGATACAAAATAGGGACCATGCGATGCAGGCTTAACAGCTGTTATATAGACAGGATCCATTCTGCGTCTCATTTTCCTGGCAGATCAGAAGAAGGGTCAAATAAATGATGATGTCAGCCAGGCCAAAAGGCAAACTAGTGGCCCAGTCATTAAGTGGGCAGGGTGGGAACAGCATTAGAAGTCCATAGAGTGGCCTTATGAGATAGTAGTGAGGTAGAAACAGCATGAGGAGACCACAGAGTGGCCCAATGACAGAGTGTGGAGGTGGCGGCAGCAGCATCAGGAGGAGGTCACAGAGTGGCACAATGACATTGTGGAGGTGGTAGCAGCAGCATCAGGAGGCCACAGGGTGGCACAGTGACAAAGTGTGGAGGTGGCAGCAGCATCAGGAGGAGGCCATAGGGTGGCACACTGACAGTGTGGAGGTGGCAGCAGCAATATCAGGAGGCTACAGAGTGGCAAAATGACAGATTGTGGAGGTGGCAGCAGCAGCATCAGGAGGAGGCCACAGGGTGGCACAATAAAGAGTGTGGAGGTGGCAGCAGCAGCATCAGGAGGAGTCCACAGGGTAGCACAATGACAGTGTGGAGGTGGCAGCAGCATCAGGAGGCCACAGAGTGGCACAGTGACAGAGTGTGGAAGTGGCAGCAGCATCAGAACGAGGCCACATTGACAGTGTGGAGGTGGCAGCAGCAGCATGAGGAGACCACATAGCAGCACAATGACAGAGTCTGGAGGTGGCAGCAGCAGCATCAGGAGACCACAAAGTGGCAAGGTGACATAGTGTTGAGGTAGTAGCAGCATCAGGAGACCACAGAGTGGCAAGATGTTCTCTTGCGCAGGCACAAAAGGCTTTAGAAGATATAATTGCACCACTGAATGGCAAATAATATATATCTTTTTACCACTAATACACGCCAAAAGGGCTTTAGAACATATAACTGCACTGCTAAACGGCAAATATATATGTTTTTGCCACTAATACATGCCAAAAGGATTTTCATTTTCTCACTTCACAGCACAACAGCAATTACTTTTTGGTGTGCCACTAATACACACCAAAAGGGCTTTAGAACATATAACTGCACCCTGAACAACAAATATATATATTTTTTGCCACTAATACACGCCAAAAGGGCTGTCATTTTCTCACTTCACCACACAGCAGCAAATACTTTTTTGTGTGCCACTAATACACGCCAAAAGGGCTTTAGAACATATAGCACAACTGAAGAGCAAATATATATTTTTTGCCACAAAAGCACGCCAGAAAGGGTTTTAGAACATATAACTGCACCGCTGAAAGGCAAATATATTTTTTGCCATTAATACACGCCAAAAAGAGCTGTAATTTTCTCACTTCACCACACGGCATATAACTGCACCGTTGAACGGCAAATACTTTCATTTGTGCCACTAACAGACGCCAAAAGGGCTTTAGAGCATATAACTGCACCGCTGAACGCCAAATAATATAAAAAAATTTTGCCACTAATACACACCAAAAAGGCTTTAGAACATATAACTGCACCGCTGAATGGCAAATAGGCCCTTACTTTTTCCACTTATGCACGCCACAAAAGGCTTTAGAACATAAAACTGCACCGCTGGAAGGCAAATCATTTTTATTTTTTGCCACTAATACACGCCAAAAAGGTCTTTAGTACATATAACTGCACCGCTAAATGGCAAATAATATATATTTTCTTGCCACTAATACATACCAAAAAAGGCTGTCATTTTTTCCCCACTATTACAAGCCAAAATATGCTTTAGAACATATAACTGCACCACACAAGGGCAAATAAGACATATAAATATTTCCTTGTAATAAACTCTGTTAATTACTTGCACTCCAATAACAAGTTTGCTGGAATTACAGAGCTGTATAATGGCAATTTGGATCCGCAGTCAGTGCAGCAAGGTGTAATAGGATTGTTCCTATTACCCAGGCTGTAAGCTTCCCTACTGAACCCTGTTCTGCTTCAATACTGTGGAATGATTACTCCTATCCTTTTCCTGAACTTCTATACAGCAAAATAAAAGTTTTAAAGTCTTTTATACCACTATCCCTAGCGCCTGCTGACATCTCTCCCTGCACTAAGCACATTGGAAAATGGCTGAATCCCGGATAGCTTAGGCTATTTATAGGGCTGTGACATCGCAGGGTTGGCTGGCAGCTAATTGGCTGCATGCATGGCATTGTGGGTGATGCCTCATTTCCAGAGTTCCTTGCTCATTGTCCAAATACTTGCAGCAGCCATTTTATGAAAAATTCAATTCGTTGCCACGAATCGCAAGGAAATTCGGATTCAGTGCGAATCAAATTTTTCCTGAAATTCAGAACTAATTCCACTTCATCAACTTCGATTTGCTTATCTCTATGCACAACTACTGCCAAAACCAATGCTTTTCTCAGCATTCTGGAGATTTTCCAAAAGTATTGTAATTTCAAAGATTGTCTAGATCTCAATATAAATATAAATAATTAATATATGGCAACATTTTATGCCTAATTGTATTTTCTATTTAAAAAAATACAATAACAAAGATAATTATACAAAGGAAACTAAAGTACAAATGGAATAATCCTTCTTCGATGTTGCTTTTGAAACTCGCTCTTACAATCAAAGATGAAAAAGTTGATGTGGTGAATTATAACCTATTAGCATATATAGTGCAGGAGCCTTCAGCCCTTTCCAGAATGTATCATCTCCTGCTAACTACTGTGCAGAGGACTGACCAGCCTCGGCTGTATTGATCCAGTGGGACTGTTTGTCTCCCAGCTGTCTAAGTGCTGACAACAGCGACAGATAAAAGTGAAAGATGATGCACCTGGCTTGTCTCTGACTTCAGCAACATGGCTCCTTCGAGCCTCATTCTCAATTATCTCTAATGATATAATAACATGATTGGCTGTAATCTGAGGAGCAGAAGACAGGTCTATGGGGAGCCAGCAGACAGATGGGGATGCTTATTAACACATGCTATTCCACAGCACAGGAAGATACATAGTTATGAATGAGAACTATCATGGTTGCTCTAGGATTAATTGAACTCCGGTTTACAGTATTATACCTGTAAATTGATTTGGCAGTAAACTTATTACAGGATTTTGCTTTGGACATCTGAATATCTTGTATAGAGATGAGCGATTTTTTTAAAAATTTGATTCGCCGGTTCGCCAATTTTTTAGGGGAAAAATTTGATTCAATACGAATATATTTGTGGCGAATTACGTTAAAAACAGCTATTTCCTGGCTGCTAAGAGCCTTTATAGTGGTGTAGAACACTGTGCCTTGCAGTAACATGCATAGGGAGTCTGGTTTGGAAGTGAAATAATACTGTGAGTCTATATGACATGCATATGACGGGCGTCGCTCTTAGAATCACTGCATACTTCACTTATTTGGGCGGTCACGGGGCCAAAACTGACCAAATAACTCAAGTGAATAGTTCAACATTCGTGATGCGGGGAGCACGCGACGGGTGGCCGTATTTTGCGGACCACTGTGTGCATGAGGCCTCATTTTGATAGATTTTCAGCTGTAAAGTAAACAGTGTAAGAAGTGTAATTTTGCTGTTAATCAGATTTTGGAGATGCTAAAATCAGTTTGAAGAGCTATTTTGTTCTGGTAAACCATTTCACATCAGTTAATATACAATATACGATTATGATATACACGTATTTGTAAATCCACATTTTATTAGCGCAGTGAAATGCAAGGACACAGTATACAAAGATAAACTTTTGGAAAAGTACCCTCTACCAAATTGCTGAGTACACAGACCTGAGATCCAAACACATTGGTCATTTACTCTCTGCATATGGTGGCCGACTCCCGAATATAAACCAAATTACCTAGGCAACCCGATACTAGATATGTAAAACATATTTCTACTTGGCAAACAGTTATTATTCAGTATAGAAAACCTAAACCTAGATAAACAAGCAGACAAATTTATCAAGCAACACTATAGCACATAAGTATACCAGCTAGAGATGAGCAAACCAGTAGAGACTTCTTTCGGGTCCAATTTGGTTTGGCCCCAAATCGATTTGGGATGAAACGTAGTCGCTCTAGTTGCCCCGAAAGTTGATATATAACCCCCTCTAGCCTCGTTGGATTCATATGAGGTCTGTAGAAGTGGCTTAGTTGCCCAAAGCAACCAATCAGATTCCACCTTTCATTTTTGACACCTCCTTCGGAAAATAAAAGGTGGAATCTGATTGCTTTCTATGGGCAATTAAGCTAGTTCTACTTTGAACCAATTTGATGAGTGACCCCAATAATTTTTAGGAAAACTTATTATTTCTACTTCTTAGTTTATTTTTTATTCATTCTTTTTTCAACATGCCCCTCCCCAAGCTCTGGAACGCAATGGCAGTAATAGTGAATGATGTCTGAGTGATACTGACATACATAGCTATAGGTAAATGCACATTTGATAGTGTTATCATGCAAATCATTTAACAACACACTGCGCTGGCACGTCTCATGCTTGTTCATATTCTAAAGCTTTCAAAAATTGTCCTTTTTGGGGGCAGAGATGTTTTTTTTTTTTATTTCAACCTTGTGGAAAGTGAGTACATGAAAACTGACGACTGAGGCATTAGTGGCACGATGCGTCCACAGCATTGCCTGGAGTTTGAGAAAATGTTGGTATTATTAGAGTAATCACATACATTTAGATGCGCCTTAGGCTACATGCACACGACCGTTGCCTGCCTCCGTGTCCGCCCCTCCTTGAAATTCTGCGTCCGTCAAAAAAAGCGGATGACGGACCGTTTTTGACGGATCCGATTTTTATGGCAGATCCATTGTAAAAATGCCTATCCATGTCCATAAACGTGAAAAAATAGGACATGCACTATTTTTTTGACGGAATGAAAACACGGATCACGGATGCGGAACAAAAACGGTTGACCATCCGCATTTTTGACGGACCCATTGAAATGAATGGAGAAGCATCCTGTCCGTGAAAAAAACGGAACGGACGCTGAAACAAACAACGGTCGTGTGCATGTAGCCTTAAAGACATTCCCCTCCCCCAATAAAAATCTAAAATTTGAACCATGTTAACCACACTCCAAAAAAAAAAAAAATTGCAATTTCAACCATGTGTAAAGTGAATGCACGTAATCTGATGACTGAGAGGCATTAGTAGCATCATGCAGGCCGCAGCAGCAGCAGCCATAAAGAACGTGATAATAGGCAGACAGAAAGACAGCAGCAGTGGCACCATCAAGCAAGGCGACGTGGGCAAAGTCTATACATCGGAATCAGCATGAGAAATGTGAAAATCCATCCTTGGTATTGAGATTGGCACGGTCGACCTGATGACTTGCCTCAGCCGGGTACAGAACGTGAAAAAAATGCGCCATCATGTTGAGGAGACTGAAATTGCTGCTACTGCTGCTACAGCTTCTACCGCTGGTTGCAGCAGTACCCTTTCAAACACATTGACAGCAGACATGACGGTGTTTCCTGGTAATAATGTTAATTTTCCTCCATGTCTACGAGAAGAAAATGTTCCCCCATTTTCCCTGGTAGGGAGGGTCTAAAAGCATGGCTATCCAGTAATCATTAGACTGCTTGATGTAAAAAACAAGCCTGTCACTGCTTAAGCAAGCGAGCATACAGGTCACCATTCTGCCCAAGGAGTCAGTTCTTTCCAGATCCATCCCCAATTGAGAGACAATTGGATGTGTTGGCCGGTGACATCCTCATCATCGTCCTTTGCTCCTCCAGCTCCGACTCTTCCTTCTCCTTTTGCAGTGGCAGCTCCTCATCCTCATCCTCATCATCCTCCTCTATGGCAGATTCCTTTACTGTATCCCCAACAGCTATATAGTGGTCAGCTTCTCTTCTTCCACTGTGGTCCCCTGCTGCATGAGCATTTGCGTCTGTTCTAAGATAAATATGAGAGGCATGACATTTCCCCTTCTGACAAACTTTGTGGCCTCTTCGAAGGGCTTCAGCATAGGTATCTTGGATGAGTTGCCACTGCCTGACCTAGAAGCAACACGCTCCCTGCTTCTAAGGATGTCTGGTGCAAAATCTTTCACAGCTTTCCACTACTCGTACAAATACTCAAGCTTGTTCAATGTCAAATTCCAGCGAGTTGGCATGTCACTAGTGTTGAGCGAACAGTTCGAGCATCGTTCGGGTTCGTACCGAATTTTGGGGTGTCCGGGACCTGGACCCGAACCCGGACATTTTCAAAAAGTTCGGGTTCGGGTTCGTCGCTCGGCATGTATTTAGGCGCATTTTGAAAGGCTGCAAAGCAGCCAATCAACATGCATCATACTACTTGCCCTAAGATGCCATCGCAGCCATGCCTACTATTGGCAAGGCTGTGATTGGCCGAGTGCAGCATGTGACTCAGCCTCTTTATAAGCTTGTGCGCACGTCGGGACGTGCTCACTCCCGATGTGAATAGAACAGGGATAGACGCAGCTGATGCTAGGGCGAGAATAGGCAGGGATAATTGAATAACTGGAAGCAAATTTCTCTCCTCCACCTGTGATTCATCTGAACAACTGCAGCTGAGCTGCTTTTTTGATAGGGATTGGCTATTTTTAGAGTGGCCAGAGTGATTTTTCCATCCACATGTACCTGGGCTGACCGCCGGCCGCCATTTTGCGACTTGTAGTGCTGCAGCAGAAGCTGCCACAGTGTGCATTCCAAAGCTCCAAACAAGTCAGACATCTACACCTGGGATTCAGACCAATAGCGATTTAGCAGCACAGTCCAAGGCTATTTTTTTAAAGGTTGTGCAGACCATTTTGTGGCACATGTTACTGGGCTGATAGGCGGCGGCCATCTTGGGACTAGTGCTGCAGCACAATCTCTCCCAACGTCCATTAATCACTTGTAATAGTGGTCTGTGCCATAGAAATCCTACATCAGGGACTTGGGTGTGCTTGTGTCACCCCTACTAATACCAGTCCACCTGTAATCCATACAGTCAAAAGACTGAAAGTATTCCAGTGAGGGAATTTTTTTTTATTTAAAAAGGCCAAGTTAGTTTATCTGGCGTTCAATATACTAGATACAGTTAGGCTCATGCGTTTCATACATCTGGAATTAGCAAATTAATGTGCTGGGGTTGGGAAAACATATATGTACCCATACTAGAATCTGTCAAAGAAAGCGGTACTCACATATAACAGTCATTCCATCTGTAATCCATACAGTCAAAAGACTGAAAGTATTCCAGTGAGGGAATTTTTTTATTTAAAAAGGCCAAGTTAGTTTATCTGGCGTTCAATATACTAGATACAGTTAGGCCTGCATTTCATACATCTGGAATTAGCAAATTAATGTGCTGGGGTTGGGAAAACATATATGTACCCATACTAGAATCTGTCAAAGAAAGCGGTACTCACATATAACAGTCATTCCATCTGTAATCCATACAGTCAAAAGACTGAAAGTATTCCAGTGAGGGAATTTTTTTATTTAAAAAAGGCCAAGTTAGTTTATCTGGCGCTCAATATACTAGATACAGTTAGGCCTGCGTTTCATACATCTGGAATTAGCAAATTAATGTGCTGGGGTTGGGAAAACATATATGTACCCATACTAGAATCTGTCAAAGAAAGCGGTACTCACATATAACAGTCATTCCATCTGTAATCCATACAGTCAAAAGACTGAAAGTATTCCAGTGAGGGAATTTTTTTTTATTTAAAAAGGCCAAGTTAGTTTATCTGGCGCTCAATATACTAGATACAGTTAGGCCTCATGTTTCATACATCTGGAATTAGCAAACTAATGTGCTGGGGTTGGGAAAACATATATGTACCCATACTAGAATCTGTCAAAGAAAGCGGTACTCACATATAACAGTCATTCCATCTGTAATCCATACAGTCAAAAGACTGAAAGTATTCCAGTGAGGGAATTTTTTTATTTAAAAAGGCCAAGTTAGTTTATCTGGCGCTCAATATACTAGATACAGTTAGGCCTGCATGCTTCATACATCTGGAATTAGCAAACTAATGTGCTGGGGTTGGGAAAACATATATGTACCCATACTAGAATCTGTCAAAGAAAGCGGTACTCACATATAACAGTCATTCCATCTGTAATCCATACAGTCAAAAGACTGAAAGTATTCCAGTGAGGGAATTTTTTTATTTAAAAAGGCCAAGTTAGTTTATCTGGCGCTCAATATACTAGATACAGTTAGGCCTCAGTGCTTCATACATCTGGAATTAGCAAACTAATGTGCTGGGGTTGGGAAAACATATATGTACCCATACTAGAATCTGTCAAAGAAAGCGGTACTCACATATAACAGTCATTCCATCTGTAATCCATACAGTCAAAAGACTGAAAGTATTCCAGTGAGGGAATTTTTTTTATTTAAAAAGGCCAAGTTAGTTTATCTGGCGCTCAATATACTAGATACAGTTAGGCTCATGCGTTTCATACATCTGGAATTAGCAAACTAATGTGCTGGGGTTGGGAAAACATATATGTACCCATACTAGAATCTGTCAAAGAAAGCGGTACTCACATATAACAGTCATTCCATCTGTAATCCATACAGTCAAAAGACTGGAAAGTATTCCAGTGAGGGAATTTTTTTATTTAAAAAGGCCAAGTTAGTTTATCTGATGCTCAATATACTAGATACAGTTAGGCCTATGCTTTCATACATCTGGAATTAGCAAACTAATGTGCTGGGGTTGGGAAAACATATATGTACCCATACTAGAATCTGTCAAAGAAAGCGGTACTCACATATAACAGTCATTCCATCTGTAATCCATACAGTCAAAAGACTGAAAGTATTCCAGTGAGGGGATTTTGCTTATAAAAATAATATATTTCATTGTGGTGCGAGTTGAATCGCAACAATGAAGAAAAATACTATTAAGGGACGAGGACGCGGGTCGTGGTGGTGTCCGTGGAGCCTCTGTTGCTGGTAGAGGACGTGGCCGCTCGGCCCCAGGCGCACACAGTAGGGAACGAACTCCTCAACTAGCCGGCAGAATGTACCGCAATATCTCGTGGGGCCCAATGCCGCTCTTAGGATGGTAAGGCCTGAGCAGGTACAGGCATTAATCGATTGGGTGGCCGACAGTGCTTCCAGCACGTTCACCACATGGTCTTCCACCCAGTCTTCTGCGGAAAGCGCACAGGTGGCACCTGAAAACCAAGCCCATCAGTCTGTCACATCACCCCCAAGCATATCAGGGAAACGGTCTGAGCCACAAGTTATGCAGCAGTCTCTTCTTCTGTTTGAAGACTCTGCTTCCAGGGTTTCCCAGGGCGTCCACCTAGCCCTTCCCCAGTGGAGGAAGACATACCATGCACTGACGCACAACCACTTATGTCTCCAGATGAAGAGGACATGGGAATACCACCACAGCAGAGTCACCGACTCTCTGATGATGACGAAACACAGGTGCCCACTGCCGCGCTTTTTGCAGTGTGCAGACTGAACAGGAGGAGGTCAGGGAGGGAGACTGGGTGGAAGACGATGCAGAGGACGATGAGGTCTTAGACCCCACATGGACTGAAGGTCGTGGCGATGACTTTCACAGTTCAGAGGAAGAGGTAGTGGTGAGACCGAGACAACAGCGAAGCCAAAGAGGGAGCAGGGGGCCAAAGCAGACGAGCCGCCGCCCCAGAGTTCGCCTGCTACTGGACATCGCCAACAGGGACCCAGCCCCACAAAGGCAGCTTCAAAGAGTTCCCTGGCATGGCACTTCTTTAAACAATGTCCTACCGACAAGACCCGAGTGACTTGCACGCTCTGCCATCAGAGCCTGAGGCGAGGCATTAACGTTCTGAACCTCAGCACAACCTGCATGACCAGGCATCTACATGCAAAGCATGAACTGCAGTGGGTACACACCTTAAAAACCAGGCACTCGCTGAGGCTCCCCTGCTCCCTCTACCGCTGCTGCCTCGGCTTCCGCCTCGAGAGGAATGTTGCCACCTGCCGAGCAGCAAACAGAGGATGTGCCACCGACACCACCACCACCGCCACCGTCAACTAGCGTCTCCACTATATCACACAGCAGCGCTCAGCTCTCAATATCTCAAACCTTAGAGAGGAAGCGCAAATTCCCCGAGTCACCCTCGAGCCTCTTGGCCTGAACGCCAGCATTTCTAAACTGCTGGCCTTTGAAATGCTGTCATTCCGGCTGGTGGACACAGACAGCTTCAAACAGCTGATGGCCATGGCTGTCCCAGCAGTATGTGGTTCCCAGCCGCCACTACTCTCCAAGACAGCCGTGCCTTCCCTGCACATGCAAGTGTCCGATAAAATCAAGTGTGCACTGCGCAACGCCATTTGTGGCAAGGTCCACCTAACCACAGATACGTGGACCAGTAAGCACGGCCAGGGACGCTATATCTCACTAACTGCACACTGGATGAATGTAGTGGCGGCTGGGCCCCGGGCGGACAGTTCCTTGGCGCACGTCCTTCCGCCCCTAGGATCGCAGGGCATCATTCTCTGCCTCCTGTAGCCTCCTCCTCCTACTCGGCTTCCTCCTCCACTGCTTCCACCAGCTCATCCGGTCAGCCACACACCTTCACCACCAACTTCAGCACAGCCCGGGTAAACGTCAGCAGGCCATTCTGAAACTCATATGTTTGGGGGACAGGCCCCACACCGCGCAGGAGTTGTGGCGGGGTATTGAACAACAGACCGACGAGTGGTTTCTGCCGGTGGGCCTCAAGCCAGGCCTGGTGGTATGCGATAATGGGCGAAATCTCGTGGCAGCTCTGGGACTAGCCGGTTTGACGCACATCCCTTGCCTGGCGCATGTGCTGAACTTGGTGGTGCAGAGGTTCATTCACCACTACCCCAACATGTCAGAGCTGCTGCATAAAGTGCGGGCCGCTCTGTGCGCGCTCCGCCGCTCACATCCTGCCGCTGCTCGCCTGTCTGCGCTACAGCGGAACTTCGGCCTTCCCGCCACCGCCTCATATGCGACGTGCCCACCCGGTGGAACTCCACCTTGCACATGCTGGAGAGACTGTGCGAGCAGCAGCAGGCCATAGTGGAGTTTCAGCTGCAGCACGCTCGCGCCAGTCGTACTGCCGAACAGCACCACTTCACCACCAATGATTGGGCCTCCATGCGAGACCTGTGTGCCCTGCTGCGCTGTTTCGAGTACTCCACCAACATGGCCAGTGGCGATGACACTGTTATCAGCGTTACAATACCACTTCTATGTCTCCTTGAGAAAACACTTAGGGCAATGATGTTAGAGGAGGTGGCCCAGGTGGAGGAGGAGGAGGATGAGGGCTCGCTTCTAACACTTTCGGGCCAGTCTGTTCGAATTGGCTCAGAGGGAGGTTTGTTTAAGCAGCAGAGGACAGGTTCACAAGTCGCCAGCCAAGGCACTGTACTGGAGGACGAGGAGGATGAGGAGGAGGAGGTGGAGGGGGACGAGGATGACGCAAGTTCACAGCGGGGTGGCAGCCCAGGCCCATCACTGGTGCGTGGCTGGGGGATACGGTGGACGATGACGATACGCCTCCCACAGAGGACAGCTTGTCCTTACCCATGGGTAGCCTGGCCCACATGAGCGAATATATGCTCCAATGCCTGCGCAACGACAGCAGAGTTGCCCACGCTTTAACGTGTGCAGACTACTGGGTGGCCACCCTGCTGGATCCCCGGTATAAAGACAATGTGCCCACTTTAATTCCTGAACTGGAGCGCGACCGTAAGATGCGCGAGTACAAGCGCACGCTGATAGAGGCGCTCTTGAGAGCATTCCCACATGTCACAGGGGAACAGGTGGAAGGTGAAGGCAGAGGAGTGGCAAGAGGTCGCCAACGCAGCTGTGTCACGGCCAGCTCATCTGAGGGCAGGGTTAGCATGGCAGAAATGTGGAAAAGTTTTGTCTCCACGCCACAGCTATCTGCACCGACACCTGATACGGAACGTGTTAGCAGGAGGCAGCATTTCACTAACATGGTTGAACAGTATGTCTGCACACTCCTCCACATCCTGACGGATGGTTCGGCCCCATTCAACTACTGGGTTTCGAAATTGTCCACGTGGCCAGAGTTAGCATGTTATGCCTTGGAGGTGCTTTCCTGCCCGGCGGCCAGCGCTTTATCTGAACGCGTATTCAGCACGGCAGGGGGCGCCATTACTGACAAGCGCAGCCGCCTGTCCACAGCCAACGTGGACAAGCTGACCTTCATAAAGATGAACCAGGCATGGATCCCACAGGACCTGTCCCTCCCTTGTGCAGAGTAGTCCTTATTAACTGCCTAAAACATGTCTTGTTGTGCTACGGGCCACTTCTTTATTTGATACAAATTTTATGAAACCCACAGTTGAATGAAACTCTTCTCTGTCTGGGCGCCGGGCCTAACCAGATGAAAGTGGCCGGTTAAACTAACGGGTGACATGAAGCCATAACCTCTGCCATGCTACCTCTGTCTTCTGTCTGGGTGCTGAGGCCTAAGTCAAATAAAGCGGTCTTCTGCTGTGCTGGGGGATATGAAGCTAATCTCTGACCTCTCTCCTCTGTCTGGGTCCAAAGGCCTAAATCACTGAAAGAGGCCTTCTCCTGTGGTGTGTGATATGATGCCAGAATATGTGCTGTGGGGCCTCTCTCCTCTTCCTGGGTGCAGGGGTCAAATAAACTAAATTGTGGCCTACTCCTGTGGTGGTTGATATGATGCCTGATTCTCTGATGTGGAACCTCTCTCCTCTGTTTGGGTGAAGGGGTCAAAGTAACTCAATGGTGGCTTCTCCTGTGGTGGTTAGTATGATGCCATAATATGTGCTGTGGGGCCTCTCTCCTCTTCCTGGGTGCAGGGGTCAAAGTAACTCAATGGTGGCTTCTCCTGTGGTGGCTGATATGATGCCAGAATATGTGCTGTGGTGCCTCTCTCCTCTTCCTGGGTGCGGGGTCAAAGTAACTCAATGGTGGCTTCTCCTGTGGTGGCTGATATGATGCCAGAATATGTGCTGTGGGGCCTCTCCTCTTCCTGGGTGCAGGGGTCAAAGTAACTCAATGGTGGCTTCTCCTGTGGTGGTTAGTATGATGCCAGAATATGTGCTGTGGGGCCTCTCTCCTCTTCCTGGGTGCAGGGGTCAAAGTAACTAAATGGTGGCTTCTCCTGTGGTGGTTGATATGATGCCTGATTCTCTGCTGTGAAACCTCTCTCCTCCATCTGGGTGTAGGGTCAAAGTCTTTCAAAGTCGCCTTCTCCTGTGCTGATTGATATGAAGCTGATGGTTGTGCCATCTGACATGGTTGCCGGGGTCCCATTAAATTGGGGCCTACTCCTGTGGTGGTTGATATGATGCCTGATTCTCTGATGTGGAACCTCTCTCCTCTGTTTTGGGTGAAGGGGTCAAAGTAACTCAATGGTGGCTTCTCCTGTGGTGGCTGATATGATGCCAGAATATGTGCTGTGGGGCCTCTCTCCTCTTCCTGGGTGCAGGGGTCAAAGTAACTCAATGGTGGCTTCTCCTGTGGTGGCTGATATGATGCCAGAATATGTGCTGTGGTGCCTCTCTCCTCTTCCTGGGTGCGGGGTCAAAGTAACTCAATGGTGGCTTCTCCTGTGGTGGCTGATATGATGCCAGAATATGTGCTGTGGTGCCTCTCTCCTCTTCCTGGGTGCGGGGTCAAAGTAACTCAATGGTGGCTTCTCCTGTGGTGGCTGATATGATGCCAGAATATGTGCTGTGGGGCCTCTCTCCTCTTCCTGGGTGCAGGGGTCAAAGTAACTCAATGGTGGCTTCTCCTGTGGTGGTTAGTATGATGCCAGAATATGTGCTGTGGGGCCTCTCTCCTCTTCCTGGGTGCAGGGTCAAAGTAACTCAATGGTGGCTTCTCCTGTGGTGGTTGATATGATGCCTGATTCTCTGCTGTGAAACCTCTCTCCTCCATCTGGGTGTAGGGGTCAAAGTCTTTCAAAGTCGCCTTCTCCTGTGCTGATTGATATAAAGCTGATGGTTGTGCCATCTGACATGGTTGCCAGGGTCTGATTCAATGGGGGCCTACTCCTGTGGTGGGTGATCTAAATGCCTGATTCTCTGCTGTGAAACCTCTCTCCTCCGTCTGGGTGTAGGGGTCAAAGTCTTTCAAAGTCGCCTTCTCCTGTGCTTATTGATATGAAGCTGATGGTTGTGCCATCTGACATGGTTGCCGGGGTCCCATTAAATTGGGGCCTACTCCTGTGGTGGTTGATATGATGCCTGATTCTCTGATGTGGAACCTCTCTCCTCTGTTTGGGTGAAGGGGTCAAAGTAACTCAATGGTGGCTTCTCCTGTGGTGGCTGATATGATGCCAGAATATGTGCTGTAGGGCCTCTCTCCTCTTCCTGGGTGCAGGGGTCAAAGTAACTCAATGGTGGCTTCTCCTGTGGTGGCTGATATGATGCCAGAATATGTGCTGTGGTGCCTCTCTCCTCTTCCTGGGTGCAGGGGTCAAAGTAACTAAATGGTGGCTTCTCCTGTGGTGGTTGATATGATGCCTGATTCTCTGCTGTGAAACCTCTCTCCTCCATCTGGGTGTAGGGGTCAAAGTCTTTCAAAGTCGCCTTCTCCTGTGCTGATTGATATAAAGCTGATGGTTGTGCCATCTGACATGGTTGCCAGGGTCTGATTCAATGGGGGCCTACTCCTGTGGTGGGTGATCTAAATGCCTGATTCTCTGCTGTGAAACCTCTCTCCTCCGTCTGGGTGTAGGGGTCAAAGTCTTTCAAAGTCGCCTTCTCCTGTGCTGATTGATATGAAGCTGATGGTTGTGCCATCTGACATGGTTGCCGGGGTCCCATTAAATTGGGGCCTACTTCTGTGGTGGGTGATCTAAATGCCTGATTCTCTGCTTTGAAACCTCTCTCCTCCGTCCGGGTGTAGGGGTCAAAGTCTTTCAAAGTCGCCTTCTCCTGTGCTGATTGATATAAAGCTTATGCTTGTGCCATCTGACATGGTTGCCGGGGTCTGATTCAATGGTGGCCTACTCCTGTGGTGGGTGATCTAAATGCCTGATTCTCTGCTGTGTAACCTCTCTCCTCCGTCTGGGTGTAGGGGTCAAAGTAACTAAATGGTGGCCTACTCCTGTGGTGGGTGATATGATGCCAGAATATGTGCTGTGGGGCCTCTCTCCTCTTCCTGGGTGCAGGGGTCAAAGTAACTCAATGGTGGCTTCTCCTGTGGTGGCTGATATGATGCCAGAATATGTGCTGTGGTGCCTCTCTCCTCTGTCTGGGTCCAAAGGCCTAAATCACTGAAAGAGGCCTTCTCCTGTGGTGTGTGATATAATGCCAGAATATGTGCTGTGGTGCCTCTCTCCTCTTCCTGGGTGCGGGGGTCAAAGTAACTCAATGGTGGCTTCTCCTGTGGTGGCTGATATGATGCCAGAATATGTGCTGTGGGGCCTCTCTCCTCTTCCTGGGTGCAGGGTCAAAGTAACTCAATGGTGGCTTCTCCTGTGGTGGCTGATATGATGCCAGAATATGTGCTGTGGGGCCTCTCTCCTCTTCCTGGGTGCAGGGGTCAAAGTAACTCAATGGTGGCTTCTCCTGTGGTGGCTGATATGATGCCAGAATATGTGCTGTGGGGCCTCTCTCCTCTTCCTGGGTGCAGGGGTCAAAGTAACTAAATGGTGGCTTCTCCTGTGGTGGTTGATATGATGCCTGATTCTCTGCTGTGTAACCTCTCTCCTCCGTCTGGGTGTAGGGGTCAAAGTAACTAAATGGTGGCCTACTCCTGTGGTGGGTGATATGATGCCTGGTTCTCTGCTGTGGGACCTCTCTCCTTTGTCTGGGTGCTGTGGTCAAAATAATAGTAAGTGACCTTCTCCATTGGTGGGTGACTTGAAGCCTGATTCTGTGCTATGGGACCTCACTCCAATTAATATTGTTTAATTTTTATTTATTTTATGTTAACTCATCATTTCCCTATCTACATTTGTTTGCAGGGGATTTAACTACATTTTGCTGCCTTTTGCAGCCCTCTAGCCCTTTCTGGGTGTGTTTTACAGCCTTTTTAGTGCCCAAAAGTTCGGGTCCCCATTGACTTCTATGGGGTTGGGTTCGGGATGAAGTTCGGGTCGAGTTCGGATCCCGAACCCGAACATTTTTCGAAAGTTCGGCCGAACTCGTCGAACCCGAACATCCAGGTGTTCGCTCAACTCTACATGTCACAAATTAAGCAGTGTAGCAGCAGGCTGTTCTATCGCTGCCGGACCAGGAGAGCGTTCCTTACCACATATAAGTGACTGAAGTGCTTGTACAGTCTCCTGGACTTATTTAGAAAGCGCTGCACCATTAGGTTGATGATGTGTGCCATGCAGGGAGCATGTGTATATTTCTCTCAGATTCAGAGTGGGCGTGATGTTGCACCCATTGTTGCTGACCACCTTGCCCAGTATGAGTCTATGGGGTAACAGCCAGAGGGATGTTTGATGTTTGATGTACTTGAGCAACTGCTTGCCAATGTGGTTGCTCTCTGCCAGGCCGATCAGCTACAACACAGCGTGGCAATGCTTGACCTGACACATGTGATAGGAAGGAGAAATAGCGAGAGAAATCCTGTTCCCAGCTGCTGTTCGTGATGGGAACGTGTTCACTGAGTAAGAGGTGCCTGGTATGGGAACCAGGCTGACACAATCATAGGGGGAGGGGGGTCAAAAGGACCTGGCCTTGTTGCCTGGGTGTTGCCTTGCCTCTGCTGGAAAAAACATTGAACCAATGGGCCATGAAAGACATACTTTACCTGCCCATAAAACCTGCTCCAGGTGTCCACTGTGGCATGAGCACAGCGAAAATGTCCGCCACGTGAGAGCACAAGGCAGTGATGGCTGACTATGGAGCAAAGGAGGATGAGTCTGAGTGCGAGAATTATCAAGGGATGATGACGAAGTGAAAGACACCATACTGCTCGTGGATGTGGACTGGCTAAGCAAGCTAGACCTGGAGAAGGTGGGAACTTCTGACACAGTAGCTGGCTGTCACCTCTGTTTGCCCATAGGATGGGTTTATGCCATTTCATGTGGTTTAATAGAAATATAATGCCTACATTAATGTTTGCCTGCCCACGTTTTATTTTTCTCTTGCATACAGATGCAGCATGGTTAGCACTCCTTTTTTCTGAGATTTCTGAGTTTGGTTATCTAATCTAAGCAAACACCTTCAATTGCTTTTCAATGGCTTTTTTCTCAAGATAATGAAATGAGTTAAGAAATTTGAGTTAACAGAGGGAGTGCTAACCCTGCTACATCTGTAGCTTGCACAAGGCAATGCTTTTGTCTTCTGGCAGCGTGGAGAAAAACTGCCAGAAGGGAGATACTCACACAGTGGTAGAGTCAGCCAAGCTGAGCTTAGTTCTGGCACATTTTGGGCCTAACCCAACCACTGTATCACCAGATCCCAAAGTAGAAGTGACCCTGGTTGTTCTTTGGGAGGCACTCATTCTCTTCTCTTTATTGCTGTCGCCATCACCCTCCTCCTCTGATGTTGCCTCCTCCTTAGCACCTTGATCCAGCTCCCAGGTCCCATCCAGCACACAATCTGACTCCTCATCCTCCCTTTTTCTTCTATCAGACTGAGGGATATTATGGTAGGTTTTTTGGCGCCTCTGCCCTGCTCTTCTATGACTGTCACTGCCCCCAACGCCAATAGCATGGCTACGAGTGCCACTACTACTACCAGCATCAACACAGATTTTCCTGGGGATTGCAGCCTCCTCATCTTCCTCAGGGCAGTAAAAACGTTGACTACTCTCACACAAGTCATCAAAAGGGAGATACTTTTGACTATCCGCCATAGGACGTGGTGGAGTTTTCTTGCAATGAACACTGGGAGAATGCCACTGAAAGCCTTCTTTGGGGCTGCAAGGAGGAGAACAGGGAACACTGGGAGAATGCCACTGAAAGCCTTCTTTGGGGCTGCAAGGAGGAGAAACAGGAGAAACGCTGTGACTTCTGGCTCCACTGCATGGTCTCGGACTCTGAAGTCACGTCCACATCCTCCTGCTGCAAATGAGAGAATAAGTAAGCCATCGAATCCACAATCTCATCCTCTTTCTCCTCAGCTAAAATGTTGCGCCTTTCCAAAGCCAGCAGGGACAACTGTGGCCTACTACTACTGCTGCTACTACTACTACTACTACTACTACTACTACTACTACTACTACTACTACTACTACTACTTGTGGCAGGATAGTTGGTGCTGCTACTACACACATTCTGACTCTGGGGCTTTTGTTTGGAACCCTTCCGTAGCCCTGACATTTTTGGGGCTCTCAGATAATGTTGTGCACTACCCTGTGTATTGGTGTAGTTAACAAGTATATATGATGCTAGCTTGAATATAATCAATGACTCAAAATAATTTTTTTTTATTAAAAACGTGTGAATATAGGGAAACTGATTTAGTCCTTAATTCGTTATCTCTCACAGATATTTTTGTGGGTTGGCCTGTGTTGATCACCTATATGCTGGTTTAATTAAATGTAATAATTCCAAAAAAAAATTTAAATTCCAACCATGTTGAAACTGAATCTACTTAAATGGACAACTAAGGCTAGACGCTCAATTTAAACTTAACACACACAGGTAGATTGCTTGCTGCCATACCATGGGTATTGCTGCAGTAATGACATATATACTGCTTAATTTAATTAAAAAATTCCCCCAAAAAATTTAAATTGCAACCGTGTGGAAACTGAAAATACGTAAACAGATGGCTTGATGGCTAATTTCTTGTTAATACGCACAGGTACTGTATATTGCTACTATACCTTGAGTTTTGTAATTATATATATATATGTTTAACCACTCCCGGACCGCCGTACGCAGGATTGCGTCCTGAGGACGGCCGGGATCTTCTGAGTGGACGCATCGGCGCGTCCTCTCTCGAGACCCGTGAGTTCCTGTGAATGCGCGCGCAGGCGCGCGCGCGTTCACAGGAGCGCGCGTCTGGAGAGTTAAACTACAGCCTGCCAGCGATGATCAATCGCTGGCAGGCTGTAGATGCGATATAAATCGCATCAAACATGTATACCAGACTCTGTTTTGTGAACAGCGTCTGGTATACCTGCTACCTGGTCCTCTGGTGGTCCCATTTGCTGGGATCGACCACCAGAGGACCAGGTAACACAGTAAAGTTGCACCAAACACTACACTAACCCCCCACCCCCCTTACCTATTAACCCCTTGATCACCCCATCTAGACCCCCTGATCACCCCCCTGTCATTGATCACACCCCTTTATATGTCCATATGTGTTTTGCGGATCCGTGTATTCACGGATCCGTGGATCCAATCCGCGGATCCGATCTGCAGATCCTCAAAACACGGACACCAGCAATGTGCTTTCCGCATTTTGCAGATCCGCACATTGCCAGAACTATATAGAAAATGCTTTTTCTTGTCCGCAATTGCGGACAAGAATAGGACATGTTCTATATTTTTGCGGAACGGAAGTGCAGACCCGGAAGCACGGATCCGTAATTCCGGATCCGAGCGGGACAAAGTCTGTCCCCATAGAAATGAATGGGTCCGCAATTCCGTTCCGCAGACAGAATTTCGGACGTGTGAATGGGGCATAAGGGTCCCTTATCACCGCCAGTTAGTTAGCTACTTGTTAGGTAGCTAGCGCCCAGCCCACCGAACCGCAGTCACTGATTTTGGCAGAGATTTTTTCATCCACATTGACCGATGCGAATGAAAAAATCTGTGCCGTTCATTTTTTTTTTTTTTTTCAGCGCAGAGGCTGAACGGAAAAAAAAAATCTCATTACCCGTATGCTCAATATACGGAGAATCGCAGAAACTCCTAATGCTGGCCATACGTGTAATGATTGCGGAGACCCTCAAATGCCAGGGCAGTACAAAAACCCCACATGTGACCCCATTTTAGAAAGAAGACACCCCAAGGTATTCCGTGAGGGGTATGGTGAGTTCATGTAAAATTTTATTTTTTGTCACAAGTTAGTGGAATATGAGACTGTAAAAAAAAAAAACAAAAAAAAAACTATTTCCCCTAACTTGTGCCAATTTTTTTTTTTCAGTGAACTCTCCATGCCCCTCACGGAATATCTTGGGGTGTCTTCTTTCCACAATGGGGTCACATGTGGGATTTTTATACTGCCCTGCCAATTTAGGGGTCCTAAAGCGTGAGAATCCAAATGCATAAAAATGGCCTGTGAAATCCTAAAGGTACTCATTGGTTTTAGGGCCCCTTTGCGCACTAGGCTGCAAAAAGTGTCACTCATGTGGTATCGCCGTACTCAGGAGAAGTAGGGCAATGTGTTTAGGGTGTATTTTTACATATACCCATGCTGGGTGTAGAAATATCGCTGTAAACGACAACTTTTACATTTTTTATTCAAAGTTGTCAATTTACAGAGATATTTCTCTCACCCAGCATGGGTATATGTAAAATACACCCTAAACACATCGCCCTACTTCTCCTGAGTACGGCGATGCCACATGTGTGACACTTTTTTGCAGCCAAGATGCGCAAAGGGGCCCAAATTCCAACGAGTACCTTTTAGGAGGGCATTTTTACGCATTTTTCTTCTCACGCTTTAGGGCCCCTAAAATGCCAGGGCAGTATAAATACCCCACATGTGACCCCATTTTGGAAAGAAGACACCCCAAGGTATTCGCTGAGGGGCATAATGAGTCCATGAAAAATTAAACTTTTTGTCAAAAGTTAGCGGAAAGGGAGACTTTGTGAGAAAAAACAATACAAAATCAATTTCCACTAACTTGTGCCAAAAAAAAAAATCTTCTATGAACTCGCAATGCCCCTCATGGAATACCTTGGGGTGTCTTCATCCGAAAAAAGTACTTTGGACCACTGAGCAACAGTCCAGTGCTGCTTCTCTGTAGCCCAGGTCAGGCGCTTCTGCCGCTGTTTCTGGTTCAAAAGTGGCTTGACCTGGGGAATGCGGCACCTGTAGCCCATTTCCTGCACACGCCTATACACGGTGGCTCTGGATGTTTCTACTCCAGACTCAGTCCACTGCTTCCGCAGGTCCCCCAAGGTCTGGAATCGGTCCTTCTCGACAATCTTCCTCAGGGTCCGGTCACCTCTTCTCGTTGTGCAGCTTTTTCTGCCACACTTTTTCCTTCCCACAGACTTCCCACTGAGGTGCCTTGATACAGCACTCTGGGAACAGCCTATTCGTTCAGAAATTTCTTTCTGTGCCTTACCTTCTTGCTTGAGGGTGTCAATGATGGCCTTCTGGACAGCAGTCAGGTCGGCAGTCTTACCCATGATTGCGGTTTTGAGTAATGAACCAGGCTGGGAGTTTTTAAAAGTCTCAGGAATCTTTTGCATGTGTTTAGAGTTAATTAGTTGATTCAGATGATTAGGTTAATAGCTCGTTTAGAGAACCTTTTCATGATATGCTAATTTTCTGAGATAGGAATTTTGGGTTTTCATGAGCTGTATGCCAAAATCATCAATATTAAAACAATAAAAGGCTTGAACTACTTCAGTTGTGTGTAATGAATCTAAAATATATGAAAGTCTAATGTTTATCAGTACATTACAGAAAATAATGAACTTTATCACAATATGCTAATTTTTTGAGAAGGACCTGTAGAGAGATATAATTATATATATTATATGAAACCTCACAAAAAAAAGGATTTCTGTGAAAATGGGGGTGGGGAAATAAAATTATTGTTGGTAGCTGCTTTTGAAGTGCACTTCTGATAGCAGACACAGCCAGCAACAAGTCCTGTCTCCTCTCTCCCTGTCTTTCAGCTGCCCTGCTTCTCTCTATTGAACACAACAGCACAGATTGACATTCTGCTCATCCTGCTAGGGCACCTCCCTGCCTGTTGGATCACTGATTGACTCATCCAGGCTGTCTGTCAACCTGGGAGCCAATCAGGGCAAGCCCTCCCGCCCACTTCCTCTAAAGTTCATGTGAGAACCCTTCTTCTTCCTCCCTAGTGCTTTTTTCCCGCCGACATGTGCACTAAAATGACACTACATGCCGTTTTAGTGGATTCATCCAAAACAAACCTGGAAATATTCAGGTTGGTCTACTATCTGAAAAATAGCAAAGTTTGAACCGAACTTGGTTCGGTCCAAACTAGTTCACTCGTCCTTAATACCAGCTGTACTTTAATATCACATGATTGATCCTGTTCTGAATCTTCTGTATCACTGTATATAATCCGTAGTGGGGTTTTAATAAGCAGACAGCTTAAGCGTACTTACCAATGTTTTAGTTGGTAAATTTGGGGGAATTTAAGCCCTGCCCTGGGAACATCCAAACCTCGCTAAGAATGCCTGCTTAAGAGTGGGGTTACTGCTTTCCCCACTTATTCCATTCCGTCACAGCCTGTGAAAATCAGGGACAGTCCCTGTAAATTCAAGACAATGTTACAATGAATAAGATAAATAAAATAATAATTGGTTGTTTCGATTTATCTGTTTGTTATGAAAACATATGAGGATCCATTATGCAACTGAACTTTTTTGCTTGGGGCTACTTCTGAGGGTATCATCATGGCCTTAGCCCCTTAATTGCTACACAGGGATATGGGGTATGGACTCCACTGCGGTGGAATCTCAAGGAAGCTATCCACTGGAGTAGTCTCAGTCCATTGGCTGATGGCCCATGGGGGTCAAGAGACACCGGTGTGGAGCACTGAGTGATCGGAGTCAGACAGAACCATAGTCAGGAAACCAACCAAGGTAAGGGCAGGCAGCATACAAGCAATCCAGTAAACAGTCCAATACTCAGTGGGCAGCACAGGGTCAGAGACAAAAAGAGGCAGAATTCAGATCAGGCAGTTATGGGTCAAATTTGGAAACAATAATGCCCCCTATAGTGTGCCAATATACCTAATATCCCCCCTGTAGTGCCAGTATATATATAATGCCTGATAGAACCAGAATATATCCAGGTATAGCCAGGTATATATAATGCTCCTCCACTCCCTTAGTGCCTCCATAGGGCCAATTTGAGCTAAAGATAATTCTTTTCAATTGGTCTTTATTAAATATTTTGAGACCCGTTCTCTGTAGAACCTCAAGGTTCTCTAGTAGCATGCTCTATATATCCATCTATCATGTATTAACTATTCTAGTGTCTTATGGATTTTAATTGTGTGTATTTGTACGACTGCAAGAGGGTGTGATGTTAATGTAAAATGGTGGCAAATGAGTAGAGGAACTTGTCTAATTACTGTTACAGTGGTGAAGCAATCACCACAATTCTTATAATTATGTGAAAGGTTTACTGAACGATTTTAACTAGGATTAATCTGCCATCCTGCTTTTCACAATACTTGATGCTTATACCTAAGCCCACATGCAGAGGATTGAAAATTTGCATAAGCTTTAACGTGTGCAATATTTCAGTGACGTTATCGCAAGTATCTTACCTTTTTGCTAACTGGTATAGAAAATAGTAATTCATTAAACATTTATCTACCCCTTTACATAACCACGACCATGTTGACTTTTTCCCCTCCCAACTTTTCCCATTTTAATCTATAACTGCTCGGCTGCACATCCTCGTTATTTTAGAGGACTGAATATATTATTGACAAAATCCCACATAGTTGGGCTTTGTTTTTTATCAATCTTTCAATTGCTGTAAGTTCTCTGTGGACTCAGCCAATTATTATGCGTGAAAGCAATTATGTTATGGAAATTTACACATTCATATAGTAGTACATATTTAGTCACTTAGAAAGTTTGCCAAATTAATATTCGTCTTGCTGATAACAAGAAAATTTCTAACAGTCAGGTGTATTTCTTTTCTGTCATCTTAATATGATTTAGTGGTACATGAGTTCAGGGTTCCCAGGATTTCTTGCACAGGTCTATATGAAAAGTTTCCCAGGAATCAAAACCAAAATCTGAACTAGTAAGGCTCCATTTACAGTACATCACCGTTTGTCCATTCCGTTCGCCTGCTCCGTTGAGAAGCAGGAGAATGGAAAGGACGGATTCTGCAGATAAGTCCATGTCCTGAGCGGATACCTAACGGACCCCATTATAGTCTATGGGGTCTTTAGGCTCCGTTACGCTCAGTTAGGTCTCAGTTATCTGCAGAATCCGTCCTTTCCATTCTCCTGCTTCTCAACAGAGCAGGAGAACTGATTGGAGAAACGGTGATGTCAATGGAGTCTTAATGAGAAATTATTAGAGAAACAGGAGCCCGATCATTCTACATGCAGACATGTTAAGAACATAACACTGCAGAGAAAGAACTTATTGTTACTTAGCAAGAATAACCGCAGAGTAACTTTCTGTTCTTTTTCTTCCCGCTCCTGTGTCATGTATCTTGTCCTCGTGACCAACCAGACTCTTCTGATTAAAAAGAACACCGATACTTATAGATACAACAGACACATGTTCTTATAACAGTTTTTGGCTTTAAACTTTCCACATCGATTTATTATTAGATTCATGGGGAATGATTCGGTGCTACTGCTGCCAAATGGCTTCCGACGATTTTTACTGTCAGTTTGTGGTCATTAGAACTTTAAACAAATCACAGAAAAAACTACATATAAACCATACTTCACAATATGGTATTAAATGCGCGGATGTATATGGCAACATTTACAAAATCACAGAAAAAAATGCACTATAATAATAGATGCAAGCATAACATATGGACTAAGCCCTCACTCTTGATAAAATCTGAAACACTTGGTCAATACATTTTGATCAAAATACATCTAAGCCCACCTACCAGATGAAAAGGTGGTCTCAGTTCAGGCGGGTTCCTATGCTAACCTATTCATGCTGAAGCGCATTTTTAAGGAGCACAGACCCCGCACATATGGTGTGCTGCCCCTTGTTACCTCCATGTGCATCAGCAACTGGTGGGAGGAGAGACACACACACATATATATGTGTCCCCTTAATCAAGGTCACCTATTAGATAGGTGGGGTAAAAGTGCACTTGAATATCGCTCACAGTATAGGAGCGTATTCACACATGAAAGTGCCACTTCTTCAAGACAAATCAAACAAATCACAGAAAAAATATATATATGCACATGGAGGTAACAAAGGAATCGGTATGTCTGTTTTGGTAAGCTAGCCTTACAAATCTGTGTACGAGTCTGATCTGAGGCTCCAAAGTTAAAATTGCTGTCCATTATCTGCTGCAGCTGGCAGCTTTGGCACAGCGCTCGTAGGCTTACCTCGCAACGGGATACGCTGTAGCCTTGTGTAGCCATGTGACCCGCGGCTCCAGGAACACATGATCCTCAACTTCCGGTCTGCGGAGCGCACGCTATGCGTTCCACAGGCATGCGATGACTTCCGGTCTTTGGAGCGCACGCTATGCGTTCCACAGACATGCGACAGGAAGTAGGTGAGGAGCTTGAAAGCGAGGCTCTTTTAAAAAGGAGGAGACGGAGTGTAGCGTTCTCCCCACTAGATACACCAACGGTGAGGCAGCCTGATGAAAGGGACACTTCCCTGCATTGAACACAGTAGGACCACTGTCCACCTGTAGATTTTAAACGTCACTAGTAAGTAATAAGTGTGTGTTATGGGCACTTGTAGCTGGGGTGCACTGACTGAACCGTGTTAATAAGTGCTGGTAATTATTTTGTTTATATGTTTGTCTTTGTATTTTTCAGTTGAACTTCATTATCGATTCCCCTGATGAGTCTTGTGATTGAGACGAAACGTGGCATGTAGGGATTTAGTGAGGGCAAGCATAGGGATTAGGCCCCTAACTAGGGACAGGTTCCGTATGGGGTCGCCCCTATCGGGGCGGGTGCTCTGTGTCTAGTAGGCAGTAAATGTACTAGTCCCCTTCAATGATTTGTTTTGAGGGAATCATTGACTAGGGTCATCAGATTACCATTGCCACAAAGCACCCATCCCCAATATCCTCGGCCACTGCAGCGAAGGATATCATTCCAGTATATACTGAACACGTCTGGAACTGGTAGGATCGTACATATATTTTCTCTTAGCAGCAGATGATATGTGATCAAGTGGAATGTGTCGGTAGAGGTTCAGTCCTCTTTTCTGCTCACGGTTTTGTGGTGTTTTTTTACTTTTTGAATTATTTTATGGCATATTAGGTGCTGACACTCTGATAGAAACGGCTGGCATCTGTGCTTGTTCAGATGCCAGCCGTTTAACCCCTTCCATACTGCAGTCCGTACGGACCGCGGTATGGAAGGGTTAACAGGGAGGGAGCTTCCTCCCTCTCCTATCGGGGGGCTGCTGTGCCTTTGCAGCCCCCCGACAGGATGGGATCGCAGAGGAAGGGAGCCCCCTCCCCATCCATCACCCGCTGCTCTCTTATGGCAGCGGGCGATGGTTGTCATAGAAGGAGGACGCTTTCAGAAGCGTCCTGCTCTCCATGATACTGAAAGTCTGAATAGACCTGCTAAAGGTCTATTCAGACTTTGTAAAGTAAAAAGTACAGCACAGTGCACTATATAGTGTACTGTACTGTATTATACAGACACCAGATCCACTGGATCTACAAGAACCAAGTGGGTCTGGGTAAAAAAAAAAAAAAGTAAAACAGTGAAAAAAAAGTAAAAATGAAAAAAACACCTGAGGTGTACGCCATAAAAAAAAACCACCAAAAAATTGTGTAAATAAGCCATTTTTTGGCACCTTACATCACTAAAAGTGTAATACAAAGCGATCAAAAAGGCATATGCCTCCCAAAAAATGCATTTTAGTGTTAAATGTAAAAAAGTAGACATATTGGGTATCTCCATGTCCGTAAGAATCTGCTCTATAAAAATATCACATGACCTAACCCCTCAAGTAAACACTGCAAAAAAAAATTAATACAAACTTTGTCAAAAAGCCATTTTTTTGTCCCCTTACATCACAAAAAGTGTAACAGCAAGCGATCAAAAAGTCATATGACCCCCCAAATAGTGCCAATCTAACCGTCACCTCATCCCGCAAAAATTATACCCAACCTGAGACAATTGCCTAAAAACTTAAAAATATATGGTTTTTAGACTATGGAGACACTAAAACATTTTTTTTTTTGTCTCAAAAAGGTTATTATTGTGTAAAACCAAAATAAATAAAAAAAAAGGTATACATATTATGTATCGCCGCGTCCGTAAGGACCTGCTCTATAAAAATATAACATGACCTAACCCTCAGGTGAATGCCGTAAACATAAAAACGTTGTCAAAAAAGCAATTTTTTTGTCACCTTACATCACAAACAGTGTAATAGCAAGCATTTAAAAAGTCATATGCACCCCAAGATAGTACCATTCAAACCGCCATCTCATCCCGCAAAAATATGGCTGTCAAACTATGGAGACACTAAAACATGATTTTTTTTTGTTTTAAAAAATGATATTATTGTGTAAAACTTATATAAATAAATAAAAAGTATATATATTAGGTATCGCCGCGTCCGTCACAACCTTCTCTATAAAAATAATACATGACCTAACCCCTCAGATGAACACAGCAAAAAAAAAAAAAGTGTCAAAAGCCATTTTTGTCACCTTACATCACAAAAAGAGTAATAGCAAACGACCAAAATGTGATATGCACCCCAAGATAGTGCCAATCAAACTGCCATCTCATCCCACAAAAAAAAAAAAAACTATGGCTTTCAGAATGTGGAGACACTAAAAAAGTATTTCTTTTCAAAAATGCTTTATTATGTAAAACTGAAACAAAAAACCCCACAAAGCAGACATATTTGGTATTGTCGCATCCGTAACAACCTGCTCTATAGAAATAGCACACAATCTAACCGGTCAGTTCAACGATGTAAATAACAAAAAATACAAAACGGTCCCAAAACAGCATTTTTTTGCAAATTTTCAATTTTAATCAATTTTTCCAGTAACAAAGCAAGGGTTAACAGCCAAACAAAACTCAATATTTATTGCCCTGATTCTCTTGTTTGCACAAACACCCCATATGTGGTCGTAAACTGCTGTATGGCCAAATGGCAGGGCACAGAAGGAAGGGAACGCCATATGGTTTTTGGAAGGCAGATTTTGCTGGACTGGTTTTTTGACACTATGTCCCATTTGAAGCCCCCCTGATGCACCCCTAGAGTAGAAACTCCAAAAAAGTGACCCCATTTTGGAAACTACGGGATAAGTTGTCAGTTTTGTTGGTACTATTTTAGGGTAAATATGATTTTTGGTTGCTCTATATTACACATTTTTGAGACAAGGTAACGAAAAATAGAAATTCTGAAATTTCATCTCCATTTTTCAATAATTCTTGTGGAACACCCAAAGGGTTAACAAAGTTTTCAAAACTGGTTTTGAATACCTTGAGGGGTGTAGTTTCTTAGATGGAGTCACTTTTATGGAGTTTCTACTCTATGGGTGCATCGGGGGCTTCAAATGGGACATGGTGTCAAAAAACCAGTCCAGCAAAATCTGCCTTCCAAAAACCATATGGCGTTCCTTTCCTTCTGCGCCCTGCCGTTTGGCCATACAGCAGTTTACGACCACATATGGGGTGTTCGTGCAAACTACAGAATCAGGGGAATAAATATTAAGTTTTGTTTGGCTGTTAACCCTTGCTTTGTTACTGGAAAAAATGGATTAAAATGGAAAATTTTCCAAAAAATTGAAATTGTTAAATTTTATCTCCATTTGCCATTAACTCTTGTGAAAAAACCTAAAGGGTTAATGACGTTTGTAAAATCAGTTTTGGGTGGTTTATATTATGTAAGCCTCACAAAGTGACTTCAGGCCTAAACTGGTCTCTAAAAAGTGGGTTTTTGAAAATTTCTGAAAAATTTAAAGATTTGCTTCTAAACTTCTAAGCCTTGTAACGTCCTCAAAAAATTAAATGGCATTTCCAAAATGATCGATACATAAAGTAGACATATGTGGAATGTAAATCAAATAACTTTTTTTGGCGGTATTACTATGTATTATAGAATTAGAGAAATTGAAACTTGGAAAATTGCTAATTTTTCTAAATTTTTGGTAAATTTGGTATTTTTGATATATAAAAATGACATTTTTCGACTTCATTTTACCACTGTCATGAAGTATAATATGTGACGAAAATACAATCTCAGAATGGCCTGGATAAGAAAAAGCGTTTTAAAGTTATCACCACATAAAGTGACACTGGTCAGATTTTGAAAAAATGGCCTGGTCCTTAAGGTGAAATAGGGCCATGTCCTTAAGGGGCTAATCAAGGTCACCTAATAGATAGGTGGGGCAAAAGTGCACTCTAATATCACTCCCAGTATAGGAGCGTATTCACAAATGAAGGTGCCACTCCTTCAAGACAAATCAAACAAATCACAGAAAAAACTATATATAAACCATGCTGCACAATATGGTATTAAATGCGCGGATGTATATGGCAACATTTACAAAATCACTGAAAAATTTCTGTGATTTCATTAGAAGCTTATATGAAGTTATTTGGTCCCTGAATAGCAAAGTAAAACCAAAAATGATTTTATTTTGCTAAAAGATTCTTGCATGTTAAAACAATAGTTGGCTTATAAACAGGAGACAATCTATAGGGGTGTAGACAGTATTCCCCTCTGAGTCCCTGTCTAGATAATGTGCAGAATCCTACCAATTTGGCATAATAGTGCAACCTTTCTCTTTCTCTATATCAGTGTTGCCACCAGTGGCGTGCATAGAGAAGTAAGAGTCCCATAGCAAGGATCAAACCAGTACCCCAAACAGAACAGAATTTTCAATGACCGTGGGCCATTTATTCCCCTGCTTCATTTGCTAAAAGTTGTTCCTTTAGAGGGTAGATGGTCCTGACCAAGTTTTCACCTCCAGTAGAAGAGGGGGTAATCCCAACTAAGACTGAGCCCCCTTTTTCCCTGGGCCCCCCACTTGCCCTGGGCCCCATAGAAGTTGCATAGTCTGCCACTATGGTAGTTACGCCCTTGGTTGCCACAGTAGCCTCAGAGGGATTCAGTCTTCCAATAGATGGTTCGTCTGTTCTTTTAATATGGTGGTGGACCTGAGGTTTATCACCCCAACTAAAATACAGAAGGGTCTATAGTCAAAGTATAAGCCTTACCTTCTCTGACAGATACTCTGTACTCATCCTTGCATGGTTGCTAATCCTTCTGTTATATCTAGCAGTTATTTCTCTCAGGACTGGTACACACACAATCGCTTTGCTGACTGCTCTAGGCCCACAGAACTAGAGTTCTTGCAACCTGCTCTGCTCTCACACAACTCCACTAAGCAGATTCCTACTATAGAGAGGGGGTGGAACCAGACCACACCTGGAAGCTATCCCTGGGGTCGAGCAAATAACCCCTTCTCTCCAAGTGCTTAATTCGCTCTACAGAATAGCATACCTTGTCACATAATACCCTCTACAGATTCCATACATGAATTTTTTGATGAACACAGTTACCCATACCAACATTTTATAAATTTTATTGCTCAATATATGTAAACTGAGTAAACTCCCATTTGTTTCTCGTTCTCCCTTGTGGTTGGAAGAAATACTTTGACCCAGCTGCTATTCAGACAAATCAATCTTGCAAATCTATAAACAGTTTTCTATCTTCTACACCTTAACTCTCCCTCCCTTTATTATATTATGGGAGAAAGACTTAGGGGAAGAGTTAGCATCAATAAACTAAAAATCCTCTATAGAACTCCTGATGTAATCTCCAGATGTTTGAGGATTCAAGAGAATAGTTATAAAGGTGTAAGTAGGGTGGTAAAGCTGTACAGCTTTGCTAGTTTGAATCTCACTGTATTTCATAGATGCGTATGGAGTGGAATGTTCCTAGTGGACAGGCAGGGCTGGCACCACCATTCCTCTTTCTAGGATAAAGTAAAGCTTGGTGTTTGGCTAATGTCTACTGCGAGCTACAGATTTGTGTGCAGCTAGGAAGGCACTGTTGAAAAGAAACCCAGATAATCTTCTTAGCCTGCGGGTTACAAAAGCAAAAAGGGATGATTTATGTGCCAGTTTTCTGTACAGATGGGTCTGCAGAAAACTGTATACTTGGTAGAATACAATTCTTAACAAATGTAGCTCAAGTGACAAAACTAGTTTTCCCTTTTCACTAAAAATTACCCTTCTTTCTATACTCCTGTCTGGGACAAATAAACTCATGTCATTCACTTTAAATGTTTGCTTGTGGCTGCCAGACTTGTTATCCCTCTGTATTGACTGTCATCAGAAACCCCATTCCAAGAATAATAGATAAATAAGATTTGTAGGATTGAAGGGAATCCTGGACCCAGTGGCGTAGCTACAGGGGTCGCAGCGGTCGCAATTGCAACGGGCCCCCCTCTCCATCCAGGACACAATTAGTGCAGGCTGTGGCGGCGCCCGCGCGATAGAGGGCGGAGGCAGAGAAGCGCCGGGGACTTACAATATATTGAGGTGGTGAGCGCAGGGGGAGTGGTCTGGGCGTCTGGCCGGAAGTAAAGCAGGCGACAGCCACAGCAAACAGACTGTGAAGCTGCGTGCTGCTGGAGTGAGGAGGCGCTGCGCTCAGAGCGGGAAGTGGCTCATGACTGAGGTGAGCCCGGGCAGCTTTGAAGGCGCAACAGTGCGAAGAGAATCAAAATCATTAAGAGAAATAAAATGATAAATTAGCCGGGGGCCGGCAGTGGGACTGGGGCAGTGTGTGTGTGCACTAGTGACAAAGGGCAGGCTGCAACACGGCGGGCGCGTGATAAATTGGTCGGGGGCAGGCTGGGGCACTGTGTGCCACTTCAGTGATCAAAATAAGTTCCCAGATCTCACATCCATTTTGTAAGAGAGTGTATGGTTCAGGCAGGGGCATAGCTAGAAATGACTGGGCCCCATAGCAAATTAGTTAGTAACCTAACCTGACTAGTGACTGTGGAACGATCAAGCAAGCCAATAAGTAGTGTAGACAGAGTAGAATAATTAAGATTAAGCTAGCTGTGAAGAGACTAATAGAGACTGAAACCATCACATATTAGAAATTAAAATCAGGGCAAAATAAATTTGATGGATGTGCAGTGAAAAAAATTCTGAATTATTCAGACATCACCTGGCTGTTATGGCAATATTGCTGCTGGACTGGCCCATACACTGGCTATATACAGTAATACGGTATATAGCCAGTGCATGGGTCAGTCCAGCATTATTGCACACCAGGTGGTATCTGTATAATTCAGAATTTTTTTCACTGCACATCTATCAAATTTATTTTGCCCTGATTTTCAAATATGTGATTTTTTTCTCTTTTCACATCTGTAGCTGAAATCTTAGTGGTTCTACATTCTTACCAGGTTACATGTCTGACTGGAAAATGTGGATACTATGCAGTCTATTAACCCCTTAACCCAAAACACACATGTACTGCGCTGGGTGCCCGCAGGCGTATGGAATGGGCCTCTGCAGGGAGCAGTGAGGGGACTTATTTATTTCGCAATAGGGTATACCACTCCCTGGTCGGACCCGACAATTAATCTGTAGTTTTGGAACTTCCGGCCAGGGAGGAAGGAGGAGTGACTAACTGACTCTCAGACCTGCTGCGTGACTCGAGTGTGACATGATGTCCCAGCTGCAGCTGCCTCTCTGCCAGCATCCATCCCTGCATCGAGGGTGCGCTGAAGTACCAGCCCGGAGGAACAGGAAGGTAAGTATGAGGGAGGCAGTGAGTGAGTGAGTGAGTGAGTGGAGTAGGGGCCGTGATCGGACCTACCCCATGCTACGGGGGGGGGGGGGGGCCCATAAAAAAATTTGCTATGGGGCCCAGTCATTTCTAGCTACGCCCCTGCCTGAACCATACACTCTCTTACAAAATGGATGTGGATCTGCTGTATTTCTCATGGTGCTTCTCCTAAGAGTGTTATCTAAAGTGGCCCTCCACCCCTCTATGAAACAGGTAAATGTTGGTACACTGGCAGACAAACGTAGCACACCTTAGCAGGTCACTAGTGGACTAAAACCTATTGCTCAGGGTTCTTCTCACAGAGGAAGGTGCCTTAAAGGGTTTGACCTCTTTGAAATATTTTTTGTTACACACTGTATTATAGTCTCTACTCCTGGTGTATTCATTCATATTCCGTTTATTCTACTCTTTTGCTCCTTGTTGCTTCTCCTATAAACAGTGCATGTGATGTGGTTTTTCTTCATGGCCCCTACATGTGCCATCACTGAACATGGCAGTGTTTCCCTCACTGTTCCCTCTAAGCCTTTGTAGTTGCTGAGCGGAGCAGTTAGGTAACTGGGCGATATATTATGAAAGGTGGGCAATCTGTTAATAAGGGTGCAATCATATGTAGCAACCAGAAGGTAAGCTTGCAATATCGTGTAACCATCATTTAAAGGGGTATTCCCATCTCTGACTTTTCTGTGGACATGCCATTAAAGTCTGATAGACGAGGACTCTATTTAGAGAACAGAGCTTCATTTGCCTATTGCAGTATTTAGAGAGATGGCTAAATATGCGTGGCTTTCTCCATTTAATTCTATAGGAGAATGGGGCTCAGACCTGTATCTGTCAGAGTCCTGTAAATGGATATGCCATAAAAGTGTTACCTGCAGCTCTATGTAACATAATAGATCACACAGTGATAACTCTCCGAGTACACCATCATCTATAATGTAGTAGATGCTACCTGCAGTCATGTGTAACACCACAGATAATACAGGGATAACTTTTTGAATACAGATCATATAGTAGATGTTACCTTCAGTCCTATGCAACACCACAGATAACAGCAATAACCCTGAGTACAGATAATGTAGTAGATGTTACCTGCTGTCCTATATAATTCCACAGATAACAAAGTGATAGCTCTCTGAGTATAGATAATGCAGTAGATATTACCTGCAGTCCTATGTAACACCACAGATAACACAGTGATCTCTCTAAGTATAGATAACGTAGCAGATGTTACCTCCAGTCCTATGTAACACCACAGATAACACAATGATAACTCCCTGACTACAGATAATGTAACAGATATTACCTGCAGTCCTATGTAACACCACAGATAACACAGTGATCTCTCTGAGTAAAGGTAATGTAGTAGATATTACCTGCAGTCTTATGTAATACAACAGATAACACAGTAATAACTTTCTGCGTACAAAAAATGTAATATATCAGATAGCACAGTGATAACGCTCTGTGTGCAGATAATATAGTAGATGTCACCTGCAGTCCTATGTAACACCACAGATAACACCGTCATTACTCTGTGTACAAATAATATAGTAGATGTTATCTATAGTCCTGTGTAATACCACAAATAACACAGTGATAACTCTTTGAGTACAGACAATGTAGTGAATGCCAACTACATTCCTATGTAACACCACAGATAACTCAGCCATTCATCATTCATCAGTGATGTTATTTTTAGGAGCCACAGCTACAAAAATATCCCACGGACATTTGGGGTCATTCCACCTTTTAAGAGCACCTTTAGGAGCTGTCAAAAATGAAAGCCAGTTCTACTTTACACCAGTTTCATAAATGACCCCAATTGTTTTTAGGAGCAGCAGTGAGAAGTAAAAGAGCAGAATAAATGGAATATAAACTGAAGTTGGCTATAAAAGAGTGGCTATAAAACATTGAGCAACATAAAAGCAGGGCAAAGCCCTTTAATTACCTGAAGATAGCCAGCCATAGGATGAGGAGGAATAGAGTTCAACCTGGCCTCTTAACTCCCTAAGGAGACAGACAATTTTCACCTTACGCCTCTGTCACACAAAAAAGTTTTGCGCCTGGGTGTGATGTGTGAAGTGAACCCATTTGGTCTGTGTACATGAGCATGGTTTTTCATGAAGCATATTTGCGTTGCGAAAAAATTGCAGCATGTTCTATATTGTCCCCTTTCACGCTGTCTTTCCCCCATAGAAGTAAATGGGGCTGTGTGAAAAAGGCATGGGTTCCATATACAATGTGTAGCATTGGGTTTTTCCCAGAGGTTACATAGCAAGAGTTAAGGCTAATACAATCAGGAAGTTCAACCTGAGCATAGGAAAAATTGTGAGTTTTGTGAGGAGTTGTGTTGCCGTGATCCTGCCCTTGCTGTGGGAAGGTCGAGATACCCAAAATGCCAAGAGCCATGGAAGTAGAGAAGCTCATAGTCCTTGTCCAGGACAGGCCGGCCAGTGCTTTGGGATAGGCCTAGTTCTGCAAATCATGACAGGTATGAAAAAGATGCATCTTGGGAAGAAATCACCAAACAGCTTTTTGGACAGGTGTGGGAAGAAAGCTTGGACTCTTTAGACCATCTGAGAGGGATGCAAATTGGACATGCTGTGTAGTCGGGTGGTCCCTGCCTACAATCCATTCTCATAAAGGTCTGACCAGGCGGATCCTCTGCACCCCTACTATGACTGGTGTGTGTGTGTGTGTGTGTGGGGGGGGGGGGGGTCAGGAGCAACACCAGCTCCATAAGCAGCAACTTCAATCTGGAGTCTATAATGAACAGTTTTCTTTTGATGCCTACTGAAGAAACCACACAGCAGCAGAGGCAAGACATGCAGCAGAACCTCAGCCAGCAGATGGTGACATACTTGGACTGCACCCTGTCATCCATGATCCAAGAACCCCTGGACTACTGGGAATGGAAAGTTGAATTGTGGCTGCAATTGGTCAAATTTGCAATGGGCATGCTTTCCTGCCCAGCCAGTAGTGTGGCATTAGAGAGGGTGTTCAGTGCCACTCACTTTCTTTCTTTAACTTCCTCTCTTGGCCTATCACAACTTACTTCCTCCGCCACGCATGAACAGGGCAATATACTTGATCCAGTCTTCTTCCATCACTGCTCAGTCTCAAACTTTAGTAACTTATCCTTCCCACTCTCTGACCACAATTTACTTTCATTTACCATTAAGACCACTACACACCATTAACTGCCAGCAACTTATTAACACCCTACAACTAGCTCTTACCCCAAACTTTTCCCTCTCCTGTCCAGACTTGGCTGCCAATCATTACAACCAGACCTTCAAGACCACCCTAGATGAAGTTGCTCCAATATCAATCAGACCCTCCCGACACAGAACACGGCAACCCTGGCACACCCCTGAAACACATTTTCTCCAGCGCTGCTCCAGGTGTGCAGAACGCTTATGGAGAAAATTGCGAATATCAGACTTCCTCCATTATAAATTTATGCTCAAAACATACAATTCGGCTGTCAACATTGCCAAACAAAATTACTTCACCTCTCTCATCTCCTCACTCTCAAATAACCCCAAACGGCTCTCCGACACTTTTCATTCCCTTCAAAGCCCTAAAGTTCCAGAAACTGTCACTGACCTCTGCGCTGATGGCTTGGCCACCTACTTCAGAGACAAGATTGGCAGTATCCGACAGGAAATAATCTCCCAGGCCCCGAATAATTGTAATCCTCCTCCCTCCAATTCCTCCACATATTCTCTCTCCTCTTTCGACCCTATAACAGAGGAAGAAGTCTCCAGGCTTTTTCTCTTCTTCTCGACGCACGACCTGTAGCAATGATCCTATTCCATCACACCTCCTCCAGTCCCTCTCCCCGGCTGTCATCACTCACCTAACTGCAATTTTTAACCTCTCTCTCTTTCTCTCTTTTGGTATCTTTCCCTCCTCCTTCAAACACTCTATTATAACCCCACTACTAAAGAAACCATCTCTTGACCCAACCTGTGCTGCTATCTACCGACCTGTTTCTAACCTCCCCTTCATCTCTAAACTTCTTGAAAGTGTTGTCTACTCTCGCTTAACAAGTTATCTCTCTGCAAACTCTCTTCTTGACCCCTTACAGTGAGCTTCCACTAGACTAAAAAAGTTGAGAGGAGGGTTGGACCGTAGGTGCAAAATCACAACCAGAAGTTTTCGGTTAAATTATTTTTATTGAGAAACTGCATTTTAGGGTTCTGCGGACCCCTTTTATCAAGTCTAAAAAATATACAAATAATAGACATAAGAAGGGAAGAGTGGGAAAAAAATATATAGTTGAAGTGGAAAAACAATGTCATCTCATAACTGCAAACACAGCAGTAGAGATAGAGTATATATAAAAATAATTAATGTACATATATAAAAAATTCCATAAAAAGGTAACCAAAAGGAGTAAATGGATGCATAGATGAATATATAGATAAATCAATAAATAGATAGCATAGCATAGATAACAATTGATAAAGTTCATATGGAGGGACATAAAATTACATTTAAAAATTATTATATACACAAAATTATATCAGTTACTATACGGAACTACCGGAGGGGACCTTTAGGGGGGTATATTCATGATTGGTCATTCATTAAATAGATGAATAAATGGAGCGAAACATGATTGGATGATTGAATAAAATAAACAATCAACACAGGATTTGGGTTACGAATACGATTAAAAACTGGTATATCTTATTCTGAGTTAGTGCTGGTTAAAAATCATATGTATTCTTCATATAAAGTGCAATTCATATATACAGTTCATCTGAGGTTCAATGAACTGTATATATGAATTGCACTTTATAAATAGGGTTTTATTCTGCACCTTTGCATTCATAATAAAAAATTAAGTCCTATATAAATACAAAATGCCATCACAGCTTATAAATATTCATGGCATTTTGCGTGTGATTTCTTGTAACTCTGCAAAACTTGAGCATGTAAAATGCATTTCTAAGAGAAACCAGTGATATCTCTGGATCAAAGGTAGTGTCTATGAAAAAAAAACTTATCCCTCATTTCATTTTTAGAAAGAAAAAAAAAAAAAAATGAATCATTGTCAACCTAATTGGGCTGTTTTACAGCCATCAACAGAAATAGACTCTTGAATGTCAAAATGAAAAATAAATCTCTTCAAAGTAAACCACATTCCTTACAATTATAAAACATGAAGTAAGTGAATACATAAATATTCACTTTTGTTATGACGTAACCTAATCATGACTGGTACAACCAATTAGCCAAATAAAGGTGATGACTAAAAAGACTCCAAGCAATTCTGCAATCAAAAATTTGACAAAAAAATAATATATTCCTGAATATATACCTGGAATAGATCTCTAACAATGTGAAGACATTAGTAATGGAAACATTTTTACCTCTTCTCACCCTGTTCCATAATATAACATCAGTTCCCAGGAACTCCATCACTTGCAGATTCTAGCCATATTATACATCTGACACACTGTTCTCATAACCAGCATTGGAGATAACTCAATTGCCTGCCATGTGTTACATCTATTGGCCCATTGTGATGCAATGGCAGTTTGGGACCTAACAATGCCCTCAGATCTGCAGTGTACAGGAGCTTTTTGGGCCCTGCTAGAGGCAAGGACTAATCGGCTGGCATCGTGAAAATGAAAGTAAAAATCGCGTGTCGTGCGCGCGTTTGTGCTATATATCCCTATGGGGGACACTCGACAATACGCCCCAAAGAAGCTCCTGTACTTCTTTGGGCGTAGGGCGTTTTACAGCACGTTCGTACGCGCTGTAAAACGCTCAGGTGAGAACCATGCCCTTAGGGAAACATGGGTTTTCGCCTGTTGAGCGTTTTACAGCGCGTAGGAACGTGCTGTAAAACGCTCAAGTCTGAACCCAGCCTTAGAGAAGCATTGCAGTGTATTTTATCGCTGATCAGAAGATTAGATGTTCCAATGCCCTAGTAGTAGTAAAATAAAAAGTTGAAAAGGTACAAAAAGGTTTTCAAAAAATAAAATCTAAAGCAAGTGAAAATATTTTTTTTTTCCATCCAGTATAAAGTCTTTTATTTTCATTAAAAAAAACTAAAATAATAAAAAAAGTAGCTATACGTACTTGGTAGAGATGAGTGAAGTTTTGAAAAATTCCATTCGGGAGCCTCTCCAAAGTTTGACAAGAAATGTTATTTGTTACAAATTAATTTGTCACAAATCCCTATGTTAAAACCCAGTTCGGCCTATCAATGGCCACTTAGACAGAAGTGCCATCTAATGGCCATTAAAAATGGTAATACATTTACAGTTTTTAAAGGTGCAATATGGCCCTTTGAGTTTAAAAAAATATAAAAATCACTCCTCTCATTCATTTGCTCACGCAGACGCAGTCCGCTCCTGTCTAAAATGAAAAAGATCTGCTGAAGGACCAGCACTGAGCGTGATGACATCATCTGTGCCACCCCCATGCCCCCATCTGCCATCGCTTCCTCCATCAGCAGGTCATTCGGCAGTTTTTTTTTCACTCAAGAGAGAGGAGCGGACTGCATCTGCGTGAGCAAGTGAATGAGGTGAGTATTTTTTGTTTCATTCTTTCTAAGACAACTCCTGCTGCCATATTAGGAAACATTATTTGTTACCACAAATTTTTCCTAAAATTCGGACAAATTTCCACTTCAGATGCTTCCCTTCGCTCAACACTGCTAATTAGTATTGCCACATTTATAATGAACAAACACCATTAACCCCTTTCAGCAAAGGCCAGTTTGAACCAAATGCCGAAGCTCCATTTTTCAAATCTGACATGTGTCACTGTCACATTCACGGAGAATGTTTCCTCGTGACACATTGTACATCATGTTAGTGGTGAATTTGAGACATTATGTATGAAAAAAGTTTAGACAAATTAGCAATTTTCTACATTTGATTTTCTCTGCTTTTAAGACAGATGATTGTGTGATTTCTTGCAAAATAGTTATTAATTAATACTCCTCACATGTCGACTTCATGGCATCATTTTGTAAATGTCATTTTATTTTTACAAAACTATCTTTCTTCAGGACTTATTCAGTGCTGAAGTCACTTTAAGTGGCTTTCCTTGTAGAAACCACCCATAAATAGAAAACTTATAGAAACTGCACCCCTCACATTATTCAGAACTGATTTTTGAAACTATTATGCCTCATTCACACATCAGTGTTCGGTCAGTCAATTGCGTCAGTGATTTTGAGCCAAAACCAGGTGCAGCTCTAAACACAGATCAGGTGCAGATCTTTCCCTTATACCTTATGTCTGTAGAGGCTTCAATCTAGGTTTTGGCTCACAATCACTGATGGAAATCACTGACTGAACACTGACTTTGTAAATGAGGCATTAACCCTTTAAATACCAATCCCCTAAATCTGGTGTTCCAGCTTTGGCTAGACAAGTGTAATACTGTCTGCTGTCTGGCAAAGGATAGATTATTTTCTGTGGTGAAATTCAATTGCCAAAATAGCAATACCATAAATCAGTGGTTTCAGCTGTGGCTGGCCAAGTTTCATAGTGTCCTGCAAATTATATATTTTGTTCTGGGGTGAAATTCAATTGACAAAATAGCAATACCATAAATCAGTGGTTTCAGCTGTGACTGGCCAAGTTTCATAGTGTCCGCAAAAGCATATATTTTGTTGTGGGGTGAAATTCGATTGCCAAAATAGCAATACCACAAATCTGGTGTCACAGCTGTGGATGGCAAAGTATAATAGTGTCTGCCAAAACATATATTTTGTTCTGGGGTGAAATTCAATTGCCAAAATAGCAATACCATAAATCAGTGGTTTCAGCTGTGGCTGGCAAAGTTTCATAGAGTCCGTAAAAACATATATTTTGTTCTGGAGTGAAATTCAATTGCCAAAATAGCAATACCATAAATCAGTGGTTTCAGCTGTGGCTGGCCAAGTTTCATAGTGTCCTGCAAATGATATATTTTGTTCTGGGGTGAAATTCAATTGCCGAAACAGCAATACCATAAATCAGTGGTTTCAGCTCTGGCTGGCCAAGTTTCATAGTGTCCTGCAAATTATATATTTTGTTCTGGGGTGAAATTCAATTGCCAAAATAGCAATACCCTGAATCTGGTGTTCCAGCTGTTGCAGGCCTAGTTTAAATCTGTCCGTAACAGGGTATATTTTGTTCTGGGGTGAAATTTAATTGCCAAAATAGCAATACCATAAATCAGTGGTTTCAGCTGTGGCTGGCAAAGTATAATAGTGTCCGCCAAAACATATATTTTGTTCTGGGGTGAAATTCAATTGCCAAAATAGCAATACCATAAATCAGTGGTTTCAGCTGTGGTTGGCCAAGTTTCATAGTGTCCTGCAAATTATATATTTTGTTCTGGGGTGAAATTCAATTGCCAAAATAGCAATACCATAAATCAGTGGTTTCAGCTGTGGCTGGCAAAGTATAATAGTGTCCGCCAAAACATATATTTTGTTCTGGGGTGAAATAAAATTGCCAAAATAGCAATACCCTGAATCTGGTGTCCCAGCTGTTGCAGGCCAAGTGTTAATCCGTCCATAAAAGGGTATATTTTGTTCTGCGGTGAAATTCAATTGCCAAAATAGCAATACCCTGAATCTGGTGGTCCAGCTGTTGCAGGCCTAGTTTAAATCTGTCCGTAACAGGGTATATTTTATTCTGGGGTGAAATTCAATTGCCAAAATAGCAATACCATAAATCAGTGGTTTCAGAGCTGATGCATAAAGTGCGGGCCGTCTGTGCGCGCTTCCAGCATTTACATCCTGCCGCTGCTCGCCTGTCTGCGCTACAGCGGAACTTCGGCCTTCCCGCTCACCGCCTCATATGCGACGTGCCCACCAGGTGGAACTCCACCTTGCACATGCTGGAGAGACTGTGCGAGCAGCAGCAGGCCATAGTGGAGTTTCAGCTGCAGCACGCACGTGTCAGTCGCACTGCGGAACAGCACCACTTCACCACCAATGATTGGGCCTCCATGCGAGACCTGTGTGCCCTGTTGCGCTGTTTTGAGTACTCCACCAACATGGCCAGTGGCGATGACACCGTTATCAGCGTTACAATACCACTTCTATGTCTCCTTGAGAAAACACTTAGGGCGATAATGGAAGAGGAGGTGGCCCAGGAAGAGGAGGAGGAGAAGGATGAGGGTTCATTTTTAGCACTTTCAGGCCAGTCTGTTAGAAGTGGCTCAGAGGGAAGTTTTTTTGCAACAGCAGAGGCCAGGTACAAATGCGGCCAGCCAGGGCCCACTACTGGAGGACGAGGAGGATGAGGTGGAGGAGGATGAGGATGAAGCAGGTTCACAGCGGGGTGGCACCCGACACAGCTCAGGCCCATCACTGGTGCGTGGCTGGGGGGATACGGAGGAGGATGACGATACGCCTCCCACAGAAGACAGCTTGTCCTTACCTCTGTGGAGCCTGGCACACATGAGTGACTACATGCTGCAGTGCCTGCGCAACGACAGCAGAGTTGCCCACATTTAACGTGTGCGGACTACTGGGTTGCCACCCTGCTGGATCCCCGGTACAAAGACAATGTGCCCACCTTACTTCCTGCACTGGAGCGTGATAGGAAGATGCGCGAGTACAAGCGCACGCTGGTAGACACGCTCCTGAGAGCATTCCCAAATGTCACAGGGGAACAGGTGGAAGCCCAAGGCGAAGGCAGAGGAAGGAGCAAGAGGTCGCCAACGCAGCTGTGTCACGGCCAGCTCCTCTGAGGGCAGGGTTAGCATGGCAGAAATGTGGAAAAGTTTTTTCTCCACGCCACAGCTAACTGCACCACCACCTGATACGGAACGTGTTAGCAGGAGGCAGCATTTCACTAACATGGTTGAACAGTACGTCTGCACACCCCTCCACGTACTGACTGATGGTTCGACCCCATTCAACTTCTGGGTCTCCAAATTGTCCACGTGGCCAGAGTTAGCATTTTATGCCTTAGAGGTGCTGGCCTGCCCGGCGTCCAGCGTTTTGTCTGAACGTGTATTCAGCACGGCAGGGGGCGTCATTACTGACAAACGCAGCCGCCTGTCCACAGCCAACGTGGACAAGCTGACGTTCATAAAAATGAACCAGGCATGGATCCCACAGGACCTGTGTCTCCCTTGTGCAGAATAGACATTTATAACTGCCTTCCCCTCAAACATGTATTCTTGTACTCCGGGGCACTTCTTTATTGAATCCTCATTTTTTTAACTTTACCATGATCTTGCGGTGCAACCCAAAGTTGAATGAACCACTCCTCTGTCTGGGTGCTGGGGCCGAAATAACTGAAAGTGGCCTTCTCCAGTGGTGGGTGATATGACGCATGATTCCTTGCTGTGGGACCTCTCTCCTCTGTCTGGGTGCTGGGGCCGAAATAACTGAAAGTGGCCTTCTCCAGTGGTGGGTGATATGACGCATGATTCCTTGCTGTGGGAGCTCTCTCCAATTGATATTGGTTAATTTTTATTTATTTTATTTTATTTTAATTCATTTCCCTATCCACATTTGTTTGCAGGGGATTTACCTACATTTTGCTGCCTTTTACAGTCTTTTTAGTGCCTAAAAGTTCTGGTCCCCATTGACTTCAATGGGGTTCGGGTTCGGGATAAAGTTCGGGTCGAGTTCGGATCCCGAACTCGAAAATTTTCGGGAAGTTCGGCCGAACTTCCTGAACTTCCAGGTGTTCGCTCATCTCTAAAGTTTACCCTGTAATAGAGCAAGTCTTAACAGCAAAACAAACCTTAATATTTATTACTCTCATTCTGCAGTTTATGTGGATGTAAAACTCTTCATGGGCACACGACAGGGCTCAGAATGAAAGGAGTGCAATATAGTTTTTGGAGGGCAGATTTTGCTTGAATGGTTCGGATGCCATCTCACATTTGAAGAGAACCTGAAGTTTTCCTAGAAAGGAAACCTCCAAAAAGTAACCCAATTTTGGAAACTACACCTCAATGAATCAATTGAGGGTTGCAGTGAGTGATTTAACCCAACAAGCATTTCACAGAATTAAAAAATTTTTGGCTGTGAGAACGAAAAATTACATTTTATTTTCAATAAATTTGTCATTTTTCACAAGGGATAAAAGGAGAAAATGCACCCAACAATTTGTTATGCATTTTTTCCTGAAAACGATAACACCCTATATGAAGTCATAAATTGCTGTTTAGAGTCACAGTAGCATTTAGTACGGAATGAGCAGCATATGGATTTTGAAACATGGGATTTGGAGAAATTGTTTTTAGGGGACATAACATTTTTATTTTTTGTTGACTGAGCTGTATGAGGGCTTGTTTGTTGCAGGAGAAGCTGTAGTTTTTTTTGCATCATTTTGGAGTACAAATTATTATTTTATTGCTTTTTATACCAATTTTTAGGAGGTGGGGTGGGCACAAATTGCAATTCTGTCAGTATTTTTAGTTTTTTATGGGGTTCCTCATGTTGTTCACATATATGATATGCTAATTTTGTTCTGTATGTCAACATTGCCATATACTAACATATATAACATTTTATTTTTCAGCCAACATTGTTTATTGAGGGATAGGCTGTTGTTTTTACTGGTACTGGTAGTTTGTTTATTTTTTTATTTTTTAATGAATTCTAAATGAGCCAATGGTAAAAGCCAATTTATTTATTTCTTTTTAATTGAAATTTTTGTAAAAAGAATTTTACACTTTTTTTTTAACAAGTCCCACTTAAATCTTGAACATTAATGATATCTTCAGTGGCTCACCTGGTGGTATATGATGGATAGGTGCACTCCCCTGGAACCACCCAGGACCAGGAAGAAATAATAGGAAAAAAGGTGTGGGGGGCACTCAAATATCTAGGAATAATGGACAGAACTAGAGTCATGACGAGTAATGTTTATTATAAAACGCAAACTTCCCAAAGAGACAATAAAAAAAAACATAGAGGACGATAGTAAAAACCACAGGGAAATATAAAAACACTCAGAAATAAAAGTCACTGTAACAGCATGTAAATGAAGAGTGAACTGAATATATTATTAATATAGAATTTTGTTTGGCTGTTAACCCTTGGTTTGTTACTGGAAAAAAATGGATTAAAATGGAAAATCTGCCAAAAAAGTGAAATTCTGAAATGTAATCTACATTTTCCTTTAATTCTTGTGGAACACCTAAAGGCTTAGCAAAGTTTGTAAAAATCAGTTTAGAATACATTGAGGGGTGTAGTTTCTAAATTGGGGCCATTTATGGGTGGTTTATATTATGTAAGCCCCACAAAGCGACTTCAGACCTGAACTGGTCCTTAAAAATTGGGTTTTGAAAATTTTTGTAAAAATTTAAATATTTGCTTCTAACTTCAAAGCCTTCTAATGTCCCAAAAACAGAAAATGTAATTTACAAAATGATCCAAACATTAAGTAGACATATGGGAAATGTAAAGTAATAACTATTTTAGGAGGTATCACTATCTTTTAAAAGCAGAGAAATTGAAATGTTGAAAATTGCAAATTTTTCAAAATTTTTTGTAAATTTGGTATTTTTTTTATAAATAAAAATAATATATTTTGACTCAAATTTACTACTGTCATGAAGTTCAACATGTGACAAGAAATCAATCTCAGAATGGCTTGGATAAGTAAAAGTGGTTTAAAGTTATCCCCACAAAGTGACACATGTCAGATTTGCAAAAAATGGCTAGTTCCTTAAGGTGAAAAATGGCACGGTCCTGAAGGGGTTAAAATCTGGACTGCAGTTCAATTTCTGTTTCACATTTTTCATGCAGAGTGTGGATGAGATTTCTATAAAGAGATCCTGTCACCACGACAGGCAGGCAATCTGCAGCCAGCAGATTATAGAGCAGGAGAAGCTGAGCAGATTGATATAATGTTTTGTGGGAAAAGATGCAGTAAAACATGTAAATTATACTTTTAAATCTCTGCTCTTTCTGACTTCACTTGTACACGGGGCAGTGCTCTCAGTGACTTCTGCAAATATGCATAAACCATTACACAGAGAATGCTATCAATCACTAATAGTTGTGCACTGGGGAGGTCTTAAGTTCAGAAAGAGTAGAGGTTTAAATCTATAAATTGCAAGATATACTGAATCTTTTCCCACAAAACGATATATCTTCCTACTCTTTAACTTGCAGCTTGCAGATTGTACTGCATTTTATGTTATGTTCTCTTAAAATGTCATCCAATCCACTTTGCTGGTGCTGCAAAACACTGCAAATTTTCCACACACAATACCACTGGAAAATCCACTGCACTAATGCCACGTGTCACCATATACAGAAATTAAAGTGGGATCAGTCTGTGACTAAATATAATTAAAAGGTTTTTCCAGGAATTAAAGGGAACCTGTCATCAACTTTATGCTGACCGTACTGAGGGCAGTATAAAGTAGTGACAGAAAAGCTGATTTCAGCAGTGTCTCACTCATGAGCTAAAAGTAAGGGGTTGTAGAGAACCAACATCACCTCCGTACGGTCAGCATAAAGTTGATGACAGGTTCCCTTTAAGAAAATGAAAATACTTAAATATTACTTTATTATAAATACGTTCCCAAGTACCGTTCATTAGTTATAATAGCTAGTTCTGTCTGGGGAGCAATCATTAAAAGAAATAAAATTGCCACCATCTTATTAGTATACACAAAACCTGTCCTAAAGAGCTATAGAGCTCTCTAGTTCTTGGGGATTATGATAAAATCTTCAGCTGAATCTCTGTAGGAATGGTGTTCATGAGGAGACATGAAGTACAGAGAGGATATACAGGACAGAGTGTGGTAATGTGGGATTCTGGTAATGGAGACTCCGTACAACTACTGCTCATCAGCCACTTCCCCACCTCCTCTCTGTACTTCGTGTTTCCTCATTAACTCCATTCCTACAGAGATTCAGCTGAAGATCATAATAAACTGTATTCAGGCGCATAATCCCTGAGAAGCAGAGCAGAGAGGAGGATGAGGCAGCTCTTTACCTCAGTGCTCTAAAGTAATTTGTCCTCCTGTGTGATTAGGACAGGTTCTGTGTGTACTAATAGGACAGCGGACATTTTTTTTCTCCTAATGATTGCTCCCTAGACAAAATGAACCATTATAACTAATGAAAGGTATTTGGGAATATATTTATAATAAAGTAATTTTTAACGATTTTCATTTTCTTAATTCCCGGAGAACCCCTTTAAGGATATGTCAGAGTAAAGTTTTCACCACAATATATTAGTTTTTAAAGTGAAATCGATTCACTGAAAATTTGATATCCCTGAAAAACCACTAGTTCACTTTAGAGGTCAGCCTGGCCCATGTTGTATATGATGGAGAGTGTACTGGTGCAACATTTTGGTCAACATCTTCCAACTGTGAAAGAGATGAGTATTTAGTATGCTGAATGTACACAAGTAAGGCTTCTATAAGGTGCCAACCACAAGATTACGTGTAGTGAACCATGATGACTAACAGCCTATTGGTCACGCTCATACTATTAGATCAGGAGGGTCAGATGAGCACACCTCACAAGGACTGGCAACCAAAAATCAAAATGCCTAACTGTATCCTGCAAAAGTTATAAATATGAAATATTACTGCGCTACAAGTAACCCTTATCTATGTGCTTTCAGAATACTAAACATCCCCCTTCCTTCTCATGGATGATAGGTGTGTTAGTAGATGTTCATCAGTGTTGATACGCCTTCATTATACACCATTGTGGTCTGGTTACTACCAATATGCACTCTTGACCATCAATCCATTCATACGATGATACACAACACCTCTGTTCCAATGATTGGTGGGAGTCCCAGCAGTTAACAGCCGTCAATCTATTTTATCCCCTGTGAATCCAGTGGACAGGGCGATAACTTATTGTTACTGAAATAACCCTTAAATGGTGACATAAACGAGGGAGGGAGAAACCTGCTTGCTTCATATCATTGTTTGCCTACTCTTCCAGTTAGGTTTCAATATAATGAAATAGTCTGGAAGCCTGGGGCATAACTAGTAGATATACCCCAATAGAGCATGAGATGTTACCAAGCAACAACAGGTGCCTTGAACACATCTTCATAGTTTTGTTCCAATCTCTGGAAATGCATGATGTGAATATCTGTAGATAACACCCATTTGGACAATCATTTTTGTTCTTTATATTGCTTGAAATGCAGTCCATTTTATCATTTACAGTAAAAGTTTAAATTGTTTCAGATGCTAAAATTGCAAGAAAGGCTTCAGAGCTCTGAGAAATTCCAAACGTCATTCAAGATTAGTTTGGAAAACTTGAAATAAGCTTTTTTTCTTGGTTCTTATAGCACTGCTATGTTTTTTTTCTCATTATTTACAATTCCAAGGCGTGTTAGTTTGTAGCACTCATGTGGATATGAATAATCTCTGCTAATTCCATTTTTAGATACAGTATGTACCTCTGTGTGCAGTTTATTCTGGAGGCGTCTTGGGATAATATTGCTGTGTATACATAATCTGTCTCTCTGGTGTTTTTACCAAATGGATTCAGAAGGAATTGCTCAGGATACCTACTGAAGCATAAAAATATTTCTAGTCTCCATAGGTATTATGTGTTTGGAAAGGACAATTATTGGCAGACTAAATGTCTGCTGGATGTGCTCCGTACAATATGTAAATGCTACAGGACATCAAGTTTGCATGTTACTGTACATCTTAAAATGTGTACTGCTCTGATAATGAGGTACCATACAGTGCAAGTATATAAATACAGGAATACAACTCTTAACTGATAAGGGAATTATGAACTCTCTGATTGTAAAAATCAGGTAATGAGTGGCCACGCTTTTTGTACAAAAAACATAAAAATCTTTATTAAAAATATAAATAATTATTTAAAAGAAGAACAATGTCAAGATGGAAGATGATAGCATTGCAAAGGGCATTATCCCAAGTATAGTAATCCATGCCTTTGAAATATATAAGATGGAAATAAATGCTGCTACTGAGCATATCACTACCAAGATAATGAGATCTTTGTATTGATATGCTCCGTAGCGCAATCTATTTCCATTAAATCTCTAATAATCACCAATAACTAGCAAAAGGACATTAATATGTTCAGTTACAAGCACACAGATACAGGTAATATTCATAATATTGCATTGGCAGTGTTGCTGGACAAATCAAAATAACCAAAGATTATATAAATTATGTAATAACAGAAAATAATAACCAGCATGCAGGCACTGGACTAGTATTCATAATATATAATCTGGACGACAACACTGCAGATGCATTTAATATACCAAAGCGTATGAATATAATAAGCCTCAAAATAAAAGGATAGAAAATAGATATCCTAATTAGTGTTGAGCGAACAGTTCGAGCATAGTTCGGGTTCGTACCGAATTTTGGGGTGTCCGGGACACGGACCCGAACCTGAACTTTTTCAAAAAAGTTCGGGTTCGTTTTTCGGCGATTACTTCCCGCTTTCTGAAGGGCTGCACAGCAGTCAAATAGGCTATCGTTTTACTTCTTGCCCTAAGATCCCATCACAGCCATGCCTACTAATGGCATGGCTGTGATTGGCCAAGTGCAGCATGTGACCCAGCCTCTATTTAAGCTGGAGTCACGTAGCGCCGCATGTCACACTGCCCTGATTAGTGTAGGGAGAGGACGCAGCTTCTGTCAGGGCGAGATTAGGCAGGGAAAAGTCAGCAACAGAACCTAATGAAGTGATCGATCTACAGCTGTGAATGATTGAACTTCTGCTAGTTACTTGCTCACTGGATTTTAGGCTGCACAGAGCGTTTTTCTGTCACTTATTTTCTGGGGTGATCGGCAGTCATTTTGTGACTTGTGGTGCACCAGCACAAGCTGCCACCAAGTCCATCAATCCATCAATACTAGTTTTTTTTTTTTGCTATATCCTACATCAGGGGCTTGGCTGTGCTAATTATCACCCCTAGAAACTCAGGATAGCAATTTCTATATTTTATTAAGGGGTTAAATACAATTGTCCAAATACCAATCCCCTAAATCTGGTGTTCCAGCTATGGCTAGCCAAGTATAATTCTGTCTGCTGTCTGGCAAAGGATAGATTATTTTCTGTGGTGAAATTCAATTGCCAAAATAGCAATACCATAAATCAGTGGTTTCAGCTGTGGCTGGCCAAGTTTCATAGTGTCCTGAAAATTATATATTTTGTTGTGGGGTGAAATTCTATTGCCAAAATAGCAATACCCTTAATCTGGTGCCCCAGCTGTTGCAGGCCAAGTGTTAATCTGTCAGTTAAAAGGTATATTTTGTTCTGCGGTTAAATTCAATTGCCAAAATAGCAATACCATAAATCAGTGGTTTCAGCTGTGGCTGGCAAAGTATAACAGTGTCCGCCAAAACATATATTTTGTTCTGGGGTGAAATTCTATTGCCAAAATAGCAATACCCTTAATCTGGTGCCCCAGCTGTTGCAGGCCAAGTGTTAATCTGTCCGTAAAAGGGTATATTTTGTTCTGGGGTGAAATTCAATTGCCAAAATAGCAATACCATAAATCAGTGGTTTCAGCTGTGGCTGGCCAAGTTTCATAGTGTCCGTAAAAGGGTATATTTTGTTCTGGGGTGAAATTCAATTGCCAAAATAGCAATACCATAAATCAGTGGTTTCAGCTGTGGCTGGCCAAGTTTCATAGTGTCCGTAAAAACATATATTTTGTTCTGGGTTGAAATTCAATTGCCAAAATAGCAATACCCTGAATCTGGTGTCCCAGCTGTTGCAGGCCAAGTGTTAATCTGTCCGTAAAGGGTATATTTTGTTCTGCGGTGAAATTCAATTGCCAAAATAGCAATTCCATAAATCAGTGGTTTCAGCTGTGGCTGGCCAAGTTTCATAGTGTCCGCAAAAACATATATTTTGTTGTGGGGTGAAATTCAATTGCCAAAATAGCAATACCCTGAATCTGGTGTCCCAGCTGTTGCAGGCCAAGTGTTAATCTGTCCGTAAAAGGGTATATTTTGTTCTGCAGTGAAATTCAATTGCCAAAATAGCAATACCATAAATCAGTGGTTTCAGCTGTGGCTGGCCAAGTTTCATACTGTCCGTAAAAGGGTATATTTTGTTCTGGGGTGAAATTCAATTGCCAAAATAGCAATACCATAAATCAGTGGTTTCAGCTGTGGCTGGCCAAGTTTCATAGTGTCCGCAAAAACATATATTTTGTTCTGGGTTGAAATTCAATTGCCAAAATAGCAATACCCTGAATCTGGTGTCCCAGCTGTTGCAGGCCAAGTGTTAATCTGTCCGTAAAGGGTATATTTTGTTCTGCGGTGAAATTCAATTGCCAAAATAGCAATTCCATAAATCAGTGGTTTCAGCTGTGGCTGGCCAAGTTTCATAGTGTCCGCAAAAACATATATTTTGTTGTGGGGTGAAATTCAATTGCCAAAATAGCAATACCCTGAATCTGGTGTCCCAGCTGTTGCAGGCCAAGTGTTAATCTGTCCGTAAAAGGGTATATTTTGTTCTGGGGTGAAATTCAATTGCCAAAATAGCAATACCATAAATCAGTGGTTTCAGCTGTGGCTGGCCAAGTGTTAATCTGTCCGCAAAAACATATATTTTGTTCTGGGTTGAAATTCAATTGCCAAAAGAGCAATACCCTGAATCTGGTGTCCCAGCTGTTGCAGGCCAAGTGTTAATCTGTCCGTAAAAGGGTATATTTTGTTCTGCGGTGAAATTCAATTGCCGAAATAGCAATTCCATAAATCAGTGGTTTCAGCTGTGGCTGGCCAAGTTTCATAGTGTCCGCAAAAACATATATTTTGTTGTGGGGTGAAATTCAATTGCCAAAATAGCAATACCATAAATCTAGTGGTCCCAGCTGTTGCAGGCCAAGTTTCATAGTGTCCGCAAAAACATATATTTTGTTCTGGGTTGAAATTCAATTGCCAAAATAGCAATACCCTGAATCTGGTGTCCCAGCTGTTGCAGGCCAAGTGTTAATCTGTCCGTAAAGGGTATATTTTGTTCTGTGGTGAAATTCAATTGCCAAAATAGCAATACCATAAATCAGTGGTTTCAGCTGTGGCTGGCTAAGTTTCATAGTGTCCGCAAAAACATATATTTTGTTGTGGGGTGAAATTCAATTGCCAAAATAGCAATACCCTGAATCTGGTGTCCCAGCTGTTGCAGGCCAAGTGTTAATCTGTCCGTAAAGGGTATATTTTGTTCTGCGGTGAAATTCAATTGCCAAAATAGCAATACCATAAATCAGTGGTTTCAGCTGTGGCTGGCCAAAGTTTCATAGTGTCCGCCAAAACATATATTTTGTTCTGGGGTGAAATTCAATTGCCAAAATAGCAATACCCTGAATCTGGTGTCCCAGCTGTTGCAGGCCAAGTGTTAATCTGTCCGTAAAAGGGTATATTTTGTTCTGGGGTGAAATTCAATTGCCAAAATAGCAATACCATAAATCAGTGGTTTCAGCTGTGGCTGGCCAAGTTTCATAGTGTCCGTAAAGGGTATATTTTGTTCTGGGGTGAAATTCAATTGCCAAAATAGCAATACCATAAATCAGTGGTTTCAGCTGTGGCTGGACAAGTGTTCATAGTGTCCGTAAAAACATATATTTTGTTCTGGGTTGAAATTCAATTGCCAAAATAGCAATACCCTGAATCTGGTGTCCCAGCTGTTGCAGGCCAAGTGTTAATCTGTCCGTAAAGGGTATATTTTGTTCTGCGGTGAAATTCAATTGCCAAAATAGCAATTCCATAAATCAGTGGTTTCAGCTGTGGCTGGCCAAGTTTCATAGTGTCCGCAAAAACATATATTTTGTTGTGGGGTGAAATTCAATTGCCAAAATAGCAATACCCTGAATCTGGTGTCCCAGCTGTTGCAGGCCAAGTGTTAATCTGTCCGTAAAAGGGTATATTTTGTTCTGCAGTGAAATTCAATTGCCAAAATAGCAATACCATAAATCAGAGGTTTCAGCTGTGGCTGGCCAAGTTTCATAGTGTCCGCAAAAACATATATTTTGTTGTGGGGTGAAATTCAATTGCCAAAATAGCAATACCCTGAATCTGGTGTCCCAGCTGTTGCAGGCCAAGTTTCATAGTGTCCGCCAAAACATATATTTTGTTCTGGGGTGAAATTATATTGCCAAAATAGCAATACCCTTAATCTGGTGCCACAGCTGTTGCAGGCCAAGTGTTAATCTGTCCGTAAAAGGGTATATTTTGTTCTGTGGTGAAATTCAATTGCCAAAATAGCAATACCATAAATCAGTGGATTCAGCTGTGGCTGGATAAGTTTCATAGTGTCCGCAAAAACATATATTTTGTTGTGGGGTGAAATTCAATTGCCAAAATAGCAATACCCTGAATCTGGTGTCCCAGCTGTTGCAGGCCAAGTGTTAATCTGTCCATAAAGGGTATATTTTGTTCTGGGGTGAAATTCAATTGCCAAAATAGCAATACCATAAATCAGTGGTTTCAGCTGTGGCTGGCAAAGTATAACAGTGTCCGCCAAAACATATATTTTGTTCTGGGGTGAAATTCTATTGCCAAAATAGCAATACCCTTAATCTGGTGCCCCAGCTGTTGCAGGCCAAGTGTTAATCTGTCCGTAAAAGGGTATATTTTGTTCTGGGGTGAAATTCAATTGCCAAAATAGCAATACCATAAATCAGTGGTTTCAGCTGTGGCTGGCCAAGTTTCATAGTGTCCGTAAAAGGGTATATTTTGTTCTGGGGTGAAATTCAATTGCCAAAATAGCAATACCATAAATCAGTGGTTTCAGCTATGGCTGGACAAGTTTCATAGTGTCCGCAAAAACTTATATTTTGTTCTGGGTTGAAATTCAATTGCCAAAATAGCAATACCCTGAATCTGGTGTCCCAGCTGTTGCAGGCCAAGTGTTAATCTGTCCGTAAAAGGGTATATTTTGTTCTGCGGTGAAATTCATTTGCCAATTTAGCAATTCCATAAATCAGTGGTTTCAGCTGTGGCTGGCCAAGTTTCATAGTGTCCGCAAAAACATATATTTTGTTGTGGGGTGAAATTCAATTGCCAAAATAGCAATACCCTGAATCTGGTGTCCCAGCTGTTGCAGGCCAAGTGTTAATCTGTCCGTAAAAGGGTATATTTTGTTCTGCAGTGAAATTCAATTGCCAAAATAGCAATACCAGAAATCAGAGGTTTCAGCTGTGGCTGGCCAAGTTTCATAGTGTCCGCAAAAACATATATTTTGTTGTGGGGTGAAATTCAATTGCCAAAATAGCAATACCCTGAATCTGGTGTCCCAGCTGTTGCAGGCCAAGTTTCATAGTGTCCGCAAAAACATTTATTTTGTTCTGGGTTGAAATTCAATTGCCAAAATAGCAATACCCTGAATCTGGTGTCCCAGCTGTTGCAGGACAAGTGTTAATCTGTCCGTAAAAGGGTATATTTTGTTCTGTGGTGAAATTCAATTGCCAAAATAGCAATACCATAAATCAGTGGTTTCAGCTGTGGCTGGATAAGTTTCATAGTGTCCGCAAAAACATATATTTTGTTGTGGGGTGAAATTCAATTGCCAAAATAGCAATACCCTGAATCTGGTGTCCCAGCTGTTGCAGGCCAAGTGTTAATCTGTCCATAAAGGGTATATTTTGTTCTGCGGTTAAACTCAATTGCCAAAATAGCAATACCATAAATCAGTGGTTTCAGCTGTGGCTGGCCAAGTTTCATAGTGTCCGCAAAAACATATATTTTGTTGTGGGGTGATATTCAATTGCCAAAATAGCATTTCCCTTAATCTGTTGTCCCAGCTGTTGCAGGCCAAGTGATAATCTGTCCGTAAAAGGGTATATTTTGTTCTGGGGTGAAATTCAATTGCCAAAATAGCAATACCCTGAATCTGGTGTCCCAGCTTTTGCAGGCCAAGTGTTAATCTGTCCGTAAAAGGGTATATTTTGTTCTGCGGTGAAATTCAATTGCCAAAATAGCAATACCATAAATCAGTGGTTTCAGCTGTGGCTGGCAAAGTATAACAGTGTCCGCCAAAACATATATTTTGTTCTGGGGTGAAATTATATTGCCAAAATAGCAATACCCTTAATCTGGTGCCCCAGCTGTTGCAGGCCAAGTGTTAATCTGTCCGTAAAAGGGTATATTTTGTTCTGGGGTGAAATTCAATTGCCAAAATAGCAATACCATAAATCAGTGGTTTCAGCTGTGGCTGGCCAAGTTTCATAGTGTCCGCAAAAACATATATTTTGTTGTGGGGTGAAATTCAATTGCCAAAATAGCAGTACCCTGAATCTGGTGTCCCAGCTGTTGCAGACCAAGTGTTAATCTGTCCGTAAGAGGGTATATTTTTTTCTGTGGTGAAATTCAATTGCCAAAATAGCAATACCATAAATCAGTGGTTTCAGCTGTGGCTGGCCAAGTTTCATAGTGTCCGCAAAAACATATATTTTGTTGTGGGGTGAAATTCAATTGCCAAAATAGCAATACCCTGAATCTGGTGTCCCAGCTGTTGCAGGCCAAGTGTTAATCTGTCCGTAAAAGGGTATATTTTGTTCTGCAGTGAAATTCAATTGCCAAAATAGCAATACCATAAATCAGTGGTTTCAGCTGTGGCTGGCCAAGTTTCATAGTGTCCGTAAAAGGGTATATTTTGTTCTGGGGTGAAATTCAATTGCCAAAATAGCAATACCCTGAATCTGGTGTCCCAGCTTTTGCAGGCCAAGTGTTAATCTGTCCGTAAAAGGGTATATTTTGTTCTGCGGTGAAATTCAATTGCCAAAATAGCAATACCATAAATCAGTGGTTTCAGCTGTGGCTGGCCAAGTTTCATAGTGTCCGTAATAGGGTATATTTTGTTCTGCAGTTAAATTCAATTGCCAAAATAGCAATACCCTGAATCTAGTGTCCCAGCTGTTGCAGGCCAAGTGTTAATCTGTCCGTAAAAGGGTATATTTTGTTCTGCGGTGAAATTCAATTGCCAAAATAGCAATACCATAAATCAGTGGTTTCAGCTGTGGCTGGCCAAGTTTCATAGTGTCCGCAAAAACATATATTTTGTTGTGAGGTGAAATTCAATTGCCAAAATAGCAATACCCTTAATCTGGTGTCCCAGCTGTTGCAGGTCAAGTGATAATCTGTCCGTAAAACGGTATATTTTGTTCTGGGTTGAAATTCAATTGCCAAAATAGCAATACCCTGAATCTGGTGTTCGAGCTGTTGCAGGCCAAGTGTAAATCTGTCCATAAAAGGATACCTTTCATCCATGGCCTAAATACTAGCCCTAAAAGAGATATTCCCCTAAATCAGTGGTTACTGCTGTGCCTGGATTAGTGTAATACGCTACAAAAATAAATAGGCAAATAGTGTTAGGTGCCTGTAAAAAAAGGCCTGAATTTGAAATACATTGGGCCAAATATATTTTTTCTTATTGTGGTGCTTGGTGAACGGTAACAATGAGGAAAACAACTAGTAAGGGACGCGGACGCGGTCGTGGTGGTGTTAGTGTACCCTCTTGTGCTGGGAGAGGACGTGGCCATTCTGCCACAGCCACACGTCCTAGTGAACCAACTACCTCAGGTTCCAGTACCCGCCAGAATTTATAGCGATATTTGGTGGGGCCTAATGCCATTCTAAGGATGGTAAGGCCTGAGCAGGTACAGGCGCTAGTCAATTGGGTGGCCGACAGTGGATCCAGCATGTTCACAACATTATCTCCCACCCAGTCTTCTGCAGAAAGCGCACAGGTGGCACCTGAAAACCAAGCCCATCAGTCTGTCACAACACCCCCATGCATATCAGGAAAACTGTCTGAACCTCAAGTTATGCAGCAGTCTCTTATGCTGTTTGAAGACTCTGCTGGCAGGGATTTCCAAGGGAATCCACCTAGCCCTTCCCCAGTGGTGGAAAACATAGAATGCACTGATGCACAATCACTGATGTTTCCTGATGATGAGTACATGGGAATACCACCTCATCGGAGTCCGCACGTCTCTGATGATGACGAAACACAGGTGCCAACTGCTGAGTCTTTCTGCAGTGTGCAGACCGAACAGGAGGTCAGGGAGGAAGACTGTGTGAAAGACTATGCAGGGGACGATGAGGTCCTAGACCCCACATGGAATGAAGGTCGTGTCACTGACTTTCATAGTTCAGAGGAAGAGGCAGTGGTGAGACCGAGCCAACAGCGTAGCAAAAGAGAGAGCAGGGGGCAAAAGCAGAACAGCCGCCTCCAAGAGAGTTCGCCTGCTACTGGCCACCGCCACCAGGGACCGAGCACCCCAAAGGCAGCTTCAAGGAGTTCCCTGGCATGGCACTTCTTTAAAAAATGTGCTGACGACAAGACCCGAGTGGTTTGCACGCTGTGCCATCAGAGCATGAAGCGAGATATTAACGTTCTGAATCAACCTGCATGACCAGGCATCTACATGCAAAGCATGAACTGCAGTGGAGTAAACATCTTAAAAGCAAGGAACTCACTCTGGCGCCCCCTGCTCCCTCTTCTGCTGCTGCCTCGGCCTCTTCCTCCGCCTCGGGAGGAATGTTGGCACCTGCCGCCCACCAAACAGAGGATGTGCCACCGACAACACCGCCTGCGTCAACAAGCATCTCCACCATGTCACACAGCAGCGTTCAGCTCTCCATCTCACAAACCTTGGAGAGAAAGCGTAAATTCCCACCTAGCCACCCTCGAGCCCTGGGCCTGAATGACAGCATTTCTAAACTACTGGCCTTTGAAATGCTGTCATTCAGGCTTGTGGACACAGACAGCTTCAAAAAGCTTATGTCCATGGCTGTTCCACAGTATGTTGTTCCCAGCCGCCACTACTTCTCCAAGACAGCCGTGCCTTCCCTGCACAACCAAGTATCCGATAAAATAAAGTGTGCACTGAGCAACGCCATCTGTGGCAAGGTCCACCTAACCACAGATACGTGGACCAGTAAGCACGGCCAGGGACGCTATATCTCCCTAACTGCACACTGGATAAATGTAGTGGCGGCTGGGCCGCAGGCGGAGAGTTCCTTGGCGCACGTCCTTCCGCCGCCAAGGATCGCATGGCATCATTCTTTGCCTCCTGTAGCCTCCTCCTGCTACTCGTCTTCCTCCTCCTCTGCTTCCACCAGCTCATCCAGTCAGCCACACACCTTCACCACCAACTTCAGCACAGCCCGGGGTAAACGTCAGCAGGCCATTCTGAAACTCATATGTTTGGGGGACAGGCCACACACCGCGCAGGAGTTGTGGCGGGGTATTGAACAACAGACCGACGAGTGGTTTCTGCCGGTGGGCCTCAAGCCCGGCCTGGTGGTGTGCGATAATGGGCGAAATCTCGTCGCAGCTCTGGGACTAGCCGGTTTGACGCACATCATTTGCCTGGGGCATGTGCTGAATTTGGTGGTGCAGAAGTTCATCCACAACTACCCCGACATGTCAGAGCTGCTGTATAAAGTGCGGGCCGTCTGTGCGCGCTTCCGGCGTTCACATCCTGCCGCTGCTCGCCTATCTGTGCTACAGCGGAACTTCGGCCTTCCCGCTCACCGCCTCATATGCGACGTGCCCACCAGGTGGAACTCCACCTTGTACATGCTGGAGAGACGAGTGCGAGCAGCAGCAGGCCATAGTGGAGTTTCAGCTGCAGCACTCACGCGTCAGTTGCACTGCGGAACAGCACCACTTCACCACCAATGATTGGGCCTTCATGCGAGACCTGTGTGCCCTGTTGCGCTGTTTCGAGTACTCCACCAACATGGCCAGTGGCGATGACACCGTTATCAGCGTTACAATACCACTTCTATGTCTCCTTGAGAAAACGCTTAGGGCGATGATGGAAGAGGAGGTGACCCAGGAGGAGGAGGAGGATGAGGGGTCATTTTTAGCACTTTCAGGCCAGTCTGTTAGAAGTGGCTCAGAGGGAGGTTTTTTGCAACAGCAGAGGCCAGGTACAAATGTGGCCAGCCAGGGCCCACTACTGGAGGACGAGGAGGATGAGGAGGAGGTGGAGGAGGATGAGGATGAAGCAGGTTCACAGCGGGGTGGCACCCAACACAGCTCAGGCCCATCCCTGGTGTGTGGCTGGGGGGATACGGAGGACGATGACGATACGCCTCCCACAGAGGACAGCTTGTCCTTACCTCTTGGAGCCTGGCACACATGAGCGACTACATGCTGCAGTGCTTGCGCAACGACAGCAGAGTTGCCCACATTTTAACGTGTGCGGACTACTGGGTTGCCACTCTGCTGGATCCCCGGTACAAAGACAATGTGCCCACCTTACTTCCTGCACTGGAGCGTGATAGGAAGATGCGCGAGTACAAGCGCATGCTGGTAGACGTGCTCCTGAGAGCATTCCCAAATGTCACAGGGGAACAGGTGGAAGCCCAAGGCGAAGGCAGAGGAGGTGTAAGAGGTCGCCAACGCAGCTGTGTCATGGTCAGCTCCTCTGAGGGAAGGGTTAGCATGGCAGAAATGTGGAAGAGTTTTGTCTCCACGCCACAGCTAACTGCACCACCACCTGATACGGAACGTGTTAGCAGGAGGCAGCATTTCACTAACATGGTTGAACAGTACGTCTGCACTCCCCTCCACGTACTGACTGATGGTTCGGCCCCATTCAACTTCTGGGTCTCCAAATTGTCCACGTGGCCAGAGTTAGCATTTTATGCCTTGGAGGTGCTGGCCTGCCCGGCGGCCAGCGTTTTGTCTGAACGTGTATTCAGCACGACAGGGGGTGTCATTACTGACAAACGCAGCCGCCTGTCCACAGCCAACGTGGACAAGCTGACGTTCATAAAAATGAACCAGGCATGGATCCCACAGGACCTGTGCCTCCCTTGTGCAGAATAGACATTTATAACTGCCTCCCCCTCAAACATGTATTCTTGTACTCCGCGGCACTTCTTTATTAAATCCTCATTTTTTTAACTTTACCATGATCTTGCGGTGCAACCCAAAGTTTAATGAACCTCTCCTCTGTCTGGGTGGTGGGGCCGAAATAACTGAAAGTGGCCTTCTCCAGTGGTGGGTGATATGACGCATGATTCCTTGCTGTGGGACCGCTCTCCTCGGTCTGGGTGCTGGGCCAAAATAACTGAAAGTGGCCTTCTCCAGTGGTGGTTGATATGACGCAAAATTCCTTGCTGTGGGACCTCTCTCCTCTGTCTGGGTGCTGGGCCTAAATAACTGAAAGTGGCCTTCTCCAGTGGTGGGTGATATGACGTAAAATTCCTTGCTGTGGGACCTCTCTCCTCTGTCTGGGTGTTGGGCCGACAGCAGTGGTGGGTGATATGACGCATGATTCCTTGCAGTGGGACCTGTATCCTCGGTCTGGGTGCTGGGCCGAAATAACTGAAAGTGGCCTTCTCCAGTGGTGGGTGATATGACGCATGATTCCTTGCAGTGGGACCTGTATCCTCAGTCTGGGTGCTGGGCCGAAATAACTGAAAGTGGCCTTCTCCAGTGGTGGGTGATATGACGCATGATTCCTTGCTGTGGAACCTCTCTCCAATTGATATTGGTTAATTTTTATTTATTTTATTTTATTTTAATTCATTTCCCTATCCACATTTGTTTGCAGGGGGTTTACCTACATTTTGCTGCCTTTTGCAGCCCTCTAGCCCTTTCCTGGACTATTTTACAGCCTTTTTAGTGCCTAAAAGTTCGGGTCCCCATTGACTTCAATGGGGTTCGGGTTTGGGATAAAGTTCGGGTCGAGTTCGGATCCCGAACATGAACATTTTCCGGAAGTTCGGCCGAACTTCCCGAACTTCCAGGTGTTCGCTCATCTCTAATCCTAATCGAACGTACCCTGTGACATGGTTCATGTGACACCTTGACCTGCGTTTCATCTTCAAGGCTTCGTCAGAAGGTAATAGATATAGAAAGTACAGGTTGTATATATAGGGGATGCAATGGGGGTATGTAATAATAAGTATAATTACCTGGATTTCCACCTATACGGGCGCGAGTCTGCCATGATGGCTGCTTCATTAATTTAAACATAATATCCCAATCTTGTGCCTCTTTGCAAATACCAAATGTGCCTACAATACAACTGTTCAGACAGCAGGTGGTACATTATGTTACTAGCTAAGACCTATAGACTAAGTCATGAACATAAGGCCTGGCATTTTTATTTTATTTTATGACCTACTCTATTGAAAGCTTTTTCAATGTCTAGTGCAAACAGTGCCAGACCACATCACGGATTATACAAATAACCTCCGTGTTAATGACTATTTTTAATCTACAAGCGAGGATCTTGGACATTACTATGTAATTTATATCTAAGAGGGTCACTCATAAGTCTCCAATTTGCCAACGCAGTATGGTCTCCTTTTTAAAAAAAATTTAAAAAATTAGAGACACTATTCCCCTCCTCCATACCACCGATAGCTCTTTTAAAGTAAAAGCATCTTTAAAAAATAATAAATGGTCATCATTTAAAATATCCCAAAAAGTTATATAAAACTCTACTGTTAACCCATCTGCTCCAGGAGCTTTCTCTCTAAAAATCTAAAAAAACTAAAAACTAAAAAGTATTTCTAAAATTATGTTGTGAGATAAAACTTCCTGGTCTAGTATATCTTAAAATCAAGAACATTAAGAGCATCATTTAAAAAAGACTTATTTATGCACTTTTCATTAACCACTTCAGACCTTCTTATACCAGCGTCTGGTCCTGCGGGAGAGTAAATAAGGAGCCAACATCTGGTCATTAAAGTCCACCCCTCCCATGAACAAATCATAGTTGTGGACCGAGAGGGGCTTTTCAATGACACTGGTTGCCTGTTCAATTTGTATTGTCGTGTCTGCGTGAATGGAAGAGAGCATGTAAATGTCACGCTTGTCTCTTCATTTCACCGCGAGCAGTTCTTCGTTACACAAGGCAGCCTGCTCCCCCCTTGCAAGACGGGTGGTAATGAGCCATTGAGGGAAGCCCCGGCGACAAGGTCGCGTGGTGCCACAACAGCCAATCTGTTCTAGGAACAAATGCATGAAGAGGGGCACACTTGTGTAGAAATTGTCCACATAAAGGTGGTACCCCTTGCCAAATAAGGGTGACACAAAGTCCCAGACTGTCTTCCCACTCCTCCCCAGGTAGTCAGGGCAACCGACCAGCTCCAGGGTCTGATCTTTACCCTCATAGACGCGAAATTTGCACGTATAGCCTGTGGCCCTTTCACAGAGCTTATACAATTTGACCCCATACCGGGCGCGCTTGCTTGGGATGTATTGTTTGAAGCCAAAGCACCCGGTAAAATATATTAGGGACTCATCTATGCAGATGTTTTGCTCAGGGGTATACAGATCTGCAAATTTGGTGTTAAAGTGGTCTATGAGGGGCAGAATTTTGTGGAGCCGGTCAAAAGCTGTGTGGCCTCTGGGACGAGAGGTGCTGTTGTCACTAAAGTGCAGGAAACGGCAGGATGGTCTCAAATCGTGTCCTGGACATGCCAGCAGAGAACATTGGCTTGTGATGAATTGGGTTCGTGGACCAATATGACCGCAATTCATGCTTTTTTTGTCAGGCCCATGTTGAGGTGAAGGCCCAGAAAAGTCTTAAATTCAGAAACTTGGACGGGTTTCCACCGGAAAGACTGGGCATAAAAGATTCCCGGGTTGGCGGTTATAAATTGAGTGGCATACTGGTTTGTTTCTGCCACGACTAAGTCAAAGAGCCCCCGCAGTGAATAACAGCTCAAAAAACCCCAGTGCCAATCAGATCTGAGCTGTCTCAACCTGAACTCCAGACTGGGCGGTGAAAGGGGGAACTAATGGTGCGGCTGAAGATGGGGGCTGCCAATCAGGGTTTGCCAGCACCTCAGGGACTCTAGGGGCTCTACGGGCCCTTCAGTGCGGTGGCTGTGATGGGGGAACTACTGCACGTGCCACCGTACCAGCTTCAACTGCCCTTCTGGTGCTCGCCACTTCACCATGTTCTACGGCAGTGCTGGTACTAGGTCCAGAATGGGCTGCGCTGCTGGTGTATGCCTCACCACATAATCCGACAGCGCCAGCCCCACTCTGCTGCCCTTGAAGTGGATCCTGGGCAACCTGTGGTTTAGCAACACGGGGCCGGGTACGCCTGGTGGTATCAGGGACCTCAACCTCATCGTCCGAACTTTGGGTCAGACTTCCACTGCTTTCTACAGGTTCGTATTCTGACCCGGGTTCCCATTCCTCATCCAACTGGATCAGAAGCCTGTAGGCCTCTTCAGAAGAATACTCCTTACTTGCCATTTGGTCAACTAAATTTAGGGGGTATGCCCTGAGAATACCCAAGAAAAAAAGCAAGCCCCTCTTACAAATGGGAGGCTAGCGAAGTACAGGAAGCCGCTGCGATTGATAAAAATATCAAAACAGATATTTTTTTATCACCGCAGCGCTTGTGTAGTGATTGTGCTGTGATAAAAAAAAATCTAATAATTTGTGTCACTGCGGCGGGGCGGGTGTGGGTGAACGCACGTGTGGGCGACCGATCAGACCTGATCGGACGAACACTGGAGGGCTAGCTAAAGTGATACTAATACTATTATAGATCTGACTGTGTTCAGTTCTGATCACTTACAGATACTATGAAGTACCAACGCTGATTAGCGATACGCTTATTAGCGATATCAGCAAATCAGTGACTGCGGTGCGGTGCGGTGGGCTGGGCGCTAACGGAAGCTAACTACCTACCAAAGGGGGCCTAAACTAAGCTAAACCTAAAAGTCAAAACTGGTGAAAAAAAAAAGTGACAGTTTACACTGATCACTTTTTCCCTTTCACTAGTGATTGAAAGGGGTGATCAAGGGGTTAATTGGGGTGATGGGGGAAGGGGGTTGATCTGGGGCTAAATATGTGGTGCTTGGTGTACTCACTGTGACATGTGCTCTCTGCTGGGTCCAACCGATGAAAAGGACCCAGCACAGAGCACAGAAGCCATTTAATGCATTATATTTATCAATATAATGCATTAAATGGCTGATGATTCGTTTTTTAAAAGTCACCAGCCTGCCAGCGCTGATCATTGGCTGGCAGGCTGGTGACCAACTTGCCCTGCGCCTTTCACTACATTCACTGCACCTGTCCAGGCACACAGATCTCGTCATCTCGCCTCTCGCGAGGCGGTCCAGAGCTAGTTAAAAAGGAGCTGGTAAAAAAATACAAGCGGTTCTTAAAATGCCTTTCATAGAGGACTGACCTTCCAAATGCTCTATCTAGCTTTATCTTGGCCTGTAACAGCTTGTGGTTCGAGAATACATTATATGTTAAAATAACGCATATAGGGTTAAATCCTCTTATAAAAACATAAAATTAATCCTAGAGGAACCGCTCCCATTGCACCACGTAAAACCTGGGTCTGCCTGCGAGATGGACCTCCAGGCATCGCTCAGTCTAAAATCACATTAAAAATTCTTAAGCAGGTAAGAGGATTTATCTAGCTTATGGAGTAGGTCACCCTCCTGTCTTCATTCATCAACAGAAATACAGTTAAAATCTCCAAGTTTTTTTTACATTTAGTATGTACGGGTGACATGTATTTTTCCTTCCCATGTGCATAACCTTAACTTTGTCAGTGTTAAACCTCATCTGCCACTTCTCTGATATTTTTACTGTGCAAGCCTTCTACAAGTCCATGAATAAATAAATTGAAGACATTAGGGCCCAGTACTGACCCTTGTGGTACCCCACTAGTGACAGTAAGCCAATCTGAGTGTGTACCATTAATATCCGCCCTCTGTTTTCTATCACTGAGCCAGTTACTTGCCCCCATACAGACATTGTTCCACAGTCCAAGCATTCTCATGGTATATTACTAACCTTTAATGTTGCACAGTGTTAAATGCTTTGGAGAAGTCCAGATATACGACATCCATTGATTCGCTGCAGTTAAGTCTAGAGCTTACCTCCTCATAGAAACTGATTAAATTAGTTTGACATGACTGATTCCTCATGAAGCCATGCCGATATGATGTTATTTGCTTATTTTCATTGCGGTACTGCAAGATAGCATCTCTTAGAAGACCTTCAAACAGTTTTCCCACAACAGTTGTTAAACTTACCGGCCTATAGTTTTCGGGGCTCTGTTTTTGGACCCTTTTTTAATTTTGGCACCACATTTGCTATGCGCCAACCCAGTTGAAGACTCCCTGTCAATTTAGAGTCCTTAAATATCAGAAATAAGGGTCTGGCTATGATATTACTTAATTCACTTAAGATAAGGGGGTGTAAGCCACCTGGTCCTGGCAATTTGTCTATTTTAATCATTTTAAAATTGCACTATACTTCTTCCTGTTTCAGACAGGGCACTTTTAATGGGGAATTTACTTTTACATTCTGCATATCATCCGACAGTTTATTTTCCTCACTGAATACAACTCTCCCCTCATCACTCTGTAAAGGCCCGACACCTTCAGATTTAAACTTTTTACCATTTATATAACTGAAGAACATTTTAGGGCTAGTTTTACTTTCTTTGGAAATTAATCTCTCGGTCTCTAGTCTGGCTGCTTTTATTTGTCTTCTACATATTCTTCTGTTTTAGTGATTTAAATGCTTTCTTTTTGTCATTTATTGCTTTCTTTACAATTCTATTTATCCACATTAGTGTTTTTCTTGTTCCTTACTGTTTTAATCCCATAAGGTATATACCTCCCACAATTAGAGTTTAGGATGCTTTTAAAAATATCCAATTTTGTCGCTGTCTTTTTATTTTTCTGGACTTTGTCCCAGTTAGTTAGGCCAATGGCCTCTCTTAGTTTGCTATATTTAGCTTTTTTGAAGTTTGGCATATTTTTGGCTCCCTGAAGAAACACTCTTTTAAATGTCAATTGGAAGGTTATTATTTTATGGTCACTATTTCCTAGGTGTCCCCAACCTGCACATTTGTTGTTCTGTCAGGGCTATTGGTTACTATTAAGTCCAGTGTGGCCGTCCCGCTAGTCGGGTCCTGAACCAGTCGGGAAAGGTAATTGTCTTTGGTTATTGCCAAGAACCTGTTTTCTTTATGAGATCCACAGGTTTCAGTTTCCCAGTCTATATCTGGGTAGTTGAAGTCCCCCATAATAACGACCTCATGATTCACCACCTCATCTATTTCATTTAGTAGTAGATTTTCTGTGGACTCTGGTATATTAGGGTGCTTATTATAAACTCCTATTAGTAATTTATTATTGTTTTTGCATCCATGTATTTCTACTTATAGTGACTCCACATGTTCATGTCCCTCACCTATATCTTCCTGGACTGTGGGCTTTAGACAAGACTTTACATAAAGACAAAGCCCTCCCCCCTCTCCAGTTTTGATGCTCCTTTCTAAACAGACTGTAACCCTGTACGTTAACTGCCCAGTCATAGCTATTACCCAGCCATGTCTCAGTTATTCCCACTATGTCATAGTCCTCCTCACACATCACTTATTACAGTTCACCAGTTTTATTAGTCAGTTTTCTGGCATTAGTGCACATACAATTGAGAGGTTTTTGTATATTTTTTGTATATTTTTTACCCTACACCTTTGCTTATGAGCTGTTCTAGTCCCTCCTCCCATTCCTCCCCCCATTCCACTACCTCATCCCAGTTCTTTCTCTGCACTATCTTTTCCTCCAAGTCCCTAACCTAAACACTCACCCAACCTTCTAACCATCTTCTCCCCCAAAACAGCTGGACCTTTCACATTGAGTTGCAGCCCATCCCTACGATAGAGCCTGTAACTCAAGCCACTCCTTTATACACTAGTTCTTGAGCCATTTGTTAACCTCCCTAATAGCCCACTGCCTTTCTGGTGTGGCTTGTGGCACTGGTAGTATTTCAGAAAATACTACCTATTATGTGATTCCTCATATAATATTATTTGAACTTTGTATGTTGATATTGATCAGAAGCTACATATTTAGTATATACTTTCAAACAGTCATAAAAGATTTGTTAATTGGTAAGGTGGATAATAAAAAAACAGGATTGCCACATATATGTATCATAAGTTAACATAGAGTAACATATATCAATGCTAGTAGGTAGAGCAATTTTATGACAAGTTAATATTTTCAAGCTGTGATCAGACACAGTTCCATGAGCTGTTGATGAATATCCCAGTTAATATTAATTCCGTAATTAAAGCTGAAATTCTAGATGCATGTATGCATATTTAAATAGATTACCAACAGCATCAGATACTAAGCCTTGACCAAAGGTTTAATGTTGTCAAGTAAATTTAGAGTTATTGATGAATTGAACATGAAAATTATAGAACATGGTTAAAGTGTCTCTTTGCAGTTTAAGTGCTAGAGGAGCTTATTTTCCACCACAATGACAATTTCCATTGAAGTCAGGTATAAGATCAAGACAAAGACAAGCTGACAATGCAAGGATATGAGAATCCTGTGACAAAAGATGTTTCAATGGTTAAAATACTGAAAACCAATAGTGAATGTCATTACCTCAGGTTGGATAAAATGAGAAATACTATCAAGTATTTAATTTAAAACAGCTGAGATGTTATAAATATAACACAGGTTTGCATGGATTTATCCCTTTCCATTCCACTCTATATGTTATGGATCCAGACAGGACAATGATAGTATGGAACCACATTGCCAAGTAATCGGTTGATGTTTGGCTAAACCCTAAGAGTGTAACTCTGGTTGTTCCCCAGTATTCACCCTTTAACCCCTATACAGGGATATAGACTTTTCTTCAGGTTAATCACCAGACCACTTCCTCCTGGGATAGTCAGAGTATACTTGGCAGCTGATCCGCGGACTCAGAAACTTTGGTGCAAGCATCTGGAGGCACAGGAATCAGGAAATGCACCGAAACCACAGGCACAGTTTGAACAGGCTTCAAGATTAGAATGCAGGTCTCTGGAACACCAGACTGGATTAGAAAACAAAAACAGAACTAAACTAAGACCAAACAAACAGAGTAACACAGACAGACCATGGCAGGAACACAGGCAGGATCAGGTCAGACACGACAATAGACACAGATTAGACATACAGACTGGTAAGAACTGGACAGCAAACAGAACAACAGAAACAGTTGCTGTTTGTCCGCCAAAAGGTTGGGATAGCCAGAAAGAACATATAGCTGAGCTCACAAAACACATGCAAATGCACACAAACAAAGAAGCCTTGACAAGGCACACAGAACACACAGCAAGCAAGAGGTGGGAACACCCACAAGTATCTGTGGCCAGTACATACGAGACAGGGGAGGATGTGCATTACCACACCAACGGATTTCCTTAGATACACACATGTTTCTAACAATCGGCCCATACGGCATACAAAGGAACACAGCGAACAGAAATACTAACACCATCGCTAGTATCCTGATGATTCATATCCTTTTGTGGATTGGGTTTGTCAGGGAATCATTGATGTGCTAATATGACTAATGTTATGGCTCCTGTTTTTTTTCCTTTCAAAAACAACCATCTTTCTCTTGCCATGGATCTTAACATCAGAATATGAAACTCTTGTCTACTATTTTTATGAAAATGTGACATGTTTAAGCTTAGTTGGTACAAGGAAATTAAACAAATAAACCTAAGCTCATGTTGCAGATACCAAGCATATTTCATGTTCTTACAAAGAAGTAACTTTTTTTTTTTAGAAATACTCCATGCTGCTAAAATCATGTGCTTTTTAACAAAATTGTTCATTTTTAATGCTCATAATGAAAGATTCGGAAAGCAAAATTTAATTGGTGTTATTTAATGTCCACTGATATATTAAAGAGCTCTTAGACTCCCTTATTTCCTGGCACATCCTGATGTAAATGGTACAATTTATGGCTCTATCAACAGGACTCTGTAATAAACTGGTTGGTCCAAGCACCATTAGATATTATATTGTCTGCTTGGGAAGACTATATTAAAGGGTAAGATTGTGCTCACTGACAACTAAGTACTACATAAGTTGTTAAGGAACAATGTGCCTTGAGGAGAAAAGAACTCATGAGATGGTAGGTAGGATGATGCTTGACTGTAATCAGAGTACACTTGTAGGTCAAGTTTGCTCTATGGGGAAATTGATGTTCAAAAGGTAGAAAAATATATCATACCCACAGGATCCCATGTCTCAACAGAGAAAGTACCATACTTTCTATTTGGCTGCTAAAGGGTCCCTACAGAAAGGAGGCCCAGTCCAAGTTGGAATGGTGCCTTATTTAAATGGGTGATTAATAAGTAGAAAATCCGGCACTATTCACTTTGCTCACAAAAGATATAATATGCTTTGGGATGTGATATGATACTTGCAAGACATTTTGGACCATTATATGCCTACAATTTTTTGGAAACAATTAGGGAAGGATGTCCACCAATGTGTCAAGTCTTAATTGATCTCCAATTTAATTAACAACTGTAATTTGTCATGAAACTAGTTCAGTAGAATGGAAGAGAAAGAGTAAGGCAGCTCTCACCAGCATAGAACACCCTCTGTGCACGGATGCCGCAACTGGATGCGGGAGCATATAATCAAGCAAAAAAAGAAAATCCAGCTCAGCTCGGGTGAATCTGTTTCTGTGACTTTATTCTAGCGGTTAAAACCTTCATACAAGATGTGAAAAACAGTGACGCGTTTCAGACCTTTCTGATATCTAGGTCCTTCTTCATGACAAACATCTTGTATGAAGGTTTTAACCGCTGGAATAAAGTCACAGAAACAGATTCACCCGAGCTGAGCTGGATTTTCTTTTTTTTCAGTTCAGTAGAATATCACAACATGTTAACTAAACTCTGGAAAGGCTGCAGTTCACATCACAACCACTGGGTGTCCAGTGTACCACATATAGCTCAGTTACTATTCCTCCTGCCTCCAAAACAGCAGCAGCGGCCTGTCCTCATTAGTTTGTGGGGAGCACAGTGGAAGGCGGTGCACCTTCTCAGTGGTAGCTTTGATGTGCACTACATTACTACATTTTCACTGACATTTGTGTATCCTATAACATACTGAATATACAGAACATGTATGCCGCTTGTCTGTCTGGACATCTCGGCTGCTCTGGCTAAGGAAGGAACACTGTAGTTGTTATATATAAGGGGCATGGTTTGCATGATTATGACTACAACATGAATCTTATTGTTGTGACATTCATGTGACAGCCTGTTATATTTTGGGAGATTTTGTTTAGACTCGTACAAGTGCCCTTGGAGAAACAGAAACACTGATTATACAATAGTTGTAAACATAAAAAACAGTAAGCACTCATAACAGGTTAGTTAGTAGTGTACAGTAGGCTACGATTGTGCTCTAAATCCACCCTACTATTGGTTACTAGGTATAAGCTTCATAACCAACTAACAAAGAAATTGATCCAGCATATACCCATGAAGTAAAATAAATTAATTAATCTTTATTATAAAACATAGTTAAAATTACATGATACAAGTATAGGTAGCAGGAAAAGCACCATCACTGCACCACACAATACCTGCTGGAAAGTTACTCAGAATGGCTGAACCATAAATACTGAACAGGTAAAGTACACTTGTTATAAATCGGTCCAGTGTTGTCTGAGTCCAGGACAAAGGCACGTCAATACGCCCGTTGGCGTGGCACCATTTTTGACCACACATGCCAATGGGTGAGTTATGCTATTTGCATTATATGGTTTAGACTAGGTGTATGTACTCAGACAATGCTTTAGAGTGATTTATAACAAGTGTACTTTGGCTGTTGAGCATTTATAGTTCAGCCATCATGTGTATTGCTGAGCAACTTTCTAGCAGGTATTGTGTGGTGTCAGTGATGGCGCTTTATCTGCTACCTATTCTTGTATCATGTCATTTTAACTATGTGTTACAATAAAGATTTAATTTATATATTATACTTTATGAGTAACAGTAAATACACAAACTCCAGTTTGTAGATGCAATCAAGTTCGTATATATATATTTTATAAATGTATCTGCGCCAATAAATTGTAACGTTTCAGTGACTTAGCACCTTCTTCAGACCAATGACGCGTGGAAGTGCTAAGAAGAAAAGAGGCAGTGCAGGAAGGTAGATATGCGGATGTACCGCTTGTGGTGAGAAGTTTATACTGGCTCAATATTTTTGTAGGTTGTTTATACAATAGTTGGTATACAGTTAGCCAAAAGTGCCTAACCTTGCACCAGATTTTTAATCCAGGCTGACCCACTGCCCACTGTGATAAATACGGTACAGGTCTAGACATCCTGTCTAAGCTTACACCATTTACAGAAACAGTAATTCTTTGCCTACAGTATGTAGGTAAAAATGTGTCAAAACACTACAAAAATGTTGAATACATTTGTTTTTTGGGGGACTTTTTGTCCCCAAAAATGCACAAGACAAAACTTTATATGGCAACGCAATAAGGTCGCTACATACACAAATTTTATGGTGCATTTTTAGGTCACCTAAAAAAATGCTATAGAAATCGGCCACAATTTTTTTCATTCCACATGCATTAGACATGGATATTGTGTCCCATGTATATGTGATATATACTGTATAGAGATGAGCAAATTTTTCAAAAACATAATTTGTCAGTTTGCCGAATTTTTGGGAAAAATTTGGTTTGATCCGAATTTATTTGCGGCAAATTTAGTATAAAAAAAAAGGCTATTTCCTGGCTGCAGAAAGCCTTTATAGTGGTGTAGAACACTGTGCCTTGCAGTAACACGTATAGGGAGTCTGCTGTGGTTGTGAAATAATACTGTGAGTCCGAATGACATGCAGATGACAGGCGTCACTCTTAGAATCACTGCATACTTCACTTATTTGGGCTGTCGCAGGGCCAAAACTGACCAAATAACTCAAGTATGAACTCAACCTTACAGGTCAATATTAGCGCCAAGAAGTGCACTCCTGTTACATCGTCAGCTAATTCCACATAGATTTCTACAGAACCTGTTCTATTAAACGCTTATACAAGTAGAGCCCCCCCTCCCCTCAGACAGAGTGGAGAGAGTGTCAGCAGTAAGTTTGTGTTGACATCACTGATTATTTTGCCCTTTCTCTGAGCAGTCAGAATAATAACCCAAAAAAACTGATTCTGTCTGTTGAGCATCCACCTTCACTCAGTCAGCATTTGGTTCAGTAACCCATCAGTATTGCTAAAGCCAAATGAAACAGGAGTGAATTCAAAAAAGAGCTGACATGTGAATGGAATATTTGCAAGTCTTCTGTGTTTTGAACCCACTCCTGCATTTGTCTACCAAATCACAAGCCAATTCTGTTAGGACCATACAGGCCTTACAGCTGCTACACAGACAGGCTCCGTAATGCATCAAATTTTTTCCCTTCTTCTAACAGATCAGAAGAAGTGTCAAATAAATGATGATGTCAGCCAGAACGAAAGGCAAAATAGTAGCCCAGTCATGAAGTGGGGAGGGTGGGAACAGCATGAGAAGTCCACAGAGTAGCCCTACGACATAGTGATGAGGTGGAAGCAACAAGAGGAGGTCACACAGTGTCAAAATGACAATGTGGAGGTGGCAGCAACATGAGGAGACCACAGAGTGGCAAGGTGACAGACTGGGGAGGTGGGTGACAATAACAGTACCCGCTGATGATGGTGGATGTAAGAAGGAGCGCTTGGCATCAGATATGTGGCATCAGGCAGATGGCAGCATCAGAATAGTAGCTGAGGCAGGTAGCCAGAAGAAACCGGTCTTTTTTGTCAAGGTTTGGGTGAGGCAGCATGGATGATCTAATCTGATGCATCAGGCATTGTTGGGTGGAAATCCTGGCTGATCCATGCCTGATTCATCTTGACAAAGGTCGGTCTCTCCACATTTTGGGTGGACAGGCGAGTTCTTCTTGGGGTAACTATGGCCCGCCGCACTAAACACCCGTTCTGATGCCATACTACTGGACAGGCTGGACAGCTTTTCCAGGGCAAACTCTGCCAGTTGCGGCCACAAATCTAGTTTGACTGCCCAGTTGTCCAGCGGATCTTCAATGTGGGGTGGCAGGGTGCTGTCCAAGTATTCCACCACCTGCTGGTTCAGGTCCTGCTCCAGGTCTACCTGCTGCTGTTGAAAAGTTTCTTCACTAGGCGTGTGAAGAAAGCTGCTCATTAGCGACTTTAGACTCAAGTTGCTGCTGATGGAGCTGGAAATGCTCCTACCCCCAGTTGTCTCTTGGCAATAGCTTCGGTGATCAATTGGTGACGGAATGACTATCGAGGAGTAGGAGGAGCAGGAACATCAGGACCAGCAGATGATGGGAAGGACAGACGGCTCCCTTTGGCTGAGGTGGTGGAGCCTTGATTGCCTAAAAATCGGCTGTATGCCACTGGGTGATGCAGCGGTTGCTGCAGCAGGCTGGACAACCACATCGGACCCACGGTTCTCCCAGGTCACTTTATGGTAACACTGCATATGTTGACGCAGGGCCATGGTGCCAACATTGGCACCTTGGCCACACTTCACTTTCTGCCCACAGATTCTACATATAGCCATGTTCACCTCCTCCGGAGGTTAAACAAAAAAACTGCCACACTGTCGAGTAGGTGATTTTACCATCAACACTACACACTAACTGACTGCTACCGCAGCGTCCTCTATGAACCAGTGCACCGGTACTTCCCGGGCAGGTAGGCTCCAGGGAAGCTGGTGGTCTACCCTGGGCATGTTTGGCTCCCAACCTCCCACTGCTGCCACTCTGCTGACTCCCAGCCACGCTAGTGACTTGCTGGCTCCGCCTCTGCCTCACAGGCAAGCTGCCAGCCTCTTCTCCCGATGATGATGTAGCCCTTTCATCACCCGGGTCCCAAATGTGATCAGCTATAACATCGATTACTGTCTGCACGTCACTGATGTCCTCCTCAACCGTCTCTGGGTCAGGAGCCTGACCACACGCAACACCAGCTCCCATGCCACTCTCCTTATCACTACTCGCCTGCCTAGTGGAGGAAGTGGCAGATATCTCCCCCACATTTTGGCTTGCCAGTAGCTTCTGACTGTCTTCTAGTAGCTCATCCTCACTGTATAGTGGAGCTGAGCCCACAGCATACAATACTTCTCTGGCTAAGGGAACAGAAAAGGACAGAGACAGGTTGAGGACAGGTGAGGAAACAGGGCCTGCTCTCGGGCCATCCCAACTAAGGCCTCTGCCACTTCCCCTTGCAGGGCCTGGCACTTCTCTGTTTGACATACTGTTACATCAAATAAATAAATAGGAAATAAAAACACCCCAAAAAAGTCTGTAATTTTCTCTCCTGACCACACAATGGCTAATAAGCCCTTTTTTCCCCCACTAATACACACAAAAAAGGGCTTTAGAACATAAAACTGCACCGCTGAACAGCAAATATATTTTTCTTTTGCCACTAATAAACGCCACAAAAGGCTTTAGAACATATAACTCTACCACTGATCGGCAAATATATTTTTTCTTTTTCCACTAATACACGCCACAAAATAATTTAGAACATAAAACTGCACCGCTGATCGGCAAATATATTTTTAATTTTTCTACTGATACACGCAACAAAAGGCTTTAGAACATATAACTGCACCACTGATCGGCAAATATATTTTTTCTTTTTCCACTAATACACGCCACAAACGGCTTTAGAACATATGACTGCACCGCAGATCGGCAAATATATTTTTTTCTTTTTCCACTAATGCATGGCACAAAAGCCTTTAGAACATATAACTGCACCGCTGAGCGGCAAATATATTTATTTTTTTCTTTTTCCACTAATACACGCCACAAAAGGCTTTATAACATAACTGCACTGCCGAATGCAAATATATTTTTTCTTTTTCCACTAATACATGCAACAAAAGGCTTTAGAACATATAACAGCACCGCTGACAGGCAAATATATTTTACTTTTACCACTAATACACAGCAAAAAGGGCTGTAATTTTGGCACTTCACCACACAAAGGCTAATACGCCATTTTTTGCCCACTTCCCCTACTGAACCCTGTTCAATATAAATGTTGCAGAATGATTCCTCCCTATACTTTTACACCTTGAATAATCTTTCCCTGCACTTGTAAATAATTTTTTTTAGCACAATGATGTTTTTTCTAACACTGTGCTAGAACTTGCTGACGTCTCCCTGCACTGAGTACACTTGTAAATGGCAATCTCCAAGATGGCTGAGGTTATTTATAGGGCTGTGACATCACAGTGCTGGCTGCTGATTGGCTGCATGTATGGCATTATGGGTAATCCCGCCTTCCCAGAGTTCCTTGCTCCATGTCCTCACACGTCCAGCAGCCATTTGAGGAAAAAATGTGATTCGTTACCGATAATCGTGCGGAAATACGGCATCGGTGTGATTTAAATTTTTCCTGAAATTGAAGAACGAATTCCACTTCGTCAGCTTCGATTCGCTCATCTCTATTACTGTACTAAATACCTTTATAGAATATTTGTTCATTATTTTCTATACTGCCACTTTATTTAATCACAGCACTCCTACTAGATATGACCATACATTATTTCCATTATGCTGCATGAACAGAAAATGAATAGTGCATTTTTGTTACATGTTAGCTAAATGTGCAGTGACCCAGTGGTCCCTGTAGAGGGGTCATTAATGAAATTATTCCTTGGGTTTTCTGTTTTTCCTATCCCAAAGGCTGTATATAGAGTTAACAACCAGCTCATAGTGGCAGTTTTTAGGTGGTGCTGCTTCACCATCTCCTTTAGAAGGGCTGCTGCTCAGGTTAGACAGTTAAACATGTTGGAGTTTGAGAATGCAAAAGCAAGAAGCAACATTGGGTTAGCAGAAGCAGTCAGCAGAAGGGACAGGAGGAGACAGTGTCAAACACTAGCCTCTGCGAAAGAAAAGAGTATAGAGACAGGCTGCTGTTCTGTGAAAGGTCTACACCCTGCAGCTGGGCATTGTAGTGCTTCTGTGAGAGAAAGGGAGAGAATTGGCTGGATTTCAGAAAAAGTAGAGGAATATTATAATAGTGACTAAGAGCACACATACATTGTTTACCCCATACTCACATCCTCAGGATAAACTGGTAACTGCAACTGTTGACAAGGACTTTACCTCTGAGTCACAGTCAAAATGTCAAATGACAATACAATCCACACAAAACTGATAGTAAAGTGATTGTACAAAGGATTAAAATGAGACCATCATTTGGGTAAGATAGAAGTAGGTTGGTTGAATGTGTTTCAGCCTATACTCATTATACCAGTAATATGGTTTGTAAGGCTAAAAAAGACATATGTCTATCCAGTTCAGCCTGTTATCCTGAAAAGTTGATTCAGAGAAAGGAAAAAAATCCACATGACGTAGAAGCCAATTTTCCTTATTATAGGGGGAAAACTTCGTTTTCAACTCCAATCAGGCAATCAGAATAACTCCCTGGATCAACAATACTTTACCATCACCTCCTCCTCAGGCAGAAAGTTTCATATTCTCACTGCTCTTACAGTAAAGAATCCCCTTTTCTGTACTGAGTCTGACCTTTGAAATATTTAATTATAGCTATTAGGTCACCCTTTACCATCTTTTTCAAGAATAAATAACCCTAATTTTAATCATCTTTCTGGGTACAGTAATATAGCCATTCCATAAAAATATAATATCTTAACTGCCTGCCGACCGCCTAACGCAGGGATGCGTCCAGGCGGCAGGTCTGTTCCTCTTTGACGCGGCGGCGCGTCATCTCGCGAGAGGAGAGATTTGCTGTGAACGAGATCGCGTCTCAGGAGTTATACTACAGCCTGCCAGCGATGATCAATCGCTGGCAGGCTGTAGATCTAAAATAAAAGGCATCAAACAGGTATATTAGACGCTGTTTTGTTAACAGCGTCTGATATACCTGCTACCTGGTCCTCTGGTGGTCCCATTTGGTGGGATCGACCACCAGAGGACCAGGTAGCTATGTAATGTAGCACAAAGCACCAGTCTACACTACCCCCCCCTTGTCACTTATTAACCCCTTGTTAACCCCTGATCACCCCATTTAGACTCCCTGATCACCCCCTGTCACTGATCACCCCCCTGTAAGACTCCATTCACATGTCCATATGTGTTTTGCGGATCCACGGAAACACGGACACCGGCAATGTGCCTTCCGCATTTTGCAGATCCGTACATTGCCAGAACTATATAGAAAATGCCTTTTGTTGTCCGCAATTGCGGACAAGAATAGGACATGTTCTATATTTTTGCGGAACGGAAGTGCAGACCTGGAAGTGCAGATCCGCAATTCCGGATCCAAGCGGACAAAGTCTGTCCTCATAGAAATAAATGGGTCTGCAATTCCGTTCCGCAAACAGAATTGCAGACGTGTGAATGTGGCATAAGGGTCCCTTATCACCGCCAGTTAGTTAGCTACTTGTTAGGTAGTTAGCGCCCAGTCCACCGCACCGCAGTCACTGATTTTGGCAGAGATTTTTTCATCCACATTGATCGATGCGAATGAAGAAATCTGTGCCGTTCATTTATTTATTTTTTTCAGCCCAGAGGCTGAACAGAAAAAGAAAATCTCATTACCCGTATGCTCAATATAAGGAGAATAGCAGAAACTCCTAATGCTGGCCATACGTGTAATGATTGCGGAGACCCTCAAATGCCAGGGCAGTACAAACACCTTACATGTGACCCCATTTTAGAAAGAAGACACCCCAAGGTATTCCGTGAGGGGTATGGTGAGTTCATGTAAAATTTATTTTTTTGTCACAAGTTAGTGGAATATGAGACTTTGTAAAAAAAAAATATATATCAATTTCCGCTAACTTGTGCCAAATTTTTTTTTTTCCTGTGAATTCGCCATGCCCCTCACGGAATACCTTGGGGTGCCTTCTTCCCAAAATGGGGTCACTTGTGGGGTATTTATACTGCCCTGGCATTTTAGGGGTCCTAAAGCGTGAGAATCCAAATGCGTAAAAATGCCCTGTGAAATCCTAAAGGTACTCATTGGAATTAGGGCCCCTTTGCGCATCTTGGCTGCAAAAAAGTGTCACTCATGTGGTATCGCCGTACTCAGGAGAAGTAGGGCAATGAGTTTTGGGGTACTCATTGGAATTAGGGCCCCTTTGCGCATCTTGGCTGCAAAAAAGTGTCACTCATGTGGTATCGCCGTACTCAGGAGAAGTAGGGCAATGAGTTTTGGGGTGTATTTTTATATATACCTTACTTTGTGTGAGAAATATCGCTTTAAACGACAACTTTTTATAAATTTTTATACAAAGCTGTCAATTTACAGAGATATTTCTCTCACCCAACATGGGAATATGAAGCAGGTGATTGGACCATGTGACCCAGTGACATCACGGAAGGTCCTTCACCCCCTTCCCGGCTGAATACAGAGCAGGAGACCGGTAACCGGCTGCTACGCGATCAAATGGAGGGGGTAAGTTTATGTTTTTATTATTTTTAACCCTCTAGTGCCCTTTTTACTTTGCATTCTCTATTGAGAATGCTATTATTTTCCTTTATAACTATGTTATAAGGGAAAATAATAAAGATCGGGTACGCATGCGGGAAAATCGCACCGCATCCGCACTTGCTTGCGATTTTCCTGCAGCCCCATTAACTTCTATGGGGCCTGCGTTGCGTGAAAAACGCAGAAACTGGAGCATGCTGCGATTTACACGCAACGCATAAGTGATGCGTGAAAATCACAGCTCATGTGCACAGCACCATAGAAATGAATGGGTCCGGATTCAGTGCGGGTGCAATGCGTCCACCTCACGCATTGCACCCGCGTGGAAAACTCGCCCGTGTGAAAGAGGCCTAAATGCGTAAAAATGCCCTGTGAAATCTTAAAGGTACTCATTGAAATTTGGGCCCCTTTGCGCACCCAGGCTGCAAAAAAGTGTCACATATGTGGTATTGCCGTACTCAGGAGAAGTAGGGCAATGTGTTTTGGGGTGTATTTTTACATATACCCATGCTGGGTGTGAGAAATATCTCTGTAAATGACAACTTTTTAAAATTTTTTATACAAAGTTGTCAGTTTACAGAGATATTTCTCTCACCCAACATGGGTATATGTAAAAATACACCCCAAAACACATTGCCCTACTTTTTCAGAGTACAGCGATACCACATGAGTGACACTTTTTTGCAGCCTGGGTGCGCAAAGGGGCCCAAATTCCAACAAGTACCTTTAGGTTTTTCAAGGTTGCTCACAATTTAGCCCCGCCCAAAATGCCAGAACAGTAAACACACCCCACAAATGACCCCATTTCGGAAAGTAGACACCCCAAGGTATTCACTGGGGGCATAGTAAGTCTGTGGGAGTTTTTTTTTTTTTTTTGCAAGAAGTTAGCAGAAATGGAAACTTTATTATCATTTTTTTCCTCAGAAAGTGTCATTTTCCGCTAACTCACCATGCCCCTCCGCGAATACTTTGGGGTGTCTTCTGTCTAAAATGGTGTCATTTGGGGGGTATTTATACTATCCTGGCATTCTAGCACCTGAAGAAACATGACAGGTGCTCAGAAAGTCAGAGCTGCTTCAAAATGTGGAAATTCACTTTTTTGCACCATAGTTTTTTAAACACTATAACTTTTACCCAAACCAATAAATATACACTTATTGGATTTTTTTTTTATCAAAGACATGTAGAACAATACATTTATAGAAAAATTTATATAGAAATGTAGTTTAAAAAAAAAAAATTACAACAGAAAGTGAAAAATGGAATTTTTTGGCAAAAATTTCGGTCATTTTTGATTAATAGCAAAAAAAGTAAAAATGTCAGCAGCAATGAAATACCACCAAATGAAAGCTCTATTAGTGAGAAGAAAAGGAGGTAAAATTCATTTGGGTGGTAAGTTGTATGACGGAGCAATAAACGGTGAAAGTAGCGTAGTGCAGAATTGTAAAAATTGGCCTGGTCATTAAGGGTGTTTAAGCTAGGGGGACTGAAGTGGTTAAAGGGGTTATCAAATGCAAAAAAAAGCCCTCCCTTATGGCGGGCCTCTCACATTGAATATATTTACCCCGCTTCATGCTACGGACACAGCTCTTTGTCCCTGCACCGCCACTGCAGCTTCTCCCCGTGTGTGGATGAAAATATCCGGTGTCGGAGGGAAGCAGCAAACGGCAGGTGGGGACGACCTCCCTAGCGTCACCCGCGATACTAAGGAGGCTTGTCCCCGTCTGCTATTAGCTGGTCCCCCCCCTCCCGACACCGGATGTTTTTATCCGCGACGGTGCGGGAACCAGGTGTGGCGCAGGGAGCTCGGATCCGGCTAAGTATATTCAGCGTAGGGAGCCCAGCATATGGGAGGGATTTTATTAGGATTGGTTAACTCCTTTAATTACCTGCCTTTGAAGCCATCCAAGCTCTGCTATGCCTTTTTTGTGCGCTGATGACAAAATCGTACACAATACTGAATTTGCGGTTTGGCAGTGATTTAAAAATGGAAAGAAAAATGTTCTTGTCATGGTTATCTATGCCTCTTTTGATGCACCCCATGATTAGCCTTCACAGCAGCTGCCTGACACTGGTTTCTACAGCTAAGTTTTCTGTCAATTAAAATTCTTTTCCATGTCAATTTTACTCCGTATTTTCTCATTCAGTATGCACTGGTGACATGTATTTTTCCTTCTAATGTGCATACCGTTATATATTTATCAGTCAAAATTAGTTTGCCACGTCACTGCTGAAAACACCAGATGCACCCACAGCAGTATACTGTCCTTGTTGGTGCTAATTACTTTACACAGGGAGCAAACATACTCTGGGTTGATTGCAGCTCCATTGGATGCATGGAAGTATACAGAAAATGATTGGTTGCAAGTGAACATTGTTAGGTGTGTAGGAAAGAAACTGCAAAAAAAAACTTCACATACCTATACTTTTGTTCTCCCAAGCAATCTGTCTTGTAAGGTGTATTGCTTGTGCACACTGAAGACATCGTGTAGGTACGCATAATACGTTTTTGGGTTCAATGTGAAATTCTGAATTTTGACTGGAGGTACACTGTAGTGATTCAGCACAGCAACATCTCCCAGTGGTGAGAGGAGATAAAACTGTCCTCGCCAAGAGAACTATGCAATAACATGAACATGTTCTCATGTGTCTCAGCAATCCATTCCTGTATAACGCTGACGCTAGTACTTTTCTAAGTATATGAGATTATGATATTCATTTTACAATTATTGAATAATAATAAAATAAGAATTTGCATAATGCTGTTCTGGATCCCAGCCACCATTCCTTTCACAATATTTCAGCTATGTATATTTTAAATGCTTGTGTGTGCATCAGACTGTAATGAAGTTCTTATCACCATGTATTTCTGCACAATTAGCTCAGTGAATGCATTGCTAATCAGATTTCACGACATTTACGGAATGAGTATTAAGATTCCCAAAAGATCACACAGTACATTTTGGCTAGACGGTAATGACAAAATCATGAATAGGTGACAAACCACTGTTGTCCCTTTCTATCAGGTGTATGATCACCAAGCTAGACTGAATATAATGCATTCTGACTAAATGAAATATAATTGCAACCAAGAAAGCTAAATGTAAGTTCTTTTACTCTATTGTCCTTAATCACTGAGAGATTTCATTAGCTTGCATGCATTGTCTACAATTTCACAAAAATTCGTTTGCCCAAAAAATCAGTTTTAGCTATTCATTTCAGACAAATCTTGCAAAATGGCGCCTGACAGTTTACTGTGAAAATGCAAGGGAAACAGGGCAGGGAGGATGAAAATGGAGGTCACATGACCCTGGGAAGGAGGGGAACTTGTTCACAGCCACCCTGATTGCCTGACATATAGCCTGTGAGACAACCAGGGGCAGAATTTTGGCAGTTGCTATAGGTAAAGCCTACCATATTAGTGCATTGCAGGGATAGTTTAAGAATATATTTAGTTAGGTAGATTGAATTAAAAGATAGAAAAAACAGGGTTTTGTCAGGGAGGAAAAGCATTGGGTGAGAGTTCTGTACAGTATGTGTGTTTTACAGTGAGCTGCTGTCAAGTGGAAAATTTCAAGTAATGAATCATAAAACTCATGCAGTGCCTGCAGAAACATATTTTTTATGTGCATACGATTAAGCTAAAGCTTCTACAGTTCAAAAGTAGGGATGAGCGAACCCGAACTGTGTAGTTCAGGTTCGTACCGAATTTTGGGGTGTTCGGGACCCGGACATTTTCAAAAAAGTTTGGGTTCGGATTTGTTGTTTGGTGATTTCTTCCCACTTTCTGAAGGGCTGCACAGCAGCCAATCAGCTAGCGTTTTACTTCTTGCCCTAAGAAGCCATCACAGCCATGCCTACTAATGGCATGGCTGTGATTGGCCAAGTGCAGCATGTGACCCAGCCTCTATTTAAGCTGGAGTCACATAGTGCTGCATGTCATTCTGCTCTGATTAGTGTAGGGTTAGGATGCAGCTGCTGTGAGGACGATATTAGGCAGGGAAAACTCAGCAAAAACACTTAATTAAGTGATCAATCTACAGCTGTGAATCATTCAACTTCTGCTAGTTAATTGCTCACTGGTTCTTAGGCTGCACAGAGCGTTTTTCTGTCACTTTCTTCTGGGGTGATAGGTGGCCATTTTGTGTCTTGTGGTGCACCAGCACAATCTGCCACCAAGTCCATCAATCCATCAATAATATTTTTTTTTTTTTTGCTATATCCTATATCAGGGGCTTGGCTGTGCTTATTGTCAACCTTTGAAACTCAGGATAGAAATTTCTATATTTTATTGAGGGGTAAATTCGAATGCCAAAATTGCAATACTGTAAATCTATTGTTCCAGCTGTGGCTGGCCAAGTTTAATAGTGTCCGGCAAAGGATAGATTTTTTTCTGGGGTAAAATTCAGTTGCAAAAATAGAAATACCGTAAATCCGGTGTTCCAGCTGTGAGTGGACAAGTTTCATAGTGTCCGTCAAAGGATATATTATTTTCTGGGGGGAAATTCAGTTGCAAAAATAGAAATACCATAAATCTGGTGTTCCAGCAGTGGCTGGCCAAGTTTAATAGTGTCCGGCAAAGGATATATTTTGTTCTGGGGTGAAATATAATAGCCAAAATAGCAATCCCCTAAATCTGGTGTCCCAGCAGAGGCTGGCCAAGTTTAATAGTACCTGGCAAAGGATAGATAATTTTCTGGAGTGAAATTAAATTGCCAAAATAGCAATCCCCTAAATCTGGTGTCCCAGCAGTGGCTGGCCAAGTTCAATAGTGTCCGGCAAAGGATATTTTTTTTCTGGGGTGAAATGCAGTTGCAAAAATAGAAATACCGTAAATCTGGTGTTCCAGCTGTGTCTGGACAAGTTTCGTAGTGTCCGTCAAAGGATATATTATTTTCTGCGGTGAAATGCAGTTGCAAAAATAGAAATACCTTAAGTCTGGTGTTCCAGCTGTTGCAGGCCAAGTGTAAATCTGTCCGTAAAAGGGTATATTACACTCAGCGTGCATCTCCAAGTGTATTTCTTTCCGTTAACCACTTCAGCTCCCCTAGCTTAAACACTCTTAATGACCAGGCCACTTTTTACAATTCTGCACTACACTATTTTCACTGTTTATTGCTCGGTCATGCAACTTAACACCCAAATGAATTTTACCTCCATTTCTTCTCACTAATAGAGCTTTCATTTGGTGGTATTTCATTGTTGCTGACATTTTTACTTTTTTTGCTATTAATAAAAATTTAACGACATTTTTGCAAAAAAATGACATTTTTCAATTTCTGTTGTAAAGTTTTTTAAAAAAGCTACATTTCTATATAAATGTTTCTATAAATTTATTGTTCTAAATGTCTTTGATAAAAAAAATCCAATAAGTGTATGTTTATTGGTTTGGGTAAAAGTTATAGCGTTTACAAACTATGGTGCAAAAAAGTGAATTTCTGCATTTTGAAGCAGCTCTGACTTTCTGAGCACCTGTCATGTTTCTTCAGGTGCTAGAATTTCAGGATAGTATAAATACCCCCCAAATGACACCATTTTAGAAAGAAGACACCCCAAAGTATTCGCGGAGAGGCATGGTGAGTTCATGTATCGTTTAATTTTTTTTCACTAGTTAGCGGAAAATGACACTTTCTGAGGAAATAAAAAATATATAAAGTTTCCATTTCTGCTAACTTCTGGCAAAAAAAAAAAAAAATCTCCCACGGACTCACTATGCCCCTCAGTGAATACCTTTGGGTGTCTACTTTCCGAAATGGGGTCATTTGTGGGGTGTGTTTACTGTTCTGGCATTTTGGACGGGGCTAAATTGTGAGCATCCCTGTAAAACTTAAGTACTCGTTGGAATTTGGGCCCCTTTGCGCACCCAGGCTGCAAAAAAGTGTCACTCATGTGGAATCGCCGTACTCAGGAGAAGTAGGGCAATGTGTTTTGGGGTGTATTTTTACATATACCCATGTTGGGTGAGAGAAATATCTCACACCCAGCATGAGTATATGTAAAAATACACCCAAAAACACATTTCCCAACTTCTCCTGAGTACGGCGATACCACGTGTGACACTTTTTTGCAGCCAAGATGTGCAAAGGGGCCCAAATTCCAATGAGTACCTTTAGGATTTCACAGGGCATTTTTACGCATTTGGATTCTCACGCTTTAGGACCCCTAAAATGCCAGGGCAGTATAAATACCCCACATGTGACCCCATTGTGGAAAGAAGACACCTCAAGGTATTCCATGAGGGGCATGGTGAGTTCACAGAAAAAAAAAATTTGGGCACAAGTTAGCGGAAATTGATATATATATATTTTTTTTTACAAAGTCTCATATTTCCACTAACTTGTGACAAAAATAAAATTTTACATGAACTCACCATACCCCTCACAGAATACCTTGGGGTGTCTTCTTTCTAAAATGGGGACATATGTGAGATGTTTGTACTGCTCTGGCATTTGAGGGTCTCCGCAATCATTACACGTATGGCTAGCATTAGGAGTTTCTGCTATTCTCCTTATATTGAGCATAAGGGTAATGAGATTTTTTTTTTCCGTTCAGCCTCTGGGCTGAAATAAATAAATAAAGGAACGGCACAGATTTTTTCATTCGCATCGATCAATGTGGATGAAAAAATCTATGCCAAAATCAGTGACTGCGGTGCGGTGGGCTGGGCGCTAGCTACCTAACAAGTAGCTAACTAACTGGCGGTGATAAGGGACCCTTAGGCCCCATTCACACGTCCGCAATTCTGTGAATAGAGCCTTAAAGGGGGTGATCAGTGACAGGGGGGTGATCATGGAGTCTAGATGGGGTGATCAGGAGTTAACAAGGAGTTAATAAGTGACAGGGGGGCGGGGGGGTGTAGTGTGGTGCTTGGTGCTACTTTACATAGCTACCTGGTCCTCTGGTGGTCGATCCCAGCAAATGGGTCCACCAGAGGACCAGGTAGCAGGTATATCAGACACTGTTAACAAAACAGCATCTGATATACCTCTTTGATGCGATTTATTTTGCATCTACAGCCTGCCAGCGATTGATCATCGTTGGCAGTCTGCAGTATAACTTGCGATCTTTGAGCTGCTGTGAACGCGTGCGTGCGCGTTCACAGCAAATCTCGGCTCTCGCGAGATGACGCGCCGACGCGTCAAGGAGGAACTAACCTGCCGCCGCCTGGACGCATCCCTGTGTTAGGCGGTCGGCAGGTGGTTAAAGAGTATTTTACACAAAGTGTTAAAATACAAGTGCTGAAAGCATAATCCTATATTTTTTTTCTCAGGCTACTGTGCATCTCCAGATGTAAATCTGTCCATAAAAGGATACCTTTCCTCCAGGGTCTAAATACTAGGCCTACAATTGATATTCCCCCAAATCTGTGGTTACTGCTGTGCCTGGATTAGTGTAATATGGTACATTAATAGATAGCCAGATAGTGTTAGGTGCTTGTAAAAAAAGGCCTGAATTTGAATTCAATACATTGGGCCAAATAATTATTTTCTTATTGTGGTGAACGGTAACAATGATGAAAACATCTAGTAAGGGACGCGGAAGCGGACATGGTCGTGGTTTTGTTAGTGGACCCTCTGGTGCTGGGAGAGGACGTGGCCGTTCTGCCACAGCCACACGTCCTAGTTAACCAACTACCTCAGGTTCCAGTACCCGCCAGAATTTACAGCGATATTTGGTGGGGTCCAATGCTGTTCTAAGGAAGGTAAGGCCTGAGCAAGTACAGGCGCTAGTCAATTGGGTGGCCGACAGTGAATCCAGCACGTTCACAACATTATCTCCCACCCAGTCTTCTGCAGAAAGCGCACAGGTGGCGCCTGAAAACCAAGCCCATCAGTCTGTCACATCACCCCCATGCATATCAGGGAAAGTGTCTGAGCCTCAAGTTATGCAGCAGTCTCTTATGCTGTTTAAAGACTCTGCTGGCAGGGTTTCCCAAGGGAATCCACCTAGTCCTTCCCCAGTGGTGGAAGACATAGAATGCACTGACGCACAACCACTTATGTTTCCTAATGATGAGGACATGGGAATACCACCTCATCAGAGTCCGCACATCTCTGCTGATGATGACGAAAGACAGGTGCCAACTGATGCGTCTTTAAGCAGTGTCCATACCGAACAGGAGGTCAGGGAGGAGGACTGTGTGGAAGACGATGCAGGGGACGATGAGGTCCTAGACCCCAGGTGGAATGAAGGTCATGCCACTGACTTTCATAGTTCAGAGGAAGAGGCAGTGGTTAGACCGAGCCAACAGCATAGCAAAAGAGGGAGCAGGGGACAAAAGCAGAACAGCCGCCACCAAGAGAGTTTGCCTGCTACTGGCCACCGCCACCAGGGACCAAGCACCCCAAAGGCAGCTGCAAGGAGTTCCCTGGCATGGCACTTCTTTAAACAATGTGCTGACGACAAGACCCGAGTGGTTTGCACGCTGTGCCATCAGAGCATGAAGCGAGGCATTAACGTTCTGAACCTTAGCACAACCTGCATGACCAGGTATCTACATGCAAAGCCTGAACTGCAGTAGAGTAAACACCTTAGAATCAAGGAACTCACTCAGACTCCCGCTGCTCCCTCTTCTGCTGCTGCCTCGGCCTCTTCCTCCGCCTCGGGAGGAATGTTGGCACCTGCTGCCCACCAAACAGAGGATGTGCCACCAACACCTCCACCTCCGTCACCAAGCATCTCCACCATGTCACACGGCAGCGTTCAGCTCTCCATCTCACAAACCTTGGAGAGAAAGCGTAAATTCCCAACTACCCACCCTCGAGCCCTGGACATGAATGCCAGCATTTCTAAACTACTGGCCTTTGAAATGCTGTCATTCAGGCTGGTGGACACAGACAGCTTTAAACAGCTGATGGTGATGGCTGTCCCACAGTATGTTGTTCCCAGCCGCCACTACTTCTCCAAGAGAGCCGTGCCTTCCCTGCACAACCAAGTATCCGATAAAATCAAGTTTGCACTGCGCAACGCCATCTGTGGCAAGGTCCACCTAGCCACAGATACGTGGACCAGTAAGCACGGCCAGGGACGCTATATCTCCCTAACTGCACACTGGGTAAATGTAGTGGCGGCTGGGCCCCAGGCGGAGAGTTCTTTGGCGCACATCCTTCTGTCGCCAAGGATCGCAGGGCATCATTCTTTGCCTCCTGTAGCCTCCTCCTCCTACTCTGCTTCCTCCTCCTCTTCTTCCACCCGCTCAACCAGTCAGCCACACACCTTCACCGACAACTTCAGCACAGCCTGGAGTAAATGTCAGCAGGCCGTTCTGAGACTCATATGTTTGGGGGACAGGCCCCATACCACGCAGGATTTGTGGCGGGGTATTGAACAACAGACCGACGAGAGGTTTCTGCCGGTGGGCCTCAAGCCCGGCCTGGTGGTGTGCGATAATGGGCGAAATCTCGTCGCAGCTCTGGGACTAGCCGGTTTGACGCACATCCCTTGCCTGGCGCATGTGCTGAATTTGGTGGTGCAGAAGTTCATTTTCAACTACCCCGACATGTCAGAGCTGCTGCCTAAAGTGCGGGCCATCTGTGCGTGCTTCCAGCGTTCACATCCTGCCGCTGCTCGACTGTCTGCGCTACAGCGTAATTTCGGCCTTCCTGCTCACCACCTCATATGCGACGTGCCCACCAGGTGGAACTCCACCTTGCACATGCTGGAGAGGCTGTGCGAGCAGCAGCAGGCCATAGTGAAGTTTGAGCTGCAGCACGTACGGGTCAGTCACACTGCGGAACAGCAGGACTCCTCCACCAATGACTGGGCCTCCATGAGAGACCTGTGTGCCCTGTTGCGCTGTTTAGAGTACTCCACCAACATGGCCAGTGGCGATGACGCCGTTATCAACGTTACAATACCACTTCTATGTCTCCTTGAGAAAACACTTAGGGCGGTGATGGAAGAGGAGGCGTCCCAGGAGAAGGAGAAGGAGGAAGAGGGATAATTTTTAGCACTTTCAGGCCAGTCGCTTAGAAGTGGCTCAGAGGCAGAGGCCAGGTACAAATGTGGCCAGCCAGGGCCCACTACTGGAGGATGAGGAGGATGAGGAGGAGGTGGAGGAGGATGAGGATGAAGCATGTTCACAGTGTTCAACATGTGGCTGGGGGGAAATAGGACGATGACGATACGCCTCCTACAGAGGACAGCTTGTCCTTTCCTCTGGGAAGCCTGGCACACTTGAGCGACTACATGCTGCAGTGCCTGCGCAACAACAGCAGAGTTGCCCACATTTTAACGTGTGCGGGCTACTGAGTTGCCACCCTGCTGGATCCCCGGTACAAAGACAATGTGCCCACCTTACTTCCTGCACTGAAACGTGATAGGAAGATGCGCGAGTACAATCGCACGCTGGTAGACGCGCTACTGAGAGCATTCCCAAATGTCACAGGGGAACAAGTGGAAGCCCAAGGCGAAGGCAGAGGAGGAGCAAGAGGTCGCCAATGCAGCTGTGTCACGGCCAGCTCCTCTGAGGGCAGGGTTAGCATGGCAGAGATGTGGAAAAGTTTTGTCACCACGCCACAGCTAACTGCACCACCGCCTGATACGGAACGTGTTAGCAGGAGGCAGCATTTCACTAACATGGTGGAACAGTACGTGTGCACACCCCTCCACTGATGGTTCGGCCCCATTCAACATGTGGGTCTCCAAATTGTCCACGTGGCTAGAGCTAGCCTTTTATACCTTGGAGGTGCTGGCCTGCCCGACGGCCAGCGTTTTGTCTAAACGTGTATTCAGCACGGCAAGTGACGTCATTACTGACAAACGCAGCCGCTTGTCCACAGCCAACGTGGACAAGCTGACGTTCATAAAAATGAACCAGGCATGGATCCCACAGGACCTGTCCATCCCTTGTGCAGAATAGACATTTATAACTACCTCCCCTTAACCATATATTCTTGTACTCCAGGGCACTTCTTTATTGAATCCTCTTTTTTTAATTTTACCATTATTTTGCGGGGCAACCCAACGTTAAATGAACCTCTCCTCCGTCTGGGTGTCAGGGGCCTAAATATCTGAAAGTGGCCTTCTCCATTGGTGGATCACGTGAAGCCTGATTCCCTGCTTTGGGACCTCTCTCCTCGGTCTGGGTGCTGGGGCCTAAATAACTAAAATTGGCCTTCTCCGTTGGTGGGTGACATGATGCCTCTTTTGCTGCTATGGGACCTCTCTCCTCTGTCTGGGTGTAAGGGGGCCTCAATTTCACGTACTTGCTTGCTGTCTTGGTGGCAGACATTTAACACTTTTTACTGTCTAATGACCGCCCCATTGTCTGGGTGTAAGGGGGCCTCAATTTCACGTACTTGATTGCTGTCTTGGGGCAGACATTTAACACTTTTTACTGTCTAATGACCGCTCGATTGTCTGGGTGTCAGAGGCCTATATGTCGTTTAATTGCTTGCTGTCTGGGTGAGAGATATTAAACTCTTTTTACTGTCAAATTGCCTCTCCTCTGTCTGGGTGTCAGGAGCCTACATAAATGATAATGGCCTGTTCCATTGCAGGTTGACCTGAGGCCTGTGTTGCTGTTATGGGACCGCTCTCCTCTTTACGGGTGCCATGGCCCTGAGTCTGTGAATGAGGCCTGTGGCACTGCAGGCAGACATGAATCCTTTTTGGCTGTGATGAGAACATCAACTCCCATAGCATTCCCACCTGATGCCACCCCAACCTCCTATTCCACATCCTCCTCCTCCAAGTTGCCAATTGATATTGGTTAATTTTTATCTATTTTATTTTATCTTAAGTCATTTCCCTATCCACATTTGTTTGCAGGGGATTTACATACATTTTGCTGCCTTTTGCCGCCCTCTAGCCCTTTCCTGGGATATTTTACAGCCATTTTAGTGCCCAAAAGTTCGGGTTTCCATTGACTTCAATGGGGTTCGGGGTGAATTTCGGGTCGAGTTCGGTTCCCGAACCTGAACATTTTTGGGCAGTTCGGCCTAACTTCTCGAACCCGAACATCCAGGTGTTCGCTCAACTCTATTCAAAAGTGCTTTATAGGCTTATTCCTAGCACCCCAGCAGCATAGTTGGAAACACTACACAATTGGGCCTTTTTCTTTCTAAAAAAACATTTTCTATTTTGCTATAATTTATAATTAAGCATTTCAGCGCATTTTTGAACACTGTGGTAAGGTGCAGGGTGCCGTCGTGGATGGCAGGTATGTGTCACCGAGGTTCATAGCCTCGGTGAGGTAAGAGCCCGTTTTTGTTGATGTCAGCAGCAGCTAGTGCTACTGACAGAGTTTAAATAGCATGGCTGCAAAGCCGATCCGGGCCGGCTCTTACCGGGAGCAGCTAAAGTGTAGGGTGGGTGGCTGCTCCCCACGACCCAGTCCTGGTTTTGGGCTGGGTTTAAAAGCTCAGCCAGCTCAGCAGCTGGAGGCTGTGATTATCCTGGAGCTGCTAACAGGGCTGAGGAGTTCTCTGTCCTGGAGGAAAGAGCTCAGCAAGGAGGTGTTTTGTTCCTGGCTACCTGAAGCTGGATTCTCCTGCGGCTGGGCCGACAGCGTGGTGCGAACCTGCACCTACACCTCCCAGGTGACTGAACCTGTGTTGGCCTGTTTTTGTTTTGCCACGTTATTTCCGTTGTGTGTGAACTGTCACCAAAGAGACTGTTTTTCATTTATGGTGTGCAAGTGTGAATAAAACACTGTTTGTTGCACAATCTGGACTCCTTGTTTTGCCTCTAAACTGCACCCGCACCGCTGTCTACCAGAGCGACTCCCCACAACACTAATACTAGATTGCTTGTAAAAAGGGATATTTAATTGCACTTTTTTATTACTTCAAAAATTGCTGCAAAATTACTACCATTTCTAATTAAGCATTTCAGCGCATTTCACTGCATCAACTTGCTCATGTGACATCACAGCCCATGCTGTACATGTAAAGTGCGATTAAGCAGGTACAGTAGCAGCTGCAGGTGCCCGGCAGTTACTAACTGCTAGGACCCTGCTCCATCAGTCAGCATTCCTGAAAACCCAGATGCCAGTGGATTAAACCCTTAGATGCCATAGTTAATGCTGATGGTCGGGTTTACAGAGGAAGGGAGCTCCCTCTTTCCACACATCAACTCCCCATGATGTGACAGTTTTAATGCAATGCAATACAATACAGCATGTATTGCACTGCATTGAAAAAGGATCAGACCCTTAAAAGTGGGATAAAAATAAAAAAAGTTAAGTGTTTTATAAAAATCAAAAAAATCAAACTTTCAAGTAAAAAAAATGCCCCCATTGCCCTCATCAGCCTATTTCCAAAATATAACATGATCTACTCCATCAGGTGAACATCGTAAAAAAACAATTAAAAAAACTGTGCCAGATCAGCCACTTTTTGTCATCTGACCTCACAAAAAGCATAATATTGAATGATCAAAAAGTCATGTTTATCCCAAAATGATTTAAATAAAATTCCACCTCATCAAAACAAGCCCTCATATTAGACCATTGCCAATAAAAAATGGTGACAAAAAACATTTTTTTCAAAAATGCTTTTATTGTGTAAAACTACTAAAAAATAAAGAAATACAAATTTGCCATATTAAGTATTTCTGCATCTGCAAAGACCTCTTTGAAAATATCCCATTGTGATAGATGGCACAAGCTGGGCACAACATCTTGGGGACTGACATGCCATATCTGTAGAAAACATGCAATTTTCATTTTGGATGGTCATTCATTTTTGCAAAACATCTGTGGAGTCAAAATGCTCACTATACCCCTTGATAAATAACTTGAGGGGTTTATTTTCCAAAATGGGGTAGCTTATTAGGGGTTGCCACTGTATGGCTACCTCAGGAGCTCTGAAAATGAATAGTGTCCTACTAGTCACGCAAAATCAGGGCTCCAAAAGCTAAATGGCTTTCCTTTCCTTCTGAGCTCTGCTGTCTGCCCATACAGTAGCTTATGTCCACAATAATGGCATTTCCATACCCAGTAGAAGCCACCTAGCAATTCAAGAAAACCAGCTGGGCCCGAAATGTTGGCCACTGATATGCCATATCTGTGGAAAACCTGCAATTTTCTTTTTGCACAATCTGCTGCACAATACAACTGTAAAATAAATTAGGCCTCAAATGAGCATGGTGTTCTTTTAAATCTAAGACCCCTCACACATTCAAGCAAAAGAATAATAGGGACAAAAAAGGGGTGTTTCTAAAACCAGGAAACACAGCTTAGTAAGGGCTTTACTTTTCATATTGGCAGTGGCACAACATATTTATCTGGCATATCTGTGGCAGAATTGCAATTTACGCTTTACACCATCTGCTTTACATTTTTTTTTTTGCAAAACACCTGTGGGGTCAAAATGCTCATTACATTGATACATTTTGTGAGTGGTTTTATTTCTAAATGGTTCACTTTTTTGGGGTTTCTTTTTCTATTTAACCTCATTGCTACTGCTATTGTCAGCCAGGGCTGTATAAATTACCAAACTAGGCTTCAAATGCACATGGTGCACTTTCTCTTCTGAACCCTCCAGTGTATGCAAACAGAAGTTTACAACCACATATGGGGTGTTTTTCTCCCTGTTATCCCTTGTGAAAATGAAAATCTGGGGCAAAGCAACATTTTATGGGAAAAAAGTTAATTTAATTTCATTTTCACTGCCAAGTTTTTCATTATGGAAGCACTGTGCTGTGACCTTCACACAGTGTATGGTAGTAGGTGTGCTCTGTGACCTCATGCTGTGCTATGTCTGGGAACAGCAGAAAGAGAGCTGGATTTCAAGAATTTTCGACGGTGTCCGGAAAAGAAGAGGTGAGTTGATTAAATTTTTTTGTCTGATCTGAGGCTTGATTAACATTGGGGGTCTGATCTGAGCTCTGACTAGGGGTCTGATTAACACTGGGGTCTAATCTGAGGTCTGTTTGGGGATCTGATTAACATTGATTGGGTCGGATCTGAGTTTTTTAGGAAGTTGAGCTGTGTTCTAATTAACATTATGGGTCTGATCTGGACTCTGATTGGGGGTCTGAGCTGGGGTTCAATTAACTTTTGGGGGTCTGAATAATATTGAGGGTCTGAGCTGAAGTCTGTTTAGGGGTTAGATTAACATTGGGGCTCTGAGTTAATATCTGATTAATATTGGGGTCTGAGTTGACATCTGATGAAACATTTTTTTCTTATTTTCCTCCCCTAAAACTTATTTGCGTCTTATGGGCAGGTGCATCTTATAGGGCAAAAAATATGGTACCAATTTAATTCACCGAATTGTACTACATTAATAGATCATCCAGTTTAATTTAAAGCATCTTGTTGTGTTAAAGGGGTTCTCCGGGCTTAATTATTATTATTTTTTTTTAATTAAAAGCTAACCTTTTAGGCTGATCGCTATGCTGTGCATGTCCCAGGAGACACTTTGGTCAGCAAACAGGGGGCACTGGATGTCAAACTGGGGGCACTGGATGGCACACAATGAGGGCACTGGATGGCACACAAGGGGGATTTGGATGGCAAACAAGAGGGCACTGGATGGCAAACATGGGGGTACTGGATGGCAGAAGGGGCACTGGAATGCACAATGGGGGCGCTGTGGACGTCACTGTTATGGGGGCACTGTGGACGTCACTGTTATGGGAGCGCTGTGGACGTCACTGTTATAGGGGCGCTGTGGACGTCACTGTTATGGGGGCGCTGTGGACGTCACTGTTATGGGGGCGCTGTGGACGTCACTGTTATGGGGACGCTGTGGACGTCACTGTTATGGGGGCGCTGTGGACGTCACTGTTATGGGGGCGCTGTGGACGTCACTGTTATGGGGGCGCTGTGGACGTCACTGTTATGGAGGCGCTGTGGACGTCACTGTTATGGGGGCGCTGTGGACGTCACTGTTATGGGGGCGCTGTGGACGTCACTGTTATGGGGGCGCTGTTGACGTCACTGTTATGGGGCGCTGTGGACGTCACTGTTATGGGGGCGCTGTGGACGTCACTGTTATGAGGGAGCTGTGGGCGTCACTGTTATGGGGGCGCTGTGGACGTCACTGTTATGGGGGCGCTGTGGACGTCACTGTTATGGGGGCGCTGTGGACGTCACTGTTATGGGGGCGCTGTGGACGTCACTGTTATGGGGGCGCTGTGGACGTCACTGTTATGGGGGCACTATGGATGTCATTGCTATGGGTGCTGAGTATAAGTGGTAGGGCTCGTGCACAGAACAGTTTCGGTTTTGTGGTCTGCAAGTTGCGGATCCACTAAATAAGGTTACTGTCCGTGTGCCATTCACATTTTTTTGCAGTCCCATTGAGCTCTTTGGGTTTTAGATCTGCATTATGAGGACCAGAATATGACATGTTCTATCTTTCGCAGAACTGACATACGGATGTGGAAAACACATGGACTTCATCAGTGTGTTTTTTACATCCATATGTCAGTTCCAGTAAAGACAGAACATATCCTATTCTGGTCTTTAAAATGAGGACCTCAAATCCATAGAACTCAATGGGACTGCAAAAAATGTGGATCACAAAATGGATACGGTTGTATGCATAAAGGTTTAGATACACAGCTCAGCAGGTTGTATGATACAAAATGGAATTAGATACACAGCTCGGCAGGCGGTATCATAGATAGATGGGATTAGATGTACACTTAAGCAGGCAGTACCGCACACAACAGGCTCTGTATCAGGCACACATGCATGTTAGGATTAGATACAGATGTGTTTGAACTTGCTTGCCGAATACAGCTGTTTATCACACTCTGGAGATGGTGAGGGAAGAGCCCATGGACGGTTAGTGATAAGTTTAGATACACAGCTCAGCAGGCTGTATCACAGGCTAGGATTAGGTACAGATATGTTTGGGTGTGCTTGCTGTTTCCAGCTGGTTATACAAAACAACTGAAAGGTGGCATGATGTTAGAACAGCAGGGTTTGCTCAACCCAAGATGCAGTTGTGCATATATATATACAGGGGAACAGATCCTGCACTTGAGGCTCGAGCACCATACCAAGGTTTCTCAAGTAGCTCGGGACCTAACACTCACCTAACTGTGCCATATGGGCAATATTAGGTGGGCAATATCAGGGGCCAGTGGGCTAAGTTACAGGAGTGTAAAGGCCGACTCGCAGCAACCTCCCCAGTTGCCTCCAGCATGTAGACATGCCTGCAATGGGAGGAGGGAGAGGATTGTGAGCCCCACCCAAGACTGGCTGATATGGCCCAGGCCTCACAGGTGCATCCTGTGGATGGAAAACAGGCTACATTTACATGGGAGTTTATACACCTCCAAAGAATTATATATAAAAAACAACTGAAAGGTGGCATGATGTTAGAACAGCAGGATGTGCTCAACTTAAGATGCAGTTGTGCATATATATATATATATATATATATATATATAGTAAAGAAATAATGCTGGCAGCACTACCAAAGGACGGGCGGGTGCTAAGCCTCAGGACTAGCGTGGGTCCCAAATATACAAAGAAGGAAAAGAGGCAGCACTTCCAAAAAATAAAACTGAAGATTTATTCAAACATGTGCATCCGCGACGTTTCGGCTCGTATCGCGAGCCTTTCTCAAGCAAATGTTAGGTGTCACAGTGAGGTATTTAACAGGTGTACAATTAATACATGATTATAACAATAAATCGTAACAGAAATAAAATAGATTACAAATACAATCATACACGTGATCATCAAGTAAAATCCTTCTCAAAAGTGCATCATACATAAAATTTGCATATATCAAATATGTGTAAAAACCATGCAAAATCAATTACTAGATAATTAGTGAACGATTACAGGTGTGAGCTTTATATAAGGAGGAGGTACCTTGATAAACTATTGACGTGCTAAGTGACTGGCATGATGGAAAGCTCCGCGTCCGACTGTACAAAGTGCGCATGACAGGAATTCCTGTGTAGCGCATCATGTGACACAACAGGAAACAGATATGCGGCCATATTGGATGAGGGCAATCGCCCAAAATTCTGCAATCTATATGCATAGATGAACAATAGTGCGTAAAACTTCATGCCAATGAATCCATGATACATGGAGGTGTGTATACACACCTGGGGTCAGGCGTCAAACATCCCTGTCAGTGTGGCCGAGGCACCGTCAATGTCCCGACCATACAACAGTATGCGGCGGCCGAATAGACCTTCCCTGTCAAGGGACATCCATCAGCTGCCACAAATATGGAATACAGCACCAATACCCCAATGAGGGATCTCCTCTTTATGGCAAAAGAAACACACTTAGTTCAAAATCACAATTCTGTGAATGAAACCAACATGGATAGCATTATACATAGATATTCACAGTATGTCCGCGGATCTCTTGCATAAGAATATAATAACCGTCACACGATAGTTTAAAATGGGGTCCTCCTCCTTTTCCATAATGTGTCTCTGTGAAGAAAATAAAATAAAATTAATATTACATACATATAACAACCTATTAACAGGGGGGAGGTACCAATACTGTAGGACATCAAGGATATCTCGATCCTTCAATAACCCCAATCCAAATCCACATTTAAACCATGTGGTTTCAACGTTTTTAATGTAATAATCCATTGTGTTTCCTTACGTTTCAATATGGCTGTTCTATTGCCACCGCGTCTCATTTGTGGTACATGGTCTATTAACCAACATCTTATATCTTGTTCCTTGTGCCCAACTCTGCAAAGTGTCTGGAAACCGGTAAATCCATTCGTTTCTTACGAATGGAGTTCCTATGGTTTCCAAGTCTTGTTTTGAAATCAGTTGTGGTTTCACCAACATATAATAATTTGCAAGGGCACATTAATATATATATGATGTACGAGGAATCGCAGGTCAAGTGAAAACGGATCGGAAATGTTTCACCTGTGCTGGGATGTGTGAAGGAGTTCCTAGATCTCAAAATATAACGGCAGTTTACACAACTGAGGCATGGAAAGCTACCAAGCCCCTGTTGTGTCAAAGTAGTCTGTCTCAGGACTTTAGAAGGTCCCACATCAGCCTTCACTAACCGATCCTTTAGATTTCTCCCTTTTCTGTATGAGAAAAGAGGGGTACTCTAAATTCAGGAACATTTCTTATTCCACCTGTTAAAGTATGCCAGTGTCGTTTTATAATTTGACTAATGTCAGTACTGTAGTCATTGTATGTGGAAATAAAAGGAATCCTTGTGGTATTATCCTGTCTGGGTCCCTCTCTAGATGGCAAGTCTAGTTTGTCACGATTTTCCTGCAACACTTTATAGGGATAACCCCTCTGGGTGAATTTAGTTACCATGTTATCAAGTGTTTTGTCCAAAGTCACTTGATTCGTGATAATCCGCTTAGCTCGCAAGAACTGAGAATATGGCAGACTTCTAATCATTTTTCTGGGATGACAGCTCTCAAATCTTAAGATTGTATTTCTGTCGGTGGGCTAAGTATACAACTCCGTAACTAGCTTCCCTTCAGATAGAATGACCAATGTATCAAGGAATTGTATATTACTGTTGGAAAAAACCAAAGTAAATTTCAAATTCATATGGATACTATTAAGATACATATGAAATGCTTCTAAATCATCAGATGTACCATTCCAGAGGAGGAAGACGTCATCTATGTACCGCCACCATTTAATCACTTTCGCGAAATGGTGGGATACATAGACAAAGTCCTCCTCCACTGTCCTCATATAAATATTTGCAAAGGTAGGGGCCACATTCGACCCCATGGCCACTCCCTTTGTTGCTTGTAGAAAGGTATCCTGGAACAAAAAATAATTCTGCTCCAGGATAATTTTAAGTAATGACAATAAGAAATGTGTACCCTCACTAGAAATAGTGGTAGACTCCAACATGCGTTTTACTGCTGCCATGCCTATATCATGATCAATACATGTATACAAAGAGGAGACATCCAATGAGGCTAGCAATATACCATCTGTACATTCTAACTCAATAGACCGTAACTGCTGAAGAAAATCACTGGTGTCACGGATATATGAAGTTGCGCCCGTTGCAAAACCGCGCAACACTCTATCCAAAAAGATAGCGATATGACTGAAGATAGATCCGAACCCGACACAATAGGTCTTCCTGGAGGGTCTATCAAAGATTTATGTATCTTTGGTAGAACATAAATCACAGGTGTAATAGGGTGTTCCACAACTAAATATTGTGCCAGGTCCGGGTCTATTACTCCAGCTAACAAGCCCTCAGTAATAACATCACTTATAGTCCTAGCAATATCGAATTTCGGATCACCTGATAATGGTAAGTACACCTCTCTTTCAGACAATTGTTTTTTATTTCGGCCAGATATTTGTTAGTGTCCATTATAACAAGTGCACCACCCTTGTCTGCTGGGATCATCCTGAATTTCCTTGAGAGCCACCACTTCCGTGGTTGTTAAATTTGGAAATTTCAAGGGTGATGCACTGTGTCTGGACTTCAATTCATCAATGTCTAATTTTACAGCCGTCACAAACGCATCAATAGCAGGTGCATTTGTGACCGGGGTAAAATTGCTCTTCTCATAGAGGTTAAACTTTCGCATATTGAACTCACTAATATCAGAACTGGTCCGAGTACTTTGACCAGAAAACCACATTTTAAGTTTAATGTTTCTAAAGAAAGCCTGTAAATCTGACTCCAATTGGAACCAATTAACGGGAGAACTGGGGCAAAAAGACAGGCCCTTACTTAACACACTCACTTGGGTTTGTGTCAGGCTTTTGGAGGATAAGTTCACCACAGTCATTTCTTCTTCAGTATGGCGGCTCTGTGTGTCATTCCTCTGGTTCGATTGTTGCGTGTTTTTGAATTGTCGTCGGTGTCGCCGTCCACCACGTCTAGTGGGTCGTTTTTTGTGGGTGTAGCAGTCCCTTCCCCTAAAAAAGAGGCATCACTGACTGGAGCATGTTGTATATTTTTGTTCTTCCTTTTTATATCCTTGATAAATGGTTTATTCCTGTCATCAGTTTGCCAGTTGTAAATGGCTCCTTTCTTATAGTCGTCCATGTCCCGTGACCATTTTATCCGCTTTCCTTCTTCTAATTCAGATTGTAGTGTAGATAAATTGTTGTTAATACTATGTGTAAATTTGTCCATCTCTTCAGTGGGTAATAAGTTATTTAAAGATTGTTCCACTGCGGCTATTTCTGCAGTCAAGCTCAACACTTCTTGTTGTAAAAATTGAATGTTCAATAACAAAAAGTCCATAGAGTATCGGTTAGACAAAAGTTCAAATTTTCTACAAAATTCACTATTGCCAGCAAACAGGTTTGGGCGTAACTGCGATCTCATACCTCTGGGTATACGTTCCACTTTATAATACTCTCCAAGGGTCACCATGTGTAGACGCAAAACAGTTGATCTTCGGGATAAATATTCGAATTTCCTTTTTAGTTCCTTGGTTGAAGGGTTATTGAGAAAGGCAGAATCTCCCTCTATGCCCCGCAGTATGGAATCCACCTCCTCCTGTGTAAAGGTGGAGCCACATGTTGGATCCATCTTCGTAAAGAGAAACGGAGGGAACTTGAAAAATGAAGTAAAATGAAAAAAATGTGTGCACGCCAAACCGCTTGTAATAGTAAATAAATAATGCTGGCAGCACTACCAAAGGACGGGCGGGTGCTAAGCCTCAGGACTAGCGTGGGTCCCAAATATACAAAGAAGGAAAAGAGGCAGCACTTCCAAAAAATAAAACTGAAGATTTATTCAAACATGTGCATCCGCGACGTTTCGGCTCGTATCGCGAGCCTTTCTCAAGCAAGTGTTAGGTGTCACAGTGAGGTATTTAACAGGTGTACAATTAATACATGATTATAACAATAAATCGTAACAGAAATAAAATAGATTACAAATACAATCATACACGTGATCATCAAGTAAAATCCTTCTCAAAAGTGCATCATACATAAAATTTGCATATATCAAATATGTGTAAAAACCGTGCAAAATCAATTACCTCACTGTGACACCTAACACTTGCTTGAGAAAGGCTCGCGATACGAGCCGAAACGTCGCGGATGCACATGTTTGAATAAATCTTCAGTTTTATTTTTTGGAAGTGCTGCCTCTTTTCCTTCTTTGTATATTTGGGACCCACGCTAGTCCTGAGGCTTAGCACCCGCCCGTCCTTTGGTAGTGCTGCCAGCATTATTTATTTACTATTACAAGCGGTTTGGCGTGCACACATTTTTTTCATTTTACTTCATTTTTCAAGTTCCCTCCGTTTCTCTTTACGAAGATGGATCCAACATGTGGCTCCACCTTTACACAGGAGGAGGTGGATTCCATACTGCGGGGCATAGAGGGAGATTCTGCCTTTCTCAATAACCCTTCAACCAAGGAACTAAAAGGAAATTCGAATATTTATCCCGAAGATCAACTGTTTTGCGTCTACACATGGTGACCCTTGGAGAGTATTATAAAGTGGAACGTATACCCAGAGGTATGAGATCGCAGTTACGCCCAAACCTGTTTGCTGGCAATAGTGAATTTTGTAGAAAATTTGAACTTTTGTCTAACCGATACTCTATGGACTTTTTGTTATTGAACATTCAATTTTTACAACAAGAAGTGTTGAGCTTGACTGCAGAAATAGCCGCAGTGGAACAATCTTTAAATAACTTATTACCCACTGAAGAGATTGACAAATTTACACATAGTATTAACAACAATTTATCTACACTACAATCTGAATTAGAAGAAGGAAAGCGGATAAAATGGTCACGGGACATGGACGACTATAAGAAAGGAGCCATTTACAACTGGCAAACTGATGACAGGAATAAACCATTTATCAAGGATATAAAAAGGAAGAACAAAAATATACAACATGCTCCAGTCAGTGATGCCTCTTTTTAGGGGAAGGGACTGCTACACCCACAAAAACGACCCACTAGACGTGGTGGACGGCGACACCGACGACAATTCAAAAACACGCAACAATCGAACCAGAGGAATGACACACAGAGCCGCCATACTGAAGAAGAAATGACTGTGGTGAACTTATCCTCCAAAAGCCTGACACAAACCCAAGTGAGTGTGTTAAGTAAGGGCCTGTCTTTTTGCCCCAGTTCTCCCGTTAATTGGTTCCAATTGGAGTCAGATTTACAGGCTTTCTTTAGAAACATTAAACTTAAAATGTGGTTTTCGGGTTAAAGTACTCGGACCAGTTCTGATATTAGTGAGTTCAATATGCGAAAGTTTAACCTCTATGAGAAGAGCAATTTTACCCCGGTCACAAATGCACCTGCTATTGATGCGTTTGTGACGGCTGTAAAATTAGACATTGATGAATTGAAGTCCAGACACAGTGCATCACCCTTGAAATTTCCAAATTTAACAACCACGGAAGTGGTGGCTCTCAAGGAAATTCAGGATGATCCCAGCAGACAAGGGTGGTGCACTTGTTATAATGGACACTAACAAATATCTGGCCGAAATAAAAAAACAATTGTCTGAAAGAGAGGTGTACTTACCATTATCAGGTGATCCGAAATTCGATATTGCTAGGACTATAAGTGATGTTATTACTGAGGGCTTGTTAGCTGGAGTAATAGACCCGGACCTGGCACAATATTTAGTTGTGGAACACCCTATTACACCTGTGATTTATGTTCTACCAAAGATACATAAATCTTTGATAGACCCTCCAGGAAGACCTATTGTGTCGGGTTCCGGATCTATCTTCAGTCATATCGCTATCTTTTTGGATAGAGTGTTGCGCGGTTTTGCAACGGGCGCAACTTCATATATCCGTGACACCAGTGATTTTCTTCAGCAGTTACGGTCTATTGAGTTAGAATGTACAGATGGTATATTGCTAGCCTCATTGGATGTCTCCTCTTTGTATACATGTATTGATCATGATATAGGCATGGCAGCAGTAAAACGCATGTTGGAGTCTACCACTATTTCTAGTGAGGGTACACATTTCTTATTGTCATTACTTAAAATTATCCTGGAGCAGAATTATTTTTTGTTCCAGGATACCTTCTACAAGCAACAAAGGGGAGTGGCCATGGGGTCGAATGTGGCCCCTACCTTTGCAAATATTTATATGAGGACAGTGGAGGAGGACTTTGTCTATGTATCCCACCATTTCGCGAAAGTGATTAAATGGTGGCGGTACATAGATGACGTCTTCCTCCTCTGGAATGGTACATCTGATGATTTAGAAGCATTTCATATGTATCTTAATAGTATCCATATGAATTTGAAATTTACTTTGGTTTTTTCCAACAGTAATATACAATTCCTTGATACATTGGTCATTCTATCTGAAGGGAAGCTAGTTACGGAGTTGTATACTTAGCCCACCGACAGAAATACAATCTTAAGATTTGAGAGCTGTCATCCCAGAAAAATGATTAGAAGTCTGCCGTATTCTCAGTTCTTGCGAGCTAAGCGGATTATCACGAATCAAGTGACTTTGGACAAAACACTTGATAACATGGTAACTAAATTCACCCAGAGGGGTTATCCCTATAAAGTGTTGCAGGAAAATCGTGACAAACTAGACTTGCCATCTAGAGAGGGACCCAGACAGGATAATACCACAAGGATTCCTTTTATTTCCACATACAATGACTACAGTACTGACATTAGTCAAATTATAAAACGACACTGGCATACTTTAACAGGTGGAATAAGAAATGTTCCTGAATTTAGAGTACCCCTCTTTTCTCATACAGAAAAGGGAGAAATCTAAAGGATCGGTTAGTGAAGGCTGATGTGGGACCTTCTAAAGTCCTGAGACAGACTACTTTGACACAACAGGGGCTTGGTAGCTTTCCATGCCTCAGTTGTGTAAACTGCCGTTATATTTTGAGATCTAGGAACTCCTTCACACATCCCAGCACAGGTGAAACATTTCCGATCCGTTTTCACTTGACCTGCGATTCCTCGTACATCATATATATATTAATGTGCCCTTGCAAATTATTATATGTTGGTGAAACCACAACTGATTTCAAAACAAGACTTGGAAACCATAGGAACTCCATTCGTAAGAAACGAATGGATTTACCGGTTTCCAGACACTTTGCAGAGTTGGGACACAAGGAACAAGATATAAGATGTTGGTTAATAGACCATGTACCACAAATGAGACGCGGTGGCAATAGAACAGCCATATTGAAACGTAAGGAAACACAATGGATTATTACGTTAAAAACGTTGAAACCACATGGTTTAAATGTGGATTTGGATTGGGGTTATTGAAGGATCGAGATATCCTTGATGTCCTACAGTATTGGTACCTCCCCTGTTAATAGGTTGTTATATGTATGTAATATTAATTTTATTTTATTTTCTTCACAGAGACACATTATGGAAAAGGAGGAGGACCCCATTTTAAACTATCGTGTGACGGTGACGGTTATTATATTCTTATGCAAGAGATCCGCGGACATACTGTGAATATCTATGTATAATGCTATCCATGTTGGTTTTATTCACAGAATTGTGATTTTGAACTAAGTGTGTTTCTTTTGCCATAAAGAGGAGATCCCTCATTGGGGTATTGGTGCTGTATTCCATATTTGTGGCAGCTGATGGATGTCCCTTGACAGGGGAGGTCTATTCGGCCGCCGCATACTGTTGTATGGTCGGGACATTGACGGTGCCTCGGCCACACTGACAGGGATGTTTGATGCCTGACCCCAGGTGTGTATACACACCTCCATGTATCATGGATTCATTGGCATGAAGTTTTACGCACTATTGTTCATCTATGCATATAGATTGCAGAATTTTGGGCGATTGCCCTCATCCAATATGGCCGCATATCTGTTTCCTGTTGTGTCACATGATGCGCTACACAGGAATTCCTGTCATGCGCACTTTGTACAGTCGGACGCGGAGCTTTCCATCATGCCAGTCACTTAGCACGTCAATAGTTTATCAAGGTACCTCCTCCTTATATAAAACTCACACCTGTAATCGTTCACTAATTATCTAGTAATTGATTTTGCACGGTTTTTACACATATTTGATATATGCAAATTTTATGTATGATGCACTTTTGAGAAGGATTTTACTTGATGATCACGTGTATGATTGTATTTGTAATCTATTTTATTTCTGTTACGATTTATTGTTATAATCATGTATTAATTGTACACCTGTTAAATACCTCACTGTGACACCTAACACTTGCTTGAGAAAGGCTCGCGATACGAGCCGAAACGTCGCGGATGCACATGTTTGAATAAATCTTCAGTTTTATTTTTTGGAAGTGCTGCCTCTTTTCCTTCTTTATATATATATATATATATATATATATATATATATATATATATATAGGGAACCAGATCCTGCACTTGTGGATCATTGCCAATGGCGATCCCCAGCAAAAATGCATACGGTGGAGGATGCCTGCAGCGGACCACAAGTACCACAATAGACATCCTACACAAGATGTGATAAACAATATAGCAATATGGCAATAACAAATGACAAGACAGGTGCACACTGCGGTCTTAGTAAGCCCTCAAACTCATGTTAAAATTCAGAGATTGGTCAAGATATCCTGCTGTGGAGGACATGTCTAAGCCCGAGCACCATGCCAAGGTTTCTTAAGTAGTTTGGGACCTAATACTCACCTACCTGTGCCGTATGGGCAATACCAGGGGCCAGTGGGCTAAATTAGAGGAGTGTAAAGGCCGACTCGCAGCAAACTCCCGACTCGCAGCAAACTGTTTATCACACTCTGTAGATGGTGAGGGAAGAACCTGTGGACCGTCACTAATGGGATTTAGACACTGAGTGCAGAAAGATGGACACAGGAGTTGTAGTGGGTGTAGCTGCTGCAGGCAGAGCAGTGTGGGGGGCATGTCCAGACTGTGACTCATCTCTGTGCAGTGCAGCCAGGCTTGTATATCAATAAAGGTATGTATTCAACAAAACAAGAAGGGAAGAAAGTTAACAGATCTGCCAGGATAATGTGATGTCTTCCATGGAGAAAGGAAAGCTCAGACATGAAAAACAGGTAATGAGGGCATATGTAGGCATGGTGAGGGGTGTTAGGAGCGCATAATAAGAATTTAGATTTTGGGACTGGACAACCTCTTTAACCCCTTAAGGGTCGGGTTAATTTTCACCTTAAGGACCAGGCCATTTTTTACAAATCTGACCAGTGGCACTTTACGTCTGAATAACTTTAAACGCTTTTACTTATATCCAGGCCATTCTGAGATTGTTTTTCATCACATATTGTACTTCCTGACACTGGTAAAATGGAGTTCAAAAATTCATTTTTATTTTTAAAAAAAATTAGCAAATTTTCCAAAAACCTGGTAAATTTCCAAGTTTCAATTTCTCTACTTCTATAATACATAGTAATACCTCCAACAATAATTATTACTTTACATTCCCCATATGTCTACTTCATGTTTGGATCATTTTAGGAATGCCATTTTATTTTTTGGGGACGTTACAAGGCTTAGAAGTAAATCTTGAAATTTTTCAGAAATTTTCCAAAGCCCACTTTTTAAGGACCAGTTCAGTTCTGAAGTCACTTTGTAAGGCTTATATAATAGAAACCACCCATAAATGACCCCATTCTAGAAACTAAGCCCCTCAAGGTATTCAAAACTGATTTTACAAATGTAGTTAAACCTTTAGTTGTTCCTCAAGAGTTAATGGCAAATGGAAATAAAATTTCTGAATTTCGATTTTTGGGCAAATTTTCCATTTCAATCAATTTTTTCCAATAACAAAGCAAGGAACAAAGCAAAGCAACCGTTTTTATTTTTTGTTATTTACATTGTTGATTTGACAGGTTTGATAGTGTGGTATTTCTGTAGAGCAGCTTGTTACAGACGTGACAATACCAAATAATACTACTTTTGGGGGGGGTTTGTTTCAGTTTTAAATAATAAAGCATTTTTGGAAAAAATTATTTTTTAGTGTCTCCACATTCTGAAAGCTATGTTTTATTTTTTGGGTGACTGTTGTAGGGGCTAATTTTTTGCGGGATGACATTTCAGTTTGATTGGCACTATCTTGGGGTGCATATGTCATTTTGATTGCTTGCTATCACACTTTTTGTGATATAAGTTGACAAATATGGCTTTTTACACCATATTTATATAAATTATTTTGCTGTGTTCACCTGAGGGGTTAGGTCATGTGTAATTTTTATAGAGAAGGTTTTTACAGATGCGGTGATACCTTATATGTATACTTTCTATTTATTTATTTAAGTTTTACACAATAATATCATTTTTGAAAAAAAAATCAGGTTTTAAAGTCTCCATAGTCTGAGAGCCATATTTTTTTTATTTTATTGGGCGATTGTGCTATGTAGGGGCTCATTTTTTGCGTGATGAGATGCCAGTTTGACTGGTACTATTTTGGGAGGCATAGGCCTTTTTGATTGCTTGGTATTACACTTTTTGTGATGTAAGGTAAAAAAAAAATAGCTTTTTTTACACCATTTTTTTTTTTTATGGTGTTCATCTGAGGGGTTAGGGCATGTGATATCTTAATAGAGAAGGCTCTTACGGACGCGGTGATACCAAATATGTGTAGTGTATTTTATTTTTACATTTTTATTCATTGATAAATTTGTGTTTTTATTTTTACTTTTTTCACTTTTTTTTTTTACATTTTATGGCCCAAACCCACTTGGTTCTTGAAGATCCAGTGGGTCTGATGTCTGTATAATACAGTACAGCACACTATATAGTGTACGGTACTGTATTTGTTATGTTACACAGTCTGATCAGACTTCTGCCTTTAGCAGAAGTCTGATCAGAGTTACCATTACCATGGCAAGCAGGATGCCTGTGAAGGCGTTATGTTGCCATGGTAGCCATAACCCGCTGCCAGAACAGAGCAGCAGGTGATCGGTAGGGAGGGGGGCCCCCTCCCTCTGCGATCCTATCTTGTCGGGTGGCTGCAAAGGCACCGCAGCCCCCGATGGGAGAGGGAGCTCTCTCCCTGTTAACCCCTTCCATACAGCGGTCCATACGGACCACGGCATGGAAGGGGTTTAACGGCTGACGTCTGCACCAACACAGATTTCAGCCGTTTATAGCAGAGTGTCAGCAATGTGCTGACACTCTGCTATACCAGTCGGCCACCAATGAATATTAGAGAGGAGGTTGGTGGGGAATTGAGAGCAGCTGGGGGAAGGGGGGCTTGGTTTAAAAATTAAACATTTGGGCATTTTGAAGTCAAGGACCGTGAGGATCAGTAACTGCCGAAAGCGCTGCAAACCGCAGGTCTGGATTGACCTGCAGTTTGCAGCGATCGCCGATATGGTTGGGTCACAGGATCCCCCTCGGCATTGTAACACGGTACCTGCTGAATGATTTCAGCAGGTACCTTGTTCGATCACCGCCCACCGAGCAGCGGTGATCGGAAATACACAGGACGTATCTGTACGTCCTGTGTCCTTAAGTACTAGGACATCAGGGCGTACCGGTACGTCCTGTGTCCCCAAAAGGTTAACACAATAAGCATTTTAGGGGGAAAAAATATATGTTTTAGTGTCTCCATAGTCTGAGAGCCATATTTTTTTTACTTTTTGGGCGATTGTCTCAAGTAGGAACTCATTTTTTGCGTGATGAGGTGCCGATTTGATTGGTACCATTTTGGCGTACATACGACTTTTTTGATCACTTTTATTACCTTTTTTGGGAAGTAATGTGGACAAAATTTCAATTTCATCATATTTTTTATTTTTTTTAATAGCGTTCACCGTGCGGGGAAAGTAACATGACTGTTTCATAGATCAGGTTATTACGGATGTGGTGATATCAAACATGTGTAGTGTATTTTTTTTTTTTTTTTCATTTTTATTCAGTGATAAATGTGTTTTTTTATTTTTACTTTTTTCACTTTTTTTTATATTTTTTTGACCCAGACCCACTTGGTTCTTGAAGATCCAGTGGGTCTGATGTCTGTATAATACAATACTGTACACTATATGGTGTACTTTACTCTATTTTCACTTTACACTTAGGCCCCTTTCACACGGGCGAGTTTTACGCGCGGGTGCAATGCGTGAGGAGGACGCATTGCACCCGCACTGAATCCGGACTCATTCATTTCTATGGGGCTGTGCACATGAGCGGTGATTTTCACGCATCACTTCTGCGTTGCGTGTATATCGCAGCATGCTCTATATTGTGCGTTTTTCACGCAACGTAGGCCCCATAGAAATGAATGGGGATCCGGGAAAATCGCAGGCATCCGCAAGCAAGTGCGATTTTCCAGCATGGTTGCTTAGCAACGGGACCAGATCTTTATTATTTTCCATTATAACATGGTTATAAGGGGAAATAATAGCATTCTTAATAAAGAATGCATAGTAAAATGAAGAGGAAGGGGTTAAAAATAATAAAAGTTAACTTACCTTAGCCACTTGATCGCGTAATTGCGATCTGTCCTCTCTTTCTCAGCATCAGCTAACAACTAAAGGACCTGTGATGACGTCACATCACATGGTTCAATCACATGGTCCATCTTACCATGGTGATGGACCATGTGATTGGACCATGTGATGTAATGTCATCACAGGTCCTTTAGTTGTTAGCTGATGCTGGGAAAGAGAGGAGAGATCGCAACTACGCGATCAAGTCGCTAAGGTAAGTTAACTTTTATTATTTTTAACCCCTTCCTCTTCATTTTAATATGCATTCTTTATTAAGAATGCTATTATTTCCCCTTACAACCATGTTATAAGGGAAAATAATCAATTCTCCAGAATACCCGAAACCGGACTTCAGTGATGAAGTCCGGCTTCGGGTCTGGGTACCAAACATGGCGATTTTTCTCACGCGCGTGCAAAACGCATTACAAAATCGTGGAAAAATCGCGCATATTCCCGCAACGCATTCGCCTCTTATCCGGGCGTCAAACATGACTCCCGTGTGAAAGAGGCCTTAGTCTGATCAGACTTCTGCCTTTAGCAGAAGTCTGATCAGACTTACCATTACCATGGCAAGCAGGACGGGCTCCTGCCTGGTGGTAATTGAGGTGCCCCTGATGTTAAATGTTTTGGCAGGGTGCAAGACAACAATGAATGAATGAAGTGGCTGATGGATGATGGAAGAGTCAGTAACCAGACCATTTGACATCACTAAATAAGTCTCTCCTTACCAAAGTGAAGAATAAGAGTAGTAGTACATCCAACAGTAACAAGGCACAGTCCCAAGAAGATAAAAGTGCAATTGTTCCCCAAACAGCAGTGTATGGGTGGCAGCAATGATGGAGATTAGTTAGATAGATAGATAGTTGTTGATTTAAATGATGAATTAGACCCATGGATACCAGAGATGCTCTAAATAAGTTGTACTGTATATACATTGTTAATATTTATTGTTAGATACAGTACTAAACATGTTTTCATTTGTAGAGCTACTGACACTGACAATTCTTCTTCTATGGGAAATGGATAAGGAAATCCTTTGAATGTAATGATTATGGAACACCGAGACCATTACAGCCTATATCCGCTATGTGTTTCAGTGATTGCTTTGGAAAAATAATTTTGTAAAGGTTCAGATTATAGTAAATAGGCAGTGAGATAGCATGGAATAACAAGCATCACATAGCAAGATAAGTGCATTGAAATGATGGAAGATGAGCACTGGCAGATGTGTCACCAATAAGAATGAAATGAAATATGCTTCCTAGTACCTGATCATCAGGAAGCAAAAACATTTTCCAGGTCAGTGATTATAGATGGCCTAAACATCACTACAAATATAATCTTACAAAATGTAACCAACAGTAGGTCAGTAATAGCCTCTACAGTCCAGTTCTCTATAACCCGCTGTGATAATGCTGATACATTGCACAAATAAGGAACAGCCCGCCGGCCGCATTGACTATAATGGGATCTGGCAGATTTTCGGACGCTGTTGTGCCACAAGTGTGGAAGAAGCCTACATTTATCATGTAGGTAATATTTGAAGTAAGTATTTCTTGAGTCTGCGTTAGAGTACTTTGCACCAAATTTGTCAAATGTCTCAAGTAATTATTAAATTTGGTGAATAGTTGACCCCTTTAAAACCCATTTTTCACCTTAACCCATTAAAACCCATTTTTCACCTTAACCCCTTAAGGACACATGACGTACCGGTACGTTATGGTGTCCTGGTACTCAAGGACACATGACATACCAGTACATCATCATGTGTACTACCGATCACCGCTGCTCGGCCGGTACCTTGTTAAATGCCGAGGGGGGTCCTGTGACCCCCCCCCCCCCACCGTATCGGCGATCGCTGCAAACCGCAGGTCAATTCAAACCTGCGGTTTGCAGCGCTTTCTGCCGTTTCTGATCTCAGAAACTCCAAAATTGTGATTTTTAACCCCCCTCCCCTGAATGATATTGTGCTGGCGGGCAGTGCAGGGGGGAGTGCGGGCGGTGCAGGCAGTGCGGGAGGTGGGCGCACTGCCTGCCTCCTCACTAATATTCCATCCATGGTGGCCTAGTGGGTATACCAGAGTGTCAGCACATTTGCTGACACTCTAGTATAAACGGCTGACATCTGTGATGTGATGTCAGCCTTTAACCCCTTCTATGCCGTGGTTCGTACGGACCGCTGTATGGAAGGGATTAACAGGGAGGGAGCTCCCTCCCTCTCCCATCGGGGGCTTCTGTGCTTTTGTAGCCACCTGACAGGATGGCATCAAAGAGGGAGGGGGCTCCCCTCCCTCCCCATCACCCGCTGCTCTGTTCTGGCAGTGGGTGATGGTTACTATGGCAACATGATGCCTTCACAGACATCCTGCTTGCCATGGTAATCGTAAGTCTGATCTGACTTCTGCTAAAGGCAGAAGTCTGATCAGACTTTCTAAAGTAAAAAGTACAGTACACTATATAGTATACTGTACTGTATTATACAGACATCAGACCCATAGGATCTTCAAGAACCAAGTGAGTCTGGGTAAAAAAAAAGTCGATAAATATTGTGAAAAAAGTAAAAATAAAAAACACATTTATCACTGAATAAAAATTAAAAAAATAAAACACTATGCATATTAGGCATTGCCGTGTCTGTAAAAATCTGCTCTATAAAAATATCACATGACTTAACCCCTCAGATGAACACCATAAATAAAAGGTGTAAAAAAGCAATTTTTTGTCACCTTACATCACAAAAAGTGTAATACCAAGCGATCAAAAAGGGATATGCCTCCCAATATAGTACCAAGCAAACTGCCATCTCATCCTGCAAAAAATAAGCCCCTATATAGCACAATCGCCCAAAAAAATAAAAAAAATATGGCTCTCAGACTATGGAGACAACAAAACATGATTTTTTCCCCCCTAAAATTCTGTTATTGTGTTAAAGTAAAATAAAAAAAAGTATACAAATTAGGTATTGCCATGTCCGTAAAATCCTGCTCTATAAAAATATCACATAATCTAACCCCTCAGGTATATAGCGTAAAACAAATTAAATATAAAGTGTAAAAAAATATTTTTTTGGTTACCTCACATCACTAAAAGTGTAATAGCAAGCGATCAAAAAGTTATATGCCTCCCAAAATAGTGCCAAACAAACCGTCATCTCATCCCACAAAAAATGATAACCTCCACAGGACAATCACCCGAAAAAATATGTCTCTCAGACTATGGAGACAATAAAACATGATTTTTTTTTTCAAAAAAGATATTATTGTGTAAAACTTAATAAAAAGTATACATATTAGGTATCGCTGTGTTAACAAGCGACCAAAATGTCATATGCAACCCAAGATAGTGCCAATCAAACCGACATCTCATCCTGCAAAAAACGAGCCCCTACATAAGACAGTCACCCAAAAAATAAAAAATAAATATGGCTTTCAGAATGTGGAGACCCTAAAAAAGCATTTTTTTTCAAAAATGCTTTATTATGTAAAACTGAAACAAAAAAAAACTAAAAGTAGTCATATTTGGTATTGTCGCGTCTATAACTACCCGCTCTACAGAAATAGCACATGATCTAACCTGTCAGATCAACGATGTAAATATAACAAAAAATAAAAACTGTCCCAAAACAGCTATATTTTTTGCAAATTTTCAATTTTAATCCATTTTTCCAGTAACAAAGCAAGGGTTAACAGCCGAACAAAACTCATTATTTATTGCCCTGATTCTGTAGTTTGCAGAAACACCCCATATGTGGTCGTAAACTGCTGTATGGCCACACATTTTGGGTGATTTTATTATGTAAATTTCACAAAGTGACTTCAGACCTGAACTGGTCCTTAAAGAGTGGGTTTTGGAAAATGTCTGAAAAATTTCAAGATTTTCTTCTAAACTTCCAAGCCTTGTAATGTCCCCAAAAAAAAAAAAAATGGCATTCCCAAAATGATCCAAACATGAAGTAGACATAATGGGAATGTAAAGTAATAACTATTTTTGGAGGTATTACTATGTATTATAGAAGCTTGGAAATGTGCAAATTTGTTGGCAAATTTGGTATTTTTTACAAATAAAAATGAGGTTTTTTTACTCCATTTTACCAGTGTCATGAAGTACAGTATGTGACGAAAAAACAATCTCAGAATGGCCTGGATCAGTAAAAGCGTTTAAAAGCTATTCTCACATAAAGTGACACTGGTCAGATTTGCAAAAAATGGCCTGGTTCTTAAGGTGAAATATGGCCGTGTCCATAAGGGGTTAAGGACCAGGCCATTTTTTGCGAATCTGAAATGTCACTTTTTGTGGTAATAACTTTAAAATGCTTTTACTTGTCCAAGCTATTCTGAGATTTTCTTATCACATATTGTACTTTATGACAGTGGTAAATTTGAGTCAAAATATTTCATTTTTATTTATAAAAAAATACCAAATTTACCATAAATTTGGAGAAAGTTGCAATTTTCAAAATTTCAATTTCTCTGCTGTTAAAACAGAAAGTGATACCTCCTAAAATAGTTATTACTTTACATTTCTCATATATCTACTTTATGTTTGGATCATTTTGTAAATGACATTTTCTTTTTTTGAGACGTTTGAAGGTTTAAAAGTTTAGAAGCAAATCTTAAAATTATTATTATTTTTTTAAGTTTTGTTGGTACTAGTTTAGGGTATATATGATTTTTGGTTGCTCTATATTACACTTTTTGTGAGGCAAGGTAACAAAAAATAGCTGTTTTGGCACCGTTTCTATTTTTTGTTATTTGCAATGTTCATCTGACAGGTTAGATCATGTGGTGTTTTTATAGAGCAGGTTGTTGTGGACACGACAATACCAAATATGAAAAAAAATATTTTTTGGTGTCTCCATATTCTGAAAGCCATAGTTTTTTTTTCATTTTTTGGGAGACTGTCTTATGTAGGCAAATGTGAGAGTGACGCTGGGTCGCACCTCCTCAACACTATGCTTTTGACTGTCTTATGTAGGGGTTCATTTTTTTCGGTATGAGATGACGGTTCGATTGGTACTATTTTAATGTGCATATGACTTTTTGATTGCTTGGAATTACAATTTTTGGAATGTGAGGTGTGGCTTTATTTACACGTTTTTTTTTTTTTTTACGGTGTTCACCTGAGGGGTTAGTTCATGTGATATTTTTATACAGCAGTTTGTTTTGGATGCGGCAATACCTAATATGTATACTTTTTATTTATATATTTAAGTTTTACACAATAACAGCATTTTTGAAACAAAAAAAATCATGTTTTAGTGTCTCCATATTCTGAGAGCCATAGTTTTTAAATTTTTTTGCCTGGTTGTTTTATGTAGGGGCTCATTTTTTGCAGGAAGAGATGACGGTTTGATTGGTACTATTTTGGGGGGCATACGCCTTTTCGATCGCTTGGTGTTGCACTTTTAGTGATGTAAGGTGACAAAAAAAGATTGTTTTAGCACAGTTTCTACTTTTTTTCTACGGTGTTTAGGTGAGGGGGTGGATCATGTGATATTTTTGTAGAGCCGGTCGTTATGGACGCAGCAATACCCAAAATGTCGGGTTTTCTTTTTTTTCTTTTTTTTTTACTAAAAAAGCAGGTGATTGGACCATGTGACCCAGTGACGTCACGGAAGGTCCTTCACCCCCTTCCCGGCTGAATACAGAGCAGGAGACCGGTAACCGGCTGCTACGCGATCAAATGGAGGGGGTAAGTTTATGTTTTTATTATTTTTAACCCTCTAGTGCCCTTCTTACTTTGCATTCTCTATTGAGAATGCTATTATTTTCCTTTATAACCATGTTATAAGGGAAAATAATAAAATCTACAGAATACTCCACCCGAAACTGGACTTCAGTGATGAAGTCCGGCTTCGGATCTGGGTACCAAACATGGCGATTTTTCACACGCGCGTGCAAAACGCATTACAAATGTTTGTACACGAGCGGAAAAATCGCGCATATTTCCGCAACGCACCCGCATCCTATCCGGGCGTCAAACATAATGCCCGTGTGAAAGAGGCCTAAGGCTACGTTCGCACGACGACATTTGTCGCGCTACAATAAGTCGCGCGACACATAGGGCACAACTTCACTGCAACATTTGTCGCGCGACGTTTTGTCGCACTATTGTCGCGCGACAATTTTTATAATGGGAGTCTAAGGTGTCGCATTGCGACATGCGACATGCTGCAACTGCGACTTGAATGGATTTTTTGTGACTGTCACGTCACAGTCGCAGCATGTTGCATGTCGCAATGCGACACCATAGACTCCCATTATAAAAATTGTAGTGCGACAATAGCGCGACAAATGTCGTCGTTTGAACGTAGCCTTAGGGCTGCATCTCACAGGCTTCTGTAGAAGGCAAGCCCCGATGCCTATGGAAGGCATTGGGCTGCCTTCTCTGCTATCGGGTCCACACCACTGGAGCACAGGGACCCGATGGGGAAGTGGAGGGCAGCAGTACCCTCCGCAAAAACTCTGCATGCGGCGGTCAGCTTTGACCACAGCATACAGGGGGTTAACACGCCTGCTCCTGCAACCGCCTGATTAGTCTTTCATACATGTGCGGTGCTGGTCCTTAAGTCACATCCACCAGTGCCGTACATGTACATTTTTGGTTTGATATATTACTCCAGTTTTAATACTCCACCTTTTTACAGAAGTGAATTTGCAACTTTTTGTGACTTTTTAAGTAAATCTGAAATGATTTACTCATTGATATATCTAATCACCCCCACTTTACCACTTAAAACTGGAGTGGTGCAAAAATGTAGCAAGCATGCTTTATTAGTCAATTATACCAAGCAAGAAAATTTTAAAGGCGGAAGTAGACATGTATTACTAAAAAGTTGTGAAATATATTATGTGAACCTTAAAGGGATTTTTCCAGTAATAATGCTTTTGTAAAAATTTCCTCAAGCATGGCCCCCGAAACAGAAGATTAATACTTACCTGCTCCATGCCGCACTGGTGGTGTACACTTCTTCTGCTCTCTCCATGTCCCAATCTGGTCACTATTGACATCTGGCTGGCTATGGGCATGGTCAAATGCCCACTCTAGCCAATGACTGCCTTCAGTGGTGATGTAGCCACAAGCAACACGTCACCACTGAAGGCAGTCATTGGCTGGAGCGGTGCAAATGACTCTGCCCATAGCCAGTCGGATGTAAACAGTACTGGGACCGAAAGATGCAGTGTAGAGGATCGGACCAGTGTGGAAATCTTCTGTGTCAGAAGCCATGCTGCAAAAAACTTGCTAAAAAAATCTTTTTTTAATGGAAAGCCTTTTTAAAGGGGTTTTGTCACAAAAAAAAACACTTATCTTCTATACAAAGGATAGGGATAAGTGTCTAATTGATAGAGGCCTGACTACTGGGACCCCCAGTTATCACGAGAATGGAGGTCTCCATCTGAATGGAGCAGTAGTGTGCATGTTTGAGTATTTATCTTCTAACTTCTATAGGTCTGTCAGATACAATGATTGCTAGGGGTCAAAGCGGTTGCACCTCCATCAATTAGACACATCTCCATCCTCTGCCATTTAAGCTTAATCCTTTCACATTTTGTTCATACCAATTCTTTGGAAAAATGTATTTAGGCCCCTACCTGACTCTTCTATATCTTCTACATTTGGCATTAGGAAAGAGTAATAGCTAGGCCAGCAGTATAGATTCAAGAAGGGCAGTACGAGGGGTAGCCAGCCACAATTTAGGGCACATTGAGTCTGGGCAGTTGAGTTTATTTTTTTAAAGCAATGCTCCTCCTTTAAATGTCTTACCAATCAATGTTATCTTATATAAATGAGAATGCTAGGGAATGTAGGAAAAGGTGCAACATCAGCCAACTGAATACCAGTCAAGGGGGTTGTCCACTTTAAATCTACTCACTTGGGACACCAACAGAGTTTGTCCCACCCCTGTGACCCAGTGACTGCAACGCAATGGGACCTAGTGAATTTTTGTTTGGTTCTGGTCATTTGTATCATTATTATTGGATGGAGTAGATGTTTATTTAGACAACATTTTTTACAAGCCACTGTAAAATGAAATGAGCTTATATTAGCTCAGGTAATGCAAATTGCATTATATTCAGTTCATGGTCAGTGCCTCCCTTCGCGAGTGCACATATAAAAGTGGCCTTCTTGTAGCCGACTGAAAATGTGAACAATATGTTACGATCCTATTCTTGTGAGGTTAGCTGACATGAAATGAAATGCAACATTCAAGGACTATTTTGTGTTAAATAACCAAGGTAAGGTGAAGGTAATTCATTCATTCTCTTACATCTACTTTGCCTGCACATATTGATTTGGAATAAAGCTTTCAGCTTGCAACCTATAAAATAAACATGCAGTGACGGGTTTAACGTAGGTCTCTATTATCTGGAATTATTCTGTGTACTGATATGGGGGCTCAGACTTGGCTTCCTACTGTGGATAATTAACTTTCTGTTTGACTGCTGTTCAATTAATTTTCATTGGGAGGTTTGCGTGATCATATTGCATTCTTTGGTAAATAAGAATGATGAAGCTGGTATAATGTATTCGCCATCTTCTTCCTGTGTTTTCAGAAGGACAAGCACATGACCTCAAAGCTGGCGCAAGTTATTTATTAATACGAACTGGATCAACTTGTAGGAAACAGGCCGTACTGGATAGACAAATGTCTTTTTTCGGTCTTATATACTATGTTACTATGAACACATAAAGGTGTTGGGCTCATGCACACAAATGTATTTTCTTTCCATGTCCGTTCCGTTTTTTTTGGGGGGACTGTGCACAGAACAATTCATTTAAAAAAAAAATAAAAATAAACAAAGTTACTCTGTGTGCATTACGTTTCCGTATGTCTGCATGTCCATTCTGCAAACAGATAGAACATGTCCTATTATTGTCCGCATTATGGGCAAGGATAGGACTGTTCTATTAGCGGCCAGCTGTTCCATTCCGCAAAATACGTAATGCACATGGACGTCATCCATGTTTTTTGCCGACCGCAAAATTCATACGGTCGTGTGCATGAGCCCTTAGACACAGAGGGCAGGACAGGTTTGAAAGGAATCAACCAAGCTTAAGGCCTCATGCACACAACAGTATTTTTTTGCGGTCCGCAAAACGGTGTTCCGATGTTCCGTGATCCGTGTCCGTTTTTGCTTCCGTTGTGTTTCCATGTGTCTTCCGTTTTTTTTAGCGGACATGACCCAAAAGATATTACCAAAAGACAGGCTGACAATTTGCCAAATGCCTGCCAAGGGATCCGCAAAAAAATGCGGACGCAGAACACGTATGAGACACGGATGGCCATCCGCATTTTTTCACGGTTCTATTGTCTTGAATAGGTACGCAAATCATTTTTCGCGGACAAGAATAGGACAGATTATATTTTTTTGACGGACTGGAATTATGGACCACGGACATGGAGGACAAACGGTGCATTTGCCGAGTTTTCCACGGACCCATTGAAAACCAATGGGTCTGCAGAAAATCACGAAAAACAGAGCAACGGACACGGATCAAACAACGGTGCATGAGGCAGGTAACACTTTAGTTCATCATCTTATTATGTTAAACACCTACTAAGAGGTTTATTCAATCTATCAATTATTATTATTCAATCAATTAATATTTCATCTAAAAGGCCATGGTTAGCGGCATACACAAATCTAATGGGTCCCCATAGCAAAACATAGTATCGGCCCAGTTTATAGTTTACAGTTTCCCAGAACATGTGCATCAAAAACACTCATCATGGAATGCAAAGCACAACTCCCCAGATTTCTAAATTGACACATTTTATTATTAAGCGGAAGAAAATTTTAATTTAAAAAAATTATTTAAAAAGTTGCCCTCCTCCTTACCCACTTTATCCAACTGCTATGGCAGAAAAAGTTGAACAGATGATCATAAATGTGGCTCTCCGTTTGGATATCATATTTCATACTGTTTTCATACCAGACAAGTGTCAAAAATACATGGATAAATCTGCTTCTATTTACATAGTATATTATGAAACTGACTACCTGCAGCCACCAGTAGGGGGAGCTCAGTGCATAGGAATGTATACACTTACCACTGATGTTAATGGAAGCTGTAAAAAATGTATTTGCACTGAGCTCCTCTTAGTGATGGCTGCTGGAAATAGCTGTTGTTGTATGTGGTGAACATGACAAGCTGTTCAAGCAGTAAATGTTGCTCCCTCCAATGATTTCAACCTCTTCTCGACCTTAATTGATATTAATAAATTTTTTAGAGACATTACAGTCAAAAAACATTTTTTAGAGGTCGGGGAGGAATTGAAAATCATTGAACCGACACCTATTTATGAAAATGAATTTTTGGGGTTAACTTTTTCCAAACAGTTAACAGTAGTAAAACTATTAAATTTGCAGGTGGAGTCATCGGGTTGGTCTGTGATTTCTGATGCGAACAAGTTCGCAATTCGAAACCCACTGTTCTATCTGATTAAGTCGCGCACATCAGGAATGGACACATTCCAGGACATTGTGGAGAATAATTGCTAGAATTATACGCCGAGCAAAAAAATGCTAGTAAAAAATGTAATGTCACAAAAACCCAAAAAATGGCAATTCTTTGAACAATAGGGAGGAGAAAGTCATCAAAATGGCGGACAAGGGGGGTGCAGTGGTGGTAATGGACTCGGTAGTGTATAAAGAACAGGTGCTGGACATGCTCACTGACAAATCTACCTATGTTGAACTAGATAAAAATCCTTTGGAAGGCTATCAAAAACAGTATTCATTAATTGTCAACAGAGGCAGAGACCTATGTGTGTTCAGTCACAAAGAATGGTTTTACTTGTCAGTCAGCAATCCAGTTACCCCAATAATACATGCACTGCCGAAAGTCCATAAAGGCGTTGTGCCACAACCACTGCGCCCCATAGTGTCCGGAATAGGGCCACTCCTAGAAAAATTAGAGGAGTGCTTGTATTCAGTGCTACAACCTTTGGTAGTTAGAATACCAGGATATTTAAAGGACACCAATGCGGTATTAAAAAGTTTTTTTCTGAAAAAATGGCAACCGGGTTTTGTCTGGCTTTCCACAGATGTTATTTCTCTCTACCCCTCTATCCCGCATACAGTGGCGTTGCTTTCATTAGAATACCATTTACATGAATATAGCAAGTACAAGGAGGAGATTGAATTCATCTTGGAGGTCACGCAATACTTACTGTCACATAATTATTTTTCTTTTGATGACTGGTATTATTTGCAGGTACGAAGGGTATCAATGGGGGCGAAATTCTCCCCTTCCTTGGCCAATTTAGCCATGACTAGAGATGTCGCGAAAATAAAATTTTCCGTTCGCCAATGGCGAACGTGAACTTCCGCAAGTGTTCGCAAGCCGGGCGAACCGCCATAGACTTCAACTGGCAGGCGAATTTTAAAACCCACAGGGACTCTTTCTGGACACAATACAGACCAATACATGACAGACCAAACTCCCCGTTTAACGACAACCGCAAACAGTCCATTTGCACAACCGCAAACTCCCCATTTGCACAAGGTTGGATACCAAGCTAGCCATGTCCCGTTCCTTGTCCTCACTGACGTCATTGAAGGTCTCTTCCTAACCCAGCCACGTACAACACCAAGGGTCCCCGAAAGGTGACAACAAGCCCCCTGAGGTGCCTGCTGTGGTTGGTCTTCCACCTCCTCAAAGTCACCTTCCTCCTCTGACTCCTCTTCTTCAGACTCCTCTCTCTGCGTTTCCGGAGGTCCAGCAATCGACGACGACAAGGCTGCTTCTGGTGGTGATGGTGACCATAACTCTTCCTCTTCATGCTCATCTACGGCCTGATCCAGCACTCTTCGCGGGCACTCTCTGGAAAAAACGCATATGGGATGAGGTCGATGATGTTGCCTTGGGTTTGACTGACCAGGTTTGTCAACTCCGCAAAAGGACGCATGAGCCTAAAGACATTGTGCATGAGCGTTCAGTAACGTGGCCAAAAAATACCCAGCTCCGAAGAGGCTGTCCTCTTTTTTTTTTTATTAAAAAAATATGTTCTTACCAGTTAAATCTCTGTTTTGTCCGCTATCAGGGGACGGTGTATGGAATACATTTTAGGAACTGGGAGATGGAAAAAAATGATTGGTCGGTTCTCTTACTTTCAATTTGGGGCACTGCGCGTGCGCTGCGCAATGTACTGTGCCACCAATACAAATAGTGTGAACTACTATTCTTACCATTTTAATCTTTGTTAAGTCCCCTATCAGGGGACGTGTATTGAATTGAATCCTTGCATGGGGAGATGGAGAAAAAAGCCGCTTCCTTCTAATTTTGGGCACTTGCAATAAAAATTTGCAACCAATGCAACTAGTGCTACTACTATTCCTATCAGTTTAATCTCTGTTTTGTCCATTATCAGGGCTAGGGCCGGTGTAGTGAATATATTTTTGAAACCGGGAGATGGAAAAAGACCCATGCTCGGTCTGCTTCCTTTGAATTCTAGGTCACTGCGCGTGTGCTGTGCAATGTACTGTGACACCCTATATGAGTGGTGGGCAGTGGGCACAGTACAGTCTGTGGGCCAGACACACACTGGCAGGCAACTGCAATTATATTAAAGGGTAAAAATTAAATGACTTTTTTTTCTGCAAGGTACTGTGCCACCCTATATGAGTGGTGTGCACACAGTATAGTCTGTGGGCCTGCGGCCTTTCACACACAGGCAGGCAACTGCAATATATATATATATATTTAAAAAAATAAAATAAAAGCAGACTGATGTACCAGCCCTAAAATGGGCTTTTTGGGGTGCTGTCAGAACGCTGTCCTTACAGCAGATGGCCCCTTTCACACGAGCGAGTTTTCCACGCGGGTGCAATGCATGATGTGAACGCATAGCATCCGCACTGAATCCCGACCCATTCATTTCAATGGGTCTGTGTACATGAGCGTTTTTTTTTCACGCATCACTTGTGCGTTGCGTGAAAATCGCAGCATGTTCTATATTCTGAGCTTTTCATGTAAGGGAATGGGGCTGCGTGAAAAATGCATTGCATCCGCAAGCAAGTGCGGGTGCGTTGCGTTTTTCACTGATAGTTGCAAGGAGATGTTGTTTGTAAACCTTCAGTTTTTTATCACGCACGTGAAAAACGCATCAAAGCGCATTGCACCCGCGCAGAAAAAACTGAACAACTGAACGTAATCGCAGGCAAAACTAAATGGCTTTGCCTGTGAAATCGCACAGTTTTCACTGAACGCATCCGCAATGCATCCGGACCTAAGGCCCCATTCACACATCCGCAATTTTTGTCTGCATTCATTCCGCAATTGTGAATGTGCTCTCCGCTTCCGCATTTGCGATGCCGCGTCCCCGAACTTCTGGGTTACGGCCCCGAAACATCCGGCCGCGGCCCCGCAAAAGATAGAGCATGTCCTGGTCTTTTCCGCAGCCTGCGGACAAGAATAGGCATCTCTATGGGGAGTGCCGTCATGGTGTGTTGGGGATCCGCAATTTGCGGATCTGCAACACGCTACGGACGTGTGAATGGGGCCTAATCCAGACAAGCTCGTGTGAAAGAGGCCGATGAGTCTTTGAGGACTTGAGTGGAAACAGAACACTAGTAGCTAACGCTTTCCCTAGAATCCCTATATTAATTCAGCAGCAGCAGCAGCAGCAGCAGCAGCACTCTCCCTGCTCTAACTAACACTGCAGCTTTAGAATGAATCTAAGATGGATGCCGTCCTTGCTTTTTTATAGGAGGTGGGAGGGTCTGGGAGGGAGGGTATGCTCATTGGCTGGAATGTGTCTGCTGACTGTAATGTACAGGGTCAAAGCCATGGCGAACCCAAACATGCGATGTTCGCCGGGAACTGTTCGCCAGCGAATAGTTCGGACATCTCTAGTCATGGCATATTGGGAGGAACACTTCATTTTTGCCCCCTCAAACCCCTTTGCTGGACAGATTGAGTGGTATGGCAGGTACATCGATGACCTGCTCCTTATCTGGAGCGGCGATGTGCCTGCCATACCCTCTTTCATACCCTCTTATCATATGATTTGAAATTCACTTATTATTCAGATTCCAGTTCTGTTAATTTCTTGGATCTAACCCTAACGGGAATTGCATATCAAATCATTGAGACGACCACTTACTGTAAACCCATCTCAGGTTATACGATTTTAGGGGCTTATAGTCATCATCCAGCCCATGTAATTAAAAAGAAAAAGAGTCTAATAAGGTTGAAAATATTCCTACCATGGTTTTGACATACAGCCGGCAATATGATAGAATCAAACAAATTGTTATGCAGAGTATTCCTACCTTATACAAAAATGAACAGATATATAAGATATTGAAAGGACGGATAAGAATAGTCCCAAGGAAAGCATCTACATTGTCGACTGTTATGTCCCCTTCCCTGTTCAGCTCAAAGTCAGCAAACAATAGCCCAAATGTAGTCTATATTATTAAGTGCACGCAATGTGATTTATTATACGTAGGAAGCACGACTAGAAAACTGAAGAACAGAATTCTAGAACACCTTAACTATATCAGTAATAATTCCAGCTTGAATGTATCAGGAGTGGTTAACCATTTCCTAGAAAAGCATAATAAAAATGTTGGTGTTTCAAGCTTTTGGCATTGTAAGGGTGAAAACTCCACCCAGAGGGGGAGATACAGAACGAAAAGTCCGACAATGGGAATCTTATTGGACTTTCTGCCTAAAAACACTTTCCCAAAAGGGATGAATTATAAAAAAGAGCTTATGTATTTTTACTAGCGGGATTTATGTTAAGACAAAGTTTTTGCTCGGCAAATCTCTCCACACTCTCCTGAAGTCAGTGCATCTGGCTATGTTCAGCATGGAAACAAATGTGTATTCACACATTGCATTTTTTATTTGAATGTTTCTGTTTATGCTAAAAATGTTATCAGTAAGACTTTTGTTAGTCTATTGTATACATTTACACATGTATTTGTCACTTGGGTGGTGCACTGTTTATTGAACACTGCAGATAATATGTTGATCCCTGGCTGAGCTCAGTAGTACTACCTAATTATTTTACACTTGAGTTCTCTCTCCTCCTTTGAGGGTGGAGTCCGAACTCTGGGAGCATTTAAAACAGAGTCAGTCAATGTCCAATATGGAGTCATGTTTAAGAGCAGGTGTGCTCGAAATGCGTAGACGATCCTCTGCAGACCCACGTTAGGAGGTTTGGATTTTCTTGTTGCACAAATAAATTTTTTGTACCATGCTCAATAAAGGATCCAAGGAAAAATCTTTTTAACCGAAAAGTGCTGGACGTGTTTATTGTCTTGGCCAATCCTCTCTGCCCCTGGGCCTCAAAGCAGTTTTGTGGTCTGCCTCTATTGAAAGTACACAACTGCCCATGGATGAGATCCAGTTAACGAGTATCCTGCTCTGCAATGATGACTCAAGAACTCAGTGATGTCTACAGATTTGGATCTGCTTTGGTTGATACAAACTAATTTCCAGGTAGGTTCAGGGGACAAATGTTAGTGCATTCCATGGAATCTCAAAGGCTTAGTTAACATGGTTGATTTCACCTCAGTTTCTGGCTGTGGTTTTGCAATTTGAATGTAGTGGATCTCTATTCAATGATGCTAATCAGGAGCAGACTAAGCTATGGTTTCCAGTGGTGCCCATGCAGATATTATGCATTAATGGACATGTAATTTCTTGGAGTGGTCTGGAAAACCACTTGGAAATAATCTATGGCCGAAAGAACGATGTAGTGGACCTCCATAGAAAACAATGAAAGGCAATTTCAGCATGGAAGCTGCTCATGAATCTATGCTGAAATCTGCAGACAAAAAAGTCTGCTTTATGAACTCACTCTAAGGGCTCATGCACACGACTGTATTTTCTTTCTGTGTCCATTGCGGTTTTTCTTTGCAGCCCATATGCAAAGTATATCACTTCAATGGGTCCACAAAAAAAAAAAAAAACCGGACACGACTCCGTGTGCATTCCATTTCCGTATATAGTCCGGTCTGCAAAAAAATAGAACATGTCCTATTCTTGTCTGTTTTGCAGACAAGGATATGCATTGTTACAATGGATTCACAAAAAAACGAATGCAATACGGATGTCACATGGATGTCATCCGTTTTTTTTTTGTGAATCCGTGTTTTGCTGACTGTAAAATACATACGGTCGTGTGCATGAGCCCTAATGATACAGAGAAATTATATGAAATGTATTGTGAATTGTCAGTGTATTGCAATGCTCATATTTAGTTGTGTGGTTTCTGCTGGTGTTCAAGATGTTTTACCTGTAAACTAGTGAATACCTGAAAACACTCATTGCAAAACCACATCAACAAAGAAATACTGCCCGCTGTGGCTGTTTTTGCCCACAGTTGGGCTTCACAAGACAAATCTTTTTAATTTAGCTTTTAATTGGGTCTTAAACCAGCATTTAAGAATAAATACACTACTTGATGCTGCCAAGAAGATGCCGCTGACTTTCACAATTTATACCTGTTCTGTGAAATCCAGTTTGTGTGTAGTGCCTTCTATTTTTTATTTCTCTTTAATTTATCTATATAGGCTTTGCTACATTAACTACATTATCTATTGTGTCATGCAGCTTGCCCTCCTTCACTTTTATAATTAATTAATGCTGTTATGTACATGATTGCCCTACAAGTTATGAAGCCATTATCTTTTTTTCATTATTTTATGAATTATCATTTTTTAAATTTTAAATTTTTGTGAATATGTTTCATTATTCGGAAAGTTAGCATGCGGGCAACTTACTCAGCTGGCACCGCTCAATACAGTAACTGAATGGCAAACTGAATCTTCTACTAGGTGTTATGGAATTACATGTTACTGCTATGGTTTTAAGGGTTCCTCAAGATAGGATCTGTCAGTTCTGTAGTCAGACAATCCCAAGTTGATTTATAAAGGCCCCCCAAGTAAAATGCATAGAGCTGGGGTTAGCCTTGTGGCCTTGTGGCACAGCTAAATTTACCATAAAAGTAGGTATTGGTGATGTCTATCTAATTAATCTATTCTGCTGCAACCCCATCCACCCAGGCTTCTTCTTTTTTAAACAATTTTAGTTAACATTTAGAGTAGACATTCACATACAGCAGATTTATTGCAGAGATTTTGCCAACTGTCCCTTACATCTGAAAGGGGCTTGCAGAAATTCATGCACATGCTGCAGAAACTATCCCATTCCGATGTATGTAACAGATTTTCAGCAGCAAAACATATCCTGTGTGTGAATAGAGTCTTACAGAGAATAAGGAACTATAAGATGCTAGAAGGTGAGAGTTCACTTTTCCAAATAAGATATATAGTATCACATTGATCCATGCACTAAAATGTCTAACTTATTTAGACACATGAATGTAGGTTTTACACAGTTCAATGGTTTAAAATACTTTGAGCACCACTGGGTGTCAGGGTTGTATTTTTAAGTTTATGCAGCTGTGAGATGGGGAAACAGCTCTCATTGTCTGAACACTGTTTGCATAGATTAAATTAAATGATCTGCACTGCTGTTTGGCCACAAGAAGCAGATATTTCTTAAACACAGCTAACAGGCTGCATATATTACCATATTCATAAGAGGTGAAGTTTGAGAGCCTGTAGAAGAAAGGGAGCAGCCATCTTAGAGGGAACTGAGACTGAGGAACTGTGTGAGCAGAGGATCCGAAGGCATCCAGGTGTGGGAGCATCCCTCAGTGACCAGAGCTGCAGCTAAGTGAAGCTGACCGTGTCCAAGACCCTGATCCTGACCAGAGGAATAAGGATTGCTTCCACGAACGCTGATGAGAGCTGAGAAGCAAAGCAACATACACTGCGGTACTGCATGTTTGTTGGAGAGGCATTTGTTCTGTTCAGAGTCACGAGCGGAGGCAGAACAGACCTGGGTTGGTAAGATCGTGCACGCACCTCATTACAGTATTGGCGCCTAGAGACTGAGACCAGGCCTGTAGTTATCTAGATAGGGTTTCTGTTTGTGTCAAGTATTTTTACTGTTCATTGCAAGGACTCCATAACTTAAAGTGACATTTCACACTGGAGAGCTGATAAACTTCCCACAAATTCAAGCCAGGCTGATGTTTTGCTCAGAAGGAATACTCAGGCACTTGCTACAAGACCAGTTATGGGAGGGGCAATCCTGTAGAGCTTTGTAAGAAGGCTAGCCGACACGACACACCCATACAGTTGTTCTTGTTTTTTTAGGGTAAGGTGTCTCACGGCTGTGTCACGGTCGTGTTGTCGCTGTGACACATTTGCCGTGCATGCTTGTTGCCAGGGGCACCGTGTTGTTTTTAGCATATGTGTACACTTCCCCTTTAAGGTTTATTTCCCTTCACTGTCTGGTGTGTGTGGGCTTAACTACCTGGCTGGGTGTGGTCACTAGGTGCCTATATTGACTGTGGCTGGTAATCAGGAGGTTAGTTGTTCTCCTGTTCTCCAGTCTTGATATGTGCTGGAGTTATGCTTCTGTCCATGAGATTCCATCTGTCCAGTGTGAGGGCCACCTAGTTTGTCATCAATATCTCTCCTTTCTCTTCCCCTTGTTTATATGTTCTCTACCCATCCTCACCTGTTGTGTTGTTTGGTGTGGTTTATGTTCAGGGTGTGTTGTTATGTCTAGTTTGGTGTTCCATGTCTGGTCTGTTTGGTGTTTGTAGGCCAGCATAGTTGTTAGACATTCTCCTGTCTGTCTGTGCCTTCGGTGAGATGGCCCCTGGGTTCCCAGGAGGGGTAACTACTAGTCAGTTAGCAGCTCTACCTGGTGCCACCATGCATCCTGTCTGCATGGGGGTCCAGGTAATTATTGGTGTTGGTGTTCCATCCTGTTGCTTTGGCAGGTAATTGCTTGTTGTTCCAGTGTGTTGTTTTACCACTGGGTTCTTACCTGCCAATCCAGTTTCTGTTTACTGTCTTCCTTTATCCTTGCTGCTAGGCCTGTGAGACTCCTGTTCATCCGTGTTGTGGAGGAACAAGTCGTCTCTAGTTCCTGACCTTTATTTCAGGGATCATCAGGGCGACTCAGGGTCTGAGGTTATTGTGTACGAGCCCACCTACCATCTGGGTCTGCTTATACGGTTTTATTTAATTATAGGATTAGGGCTGTTAGTGTTCTTATGTGGAACGGTGATCAGATAGTAAGAACGATCAGATAGTAAGGGGACAAGTGACACATCTGCATCTGCCTGAGCAAGCGCAACAGAGATTAACAACAAATTAAAAAATCAAGTACTAATATATATGTATTGGGGAGTGTAAACCACCATCTAATAGTGAGTTCTAAAGCAAGCACAGTGTATATATTTTTATGCACTCCAGACTAAGAGTGAGGGCATGCGCGCAGAGCAGAGTAGGTTCGAGCGGAGACTAAGTGTCAGTGCAGGCGCCCTGGGCTGCAATGCAAGTGAATGGGACACAGCATGGAACATCGCAGAAAGCGCTTTGCCTGGTAAGGATGATATGAGTCTATCTGTTTGCGCAGCTAAGTGAGGCGCATCCCCGTCAGCTAACAGATGGTCCAATGAGCAATCTATTATGGAGTGGAATGTCTCATCACTGGGTAAATAGCATGTCAATCTTTTATGTGCCGATACGTATTGGCAGCTTATAGGATAAATAGGAGTGTTTGACGTCACAGTCTCAATTCTGTCCAATACCCCTGAGAACGCCAGCATAGCTGGCGAAACATGTTGGGGGACGGAAGATTAGGGTTTTAATGTGGTGCTGGAATCTATAGGGATAGTGAATGTATATGTGACCAAGCATAGATTGAGCTCGATTTTAGCAGCGGCGTGCTGCAGTAAATATCATCCACCTAATTAGAGTGGATACACTTGTTACAATATACAATAGTGTGAAAGTGGTTATGGTTAAGGTGCACTTCATGACCACATTGTTCACTGTTCGAACGGTGATCCCTCTAGTAAAACCGGCAGTGGTTTTAAACTCACGTGTGCTCACAATAGTAATAATTTTAAGATTATAAATAAAGGTTAATTTTTAGATACTAATTGTATCAGGGATAAAAGAGGCTTTAACTGCGCTAAATTGCGTATTGGAATTAAAATTAAAGCTTATACGGTTAGGCGTCAGGGACAGGATAAGGGTGGCTTTAGGAGGTGACCAGCTCCCTGTTCCTGGTGTCCAGGCCTAGTTGCTGCCCCGTTTACCTATTCTATATGATGGGGAGTTTTCCCCCACTCCCCATCGTGACAAGGTGTGGCGGTTTAGTCATGCTCGCCAGTAGGTCAATTACCAGTCTTTCCATCTGCATCCATTGGAGGGTGCCATGCTGTGCAGCACAAAGTTCTCAGCCTTCGGGTTGGGTGTATGTAAACTTATTGCATGTTCCCAGCATTTGTGGTTGTGGTCATTGCCGCGTTTAAGTAAAATTCTGTCTTGGCAAAAGCTGGTAAGCTGGTGTTGGGGTTCTTTTCCTCGTTCGTGACTTTACTGTATCCTCGGGAGCCCACCCTAGTATGCAGCTTACACAGCCCTAGGCACAGTTAGTGCTCCCACCCCCTATTAGTTTGTATAAAGCTGCCTTTTTACAGTATAGAGTATACAGTAGCTACATAAAATGATTTTGATCTTGTGTTGAACTGTTGAAAATGCACTTGCTTTTAATTTGATTGTTGCAGCTTTGTCTAGTCATTTGGCCATGCAGTTTAAAGAAGTGAAATACATTTGTTGCAATTATAACCTAGAAACATGCATGGCAAATAAACACAAATAATCACAAAACTGCAGCAAACCCTGTAAAGCTGAGTCTGATTTTAAACTCCTTTTTTTAATGGTTAAATACATCTCATCTAGATATACCCTTAGGGTACTTTCACACTTGCGGCAGAGGATTCCGGCATGCAGTTTCATTGCTGGAACTGCCCGCCAGATCCATCTAACCACATGACAACGGAAAGCATTTGTAGACGGATCCGGATCCGTCTCACAAATGCATTGCAAGAACGGATCCGTCTCTCCGCTTATCATGCGTATAGATGGATCCATCTTGTATCATTTTTTCAGTTTTAAGGTTCTGCGCTTGTGCATACCGGAAGGACTGGTCCGTCCTTCAGGTATTTCTTAATGCCGAATCCGGCACTAATATATTCCTATCGAAATTAATACCGGATCCAGCATTCCGGCATGTGTCGGCATTTAGGATAGAGATAAAACTGCAGCATGTTGCGGTATTATCTCTGTCCTGAAATGTCAAAAAGACTGAACTGAAGACATCCTGATGCATGCTGAATGGATTTTTCTCCATTCAGAATGCATGGGGATAAAACTGATCAGTTATTTTCCGGTATAAAGCCCCTATGAAGGAACTCTATGCCAGGAAAAGAAAAATGCAAGTGTGAAAGTACCCTTATTACACAGTTACCAGTAAAATGTAAATCTAATGCATAAGTTCAAAGGCATCTCTATCCATTGATGGTGCATGCTATGACTGGGAAAATGCACCATGCAGCTCTGATTTTCCCTAAATATTTATTCACTTAAGTGAGTTGCTCTGCAAAAAAAACAGACAGGAGTGGACATCATCTGTGAGTGATCTGTATAACAGGTCTGTGAGACAGGCAGAGAAATCCTTTCTGCTAGTTGGCAATGTATATATGGGTCATATACTGGTTTCACCTTTCTCCTTATCTGACTGATCTGTTGTGTCCTTATCACTTTTGTTAACTGCAGCACCAAGTCAGGGGATTTTACCCTCACACTGCCTTTCTGAAGAGATTACTGCTACATTAGCTTTAGGTAAGCAGTGTGAGGGTTAAATATCTGGATTTGTAGTCAAATCTCCTGATAAGGAGAGATGAAAAGCAGCACTAAAGTGAAAGAGTCAACATAAATCATTATTTTTTTTTTTATGAAGTGCTGCCCCCTCTTTCCTGAAACCCTAAGCACATGCCCTCATGTGCCTTTTTGTAAATATGGCCCTGCTGGTTGTCCAAGATCAAGTCTGCTTCTTTTTTAGTAACAGCATGTCCGTGGGCCTTGTTTGCTACAGCAGCTCAACTCCTTTCAAGTGAGTGCTATACAGTACATAGCAAATTTTGTATGTTAATGTAGTTACACATATTCAATTTTGGCAAAGTTTTTCTTTACTTACTATTTACTATTTCTTTGCTATCATTTACCATCAATCATTATAGAAACTGATGCTAAGCTCTGACCCAGAACCTTACAACCTGTCACAAAAATCTAGGTATATATTACATTAAACTAGGCACAAATCCATCAAACTGTATGGTTAGTTGGGATGAGTGAATTTCATGTTATGAGGCATTCCGCTATTCATTCCGTCACAATAGGAGTCTATGGGCTGCAAAATGGATCCGTCTGGTTTTCGTTATGCTGGAGTCCTCTCCTGCATAACTGAAATGGGATGGATCCGTTATGCAGGCCATAGACTTCTATTATGACGGAATGAATATTGGAATGCCTCTAATTGCATTCCATTATATATTCCATCATCGAATTGCATTATGGTCCGTGGTAACAGAATCCATACCGCAATTCTGCTTTTGCCACCAAACGAAGCGCAAACAAATTTCAAAATATAAAATTCGCTCATCTCTAATGGTGAGCTTTATCATGTTTCTGTAGAAAACTGGACAAAAACAAAGGTGATATAGAGTAATTGCAAATAAATGCATCTCTCTATGGCAATGACTTGTAGCAAGAAAAGATAAGCTTGAATCTAGCTATCTGTGGTAAGGTAGTGTTTGTGTTTTCACACATTTATGAAGTGTCTCTACCCGAGCTGCAAGTAAATGAATCATTGTTCATTAGATTGAGTGCTAGAACCTTTTCTAAAGAGGTGAGTCACAGATTGTATGCATGCCTAATAGCTTGAGCTAACCTCTTCAGCACCCAATGGGGCTTTCAAAGCAATTTGTAGCTTCTGTATAAGTTGTGAGAGCCGACTAATGAACAATTGAAAGAAACCTATCTTAAGGCAGGCTGTGTGCCCTGAAAGTGTTGAGTGTTTTATTGTGGGCTGTGCATGAGGTTTTATTTTGCTGTTTATCAAGGGAAAACTTTTCTTTGATGCACAGGCCATAAAATACAACAGCCGTATTTTATGAATCTAAAGCAAAATAATTTCTTACTAACTGCAAATCCAAGACATATTTCATAATGATAGAATTTTCTCTGTGTAGGATGAATCCAGGACCAGAAATTGTAAATAGCCCTTACTCCTAACACACACAGAAGACATCCAGTAATCTTAGACACGGACAATAAAAGGAGCAGAGGTGACCAGGCCACAGTGAGCAATTTATCTATGTACAAGTGGCTGGAGGCAAAGTATAAATGAAAACTTGCTTACCTATATTCAGAATCCATACCGCTGTACATGTAAGCAGACATCAGTCTTTACAGGCAGTCGGTCTATATTTTAAACTTTTTTTGTCTTGTTAAATTATTTAAAGTAACACAAAGCTGGATAATGGATAACATGACCAATGAGCTTGATATTACACTATAACATAATGTGGCCATAAACCTAAAATTTTAAGCAAAAATGGCCGATCAAATCCATGTTCTATCAGCTGTTGCCAACTTTTGTGACACAAATAAGTGTAAGAAAACCCGACCCGTCAAAGCATTTTGAGTTAAACATTATTGTCCAGATTGATAAACTCAGCAGACTAATCATGAATGACAAGTCATTTATCAAAAGGCTGTCTTAAAGGGGTTCTCCCATGACAAATGTAAAAATGAAAATTAGACATCATATAGTACATGACAATATTCCTGACAAAGCTAGAACCAGCCCTGTACATCACATGGATCCAGAGATCTCCCCATTCATTGCTCTGCTAGATGTATATCAAGCTGAGAGCTCAATAGGAGTGTCTTCTGCTGCAGCTAAAGGGGCGTGCCCGAGCTCTCTCTCACAGCTAAGTAAGCAGTTGAAGGAGGAAACTAAGCATGTGCGGCCTTTACAGTGAGCAGGTAAAAAAATAAGAAAAAGACAATGGCAGGTGGCACTATACAGATATATTTTATTGAATAACTCACTGACAGTGCTAAATTTTTAATTACATACAGTTGTAAAAGTGTTCAGACCCAAGTGCTGTTTGAAAACTGTAGAATATTTAAAATGCAAGTGTATAGTTAGCTTTAGATGTGAATTATCATGCAACATTTGATGCTTTTGTTGAAATGCACCCTCATCTACAGTATTCCACATTTTATGGTTCAGACATCCAGCCTCATATCGTTCAACATATCTGGAGGTATTCCAGTTGTTACAAGTTATCTCTTATCCACAGGATAGGGGACAACTATTAGATCTGTGAGGGTTCAACTTCTGGAACCTCCATTGATTGAGAGCAGAGACCTCATACTCCTCGGGGACCCCTGAAATGAACAGAGTGGTAGGTTGGGATACACATTGATGCTCCATACATTTCTATAGGAGTTCTGAAAATAGCCGAATGCCGTACTTAATTGTCTCCAGAACTCCTTTAGAGATAAATGAAGCAGTAGTTTGCATGCCAACCAGCTGCTGTGTTCATTTCAGGAAGCCCCGAGAGGTATGGAGTCTCATTTCTCATGATCAGTGTGGGTGTTAGTGGTAGGACTCCCACACCAATATAATAGTTATCTCTTATGCTTTGGATAGGGGTAATTTGTTACAACTGTAATATACCTTTAGGGCTTATGAGGCATTTTAAATGGGGTCTGTGAGACCGCGGACAGTGTGTGGTATTGTTATTTTGTCCAATTGAAATGATAAGATGGAAAACCAGACAGAGTCCATTGACAAAAGCGAAGGAAGAAGAAAGCAGACATGTTTTTTAAAATCTCTACAACACCCCATTAAAGTGTACCTAATTGTTCGCACAAACTTATTATCACTGCTTGTGCCCACTTCACTAAATCCTGGCATAGCACATCAGTTGTAGAGCTTTTTCTGAGCAAAGCTGGTACAGGCAGGAGCAGTGATGTGTGGTCTTGCATGTACATCATTCAGTGTGATCCAAGTGGAAACCGTACTCCAGTAGACCACTGGCATGTCAGCTATGTAAGAGTGTACAGGTTCCAAAGCACTATAGGTACCTTAACTAAAATAGATAATGTATAGAATAGGTTTTAATAAAGTTTATGTGAAAGTTTAGGTACACTTTAATGTCCATGTTATTAAGGAACAATTATACAGTATGGATGGTACTATTTGTTGATGTTATTCTAGTGTATTTTTAGCCATTACTTACCTTATTTGCTTCTACAATGGGGTAAGGTTTGGGGTAGTTAATTGTGATGTGAACAGGCTCTAACTCTCAAATAAACGGTCAATGTATGATTTCCTTCTGTCAATATTAACACTGGTTATAATTGTTTCCCAGACATAGGGGCCACTTAATATGGTGGATTTGGTGATATCTGTATTGGAGACACCCCTTTGCTCGGTTTTCCTTCCTTTGAGGGATATCTGGCTTTCATTGTGTTGTAGACCCATAACTGGGGCTCCACATTTATTTTGCATACTCCTGTTTCCCAGGGAGCTTTGCACTTCGGATTGCTGTGTTGCGACTCTTAAGTGAGGCTCCGCTGTGTTTTTTGTAGCTGGTCTCCCTGAGATCAGCTGTTGTTGTGTTTGAGTAGTCTCCGAGGCATTGCTCCCGGTTAGCCAGAATCCTACTCCGCACTGATGAGGGGCAACACCCTGAAACAGCTGTCTGTGGAAGGATAACTGGCTTAGGTTTTCCCCGTCACATCCTTAAAGCTTGTAAAAAAGCGGGATCTTGACATAGGGGCCACTTAATATGGTGGATTTGGTGATCTCTGTAATGGAGACACCCCTTTGCTCGGTTTTCCTTCCTTTGAGGGATATCTGGCTTTCATTGTGTTGTAGACCCATAGCTGGGGCTCCACATTTATTTTGCATACTCCTGTTTCCCAGGGAGCTTTGCACTTCGGATTGCTGTGTTGAGACTCTTAAGTGAGGCTCTGTGGTGTGTTTTGTAGCTGGTCTCCCTGAGATCAGCTGTTGTTGTGTTTGAATAGTCCCTTGGAAAGCAGGGAAACCTATATCCTAAAGTCCACATTCACCTACAATGATATATTGTACACAAATCCATCACTTCCTTGTACTATTCATGTTCTGTTATACTTGTTTTCTCTTAACTGCATTCCTTTACAAACTAGAGATGAGCAAACCATTTAAGATTCAGTTTGGTTCAGGTTCGCTGAATTGTTGAAAAAGTTTGGTTTGTACTTTGATTCTGAGTTTTGGACCAAACCAAAGTTTCTGCAATTGCCCTGAAAATTGGTATATAACACCCTCTAGTCCCCTGGGATTCACAATTTGTAGGAAAATCTGTTATCTCTTTTGTTTATTTTTTATGACTTTCCTTCCTTTAAATGCAATGACAGCAGGAGTAAATCATGAGTGACACTGACATACATAGCTACGGGTAAACTCGCATTTCACTGCACTAACATAGTAGCAATAGTAATATTAGTAGTAGTGGTAGTAGTGGCAGATGCTTTGCGTTAATAGTGATGGCAGTAGGGGATTAGCAGTGAGGAGCAGCAGCAGCTGAGGCAGCTGCCGCAGCAGCCATATATTATATGTTGAAAGGCAGGCAGCAACATTATAGGAGCAGCGGCTTCTGGTGCTTATGGCAGTGGGAGAGGGGTGACTCTGCGGGGTGTGAAGAGGGGCCTCTCTTTCAGACACGCTCGTGGCAAGCATTTGCTAGCCTTAAAATGTGAAAAGCTGTGTACATCACAATGGCATGGCTGTGAATGGCCAAGTGCAGCATGTGACCCAGCCTCTATTTAAGCTGGAGTCACGTAGCGCCGCCCATCACTCTGCTCTGATTAGTGTAGGGATAGGATGCACCTGCTGTGAGGGCAAGATTAGGCAGGGAAGACTCAGCAAAACCACTTAATGATAATGAAGTGATCGATCTAAAGCAGTGAATCATTCAACTTCTGTTAGTTCATTGCTCACAGTTTTTTGGGCTGCACAGAGCATTTTTCTGTCACTTTTTTCTAAGGTGATCGGCGGCCATTTTGTGATCTTTTGGTGCACCAGCACATGTTTTGAGCTGCCACCAAGTTCAACATACATTTTTGGGTTCAATAGTAGGCTTTTTTTTGCAATAGCCCACATCAAAGGTTGTGCTTATTGTCATACCTTGAAACACAGTATAGAAATTGCTATATTTTATTGAGGGGTGAAATTCAATTGCCAAAATACCAATCCCCTAAATCTGGTGTTCCAGCTGTGGCTGGCCAAGTGTAATACTGTCTGTCAAAGGTAGATTATTTTTTAGGGTGAAATTCAATTGCCAAAATACCAATCCCCTAAATCAGTGGTTTTAGCTGTTGCTGGCCAATTGTAATACTGTGCATAAAAGGATAGATTTTATTTCTGGGGTTCTGGGGTCTATTTTTGTTACCTTGTGTAATATAGAGCAACCAAAAATCATATTTACCCTAAAATAGTACCAACAAAACTGACACCTTATCCCGTAGTTTCAAAAATGGGGTCACTTTTTAGGAGTTTCTACTGTAGGGGTACATTAGGGGTCTTCAAATGGGACATAGTGTCAAAAACCAGTCCAGCAAAATCTGCCTTCCAAAAACCATATGGCGTTCCCTTCCTTCTGTGCCCTGCCATTTGGCCATACAGCAGTTTACGACCACATATGGGGTGTTTGTGCAAACAAGAGAATCAGGGCAATAAATATTGAGTTCTGTTTGCCTGTTAACCCTTGCTTTGTTACTGGAAAAATGGATTAAAATGGAAAATTTGCAAAAAAATTGCTGTTTTGGGACCGTTTTTATTTTTTGTTATTTACATTGTTGAACTGACAGGTTAGATTGTGTGCTATTTCTATAGAGCAGGTTGTTATTGGCGCGACAATACCAAATATGACATAATAATAATATGACATATAATTTTGCATAATAAAGCATTTTTGAAAAAAACTATTTTTTAGTGTCTCCACATTCTGAAAGCCATAGTTTATTTTTTATTTTTTGGGCGACTGTCTTATGTAGGGGCTCATTTTTTTGCAGTATGAGATGGCGGTTTGACTGGCACTATCTTGGGGTGCATTTGACATTTTGGTTCGCTTGCTATTACACTTTTGTGATGTAAGGTGAAAAATGGCTTTTGACACCGTATTTTTTTTTTGATGTGTTCATCTGAGGGGTTAGGTCATGTGTTATTTTTATAGAGCAGGTTGGGACGGACGCGGCAATACCTAATATGTATACTTTTTATTTATTTATATAAGTTTTACACAATAATATCATTTTGAAAACAAAAAAATCATGTTTTAGTGTCTCCATAGTTCGAGAGCCATATATATATTTTTTTGGGTGATTGTCCTATGTAGGGGCTCATTTTTTGCGGGATGAGGTGACGGTTAGATTGGTACTATTTGGGGGTCATATGATTTTTTGATCGCTTGCTATTACACTTTTTGTGATGTAAGTTGACAAAAAAATGGCTTTTGACAAAGTTTTTATTAAATTTTTTACAGTTTTTACTTGAGGGGTTAGGTCAGATGATATTTTTATAGAGCAAATTCTTACGGACGTGGAGATACCCAATATGTCTACTTTTTAGTTTTTTTTTTACATTTAACACTAAAAAGCATTTTTGAAACAAAAAAAATCATGTTTTAGTCTGAGAAGCATAGTTTTTTTTATTTTTCGGCCAATTGTTTTAGTTAGGGGCTCATTTTTTGCGGGATGAGATGGCGGTTTGATTGATACTATTTTGGGAAACATACACCTTTTTGATCGCTTTGTATTACACTTTTAGTGATGTAAGGTGCCAAAAAATTTTGTGATCTTTTGGTGCACCAGCACATGTTTTGAGCTGCCACCAAGTTCAACATACATTTTTGGGTTCAATAGTAGGCTTTTTTTTGCAATAGCCCACATCAAAGGTTGTGCTTATTGTCATACCTTGAAACACAGTATAGAAATTGCTATATTTTATTGAGGGGTGAAATTCAATTGCCAAAATACCAATCCCCTAAATCTGGTGTTCCAGCTGTGGCTGGCCAAGTGTAATACTGTCTGTCAAAGGTAGATTATTTTTTAGGGTGAAATTCAATTGCCAAAATACCAATCCCCTAAATCAGTGGTTTTAGCTGTTGCTGGCCAATTGTAATACTGTGCATAAAAGGATAGATTTTATTTCTGGGGTTCTGGGGTCGATTTTTTGTTACCTTGTGTAATATAGAGCAACCAAAAATCATATTTACCCTAAAATAGTACCAACAAAACTGACACCTTATCCCGTAGTTTCAAAAATGGGGTCACTTTTTAGGAGTTTCTACTGTAGGGGTACATTAGGGGGTCTTCAAATGGGACATAGTGTCAAAAAACCAGTCCAGCAAAATCTGCCTTCCAAAAACCATATGGCGTTCCCTTCCTTCTGTGCCCTGCCATTTGGCCATACAGCAGTTTACGACCACATATGGGGTGTTTGTGCAAACAAGAGAATCAGGGCAATAAATATTGAGTTCTGTTTGCCTGTTAACCCTTGCTTTGTTACTGGAAAAATGGATTAAAATGGAAAATTTGCAAAAAAATTGCTGTTTTGGGACCGTTTTTATTTTTTGTTATTTACATTGTTGAACTGACAGGTTAGATTGTGTGCTATTTCTATAGAGCAGGTTGTTATTGGCGCGACAATACCAAATATGACATAATAATAATATGACATATAATTTTGCATAATAAAGCATTTTTGAAAAAAATTATTTTTTAGTGTCTCCACATTCTGAAAGCCATAATTTATTTTTTATTTTTTGGGCGACTGTCTTATGTAGGGGCTCATTTTTTTGCAGTATGAGATGGCGGTTTGACTGGCACTATCTTGGGGTGCATTTGACATTTTGGTTCGCTTGCTATTACACTTTTTGTGATGTAAGGTGAAAAAATGGCTTTTGACACCGTATTTTTTTTTTTGATGTGTTCATCTGAGGGGTTAGGTCATGTGTTATTTTTATAGAGCAGGTTGGGACGGACGCGGCAATACCTAATATGTATACTTTTTATTTATTTATATAAGTTTTACACAATAATATCATTTTTGAAAACAAAAAAAATCATGTTTTAGTGTCTCCATAGTTCGAGAGCCATATATATATATTTTTTTTGGGTGATTGTCCTATGTAGGGGCTCATTTTTTGCGGGATGAGGTGACGGTTAGATTGGTACTATTTGGGGGGTCATATGATTTTTTGATCGCTTGCTATTACACTTTTTGTGATGTAAGTTGACAAAAAAATGGCTTTTTGACAAAGTTTTTATTAATTTTTTTTACAGTTTTTACTTGAGGGGTTAGGTCAGATGATATTTTTATAGAGCAAATTCTTACGGACGTGGAGATACCCAATATGTCTACTTTTTAGTTTTTTTTTTACATTTAACACTAAAAAGCATTTTTGAAACAAAAAAAATCATGTTTTAGTCTGAGAAGCATAGTTTTTTTATTTTTCGGCCAATTGTTTTAGTTAGGGGCTCATTTTTTATGGGATGAGATGGCGGTTTGATTGATACTATTTTGGGAAACATACACCTTTTTGATCGCTTTGTATTACACTTTTAGTGATGTAAGGTGCCAAAAATTTTGTGATCTTTGGTGCACCAGCACATGTTTTGAGCTGCCACCAAGTTCAACATACATTTTTGGGTTCAATAGTAGGCTTTTTTTGCAATAGCCCACATCAAAGGTTGTGCTTATTGTCATACCTTGAAACACAGTATAGAAATTGCTATATTTTATTGAGGGGTGAAATTCAATTGCCAAAATACCAATCCCCTAAATCTGGTGTTCCAGCTGTGGCTGGCCAAGTGTAATACTGTCTGTCAAAGGTAGATTATTTTTTAGGGTGAAATTCAATTGCCAAAATACCAATCCCCTAAATCAGTGGTTTTAGCTGTTGCTGGCCAATTGTAATACTGTGCGTAAAAGGATAGATTTTATTTCTGGGGTTAAATTCAATTGCCAAAATACCAATCCCCTAAATCTGGTGTTCCAACTGTGGCTGGCTAAGTTTAATACTGTACGTCAAAGGATAGATTTTTTTCTGGGGTGAAGTTCAATTGCCAAAATACCAATTCCCTAAATCTGGTGTTCCAGCTGTGGCTGGCTAAGTTTAATACTATCAATCAAAGGATAGATTTTTTCTGGGGTGAAATTAAATTGCCAAAATAACAATTCCCTAAATCAGTAGTTTTAGCTGTTGCTGGCCAAGTGTAATACTTTGCGTAAAAGGATAGATTTTATTTCTGGGGTTAAATTCAATTGCCAAAATACCAATCCCCTAAATCTGGTCCTCCAGCTGTGGCTCGCTAAGTTTAATACTGTACGTTAAAAGGACAGATTTTTTTCTGGGGTGAAATTCAATTGCCAAAATACCAATCCCCTAAATATGGTGTTCCAGCTGTGGCTGGCTAAGTTTAATACTATCTGTCAAAGGATAGATTTTTTCTGGGGTGAAATTCAATTGCCAAAGTAACAATCCCCTAAATTTGGGGTTCCAGCTGAGGCTGGCCAAGTGTAATACTGTCTGTCAAAGGATAAATTATTTTCTGGGGTGAAATTCAATTGCCAAAATACCAATCCCCTAAATCAGTGGTTTTAGCTGTTGCTGGCCAATTGTAATACTGTGCGTAGAAGGATAGATTTTATTTCTGGGGTTAAATTCAATTGCCAAAATGCCAATCCCCTAAATCTGGTGTTCCAGCTGTGGCTGGCTAAGTTTAATACTATCCGTCAAAGGATAGATTTTTTCTGGGGTGAAATTCAATTGCCAAAATACCAATCCCCTAAATCTGGTGTTCCAACTGTGGCTGGCTAAGTTTAATACTGTACGTCAAAGGATAGATTTTTTTCTGGGGTGAAGTTCAATTGCCAAAATACCAATCCCCTAAATCTGGTGTTCCAGCTGTGGCTGGCTAAGTTTAATACTATCCGTCAAAGGATAGATTTTTTCTAGGGTGAAATTCAATTGCCAAATAAACAATTCCCTAAATCAGTAGTTTTAGCTGTTGCTGGCCAAGTGTAATACTTTGCGTAAAAGGATAGATTTTATTTCTGGGGAGAAATTTAATTGCCAAAATATCAATCCCATAAATCTGGTGTTCCAGCTGTGGCTGGCTAAGTTTAATACTATCTGTCAAAGGATAGATTTTTTTCTGGGGTGAAATTCAATTGCCAAAATACCAATCCCCTAAATCTGGTGTTCCAGCTGTGGCTGGCTAAGTGTAATACTGTCTGTCAAAGGATAGATTATTTTCTGGGGTGAAATTCAATTACCAAAATACCAATCCCCTAAATCAGTGGTTTTAGTTGTTGCTGGCCAATTGTAATACTGTGCGTAGAAGGATAGATTTTATTTCTGGGGTTAAATTCAAATGCCAAAATACCAATCCCCTAAATCTGGTGTTCCAACTGTGGCTGGCTAAGTTTATTACTGTCCGTCAAAGGATAGATATTTTTCTGGGGTGAAATTCAGTTGCCAAAATACCAATCCCCTAAATCTGGTGTTCCAGCTGAGGCTGGCTAAGTTAAATACTGTACGTCAAAGAATTGATTTTTTTCTGGGGTGAAATTCAATTGCCTAAATAACAATCCCCTAAATCTTGGGTTCCAGCTGTGGCTGGCTAAGTTTAACCCCTTAAAGACTCAGCCCTATTTCACCCTAAGGACTCGGCCATTTTTTGCAAATCTGACCAGTGTTACTTTATGTGGTGATAACTTTAAAACACTTTTTCTTATCCAGGCCATTCTGAGTTTGTTTTTTCGTCACATATAGTACTTCATGACAGTGGTAAAATGAAGTAGAAAAATTTCATTTTTATTTATTAAAAAAAAAAATTCAATTTTTTTTGAAAAGTTTGGAATTTTCCAAGTTTCAATTTCTCTACTTCTATAATACATAGTAATACGGCCAAAAAAGGTTATTGATTTACATTCCCCACATGTCTTCTTCATGTATCGATCATTTTGGGAATGCTATTTCATTTTTTGGGGACGTTACAAGGCTTAGAAGTTTAGAAGCAAATCTTGAAATTTTTCAGAAATTTTCAAAAACCCACTTTTTAGGGACCAGTTCAGGTCTGAAGTCACTTTGTGAGGCTTACATAATAGAAACCACCCAAAAATTACCCCATTCTAGAAACTACACCCCTCAAGGTATTCAAAACTGATTTTACAAACATAATTAACCCTTTAGGTTTTCCACAAGAGTTAATGGCAAATAGAGCTAACATTTCAGAATTTCGATTTTTTGGAAAATTTTCCATTTTAATCCATTTTTTCCAGTAACAAAGCAAGGGTTAACAGCCAAACAAAACTTAATATTTATTCCCCCGAATGTGTAGTTTGCACGAACACACAATATGTGGTCGTAAACTGCTGTATGGCCAAACTGCAGGGCGCAGAAGGAAAGGAACGCCATATGGTTTTTGGAAGGTGGATTTTGGTGGACTGGTTTTTTGACACCATGTCCCATTTGAACCCCGCCCTCTCGATGCACCCCTAGAGTAGAAACTCCATAAAAGTAAATTCATCTAAGAAACTACACCCCTCAAGGTATTCAAAACCAGTTTTACAAACTTTGTTAACCCTTTAGGTGTTCCTCAAGAGTTATTGGCAAATGGAGATGAAATTTCAGAATTTCTATTTTTTGTTACCTTGTGTAATATAGAGCAACCAAAAATCATATTTACCCTAAAATAGTACCAACAAAACTGACACCTTATCCCGTAGTTTCAAAAATGGGGTCACTTTTTAGGAGTTTCTACTGTAGGGGTACATTAGGGGGTCTTCAAATGGGACATAGTGTCAAAAAACCAGTCTAGCAAAATCTGCCTTCCAAAAACCATATGGCGTTCCCTTCCTTCTGTGCCCTGCCATTTGGCCATACAGCAGTTTACGACCACATATGGGGTGTTTGTGCAAACAAGAGAATCAGGGCAATAAATATTGAGTTCTGTTTGCCTGTTAACCCTTGCTTTGTTACTGGAAAAATGGATTAAAATGGAAAATTTGCAAAAAAATTGCTGTTTTGGGACCGTTTTTATTTTTTGTTATTTACATTGTTGAACTGACAGGTTAGATTGTGTGCTATTTCTATAGAGCAGGTTGTTATTGGCGCGACAATACCAAATATGACATAATAATAATATGACATATAATTTTGCATAATAAAGCATTTTTGAAAAAAATTATTTTTTAGTGTCTCCACATTCTGAAAGCCATAGTTTATTTTTTATTTTTTGGGCGACTGTCTTATGTAGGGGCTCATTTTTTTGCGGTATGAGATGGCGGTTTGACTGGCACTATCTTGGGGTGCATTTGACATTTTGGTTCGCTTGCTATTACACTTTTTGTGATGTAAGGTGACAAAAATGGCTTTTGACACCGTATTTTTTTTTTTGATGTGTTCATCTGAGGGGTTAGGTCATGTGTTATTTTTATAGAGCAGGTTGGGACGGACGCGGCAATACCTAATATGTATACTTTTTATTTATTTATATAAGTTTTACACAATAATATCATTTTTGAAAACAAAAAAAATCATGTTTTAGTGTCTCCATAGTTCGAGAGCCATATTTTTTTTTTTTTGGGTGATTGTCCTATTTAGGGGCTCATTTTTTGCGGGATGAGGTGACGGTTAGATTGGTACTATTTGGGGGGTCATATGATTTTTTGATCGCTTGCTATTACACTTTTTGTGATGTAAGTTGACAAAAAAATGGCTTTTTGACAAAGTTTTTATTAAATTTTTTTACAGTTTTTACTTGAGGGGTTAGGTCAGGTGATATTTTTATAGAGCAAATTCTTACGGACGTGGAGATACCCAATATGTCTACTTTTTATTTTTTTTTTTACATTTAACACTAAAAAGCATTTTTGAAACAAAAAAAATCATGTTTTAGTCTGAGAAGCATAGTTTTTTTATTTTTCGGCCAATTGTTTTAGTTAGGGGCTCATTTTTTGCGGGATGAGATGGCGGTTTGATTAATACTATTTTGGGAAACATACACCTTTTTGATCGCTTTGTATTACACTTTTAGTGATGTAAGGTGCCAAAAAATGGCTTATTTACACACTTTTTTAATTTATTTTTTTATGGCGTTCACCTGACGAGTTCAGTCATGTGATATTTTTATAAAGAAGATTTTTACGGACGCGGCGATACCTAATATGTGTAGTGTATATAATTTTTTTAAATTTTTATTCAGTGATATGTGTTTTTTTACTTTTCTGCATTTTTTTTTACCCAGACCCAGCTAGTCGATTGGGTGGTGGACAGTGGATCCAGCAGGTTCACATTATCTCCCACCCAGTCTTCTGCAGAAAGCGCACAGGTGGCGCCGAAAAACCAAGCCCATCAGTCTGTCACATCACCCCCATGCTTATCAGGGACCCTGTCTGAGCCTCAAGTTCTGCAGCAGTCTCTTATGCTGTTTGAAGAATCTGCTGGCAGGGTTTCCCAAGGGCATCCACCTAGCCCTTCCCCACCGGTGGAAGACATGGAATGCACTGACGCATAACCACTTATGTTTCCTGATGAGGACATGGGAATACCACCTCAGCAGAGTGCGCACGTCTCTGATGATGACAAAATACAGGTGACAACTGCTGCGTCTTTTTTCATTGTGCAGACCGAACAGGAGGTCAGGGAGGAAGGTAGTGCCACTGACTTTCAGAGTTCAGGGGAAGAAGCTGTGGTGAGACCGTGCCAACAGCGTAGCAAAAGAGGGAGCAGGGTGCAAAAGCAGAACAGCCGTCGCCAAGAGAGTTCGCGTTCTACTGGCCAACGCCACCAGGGACCGAGCACAGCAAAGGCAGCTTCAAGAAGTTCCCTGGCATGCTGACGACAAGAACTGAGTGGTTTGCACGCTGTGCCATCAGAGCCTGAAGCGAGGCATTAACGTTCTGAACCTTAGCACAACCTGCATGACCAGGCATCTATATGCGAGACACGGGCTGCAGTGGAGTAAGCACCTTGAAAACAAAGAAAGGGCTCAGGCCCCTCATGCTACATCTTATCCTGCTGCCTCGGCCTCTTCCTCTGCCTCTGGAGGAACATTGGCAGCTGCCGCACAGCAAAAAGCGGATGTGCCACCAACACCACCACCTCAGTCACCAAGCATCTCCACCATGTCACACGGCAGCATTCAGCTCTCCATCTCACAAACCTTGGAGAGAAAGCATCTAGCCACCTAGCCACCCACGATCCCTGGCCCTGAAAGCCAGCATTTCAAAACTACTGGCCTTTGAAATGCTGTCATTCAGGCTGCAGGACACAGACAGCTTCAAACAGTTGATGGCGGTGGTTGTCCCACAGTACCTCGTTCCTAGCCACCACTACTTCTCCCAGAGAGCCGTGTCTTCCCTGCCCATTCAAGTATCGGATAAAATCAAGTGTGCACTGCGCAACGCCATCTGTGGCAATGTCCACCTAACCACAGATACGTGGACCAGTAAGCACGGCCAAGGACGCTATATCTCCCTAACTGCACACTGGGTAAATGTAGTTGGGCCCCAGGCGGAGAGTTGTTTGGCGCACCTCCTTCTGCCGCCGAGGATGTTGTGGCGGGGTATAGAACAACAGACCGACAAGTGGTTGCTGCCGGTGAGCCTCAAGCCCGGCCTGGTGGTGTGCGATAATGGGCGAAATCTTTTCACAGCTCTGGGACTAGCCGGTTTGACGCACATCCCTTGCCTGGCGCATGTGCTGAATTTGGTGGTGCAGAAATTCCTTCACAACTACCCCGACATGTCAGAGCTGCTGCATAAAGTGCGGGCCGTCTGTGTGCGCTTCCAGCATTCTCATCCTGGCGCTACTTGCCTGTCTGCGCTACATCGTAACTTCAGCCTTCCCACTCACCGCCTCATATGCGACGTGCCCACCAGGTGGAACTCCACCTTGCACATGCTGAAGAGACTGTGCGAGCAGCAGCAGGCCATAGTGGAGTTTCAGCTGCAGCACGCACACGTCAGTCGCACTGCGGAACAGCACCACTTCGCCACCAATGACTGGGCCTCCATGCGAGACCTGTGTGTCCTGTTGCGCTGTTTCAAGTACTCCACCCACATGGCCAGTGGTGATGACGCCGTTATCAGCGTTACAATACCACTTCTATGTCTCCTTGAGAAAACACTTAGGGCGATGATGGAAGAGGAGGTGGCCCAGGAGCAGGAGGAGGAAGAGGGATCATTTCTAACACTTTCAGGCCATTCTTTTAGAAGTGGCTCTGAGTGAGGTCTTTTGCAACAGCAGAGGCCAGCTGCAAATTTTGCCAGCCAGGGCCCACTACTGGAGGACGAGGAGGACGATGATGAGGAGGAGGTGGATGAGGATGAAGCATGTTCACAGCGGGCTGGCATCCAACGCAGCTTGGGCCCATCACTGGTGGGTGGCTGGGGGGAAACGGTGGACGATGACGATACGCCTCCCACAGAGGACAGCTTGTCCTTACCTCTGGGCAGCCTGGCCCACATGAGGGACTACATGCTGCAGTGCCTGCGCAACTACAGCAGAGTTGGCCACATTTTAACGTGTGCTGACTACTGGGTGGCCACCCTGCTGGATCCCCAGTACAAAGACAACGTGCCCTCCTTAATTCCTGCACTGGAGCGTGATAGGAAAATGCACGAATACAAGCCCACGCTGGTAGACGCGCTCCTGAGAGCATTCCCAACTGACACGGGGGACAAGTGGAAGCACAAGGCGAAGGCAGAGGGGGAGCAAGAGGTCGCCAACGCAGCTGTGTCACGGCCAGCTCCTCTGAAGGTAGGGTTAGCATGGCCAAGATGTGGAAAAGTTTTGTCACAGCGCCACAGCTAACTGCACCACTAGCTGATAGGGAACGTGTTAGCAGGAGGCAGCATTTCCACAACATGGTGGAACAGTACGTGTGCACATTCCTCCACGTACTGACTGATGGTTCGGCCTCATTCAACTTCTGGGTCTCCAAATTGTCCACATGGGCAGAGCTAGCCTTTTATGCCTTGGAGGTGCTGGCCTGCCCTGTGGCCAGTGTATTATCTGAATGTGTAAACGCAGCCGTCTGTCCACAGCCAACGTTGACAAGCTGTTGTTTATAAAAATGAACCAGGCATGGATCCCACAGGACCTGTCCATCCCTTGTGCAGAATATACATTTATAATTGCCTCGCCCTCAACCAGACATTCTTGTACTACAGGGCACTTCTTTATTGAATCCTCTTTTTTTTTTATTGTACCATTATTTTTGGGGGCAACACCAAGTTGAATAAACCTCTCCTCTGTCTGGGTGCCAGGGGCCTACATTTAAGCTAATCGCCTACTGCTTTGGTGCGTGACATTAACCTCTTTTTGCTGTCAAATGACCTGTCTGGGTGTCAGGGGCCTAAATAACTGAAAGTGGCCTGTTCCACTGGTGGGTAACATGATGCCTGTTTTGCTGCTATGGGACCTCTCTCCTCTGTCTGTGTGCTGGGGCTTAAATTACTGAAAGTGGCCTGTTCCAATAGTGGGTAACATGATGCCTCTTTTGCTGCTATGGGACCTTTCTCCTCTGTCTGGGTGCCAGGGGCCTACATTTCAGATAATCGCCTGTTGCTTTGGTGGGTGACATTATCCTCTTTTTGATGTCTAATGACCTCTACTCTGTCTGGCTGTCAGGGGCCTATATTTCGTTTACTTGCTTGCTGTCTTGGTGGGAGACATTTAACTTTTTTTACTGTCAAATGACTGTCCCATTGTGTGGGTGTCAGGGGCCTATATGTTGTTTAATCATTTGTTGTCTTGGTGGGAGAGATTAAACTCTATTTACTGTCAAATTACCGCCCCATTGTGTGGGTGTCAGGGGCCTATATTTCGTTTACTTGCTTGCTGTCTTGGTGGGAGACATTTAACTCTTTTTACTGTCACATGACTGCCTCATTAAGGATTGTCAGGGGCCTATATGTCGTTCAATCACTTGTTTTCTTGGTGGGAGATATTAAACTCTTTTTACTGTCAAATTGCCGCCCCATTGCCGTGGGTGTCAGTGGCCTATATTTTGTTTACCTACTTGCTGTGTTGGTGGGAGACATTTAACTCTTTTTACTGTCAAATGACTGCCCCATTGTGTGGGTGTCAAGGGCCTATATGTCGTTTAATCATTTGTTGTCTTGGTGGGAGATATTAAACTCTTTTAACTGTCAAATGACCGCCCCATTGCCGTGGGTGTCAGGGGCCTATATTTCGTTTACTTACTTGCTGTGTTGGTGGGAGACATTTAACTCTTTTTACTGTCAAATGACTGCCCCATTGTGTGGGTGTCAGGGGCCTATATGTCATTTAATCATTTGTTGTCTTGGTGGGAGATATTAAACTTTTTTTTACTGTCAAATGACCGCCCCATTGTGTGGGTGTCAGTGGCCTATATTTTGTTTACCTACTTGCTGTGTTGGTGGGAGACATTTAACTCTTTTTACTGTCAAATGACTGCCCCATTGTGTGGGTGTCAGGGGCCTATATGTCATTTAATCATTTGTTGTCTTGGTGGGAGATATTAAACTTTTTTTTACTGTCAAATGACCGCCCCATTGTGTGGGTGTCAGGCGCCTATATTTTGTTTACTTGCTTGCTGTCTTGGTGGGAGACATTTAACTCTTTTTACTGTCAAATGACTGCCCCATTGTGTGAGTGTCAGGGGCCTATATGTCGTTAAATCATTTGTTGCTTTATTGGGTGACATTTTCCTCTTTATACTGTCAAATGACCTATACATTGTCTGGTTGTCAGGGGTCTATATTTCGTTTCATCGCTTGCTGCATTGGTGGGAGACATTAACCTCTTTTTACTGTCACATGACCTCTACATTGTCTGGTTGTCAGTGGCCTATATTTAGTTTCATCGTCTGCTGTATTGGTGGGAGACATTAACCTCTTTTTACTGTCAAATGACCGCCCCATTGTCTGGTTGTCTGGGGCCTATATTTCATTTCATCGCTTGCTGCATTGGTGGGAGATATTAATCTCTTTATACTGTCAAATGACCTCTAGATTGTCTGGTTGTCAGGGGCCTATATTTAGTTTAATTGCTTGCTGTCTTGGTGGGAGACATTAAACTCTTTTTACTGTCAAATGACCTCTCCTCGGTCTGGGTATCAGTGGCCTACATAAATGATAATGGCCTGTTCCATTGCAGGTTGACCTAAGGCCTGTGTTGCTGTTACGGGACCGCTCTCCTCTTTACGGGTGCTATGGTCCTCCTGTATTAGTAAATGAGGCATGTGGAACTGCTGGGTGAAATCAATACTGATTTGGCATAATTGTAACTCTCCTCTTTGTGGGTGCCATGGGTCTGAATCTGCGAATGAGGTCTGTGGCATTGCTTGGTGAAATCAATACTGTCCTGGCGTGATTTTAACTCTCCTTCTTGTGGGCCTGAATGTTTGAATAAGGCCTGTGACACTGCTGGCAGACATGAATCCTTTAACTCCCATAGCATTCCCATCTGACGCCACCCCAACCTCCTATTCCACCTCCTCCTCCAAGTTGCCAATTGATATTGGTTCATTTTGATTTATTTTATTTTAAGTCATTTCCCTATCCACATTTGTTTGCAGGGGATTTAGCTACATTTTGCTGCCTTTTGCAGCCCTCTAGCCCTTTTCCTGGGCTATTTGACAGCCTTTTTAGTGTTCAAAAGTTCTGGTCCCCATTGACTTCAATGGAGTTCGGGGTCAAGTTCGGGTCAAGTTCGGATCCCGAACCCAAACATTTTCGTGAAGTTCGAACCCGAACATCCAGGTGTTCGCTGAACTATAGTTACTATATGTGATTGCTGTTGTCTCTGTCATATACTAGCATTTCTATGGATTTTATAACTGACCTTCCTCTCGGGGAAAGACGGTCATCTGATTCGTCATTCTAAAATGTGTCAACTAATTCTGTTAAAAAAATGTAACCACCTTGTTTTGTGGATAATATTCTCAAATTACATGGAAGTCCATTGTCTCAGATAGGAGCAGTTAGAGGAGCAGTGGCGTACCGCCAATATAGGCAGACCACGCCATTGCTATGGGGCCCGCAGCACAGGGGGGCCCGGAGCGAATGGAAGGCCCCGCCCCCTACTCTGCACAGACAGAGACTGTCACTAGAATATAGATAATATGTGACAGCATTGAGGTGGCCCGGACCCTCCCCACCCCTGTTTATTTAACTGTGTCTGGTATCGGGATCGGGAATGAAGGCTCTGGAGGACCGCAGGGCAGCAGCATTACTCTTCAGCAGGCACGCTGAGCCAATGAGGAGCCGGCTCTACACACGTGCCTGCTGACGTTGATTGATGCTGCCAGGTCCGCGCGCTCAGAAGGAAGCATGCAGAGGTCAGGAAGAAAAAACCTCTGCATGCCATCAGCGGTGCTCCCCCTCCTCCGTGCCTCCTGACTGCTCCTCTCCTGCAGCCTCCAAATAGAAAGGTAAGTGACCAATCTATGTTTGTTATGTGTGTAAAGTGTACAGTATCTATTAATGCGTGTATGTAAATATGTGTCTATATATATCTATGTATGGGTGTTGTGTGTATGTATATATAATTTATATATACATACACACAACACCTCATACATATATATATATATATATATATATATGCATATGGATATATGTGTGTGTCTATGTATCTGTATGAATGCATGTGTGTGTGTGTGTATATATATATATATATATATATATATATAGAGATTGGGGATCAAGCTGTCCTTCTCATCTGCATCCCGCCCTGATACTGATGGACAAACTGTAAGCATCAACCAGGTTTTTGAACAGTTTCTAAGATGCTTTGTATCTGACTGTCAGAAAAAGTGGAAAAGGTTTCTGTTTCTAGCGGAGTTTGCTGTCAACAACCATGTCAGCTACTCTAGTGGCATCTCACCTTTCTATTGTAATTATGGGTTTAATCTGCATTTTTCATCAGTTTCTGGGTTAAATTCCGTGAGTCCTGCAGTGGATGCCATCATAAATTATTGCACAGTCTCAGAACAATCTCAGAACATCCAGTATAAACAGGCCAATAAAAAGTGTTCCGTGGGTCTGAATTTTGTTCTGGGAGATCTTGTATGGCTTTGTACTAAGAATTTGCCCCTTTGGGTACCATCTGGTAAACTTGCTCCTAAGTTTATTTGTTCATATAAGATCACCTCAATAATAAACTCTATAAACTGTGTCTTTAATTACTATCTTCGTTCAGGGTACATAGGGGGTCTTTTATTATGAGATACATACACCAATTTTGGGGGATTTTCAGCCGAATCTGCAACTTTTCCCAGTTCACACCAGGTCTAAAAAAGGGGTGCAGCATGGGCGGGTCATTCCATCTCATTTATCATTTTTATACGTCTGTTTTAGGCATATAAAATGATCTAAATATACATCAACAAGGGAGCTGGCATAAGTTTAGGTCAGTGGTGGATGCACCTAAGTTATGTAGAGGCTGGCACCTCTGTACAACTGAGGCGTATCATGCAACAACTCAAGGGGTATTAAGACTAGCATCTAACATGTCGGTCTTAATAAATTACCCCAATAATGTTTTTCATAAATCATTGGTAAAGAAATATATTCCTCCTGTGATTTTTCCAACTAAACCTCCTGATCCAGTGGCAATCCAAGGTGAAATAGAGTATGAGGCGGATAAAATTCTTGACTCTCAGAAAGTTCAGTGATCTCTTCAGTACCTTATCGATTGGAAAGGTTATTATGGTGCTGAGGAGAGAACATGGTTCGCTGCTTGGGATGTTCTTGCTCCTCCTTTATAGAGGAAGTTTCATCGTGAGTTTCCATTGAAGCCTGCACCCCATGTTGAGGGTCCAGTAACCCCTTTTAAAGGGAGGGGGGGATAATGTAAGGAACGTACCAGTCCAGGTTCCAGCGGCATGATCCTCAGATTTGGCACGACTGCACCAGCTCTCCCCCACCCCCCTAGTGCAACAGCTGCGTCCTTAGATACAGACTGCAATGCTCTGTTTTCCGACGTAGCACATTTATGATGGAGGAGATAGGTAGTGGACTGAATGACAGCCCATTTGTCCTTTTACCTTTTGCCTTTTGGTTTTACTATTTGGTTTTTAAAGAGTTCTGGTCCTGGCTCTTTACTTATATCCCCTATTGTAAAGGAACCATTGCCAGGGGTAGTCTTTTGACTCACTAGCGTTGTTCTTGGTTCCTTCTTCCTGTTTTACTGATTTATATTCTGTGCTTCTGACCCCGGCTTGTCTTCTGACACCTTTGTCAGTTTTGGTACTACATAGCCCATTTGGTTCTGACCCATTTCTGTCAAATCAGCCTTTTTGTTTGTCTGTCTGTTTGTTTGGGGTTTGTCTCTGCACTTCTATAATAAGATAGGGACCTCCATCCAGTTGCAGTTTTTCCATTTAGGGCTTATGCTGCAAGTAGTTAGTGACAGTGTAGTGGGATTTGTTTAGGGACCTACTGTCCTTGTCTGTCCCTGCTCTACAGATATTACACCGGGTCTTGGCTACAGACAGCATAATAAACCTGCACATGTGGCAGCACTCTAATGGTAATATATGGGTTTAGATGAGCTCTAGTGGATTAAAGGAACATATTCAGCATTTCCTTATATAAAGAGTGAAGTTGAAGCATTATGTACCTAATATGTTTATGATTCATTTGAATACCATCCTCATCTTTAACCTTGCACTGTGCACAATGTGCAAAAAAACTAACATACTAAGAATAGAGATGGGTAAACTTCTGGAAATTCCATTTCATGTCTGATTTAGTGAATTTTAGAAAAAAATTAATTTGTACCCAAATTGATTCTACACAAATCAAAGTTGCTCCATTTGCCCTGAAAATTAGAATAAAAAACCCTCTAGTCTCCTAGGACTCTGATTTTGCTCTCTCTCCTTCCTTCCTTCCTTCCTTCCCCTTTTTAACCTCTTGAACGTAATGACAGCAATAGCAAATAACGTCAGAGAGACCCTAACATCGATAGCTAAGCGTAAATGCATGTTTGACGATGTTAATAAACAGCATATTTAAAAACGCACTGCAGCAGCCATGTGGTACAGAACATGATAGTAGGCAGGGAGAGAGCACAGTGGTATTATGGCAACAGCCATCCAGTACAGAACATGATCGCAAGCAAACAGTGGCTGTGGCAAAATGGGGCACTGTCAGTGAGGACAGATCTATTAATTGGCCTCAGCCTGTGGAGTGTGGAAATCTTCAGGGATCCATGCCTCATTCATTTTGACAAAAGTGATGTTTTTGAAACTGGGTGTTACGATGCCCCTTGCCTTGATGAAAACCCTTTCTGAGATGATTCTGGAAGTTGAGCAGATGAGAACAGAAAAAGCATACTTGGCCAGTTTTGGCCACTGTCCCAGTCTACTTGCTCAGAGCCCAAGGGATCAGGGAACACAGTATGAGCTGGAGAAATGCCAGAGTACAGGTAGGACTCAACCTGGGTGTTAAGGCGGTAGGTCTCAGTTTCCTGATTTGCCTCAGCCTGGCACGGCACATTGAATTTTTTTTGGATCATAGTGATTATACTTAACCTCTTAAGGACACAGGACTTACATGTACGTCCTGTGTCCGGTCTTTAAAGATGGCGCCCGCTCCTGATCCATGCGGGCGCCTTAGCCGATCGCCGACATTTAACCCCTCAGATGCCGTGGTCAATCCTGACCACGGCATCTGAGTGCGCACAAACGGAAAGTCGGAGGAGCCGGAGCATGCCTGTAGTTGCCTGGGTTTCTATGAATGAAACCCAGGCTGCTGTATAGTATTTCCTATGGAGCCTTGCCTGTAATAGGCTTCATAGGAAATATGCGATTTTTTCATATATTCCAATGCTATTGCATTGGAATGTATAAAAATCGCAATCAGATGATTGTAAGTTATAGTTCCTATGGGAACTATATAAAAGTGTAAAAAAAAAAAAAAGTAAAAATATAAATAAATAAAAATTAAGAAAAACTTAAATTTTTTTAAAAAATACACATCATGGCTGTCGCAATGTGCAAAAACGCCCAAAGTATAAAAATATAAAAAATAATTCCCCATACGTCAAACAGCAAAACGGAAAAAAGCGTCCAAATGGCGGATTCGCCATTTTTGGTTGCTTCGTTTTCCACAAAAAATTACATAAAAGGTGATAAAAAAGTCATACACACCCCAAAATTATATCAACAAAAAGATAAGATTATGACGCATACAATTAGCCCCCATACAGCTCTGTACATATAATTACAAAAAAGTTATAGGGGTCAAAACATGGTGACAAAAAAGTAAAACTGATTTTTTCCCACTTTTGAATTTTTTTTCACTATCAAAACGCAAGAAAACCTATACATATAGGGTATCGCCGGATCCATACTGACCTGTAGAGTAAAACTAACCAGTCAGTTTTATTGCACATCGAACGTCGGAATTTAAAAAGCCGCAAAACTGTGGTGGAATTGCTTTTTTTTTTGCAATTTCACCCCATTTGGAATTTTTTCCCCGCTTCCCACTACATCATATGCAATATTAAATGATAGCGTTAGAAAGTACAACTTGTCCCGCAAAAAACAAGCCCTCATATGGCTATGTGAACCGAAAAATAAGAAAGCTATGGCTATGGGAAGGCAGGGAGTGCAAAACGAAAACTCAAAAAGTAAAAAACCTCCGGTCCTTAAAGGGTTAACTGGCTTCTGCTCCTTCTCCTGCTTGTGGTACTGGAGACAATGGGACATGGGTCATTCTGCACTGGGCGGAGAGGGCCCTCAGACATCACGGGTAGTAGGTGTCTGATCACTGAAAGCTGCAGCAAACTGTGTACACAGTGTCTCCTGGTAATAAAGCACTTTGGACCCCTTTCAGCAACATGAATATATTCCCTCATTTTGCTTTGACAGTGAGGGTCTAAAAGCATAGCTATCCAGTAATATTAGATTGCTTGAAGCTAAAAATATGCCTGTCACTCTGTAAGCAAGCATACAGTTTGCCATGCTCTCCAGCATAATCATGAAAGTAAAGCAAAGTGGAATTCCAGTGTCTTGGAATGTTGCAGATTAAGTGGTGCAATGGCAGACCATTTTGTTCTGCAAGTCCAGGATGGCGTTCCTACATAAGAATGGCTAAACTGCGAGGACAGTCTCCTAGACATTGTCAGAACTGTAGGCTGAGATGTCAGCACTGTTCAAAGTAGTGTGTCCCAGTGGTTGAGAGAACAAGGATGAACTGGAGTGACAGCAAGAGGTGCACAGAAGCGAACCTCTGCATGGATGGATATTCTGATTTGAAGAATGTCATTTAGTGATCCATTTTGTACTGCAGATGAAATTGGACATCATATCCCAAACACAGGGCAACAAACAGTTTTACACAAACCATCAGAAGGTGATTTTATGACATTCAGCTACAGGTGTTCCATTGATCTCATGCCACTGCCCTTAAAGGCTACCATGGTGCACAGGCTTTTAGCCCAGCGCTCCTTGTCTGTGCTGCTGACCCTACTCATGGGCACGGGCTACCTCACTCCTCCTGCTGCTGTGCTGACAAGCACGGGCAGCAAGTAGCTTAAACAGTTGTACTGTATCTGCACCCCATGCCAGAGCTTTCTTCCTTACTACTTAGAGTTCTGTACTGTTTGTTAGGACGTGCACGGGTGTCTACTTTTGTGAGGCAGCACGAACGTGCCCTCTATTTCCCCAGCCTATGGGTTGCAGGATGTATTTAAAGGCGCTTCCTGCCTCAGGAAGGCACCTGAGCAATCTTGGTCACTAGAAAGTCTAGTTCCTTGTGTGAAGGCGTTTGGATGCTTCTACTTTACTGTGTACCAGACCCTGATTCTTGATTAAATGGACTTTGCTTGATTGCCACCTGCCTCTGACCTTGGACTTCGATTATGGACTTTGCTTGATTGCTGCCTGCCCTGTCTCTGGATTTCCTGACCCCGTCTTTCCCCTCAGTGCTTAGCACTGTTATCTCTGACCCCATGTCAGCTGCCACTGGCTCGGGGACTGCTCTGGAGTGGTATCTGGTGACTACCCTAACAGCCCAAGCGTATCCTCACCATCAGAGGCTCTAGTCAAGACTAGGTAGTTACTTAGTCACACCCCTCGGGGGAAAAGCCGGTCAGTGACGCAGTGGATCCACACCCACTTGCATAAAACTGGGATTATAGTGTGGGGTGACATAATGTATAAGAGCCGGACCACTCTAGTCTTAATTTCAAGTACAGTTGGGCATTACATTGATTTGGACATGGAACAGCAATTAAGTGTCCCAAGAGCCATTTTTCAACAAGACAACACCAGGCCATGTGTTGCTCATGCTACTATGAGCAGCCTACTTGGCCTAAGTTTTCTACAATGGCCTGCAGTATCTCTGGACTTGTTTCCAATCAAGCACATTGGCCGGTAATTGCAAAGGCAGCTGCCAGCAGTGAATCTTGTGTCCCCAAGTACTTTCAGCATGGCAGAACATTCCTCAGCTAACCATTAACATCCTTATTGATAGCATATCAAGACAAGTAAGTACATGTATTTCTAATGTATGTGTGGCACTCATACTTAATACTGCATGCCTCCAAAGTGTCCCTCTCTTGAAGGGACAGTCTCTTTTTTTGACCCAAGTCCCTCTGCCCCTCTTTGATCCTTAAATGTCCCTCTTTTTGACCTGGAGAATTAATGCATAAATGTGCATAAATATCTCTACAAAATTGCTTGCCCTGGACCCCATAGCATTGGCATGGTCTGCTGCTATTGTAGTTACGCCCCTGTTTGGGCGGAGTTAGAAACGTGGCCTAGCATAAAACTGTCGTGATGTGCACTGCATATATTGTCCCTCTTTGCGATTTTCAAAGGTTGTGAGCTATGATACTAAATAGATGTTTTGAATATTATGTTTCCATTTGTTATTATTTGCATAATTCCATGACTTTTCCTTCTTGGTGTTGCAATTTCAGTGTTGGAGTATATATTTTAGCCAGATTGAGTGATAGAACAAAGATAGCCAAACGGGTAATGCTGAAATAAAAAATAGCAGGGACTGACGTATACATAAGATAATAACTGCACCTCTACTTTAATTAATTTTCTGTCCTTTTCCAGATCAAGTGGGCTTTGAACTGGGACATGAACCACATTTCTATGTGCTATTTTCCCAATACAAGATTCAAGATATAATAAAGCTACTGTATAAAACATTTGTTTACAGGGGACAGTGCTGGTCTGCAGACTGTGGTAAGAAATTACATTGTTTGGATTGTCAATTATGAATTCTGCCTGGGGAATAAGAACAACAGCATGGTTGTTGGCTTAAGGCTGTATTACACAGCCCAATGCGGGAGACAATTGTCAGAAGGGAAGCGTTCCCTCCCGGCAATCGCCTGCTCATTAGCAGAGGAGACCACTGCTATTACAGCGATCTCCTCTGCAGCATGAGGAGGAGAGATCGCTATGCCACCGCTGGTCCCCATACTGTATAGTGGTTTTCCTGCAGCAGATTGTAATTAGACACCATAATCTGCTGCTTGCAAACAATTATTTTTTAACATGTCAAAAGATTTGGCTTGCCAGATTATTGGGTGTTTGCTCGTTCATTGGTCAATCAGCGGTACTATTACACTGCAAGATGATCGTTAGCGATCATCTGCCGAAAAATTGGCCGATGTAATACAGGCTTTAGTCTTAAGCTGGCCACATTGGGGATGATCATGTGGGAGATTGTTCATATGACTGATTCCACCGGTAACAAGCCACACTAAACTGGCCAACCATGGAGTCCGTTTTTTTTAAAACAATTAGATCCTGGTCCTTTAACACAATAGCAAATGATTGGCCAAATTCGACCAATTGTTCCTACATGTGTAGTCTGGCCACTACGACTTATAGTTCAAGCTAATCTTTCAAATGATGATTAGCCAAAAGGGTCAAATTTGGCCATTTTAGGGTACTTTCACACTTGCGTTGAAGGATTCTGTCAGGCAGTTCCGTCAACGGAACTGCCCGACCGATCCGTTAAAACGTTTGAAAACTGATTTCATTTGCAAACGGATCCATTTGCAGATCAGTTGGACAATTGTTGTCATCCGTAAAAACGGATCCGTTATTTACTATTTTACAATTTTTAAAGGTCTGCGCATGTGCAGAGTGGAATAACGGATCCGTTAATGCATTAATTTTCAATGTCAGATCCGCCCTTAATACATTTCAATGGAAATTAATGGCGTCAAGTGTTTCCGCATTTTTGGATGGAGATAAAAATACAACATGCTGCGCTTTTATCTGCTTCCAAAAAACGTGAAAGGACTGAACTGAAGACAAACTGATGCAAACTGAACAGATTGCTTTCCATTCAGACTGAATTAGGATAAAACTGATCAGTTTTTTTTCCGTTATTGAGCCCCGAGGACGGATCTCAATGACAGAAAACTTTGACACTAGTGTGAAAGTACCCTTAGCTGACTTTAAACTCATGTGTTTGGTCAGCTTTAGAGAGGAGTATGTACTGAGCCAGATTCTTGATGGACTGTGAACTGATATACACAGATTTTCAGAAGCTGCTGACACATGTAAAGACTCCAAAACATGTTGCTAAAAATTGATACTGATGCCAGAAGAAGTTAGTAACTGAAAGTAGTTCAGCAGAATTCAGCCTCATCTAAGCAGCATTATTAATGAGAGGGTTCAAATAATGACATCCAGCTATTCTTACTGTGCAGATAGATTTGTCTATAGTTATTCGAATCTTAGTCTTTATTCTGCAGAGATAGAGTTAATTTACTCTAGCATCTGCCTGGTATCCTGTGAAAATGGTTCCCAGCAGAGGAGAAACTTTTATTTTGGAACATTACATTTTTTAGATCCCTTTATTTCATTTAGGGGTCAGTGACAGTCAAATTCCTTAAGAGGCTATCATCCATCATAGAGTATCTGCTCTTTGATAACATTGCCCTTAAATGTCTGATTCTGTTATTTTCTACCTAAAATGAGCATTGCCAGAAACGTTTAGACAGATTCGATTAGAAAAATTGCTGTTTTTTAAAAAGAACATTGTACACACACAAATATACAATAAATCCCATCCCTCCATCCACTCCTTCTCACTGTCCTGTGCCTGGCAATAAGACAACTGGCTGGAGCAGCAGCCTCCTTGATGTATACTATCTGGAGAGGGACAAAAATGATCTAAAAGCCTCTAAATCCCACTCCCTCAGTTGGCCACCAGCTAATGATGGAAGTCGGACAGCAGAGAGAGCAGCTTATGTTTTCTGCACTATCTCTGGCACGTGGGACGCCGTGGCCAGTGTGCGGAGGCGGATCACTCAGACAGGACACGGACAGGTAATGCTGCTTGTGTGTATGAGACGGAAGACAAATTGCTCATTTTGATATATATGCCGATACCCTCTTACTACTAATACCAATACCAAAAAGACTGATAATACTGGAATTGGATTTGCCGTCACCGCTTCTGCACTTTTGAGACTGATAACAGTGGGATTGGATCTGCGGGTACCACTTCAGTACCTTTGTCTTTTCTCCATAACCGGATTACCGTTTTTAGCAATCTTTATGCAGACATATTTTTTCAGAATAGGTGGTAGGAAATATTATTGTGAACATTGTTTCTACGTATGGCATCATCCCCATTGACAATATAGGTCATCAAGGCTATATATGTTCCACATTACTATTGCCTTATTGATTCTTCTATTTTGGCAGAGGACTTTTATAACTGCAATAAGGTTTTTTGCAAGAATCTTCCAGTGGCTTTATTCACAGTATATTTATATCATTTTTATCCATCAATTTAATGTTAACAAGCGCACAGATAATATTAATGTGATTTTTTTTTCTTTTTGCTCATAGTATATATTTTATTTTATATCAAATTTACGTTGACACTATTTTATCTGTATCCACATATACTTTTTTTCTCTATACCAATCCAGATATAGAGTGCCAATCCTCTCTGTTACTGTACTTATATTTCTTAATTATTTTATTATTTATGGACTGTGCATGGTATTGAAGCTCCGCAACATTCACTTGAATGAAACAGACAAAAAAGTAGACTATTTTAATAAATTCAGACTATATTTTGTGCAGTGTTTGTGGAAATGTAAAAAAAATTATAAAAAAAATACCAGCCTATGTATATTTTTACCATGAAAATAAACATATGGAAGCCACTTGAGCTCAAATTGTACCTGCCATGGGAAAAGTGCATTTACAGCACACAGGGTTAATTTAGTGGGCGCACAGCCTCTTGAGTTTTAGGAGCTGTCCAATGTACACACCGGTTAGCTACAATGAATAGCAGGGGTTACAGAAGAAAACACTGTCAGCTCTCTTCCAGCCATCATCTCTTTGCAGTAGGTTAAATAGTTAATACAGCGGAAAAAAGACAAATAAGTCCTTCACGTTCAACTAACTTCAGCATAATTTTTTTTTGAAGAGCATTAATAATATTATTAATAATACAGGTATTATCAGAATTATTGTAAGTTGCTAGGCATCTGAAGACAAAGAATCTCAAAGTATATTTCGCATTCATGTCAGCCCATGTGTTGTGGGAAGGTGTTATGGCAGTGAAATCTCTATTACCAGCACATTTTTATACTGGATGTTTGGTTATTTCTGAAACCAATACAGTATGTACAAATCATATACTGTCAGTGACGTTACATAATATCCTGTGCGCAGTAAATGCTTATGTAATGCATATAATGATATATATTGCTAGAAAGAAACATAAAACCATGTAATGAAGATGAAACTGACTCATACTTCCGAATTTATTACAAGGAATAAAATGGGTTAATGTAATGTAAGACCATAAGTTTTTTGCCTCACTCCCCTATCCATGTGTTCCTTGCACCCCTGGCAGTCCTCCCTCTGAGCATTTTCACTCCAGCTGCCTCCTTGAGATGATGATTTAGCTTCATGCTGACGTCCCTGCAAACAATAGTCGCAGATGGGAGGCGGGAACCGGACACACCACCCAAAATGCCTATTATGTCAGGAAGCTTTTTCTTCTCCTCAGATTCTTATGGCTATTAATATTGCCCGCTTCTAAGGGATTTATAGTCAAGGTGCCTTTGTTAACTCTGTTGTTGCCATAACATTTATATAATGTTCTGTAGATATAATTAGATTGCACAGTAGTCATGCTGAATGTATGCAGGGCAATAATCATCAGATTCATGATTGCAAAGGATTTTTCTGAATGTGCTATGTGTGAGGATGGAAATGACATACATTGCGATTCATAGCAACATATAGGCACACCTCAGATTTGTGATGCTCATTTATTCTCATACTGCAGGTGCAGCGTACTCAAGTTAGGGTTAATAGTGTTCTTGGGTGTGGTAGTGCAATGGTGACCACTAACCTGAGACTGCTGACTCTCTGGCAGGTAGTTGTAGATAGAGTTCGTGACGCCAGTGCCAATTAACGGTGGCACACCGTTTGCTGATTGTAGGAATAACTGAGGAACCACTTTATGATAAAACAGAACTTGAACTTTACTGAAGTACTTGATGGTTATCATACACGGACATAAATGGAAGCGCAGTTCCTTTGAAGACGGTTGGTTTCAGTAAGTTACAGGTTACAGTACATTCAGTGGCAGGCGATATGTAGCAAGGTAAATACAGAGGGTTAACACACAGGACTCTTGCAGTACAGGCGGCTTGCACTCTCTACCTGTCTGATCCTGGAAATGTAGACACTATCTTCCAAGGCCCGAATGCCCTCTCTCGGCTTATATCCTTGGGATTAGATTAAGTACCTCCTCTGGTATATAGTACCTCTTGCTTTCTCTGTTGCTGCTCTGCCTTCCTTCAGCTCCTCAGGCTGGTGACCAGAAAACGCTCCTGCTGGAATTCTTCTCCTGTTTGCAGCTCGACTAAGGAGGCAACTCATCTCCACTAGTCCTAGGGTCTGGACTGCTCCTCCCAGGGAATGAATCTTCCTAGGCTGGACCCTCTCAGGCTATAGGGCCTGGGCTGACTTAAACAGGCGCAGGGCCTGAACTCTGGACACCTTCACAGGCTCATGGCCTGGGCTTAACCTTGCAGGCACAAGGCCTGGGCTTCAACTCGCAGGCTCAAGGCCTGAGCTTAGACTGCTTGTCCCTTCCCTGACTGGGCCTTATATAAACTAGGGCTCCCTAGCTCCCTCTACTGACTAGAGCTGGAATGAAATCCCTAGCAGGCCTGAACATGCAATATCACAGTAACAGGGAAGTGCATAGCATTACATTACATCAGAAGATTATTTATACCAACCTCCCCATAAATAAAGGGGAAACGACAGCACACCAGTGACCCTTCTGTAGTGACGGGCATTATAGCTCCCGTACACTACACAGGTTTATGTAACAGCAGGATAATGGACTTCTAAATATTTGGAAGACACAAAGGTAACAAAAACATTCTGCAATTACAAAGTGGATATAAAGGATAGTAGTATTAATAGTAAAGGGAATCCATCACCAGCAACCTATCCAATTGTTTGCATAGCCATGGTTCACCAGATTAAACGGCTATTTTCCTTTTGTTGATCTGAAGCTCCGTTCCCGGGTTATGATACTTGTTCTTAATATGAAAATTAGGTCTTTGGCGCTTTGAGGGCATCACAATTGTGCTTGTTGCCCCAAGATCCACTTATTTCTGTTACCAGCCCCTCCCTCGCTGCTTAAATTGACAGGGCCAGGTAGTGTTAAAGCAGTGAGGGAATAGAGCAGAGCTTGGGTGTAACAAGAGGAATGGTTACACCCTCATTGCACCAAAGGCCAAATTTGCATATTAAGAAAAAGTATCATAACTCTAGAATGGAACCTCAGAGCAACAAAGTAAATAGATTGTTATAATCAGGTAAACCACAGCTATGTGTCTATGCAAACAGCTGGATAGAGAGGTCGCTGGTGAAAAATTCCCTTTGAAACAACCCAAATCTAAAATTCCTTATAACTGTATGTTCTTGAAAATATCCTCCTCTGACAAGCTATTGAAGTGTTATTTAACTATTTTACTTACCTCTATTTTCTAAATGTGACAACCGCATCTTTGTAGAAGTTTTACCCGTTTTTCCAAATCTATTGAGCATTAGTCCTGCCCAGATGAAGCTATGCACAAGTAGAGAATGAGTCTGTACTCAATGAGACAAAGTAAACATTGAGGGGTCCTGAAAATTGGGGGCAAACCCCCATCTGACTTTTATGGCTGTTATAAAAGTAATTTGACAGTAAAGCTTGCTTAATGTACATGAAATGTGTTGGTTCCTTTAAATGTGTCTAATAACTAGTGATGAGCAGCATAGGCAATATTCGAATTTGCGATATTTCGAGAATTCGTGTTCTTCAGTCATAACTTAGTTGATTATGAAAATTGTCAATGTCATATATTCACGATAAAAATTTGCGATTTGAATATTCGTGATCAACACTAAGGGGTAGGCAACTTTCCTATTGGTAGCTAGGGATGTTGCTAAGTGCCGATATTTGCGATAAATTTGCGATTAGAATATTTGCGATCGACACTATTCACGAATATATAGTACTATATTCTAAATATTCGCTAATTCTTGAAGTGGTGATATTCGCGATTAGAATTCGTGATTCAACAGAGAGTGATCGACAGTATCAAAGGCAGAGGAAAGGTCGAGGAGTATCAGTACAGAGAATTGGCCTTTGGATTTTGCAATGAGGAGGTCATTTGCAACTTTGGTGAGGATGGTTTCAGTTGAAGGGTGAGATCGGAAACCGGACTGAAAGGGATCTAACAGAGAGTTAGTAGAGAGATAGCTAGACAGTTGTGAGTAGATGTGCCGTTCTAGCAGTTTGGAGGCAAAGGGAAGAAGTGAGACCGGCCGGTAGTTAGCTAGAGTTGTGGGGTCCAGTGAGGGTTTTTTTGATTAGTGGTGTTATGATTGCTTGTTTAAATAAGGAAGGGAAGATACCGGTAGAGATGGAGAGATTGAAAAGAGCTGTTAATGCAGGGATGAAAGAGGAAGATAGTTGGAGGATAAGATAAGAGGGGATGGGGTGCAGAGCACAGGTAGTGAGGTGATTATATGTGAGGGCCTGCAGGTGAGCTGACCCTGTAAAAGATTGTAGGTGAGGGCCTCCTGGTGAGCTGACCCTCTAAAAGGTTGTAGGTGAGGGCCTGAAGGTGAGCTGACCCTGTAAAACATTATATGCGAGGGCCTGCAGGTGGGATGACCCTGTAAAAAATTGTAGGTGAGGGCCTGTTGGTGAGTAGAGTTGAGCGAATCCGAACTGTATAGTTTTGGGGTGTTCGGGACAAGAACCCGAACATTTTCAAACAATTTCAGGTTCAGGTCCATTGTTTGGCGATTTCTTCCCGCTTTCTGAAGGGCTGCAAAGCAGCCAATCAGCAAGCGTTTTACTTCTTGCCCTTAGAAGCCATCACAGCCATGCCTACTAATGGCATGGCTGTGATTGGCTGAGTGCAGCATGTGACCCAGCCTCTTTATAAGCTGGAGTCACGTAGTGCCGCACGTCAGTCTGCTAAAATGAGATTAGAGCAAGGTTGCTGCTGGTGCGATCATGGACAGAATACGGCAGAAATCTGAAGAACCTGTGCAACTTTAATCCACAAGATACAGCACATAGAGAGGGAGGGAGCCTCAGCAATCCAACATTTCTGTACCCAGCCACTGCCAGGGAGATTTTATTTGTAATCCATCTGTTACTGAGGTGGGGGTCGCCAGCCATTTTAGGCACTGGTGGATGCTCAAGTCCCCTATATTTCCTTTTGTATGTTTAAGGGGTGACATAGTCCATTTGTCTAGCCTGGGATCTGTGGTGCAACAGAGCACTTGTGCATACAATGCACTAAACCGTATATTCCATTTCAGCTAGTGCATCAGTGTATTTTAGTTAAAAAAAAAGTGCTCATCCTGATCCACCCAGCCTATTTTACACCGCCAAAATATATATTTGACATTTCTGCAGTGAAATAGAGAATCCATGTAATTTTGGGGGAAAAACTGTTTTCCTTGTCCACAAAACAGTTCTGCATACACTGTCCAACGACATATTTTATATTTCTGCATGGAAATAGTGCTTCTTTCCACCTATTTTACATTGCTGCTGTGAAATATAGCATAAGTGTATTTTTTTTGACAAAAGAGTGGTAATCCTGATCCATAGAGCGTCTTGAAATACACCGCTTAAATACCAATTTCACATTACAGCTGAGAAATAGTGCATTATTCTTTTTTGTGTGAAAAAAGCAATATTCTTGCTTCACAAAGCAGTTGTACATACACGGTATAAATAGCTAATTTAAATTTACTGCAGTAAAAAAATGCATTTTGGGGTTTTATTGAAAAAAGCCGTGTTTTAGGCAGAAAAAACTGTTGTGCAACCGTCGTTTTAATAAATATTTCCAATATATAGCAGTTAGATACTACATTTGTGAATTTTAGTGAACAAATCTGTGTTCTGGGTCCCCAAATCTGGTGTCCATACAAAGTATAAATATCAACTGTTATTGTACAGCAGTTAAAAACTGTATTTTGGGGTTTTATTAAAAATAGCTGTGTTTTAGGCCGAAAAAACTGTTGTGCATCCGTCGTTTAAATAATTATTTCCAATTTATAACAGTCTAATACTGCATTTGTGAATTTTGGTGACCAAATCTGGGTTCTGGGTCCCCAAACCTGGTGTCCATACATAGTATAAATATCTACTGTTAATGTACAGCAGTTAAAAACTGCATTTTAGGGTTTTATTGAAAAAAGCCATGTTTTAGGCCGAAAAAACTGTTGTGCATCTGTCGTATAAATAATTATTTCCAACATATGGCAGTTAAATACTGCATTTGTGAATTTTGGTGACCAAATTTGGGTTCTGAGTCCCCAAATCTGGTGTCCATACATAGTATAAATATCTACTGTTAATGTACAGCAGTTAAAAAATGCATTTTGGGATTTTATTGAAAAAAGCTGTGTTTTAGGCCTAAAAAACTGTTGTTACAACCGGCGTATAAATAATGAATTTCAATTTACAGCAGTAAAATACAAATTTTCAGTATTTTATTACAAAAATACTTGTTCTTGTTCAACAAACCACTTGTGCATACAGCGTACCAATTTTTTTTTAAAATTTCCGCATAGAAATTGATAATCTGTGTATTTTGGGCACAAAAAGCATTATTCTGGGTCCACAGAGCATTTTTATGACACGGGCACTGCCTTAGCGAACGTAATTGTCGACTAGTGGCAGGTAAATTGACACTGGAGAACATCAAATAAGGGATGTAGACATGGTCGAGGTGGTGTTGGTGGAGCTCCTGTTGCTGGGAGAGGATGTGGCCATTCAGCGCCAACTACCACTCCAAGTCAAACACCTTTCTCTGGTGCGAGTAGGCGACAGAATCTGCAGCTTTATTTGATAGGCCCAAATGCTGCTCTATGGATGGTGCAGCCAGAACATATACGGGCGAGAGTAGATTGGGTGGCTGACAGTGCCTCCAGTTCCATCACAGTATCTAACACCCAGTCCTCTGCAGAAAGCTCAGAGTTGGCACCTGCAGCCCATGCCCATCAGTCTTCCACCTCAACCCCTTGCAAATCAGCAATGCAGTCAGTGCCCAGAATCATGCAGGAAAGTCTCATGCTTTTTGATGACTCTGTTTGCAGGGTTTCCCTGGCCCATCCACCTAGCCCTGCCCCAGTAGAGGAAGACCTTGAATGCACTGATGCTCAACCACTTTTGTTGCAGGATGAGGACATGGGAATACCGCCAGAAAATGTCTCTGATGATGATGAAACACAGGTGCCAACTGCTGTGGCCTTATGCAATGTGCAGACTGACAAGGAGGGCAGGGGTCATGAATGGGTGGAAGATGATGTGGAGGATGATGAAGTCCTAGACACAGACTGGACTGAAGGTGGTGCTAGTGAGGCGTGCAATTCTGAGGAAGAGGCAGTGGTCGCACAGAGGCAACAGCACAGCAAAAGAGGGAGCAGGGTTCAAAAGCGTAGTGGCCGTTCCAGAGACAGTACGCCTGCTACTGTGTCCACTGCACCCAGGCACGAGCACACCAAGGTCTGCTCCAAGGAGTTCATTGGCGTGGCAGTTCTTCACACAATGTCCTGACGACAAGACACGAGTGGTTTGCATGTTGTGCTATCAGAGCCTGAAGCGAGGCATAAACGTTCTTAAAATGAGCACAACCTGCATGACCAGGCATCTACATGCAAAGCATGAACTGCAGTGGAGATAACACCTTAAAAAAAAGGAACTCTCTCATGCTCCTCCTGCTCCCTCTTCTGCTGCTGGCTCGGCCTCTCCCTCCACCTCTGGCGTCACCGTGGCACCTGGCGACCAGAAAACAGAGGATGTTCCACCAACACCAACACATACAACACCATCACCAAGCATCTCCACCATGTCACACGGCAGCATTCAGCTGTCCATCTCACAAACATTGGAGAGAAGGAGGAAATACCCACCCTCGAGCCTTGGCCCTGAATGCCAGCATTTCAAAATTACTGGCCTTTCAAATGCTGTCATTCCGTCTGGTGTAGACAAACTGTTTCAAACAGCTGATCGTGGTGGCTGTCCCCCAGTACGTTCTTCCCAGCCGCCGCTACTTTTCCAGGCGATCCGTCCCTTCCCTGCACAACCAAGTGGAGGATAAAATCAAGTGTAAGCTGCGCAACGCCATCTCTGGCAAGGTCCACATAAACACAGATATTTGGACCAGTAAGCACGGCCAGGGCCACTATATCTCCCTAACTGCACACTAGGTAAACATAGTGGCGGCTGGGCCCGAGGCGGATAGTGGTTTGGCTCATGTCCTTCCACAACCGAAAATTGCAGGGCATTATTCGTTGCCTCTTGTTGCTTCCTCCTTCTAGTCTGCATCATCCTCCTCCTCCTCCTACTCTTCTACCACCCCCACATCCGATCATTGAAAGAACCTCACCCCCAACTTCAGCACAGCCCGGGGTAAACGTCAGCAGGCAATTTAAAACTCATGTGTTTGGGTGACAAACCCAACACCGCACAGGAGCTTTGGAAGGACTTAGAACAGCAGACTGATGAGTGGTTGCTGCCAGTGAGCCTCAAGCCAGGCCTGGTGGTGTGCGATAATGGGCGAAGTTTCGTTTCAGCTCTGGGACGCACATCCCTTGACTGGCACATGTGCTGAATCTGGTGGTGCAGAAGTTTCTTAAAAACTACCCAGACATGTCAGAGCTGCTGCTGAAAGTGCAGTCAGCATGTGTGCGCTTTCGGCGTTCTCACCCTGCTGCTGCTGCTCGCCTGTCTGCGCTTCAGCGAAACTTTGGCCTTCCTGCTCACCGCCTCATATGCGACATGCCCACCAGGTGGAACTCCACCTTACATATGCTGGAAAGACTGTGCGAGCAGCAGCGGGCAATACTGGAGTTTTAGATGCAGCATGCACGGGTCAGTCGCTCTGCGGATCAGCACCACTTCACCACCAGAGACTTGGCCTGCATTTGAGACCTGTGTACCTTGTTGCGGTCTTTGGAGTACTCAACCAACATGGCCAATGCTGATGATGCCGTTGTTAGCATTACAATACCCCTTCTATGTCTCCTTGAAAAAAATATTACGGCGATGATGGAAGAGGATGCGGCACAGAAGGAGGAGGAAGAGGGGGCATTTCAGAGGGTTTCAGGAAGGTCATACAGTGACTCAGAGGGTGGGTTACTGCACCAGTACTTACTAGGAGGAGGAGGATAAGGTAGAGGAGAAGGAGGAGGAACCGGTTTAACTGCAGGGTGGGACCCTACGCAGCTCAGCGCCATTACTGGAGCGTGGCTGGGGGGATACGGAGCACACAGACGATACATCACCTACAGAGGACAGCTTATCGTTACCTTTGGGCAGCCTGGCACACATGAGCGACTACATGCTGCAGTGCCTGCACAACAACAGCAGAGTTGCCCACATTTTAACTTGTGCTGACTACTGGGTTGCCATCCTGCTGGATCCCTGGTACAAAGACAATGTGCCCACCTTAATTTCCGCATTGGAGCGTGATAAGAAGATGTGCGACTACAAGCGCACTCTGGTAGACGCGCTCCTGAGGGCATTCCCAACTGACAAGTGGAAGCACAAGGCAGAGGCGGAGGAGGAAGAGGTCGCCAACACAGCTGTGTCACAGCCACCTCCTCAGACAGCAGGGTTAGCATGGCCGAGCTGTGGAAAAGTTTTGTCACCGCGCCACAACAAACTGCACCACCAGCTGATAGGGAACGTGTTAGCAGGAGGCAGCATTTCAACAACATGGTGGAACAGTATGTGTGCACACGCCTCCACGTACTGACTGATAGAGATGTCGTCACATAAAATTTTGCGTTCAGGAACGGCAAACGCGAACTTCCACCATAGACTTCAATTGTCAGGCAAATTTTAAAACCCACAGGGACTCTTTCTGGCCACAATAGTGAGGAAAAAGTTGTTTCAAGGGGTCTAACACCTGGACTGTGGCATGCCGGAGGGGGGTCCATGGCAAAACTCCCATGGAAAATTACGTAGTGGACGCAGAGTCGGGTTTTAATCCATAAAGGGCATAAATCACCTAACATTCCTAAATTGTTTGGAATAACATGCTTTAAAATATCCAGTGTGTGTATACGATCAGGTTCACAGTGACAGACCAAACTCTGGCAGACTAAACTTCCCGTTTAACGACCCGCAAACAAACGCAAACAGTCTATTTGCACAACCCCAAACTCCCCATTTGCACAAGGTTGGATACCAAGATAGCCAGGTCTCGTTCTTTGTCCTCACTGACGTCATTGAAAGTCTCTTCCTCCACCCAGCCACGTACAACACCAAGGCTCCCCGAAACGTGAGAACAAGCCCCCTGGGACGCCTGCTGTGGTTGGTCTTCCACCTCCTCAAAGCGACATTCCTCCTAACGCAGCCAAAAAATACCCAGCTCCGCAGAGACTGTCCTCTTTTTTTTTAAATAAGAAAAATCTGTTCTTACCAGTTTAATCTCTGTTTTGTGCCCTATCAGGGGACGGTGTATTGAATAGATTTTAGGAACCGGGAGATGGAAAAAGATGGTTGGTCGGTCCTCTTCCCCCAATTTGGGGCACTGCGCGTGCGCCGTGCAATGTACTGTGCCACCCTATATGAGTGGTGTGTTAAGTAGTACTATTCCTATCAGTTTAATCCCTGTTACATCCCCTATCAGGGGACGTGTATCAAATAGATTTTAGGAACCGGGAGATGGAAAAAGATGATTGGTCGGTCCTCTTACTTCAAATATGGGGCACTGCGCGGGCGCCGCGCAATGTACTGTGCCACCAATACAAATAGTGTGAACTACTATTCTTACCATTTTAATCTTTGTTAAGTCCCCTATCAGGAGACGTGTATTGAATTGAATCCTTGCATGGGGAGATGGAGAAAAAAGCTTGCTCTGTCCGCTTCCTTCTAATTTTGGGCACTTGCAATGGAATTTGCCACCAATGCAACTAGTGTTAACTAAGTACTATTCCTATCAGTTTAATCTCTGTTTTGTCCCTTATCAGGGCCAGTGCCAGTGTAGTGAATAGATTTTTGGAACCGGGAGATGGAAAAAGACCCATGCTTGGTCCACTTCGTTGAATTTTAGGTCACTGCAGGTGCGCCGTGCAATGTACTGTGACACCCTATATAAGTGGTGGGCAGTGGGCACAGTATAGTCTGTGGGCCTGACACACACCGGCAGGTAACTGCAATTATATTAAAGGGTAAAAATTAAATGACTTTTTTATCTGCAAGGTACTGTGCCACCAGATATGAGCGGTGGGCACACAGTACAGTCTGTGGGCCTGCGGCCTCTCACACACGGGCAGGCAACTGCAATATATATATATATAGAAAAAATAAATAAAAGCAGACTGATGAACCAGCCCTAAAAAGCTCTTTTTGGGGTGCTGTCAGGACGCTGTTCTTACAGCAAATGGCCCCTTTCACACAAGCGAGTTTTCTGCGCGGGTGCAATGAGTGACGGGAATGCATAGCATCCACACTGAATCCTGACCCATTCATTTCAATGGGTCTGCGTTTTGTTTCACGCATCACTTTCACGCATTTGCAGGGCCGCGGCCCCGAACTTCTGGGTTTCGGCCCCGAAACATCCGGCTCCGCAAAGATAGAGCATGTCCTATTCTTGTCCGCAGCCTGCGGACAAGAATAGACATCTCTTCGAGGAGTGCCGGCATGGTGTGTTGCGGATCCGCAATTTCCGGACGTGTTAATGGGGCCTAATCCGGACACGCTCGTGTGAAAGAGGCCGATGAGTCTTTTAGGACTGAAGTGGACGCAGAACTCTGGCCTAGCTAACGCTTTCCCTATTAATTCAGCAGCAGCACTCTCCCTGCTCTAACTAACACTGCAGCTTCAGAATGAATCTAAAATGGATGCTGTCCTTGCTTTTTGATAGGAGGTGGGAGGGTCTGGGAGGGAGGGTATGCTGATTGGCTGGAATGTGTCTGCTGACTGTGAGGTACAGGATCAAAGTTTTCTCAATGATAAAGTATAGGGGGGTGAATTGAACATCGCATATGTTCGCCCGCCGCAGGGCCTATATTTAGTTTCATCGCCTGCTGTATTGGTGGGAGACATTAACCTCTTTTTACTGTCAAATGACCGCCCCATTGTCTGGTTGTCTGGGGCCTATATTCCGTTTCATCACTTGCTGCATTGGTGGGAGACATTAAACTCTTTTTACTGTAAAATGACCGCCCCATTGTCTGGTTGTCATGGGCCTATATTTTGTTTCATCACTTGCTGCATTGGTGGGAGATATTGACCTCTACATTGTCTGGTTGTCAGGGGCCTATATTTCGTTTTATCACTTGCTGCATTAGTGGGGGACATTATCCTCTTTATACTGTCAAATGATCTCTACATTGTCTTGTTGTCACGGACCTATATTTTGTTTCATCACCTGCTGTATTGGTGGGAGACATTAACCTCTTTATACTGTCAAATGACCGCCCCATTGTCTGGTTGTCAGGGGCCTATATTTCGTTTCATCGCTTGCTTCATTGGTGGGAGACATTAAACTCTTTTTACTGTAAAATGACTTCCCCATTGTCTGGTTGTCAGGTGCCTATATTTTGTTTCATCGCCTGCTGAATTGGTTGGAGACATTAAGCTCTTTTTACTGTCAAATGACCTCTACATTGTCTGGTTGTCAGGGGCCTACATTTTCTTTCATCACCTGCTGTATTGGTGGGAGACAGTAACCTAATTTTATTGTCAAATGACCGCCCCATTGTCTGGTTGTCAGGGGCCTATATTTCATTTCATCGCTTTCTGCATTGGTGGGAGACATTAAACTCTTTAGACTGTCAAAGGACCTCTACATTTCTGCTTGTCAGTGGCTTATATTTCGTTTCATCGCTTTCTGCATTGGTGGGAGACATTAAACTCTTTTTACTGTCAAATGACCGCCCCATTGTCTCGTTGTCAGGGGCCTATATTTTGTTTTATCGCCTGCTGTATTGGTGGGAGACATTAACTTAATTTTATTGTCAAATGACCGCCCCATTGTCTGGTTGTCAGGGACCTATATTTCATTTCATCGCTTGCTGGATTGGTTGGAGACATTAAACTCTTTTTACTGTCAAATGACCGCCCCATTGTCTGATTGTCAGGGGCCTATATTTTGTTTTATCGCTTGCTGCATTGGTGGGAGACATTAAACTCTTTAGACTGTCAAATGACCTCTACATTGTCTAATTGTCAAGGGCCTATATTTTGTTTCATCGCCTGCTCTATTGGTGGGAGACATTAGCCTATTTTTACTGTCAAATAACCGCCCCATTGTCTGGTATGCAGGGGCCTATATTTCTTTTAATCGCTTGCTGCATTGGTGGGAGACATTAACCTCTTTTTACTGTCAAATGATCTCTCCTCTGTCTGGGTGTCAGGGGCCTACATAAATGATAATGGCCTGTTCCATTGCAGGTTGACCTAAGGCCTCTGTTGCTGTTACGGGACCTCTCTCCTCTTTGTGGGTGCCATGGTCCTGAATTAGTGAATGAGGCCTGTGGCACTACTGGGTGAAATCAATACTGTTTTGGCTTGATTTTTCCTCTCCTCTTTGTGGGTGCCATGGGTCTGAATCTGTGAATGGGGCCTGTGGCATTGCTGGGTGAAATCAATACTGTCTTGGCGTGATTTTCACTCTCCTCTTTGTGGGTCCTGTGGGCCTGAATGTTTGAATGAGGCCTGTGGCCCTGTAGGCAGACATGATTCCTTCTTGGCTGTGATGACAACTTTAACTCCCATGTATGGTTGCCATTGGCCTGAGTCTGTGAGTGAGGCCTGTGACACTGCTGGCAGACATGAATCCTTTTTGGCTGTGATGTGAACTTCAACTCCCATGTATGGTTGCCATGGCCCTGAGTCTGTGAATGAGGCCTGTGGCACTGCAGGCAGACATAAATCCTTTTTGGCTGTGATGAGAACTTCAACTCCCATAGCATTCCCACCTGACGCCACCCCAACCTCCTATTCCACCTCCACCTCCAAGTTGCCAATTGATATTGGTTAATTTTTATTTATTTTATTTTAAGTCATTTCCTATCCACATTTGTTTGCAGGGGATTTACCTACATTGTGCTGCCTTTTGCAGCCCTCTAGCCCTTTCCAGGGCTATTTTACAGCCTTTTTAGTGCCCAAAAGTTCAGGTCCCCATTGACTTCAATGGGGTTCGGGGTCAAGTTCGGATCCCGAACCCGAACATTTTCGTGAAGTTCGGCTGAACTTCTCGAACCCGAACATCCAGGTGTTCGCTCAACTGTACTGGTGTGTTGACCCTGTAAAATATTATATGCGAGGGCCTGCAGGTGAGCTGACCCTGTAAAAGATTGTAGGTGAGGGCCTCCTTTCGAGCTGAACCTGTAAAATATTATATGCGAGGGCCTGCAGGTGAGCTGACCCTGTAAAGGATTGAAGGTGAGGGCCTCCTGGTGAGCTGACCCTCTAAAAGGTTGTATTTGAGGGCCTGAAGGTAAGCTGACCCTGTAAAAAATTATGCACGAGGGCCTGCAGGAATCCTGACTATGTAAAAGTTTGTATGTGAGCAACTGCTGGTGAGCTGACCCTATAAAATATTATATGCTAGGGCCTGCAGGTGAGCTGACCCTGTAAAAGATTGTAGGTGAGGGCCTCCTGGTGAGCTGACCCTCTAAAAGGTTATAGCTGAGGGCCTGAAGGTGAGCTGAACCTGTAAAACATTATATGCGAGGGGCTGCAGGTGAGCTGACCCTGTAAAAAATTGTAGGTGAGGGCCTGCTGGTGAGCTGACCCTGTAAAACATTATGTGCGAGGGCCTGCAGATGAGCTGTCCCTCTAAAAAATGATATGCAAGAGCCTGCAGGTGAGCTGACCCTTTAAAACATTATATGCGAAGGAATATATGCGAGGGCATTGTATGCAGTGGATAAGCATGTTGATATGATGGAAGAGGAGGAGGATGAGAAAAGGAAGATTCAATCATATACCCCTTTTTGTGTAATTAGTACATTATAAACAAAACATTTAAAGTGCCTTTATGTTCAGTCGCTTTCCTCTGGTGGAGTAGAGAAGTCAGGGGAAATCCAGGTATTGTTAATTTTTATAAGAGTCAACCTGTCAGCATTTTAAGTTGACAGGCGGATACGCTTATCTGTTATAATGCCACCAGTAGCACTAAATACCCGCTCAGACAAAACTCTGGCGGCAGGGCAGGCCAGCACCTCCAAGGCGTAGAGCGCAAGTTTGTGCCACGTGTCCAGCTTGCACACCCAGTAAATGTAAGGCACAGAGGGTTCATTGAGGACGCTGACACTGTCTGCTATGTACTCCTTCACCACCTTCCAAAATGTTTCCCTCCTTGTGACAGTAGGCCACACATCAGGGTTAGGGTGCTGGCGGGGTGTCATGAAACTGTCCCAGGCTTTGGAGAGTGTTGCCTTGCCTCTGTTGGAACTGCTGTGTGTCCCCCTTGTCTCCCCTCCTCGGTTACCCAAGGAACTACAGACTCTGCCACCAGCATTGTCAGAAATGAAATTTTTGGAGCAATTTTTCAGCAAGGACATTCTGGTATTGCACCGTTTTGCTCGTCCTCTCCACCAGAGAAATGAGAGTTGATAAGTTCTCTTTGTAGCAGGGGTCGAGAAGGGTAAACAACCATTAATTCGTGTTGTCTAAAATGCTTATAATGCTTGGGTCACGGAAAAGTAAGCCTAACATGAAGTCAGCCATGTGTGCCAGAGTACCAACAGGCAAGAGTTCGCTGTCGTCATCAGAAGGATGACTCTCAATCTCCTCATCCTCTTCCTCCTCTTCTGCCCATCCATGTTGAACAGATGGAATTAAACCTCCATGGGTACTACCCTATGTAGTGGAGGCAAGCGTCTCCTCCTCCTCCTCCTCCTCTTCTTCATCATCCAATTTGCGCTTAGAAAACGAACTGAGGGTGGTATGGCTATAACCCTGTGTAATATCTTCCCCCATTTCTACCTCTTCCACATGCAAAGCGTCATTCTTAATTGTGAGCAGTGAACGTTTGAGTAGACATAGAAGTGGGATGGTTACGCTGATAATAGCGTTATCACTGCTCAACATCTGTGCTGATTCCTCAAAGTTTCTTAAAACCTCACACAGGTCAGACATCTATGCCCTCTCCTCGCTTGCGAAAAGAAGATGACTAGAAAGGCGACGACCATGTTGCAGCTGGTATTCCACTACTGTTCTCTGCTGCTCACAAAGCCCGGGCAACATCTAGTTCCAGCGCTTGCTCACTTCGCCCAACAGCCGATGAGCTGCTGCAGCGTTGACAGACCGGCTGAAGCTGTCAATGACTTGCGGAAATGTGCACACACGCGGCACACCTTCACCAGGAGCTTAGACAAATTGGGGTAGGTTTTGAGAAATCACTGAACCACTAAGTTTAAGACGTGGGCTAGGCATGGGATGTGTGTGAACTTGCCGAATTCCAAAGCCGCCACCAAGTTACGGCCATTATCAGACACAACTATGCCTGGTTGTAGGTTGAATGGTGAGAGACACAACACAGTTTGGTCTCTTATTCCCTGCCACAGCTCTGCGGCAGTGTGCTGTTTGTCCCCTAAGCAGATCAGCTTCAGCAGAGCCTGTTGCCGCTTCCCCATTGCAGTGCTACACTGCTTCCAGCTACCGACTGTTGGCTGACTGGTGCTGCACACGGATAATTCGTAGGTGGAAGTGGAGGAGGAGAAGTGGGGGTTGGAGCCCCTAATGTAGGTGCTGGCGGAAACCCTGATCATTGTAGCGCCCGCAATCCTTGCCGTCGATAGCACCTGTACCATCCCAGGGTACGACTTGCTCCGGGCCTCCACAACGTTCACCAAGTGTGCCGTCAGGGAAATGTAGCATCCCTTGCCGAATGCATGTCCATGCGTCTGTGGTTAAGTGGACCTTCCCAGTAACTGCGTTGGTCAGGGCACGTGTGATGTTACGGGACACATGTTGGTGTAAGGCGGGCATGGCACACCTTAAAAAATAGTTGCGGCTGGGGACTGCGTAACGCGGGACGGCTGCCGACATCAGGCTGTGGAAAGCCTCAGTGTCCACAAGCCTAAATGACAACATTTCCAGGGCCAGTAATTTGAAAACCTGTGGATTTAGTGCTATGGCCTGTGGGTGGGTGGCTGGGTTTTTGCTCTCGCGTTCAAATGCCTGGGGTAAGGATATTTGGACGCTGTGCTGTGACAGGGAAGTGGATGTGGTCGCTTATGGTGGTTTGTGAGTGACCAAGTGCAGGGCGGGAGGCATCTGGGCCTGTGCCTTTGATAGGGGATTGGCCAGCAGCACATAACATAGGGGAAGAGGAGGCAGTGGTGTGACCCGCAGACACAGATTGTGGACCCAGGCATTCATTCTACTTATTAGGGTTCTTGGATGCCATATATCAGATAATGCTGGTTGTGGTGAGGTTGGTCATTTTGGTACGGTAAAGGTGGCAAACTACTCTTCTTTTGTCGTCCGCACTTTCCTCAAAAAAGAGCCATACTGCGGAACACCTACACCTGCAGATCCCCCTCCCCCCCTCTGTACTGCTGCCCTCGCTCGGCTTTCCACTTTTCCAGGTTGGGTCAGTGAATTCATCGTCCACCACCTCCTCTTCCACTTCCTCACTTGGCTCATCCTCCTGACTTGTTGACATACCCACAACCTCAGTGTTTGATAACTGTGTGTCATCCTCTTCATCAACCTCTTTAGACAGTAATTGCCGTTGACTTATTGGCAACTGTGTTTTATCATCATCCAACTCATTAAACAGTAATTGCTGTTCCCCACCATCATCTTCTTATGACTGTGGATGCTCAAGTGGTTGGGAATCAGGGCACAAGATCTGTCCCTTACTGCTCACGGCCACTTCCCTGTCCCTCACTGCTCACTTTCTTCATTTTAAATTTTATATATGCTTGAAAGCATGTCACATGTACAGTAATGTAGGATTTGGAAGTGTATGCGCAAACATTTTTTAAAGGGTATTTGGGATGTGGAAATATTCCGCAGATAATGTCAATGCTGTCACCAGAGGCTAATAAAAAATTACGGGGAATATCACAGGTATTTGGGATGAGGAAACGTTATACAGGACAGGTAGCACAGGTAATTTCACTGTTCGAAGCGTCTACGGAAAAAGTACACTGTATCACAGATACATTTTTTAAACAAACACGTTACACTTAAGATGTCGCCCTGGTAATGTCACTCTCAGAAGCAGACACCGTCTATTTAAAAAGTACACTGTATGTCACAGATAAAAAAAATTTAATGCGCATGTTATACTTTAGATGTACCCCTGGTAATGTCACTGTCTGCAGTGGACACCGTCTATTGAAAAAGTACACTGTATGTTACAGATACATTTTTTCAGCACACACGTTACACTGCAGATGTTGTACAACTAATGTCACTGTCCGCAGCGGACACCGTCTATTGAAGAAGTACACTGTATGTCACTGATACACTTTTTTTCAGCGCACAAGTTACACTGCAGGTGTTGCGCAGCTAATGTCACTGTCCACAGCGGACCCGTCTACAGGGTAAAAGTTCACTGGAGTTACACAGGAGTAGTGTTGAGAAAAACAGTTCGAGCACATTTTCGTAAAAGTTCAGGTTCGGGTTCGTTGTTTGGAGATTTCTATGGCTCATTTTGAAAGCCTGCAAAGCAGCCAATCAACATGCGTCATACTACTTGCCCTAAGAGGCTGTCACAGCCATGCCTACTATTGGCATGGCTGTTATTGGCCAAGTGCAGCATGTGACCCAGGCTCTATTTAAGCTGGAGTCACGGAGCGCCGCACGTCACTCTGCTCTGATTAGTGTAGGGATCGGATGCAGCTGCTGTGTTAGGGTGAGATAGGCAGGGATTAAGTGAAAGATCTACAGCTGTGAATCATTCAACTACTGCTAGTGAATTGCTCACTGTTTTTAGGCTGGGCAGACCGTTTGTCTGTCACTTTTTTCTGGGGTGATCGGTGGCGGCCATTTTGTGTCTTGTGGTGAACCAGCACAAGCTGCCACAAAGTCCATTAACCAGCCGGAATAAAAAAATTTCTAGGGTTACAATTTTATTTCGAAAAAGTAATCCCCTGAATCTGGTGTTCAAGCTGTGGCTAGCAAAATGTAAAACTGTCAGCCAAAATATATATATTTTTTTCTGGGGTTGAAATTTAATTGCCAAAAAGCAATCCCCTGAATCTGGTGTTCCAGCTGTGGCTAGCCAAGTGTAAAACTGTCAGCCAAAATATATATTTTTTCTGGGGTTGAAATTTAATTGCCAAAAAGCAATCCCCTGAATCTGGTGTTCCAGCTGTGGCTAGCCAAGTGTAAAACTGTCAGCCAAAATATATATTTTTTTTCTGGGGTTGAAATTTAATTGCCAAAAATCAATCCCCTGAAACTGGTGTTCTAGCTGTGGTTAGCCAAGTGTAAAACTGTCAGCCAAAATTTTTTTTTTTTCTGGGGTTGAAATTTAATTGCCAAAAAGCAATCCCCTGGATCTGGTGTTCCAGCTGTGGCTAGCCAAGTGTAATACTGTCTGCTGTCTGGCAAAGAATATATTTTTTTTCTGTGGTGAAATTTAATTGCACAAATAGCAATTCCCAAAATCTGGTGTTCCAGCGGTGACTGGATAATTTCCCTAGTGTCCGTCAAAGGATAGATTTTGTTCTGTGGTGAAATACAGTTCCAAAAATAAAAATACAGTAAATCAGGTTTTCCAGTTGTTTCAGGCCTAGTTTACATCTGTCTGTAAAAGGGTATATTTCTTTCTGTGGTGAAATTTTATTGCTAAAATAGTAATTCAATAAATCTAGTGTTTCAGCAGTTGCAGGCCTATTTGAAATCTGTCCATAAAAGGGTATATTTCTGTCTGTGGTGAAATTAAATTGCTAAAATAGTAATTCAATAAATCTAGTGTTTCAGCAGTTGCAGGCCTATTTGAAATCTGTCCGTAAAAGGGTATATTTCTGTCTGTGGTGAAATTTAATTGCTAAAATAGCAATTCCATAATTCTAGTGTTCCAGCAGTTGCAGGCCTATTTGAAATCTGTCCATAAAAGGGTATATTTCTTTCTATGGTGAAATTTAATTGCTAAAATAGTAATTCCATAAATCTAGTGTTCCAGCAGTTGCAGGCCTATTTGAAATCTGTCTGTAAAAGGGTATATTTCTGTCTGTGGTGAAATTTAATTGCTAAAATAGCAATTCCATAAATCTAGTGTTCCAGTTGTTGCAGGCCTTGTTTAAATCTGTCCGTAAAAGGGTATATTTCTTTCTGTGGTGAAATTTAATAGCTGAAATTGCAATTCCATAAATCTAGTGTTCCAGCAGTTGCAGGCCTATTTGAAATCTGTCCGTAAAAGGGTATATTTCTGTCTGTGGGGAAATTTTATTGCTAAAATAGCAATTCCATAATTTTAGTGTTCCTCAGTTGCAGGCCTATTTGAAATCTGTCCGTAAAAGGATACCTTTCATCCAGGGCCTAAATACTAGGTCTACAATTAATATTCCCTAAAATCAGTGGTTACTGCTGTGCCTGGATTAGTGTAATACGGTACATAAATAACTAGCCAGATAGTGTTAGGTGCCTTTAAAAAAAGGCCTGAATTTGACATCTTCACATTGGGCCAAATATAATTTTTCTTATTGTGGTGGTTGGTGAACTGCAACAATGAGGAAAACATCTAGTAAGGGATACGGACGCAGTCGTCGTGGTGTCAGTGGACGCTCTGGTGCTGGGACAGGACATGGCCGTTCTGCCACAGCCACACAAAGTAGTGAACCAACTACCTCAGGTCCCAGTTCCCGCCAGAATTTACAATATTTGGTGGGGCCCAATGCCGTTCTAAAGATGGTAAGGCCTAAGCAGGAACAGGCATTAGTCAATTGGGTGGCCGACAGTACATCCAGCACGTTCACAACATTATCTCCCACCCAGTCTTCTGCAGAAAGCGCACAGGTGGCGCCTGAAAACCAAGCCCATCAGTCTCACCAAAGAAAAGAGAAGAATACCGAGATAAAAAGCCGCACACCTAAAAAATATATATCAAATTTATTGAGAACAACAGACACAGCAAGGACAAGTTAAAACCATTGTATACAATTAGTCATGGCATTGTGGACTAAATACGTACCGCACGCCACCCTGACACTACCACATATGTGTAAGCACAGTCCCACATAGATAAACAATAAGTAAAGTGCATAAGATCCATCAACATTGAATAGTATGAAGGTAATACTTATCATAAAAATAGCATGGTGGAAATGTGCATGGTAGGCAAGGAAAAACCCAACGCGTATCTCCAGGCTCTGCTGGCTTCCTCAGGGGTGCCTGTTCAAAATCTCAAATGAGCTTACATATGTAGGTATAGTAATAAGAGTAACATTGATCACCTGCAGTGTAGGCATATGAGTGGTCCATGAGGGGAGACTCCCATAGAAAGGAGGAGTCGGTGGATGGTGTATACCATCCATATAGGAAAGAAGAAAAAAAGCCCATCAGTCTGTCACATCACCCACATGCATATCAGGGAAACTGTCTGAGCCTCAAGTTATGCAGCAGTCTCTTATGCTGTTTGAAGAGTCTGCTGACAAGGTTTCCCAAGGGCATCCACCTAGCCCTTCCCCAGCGGTGGAAGACATAGCATGCACTGACGCACAACCACTCATGTTTCCTGATGATGAGGACATAGAATACCACCTCATCAGAGTCCGCATGTCTCTGATAATGACGAAACACAGGTGCCAACTGCTGTGTCTTTCTGCAGTGTGCAGACCGAACAGGAGGTCAAGGAGGAAGACTGTGTGGAAGACGATGCAGGGGACGATGAGGTCATAGACCCACATGGAATGAAGGTCGTGCCACTGACTTTCAGAGTTCAGAGGAAGAGGAGGTGGTGAGACCGAACCAACAGCGTAGCAAAGGACGGAGCAGGGTGCAAAAGCAGAACAGCCGTCGCTAAAAGAGTTCGCCTGCTAGTGGCCACCGCCACCAGGGACCGAGCACACCAAAGGCAGCTTCAAAGAGTTCCCTGGCATGGCACTTCTTCACACAATATGCTGACGACAATACCCGAGTGGTTTGCACGCTGTGCCATCAGGGCCTAAAGTGAGGCATTAACGTTCTGAACCTTAGCACAACCTGCATGACCAGGCATCTACATGCAAAGCATAAACTGCAGTGGAGTAAACACCATAAAAACAAGGAACTCACACAGGCTCCCCCTGCTCCCTATTCTGCTGCTGCCTCGGCCTCTTCCTCCGCCTCGGGAGGAATGTTGACACCTGCCGTCCACCAAACAGAGGATGTGCCACCGACACCACCACCTGTGTCACCAAGCATCTCCACCATGTCACACGGCAGCGTTCAGCTCTCCATCTCACAAACCTTGGAGAGAAAGCGTAAATTCCCACCTAGCCACCCTCGAGCCCTGGGCCTGAATGCCAGCATTTCTAAACTACTGGCCTTTGAAATGCTGTCATTCAGGCTGATGGACACAGACAGCTTCAAACAGCTGATGGCCATGGCTGTCCCACAGTATGTTGTTCCCAGCCGCCACTACTTCTCCAAGACAGCCGTGCCTTCCCTGCACAAACAATCAAGTGTGCACTGCGCAATGCCATCTGTGGCAAGGTCCACCTAACCACAGATACGTGGACCAGTAAGCACGGCCAGGGACGCTATATCTCCCTAACTGCACACTCGGTAAATGTAGTGGTGGCTGGGCCCCAGGCGGAGAGTTCCTTGGCGCACGTCCTTCCGCCGCCAAGGATCGCAGGGCATCATCCTTTGCCTCCTGTAGCCTCCTCCTGCTACTCGGCTTCCTCCTCCTCTGCTTCCACCAGCTCATCCAGTCAGCCACACACCTTAACCACCAACTTCAGCACAGCCCGGGGTAAACGTCAGCAGGCCATTCTGAAACTCATATGTTTGGGGGACAGCCCCCATACCACGCAGGAGTTGTGGCGATGTATTGAACAACAGACAGACGAGTGGTTTCTGCAGGTGGGCCTCAAGCCTGGCCTGGTGGTGTGCGATAATGGGCGAAATCTCGTCGCAGCTCTGGGACTAGCCGGTTTGACGCACATCCCTTGCCTGGCGCATGTGCTAAATTTGGTGGTGCAGAAGTTCATTCACAAATACCCCGACATGTCAGAGCTGCTGCATAAAGTGCGGGCCGTCTCTGCGCGCTTCCGGCATTCACATCCTGCCGCTGCTCGCCTCTCTGCGCTACAGCGGAACTTCGGCCTTCCCGCTCACCGCCTCATATGCGACGTGTCCACTAGGTGGAACTCCACCTTGCACATGCTGGAGAGACTGTGCGAGCAGCATTAGGCCATAGTGAAGTTTCAGCTGCAGCACGCACGCGTCAGTCGCAATGCGGAACAGCACCACTTCACCACCAATGATTGGGCCTCCATGCGAGACCTGTGTGTCCTGTTGTGCTGTTTTGAGTACTCCAACAACATGGCCAGTGGCGATGACACCGTTATCAGCGTTACAATAGCACTTCTATGTCTCCTTGAGAAAAAGCTTAGGGCGATGATGGAAGAGGAGGTGGCACAGGAGGAGGAGGAGGATGAGGGGTCATTTTTAGCACTTTCAGGCCAGTCTGTTAGAAGTGGCTCAGAGGAGGTTTTTTGCAACAGCAGAGGCCAGGTACATATGTGGCCAGCCAGGGCCCACTACTGGAGGACAAGGAGGATGAGGAGGAGGTGGAGAAGGATGAGGATGAAGCAGGTTCACAGCAGGGTGGCACCCGACCCAGCTCAGGCCCATCACTGATGCGTGGCTGGGGGGATACGGAGGACGATGACGATACGCCTCCCATAGAGGACAGCTTGTCCTTACCTCTGGGGAGCCTGGCACACATGAACGACTACATGCTGCAGTGCCTGCGCAACGATAGCAGAGTTGCCCACATTTTAACGTGTGCGGACTACTGGGTTGCCACCCTGCTGGATCCCCGGTACAAAGAAAATGTGCCCACCATACTTCCTGCAATGGAGCTTGATAGGAAGATGCGCGAGTACAAGCGCACGCTGGTAGATGCGCTCCTGAGAGCATTCCCAAATGTCACAGGGGAACAGGTGGAAGCCCAAGGCGAAGGCAGAGGAGGAGCAAGAGGTCACCAATGCAGCTGTGTCACGGCCAGCTCCTCTGAGGGCAGGGTTAGCATGGCAGAAATGTGGAAAAGTTTTGTCTCCACCCCACAGCTAACTGCACCACCACCTGATACGGAACGTGTTAGCAGGAGGCAGCATTTCACTAACATGGTTGAACAGTACATCTGCACACCCCTCCACGTACTGACTGATGGTTCGGCCCCATTCAAATTCTGGGTCTCCAAATTGTCCACGTGGCCAGAGTTAGCATTTTATGCCTTGGAGGTGCTGGCCTGCCCGGCGGCCAGCGTTTTGTCTGAACGTGTATTCAGCACGGCAGGGGGCGTCATTACGGACAAATGCAGCCGCCTGTCCACAGCCAACGTGGACAAGCTGACGTTCATAAAAATGAACCAGGCATGGATCCCACAGGACCTGTGCCTCCCTTGTGCAGAATAGACATTTATAACTGCCTCCCGCTCAACCATGTAGTCTTGAACTCCGGGGCACTTCTTTATTGAATCCTCATTTTTTTAACTTTACCATGATCTTGAGGTGCAACCCAAAGTTGAATGAACCTCTCCTCTGTCTGGGTGGTGGGGCCGAAATAACTTAAAGTGGCCTTCTCCGGTGGTGGGTGATATGACGCATGATTCGTTGCTGTGGGACCTCTCTCCTCTGTCTGGGTGCTGGCGCCGAAATAACTGAAAGTGGCCTTCTCCGGTGGTGGGTGATATGACGCATGATTCCTTGCTGTGGGACCTCTCTCCTCTGTCTGGGTGCTGGGGCCTAAATATCTCAAAGTGGCCTTCTCCAGTGAAGGGTGATATGAAGCTTGATTCTGTGCTATGGGACCTCTCTCCTTTGTCTGGGTGCTAGGATCTAAATAACTGAAAGTGGCCTTCTCCAGTGGTGGGTGATATGACGCATGATTCCTTGCTGTGGGACTTCTCTCCTCTGTCTGGGTGTTGGGGCCTAAATAACTGAAAGTGGCCTTCTCCAGTGGTGGGTGACATGACGTCTGATTCTCTGCTGTGGGACCTCTCTCCTCTGTCTGGGTGTTGGGGCCTAAATAACTGAAAGTGGCCTTCTCCAGTGGTGGATGATATGAAGCTTGATTCTGTGCTATGGGACCTCTCTCCTCTGTCTGGGTGCCGTGGGCTAAATATCTGGAAGTGGCCTTCTCCAGTGGTGGGTGATATGATGCCTGATTCTCTGCTGTGGGACCTCTCTCCTCTGTCTCGGTGCTGGGGCCTAAATAAATGAAAGTGGCCTTTTCCATTGGTGGCTGACATGATGCCTGATTCTCTGCTATGGGACCTCACTCCTCTGTTTGGGTGCTGGAGCCTAAATAACTGAAAGTGACCTTCTCCAGTGGTGGGTGACATGATGCCTGATTCTCTGCTGTGGGACCTCTCTCCTCTGTCTGGGTGCTGGGGCCGAAATAACAGAAAGTGACCTTCTCCATTGGTGGGTGACTTGAAGCCTGATTCTCTGCTATCGGACCTCTCTCCTCTGTCTGGGTGCTGGGGCCTGATATGGTATTTCGAACCCGAACATCCAGGTGTTCACTCAACTCTACACAGGAGATATGGCGCGGATAATTTAACTATCCACAGCGGCCTTTTGGACGCTTTTTAGTGCAGGATGCGCTAAAAATATATATTGCTGCTGTCACACACAATAGTTCTTAAAAAGACTTTTGGGTCTCTGAAAAGTTTTTCTAATAAAATTCTTCCAATAACTCTCCCTACACTGTCTCTCCCTTCCTATGCACAGCTCTATAGCACCCAATGATGCTTCCGGCCAGCCAATCACGGTAATGCCAGTAGCCAACATGGTTACGACATTACAGTGGTGCCAGTACCACTCCGCACGTTTATTGGGCGTTAAGTTATCTGCCTGGGGCTTCTGAGCAGAGTATAAATATAGCTGGTTCCTACACTGCCTTGAAAATTGTAGGCTTAGGTAAGTCCAAGAGAGGTGGTTTGTTAGTGTCAGGTACCTATCTGCGGAAACCACCCTGACGCCTGGTAGATGGGCCCGACACACGTTTGATCAAAAATGTGTGCTAACCACTTCCATTTTTCCTTTATAGTAAGTATAATACCATTTTAAATTAGAATGATCCCCATTTCTCAGCTCTGTAGTATGTGTAATTTTGTGCAGCCATTTTATTATCAAACGTGTACTAGATAGTCAGTAGACACTTGGCCCAATCACATTGTGCATATATATTTTTTTAGCATAAAATGTATTCTGACAGATAATAGGAATAGTGCTTTTTACTTGCAATCTTTTCAAGGAATGAAGTCCACACATATGCACCAGATATGAAAAAACAAACCTCTGCATGAAACAGTTGGGTGCCATGGGATGAAATTTTAGTTCCACATTCTGTTGGACTCTAATGCATGTAAAATGCTGATGTCTGTCTCCAGAATAATACAGATGCCTAGTCTATAACGCGGCTGTGAACTTTCTGCAGCAGTGTCCACAAAACAGTGACAGTAAATGATGAATAATAGTCACTTCAGGGAAAAAGGTAATTTCGTAACTACTTGGTAATTATCCATGGAACACTCCATTGCAGAGCTTTGAAACACAATTTGCCACTTGCTACAGGTAATCTCGGTTGTACCAATGAGTTTTCTGGCTAGGCTTGAGCGAATCCAGCTTCAGATCCTAAATTCAAAGTCGATTCATTAAAAAACTTTGTTTTTAATGCTGTTTCCATACAACATTAAAATGTATGGGCTCTTTTTAGCCAAAATTTGCCTCAGCCGAAGTTGCGCGAGACTTCGGTGAATGACCGGTATTCCTATCTGTGTCTTTAAAACCAACTTAAAATAGGAATCAGAAGTGGGCTTTGGAACTAAGGTACCAGCCAGTACCAAAGCCCACTTCGGATTCCTATTTTAAAATGCAATTAAATATGCAGATAGGAATACCATAGTCATTCACCAAAGTCTCGCGGAACTTCGGCCGAGATGAAGTTTGGCTACATGGAGCCCATACATTTTAATGCTGTATTAACGACAACGTTTTTTAACAAATCAACTTCGGATCTCTGACCCGCAGCTCGATCCGATCAAGCCTAGTAGTGACCTAAGAACCAAAAAAAAACAACTGCAACTCACAGTAGTCAGAAGCACAGCCATAGTGGAAGCAGTTGCTACAGGGCCCAAATTCAGAAGGAACCTCTTGGGAAGGGAACTAAAAGATTTTATTGTCATGGCCCCTGCAACAGTATTATATACAATGACATCAGATACAGTAACAGTATATATATAGTGACATGCCATACAGTAGATATGTGTACGAAACAGACCGATAGACTACTGGGACTGGTCTGAGAGAGCCATCTTGACAGAATCGGAGATTGCATAGGCGGATGGGGTTGTGAAAAAGTTGCTGGGTGCGCTTACAAACATATACTGTGGGTCCCAGTCAGTTCTAGTTATGCCACTGCTTTGAGTTGAATGTACATGAAACTTTTAACTCCTTTGGGACCAGACCAATTTTCATTTTTGTATTTTCCTTTTATTCTTCCCCGCCTTCCAAAAGCCATTACTTTTATACTTTTCTGATCACATAGCCATATAAGGGTTTGTTTTTTTGTGGCACAAGTTGTATTTTAATGGAACCATATCTTGTATTACCAAACTCGAAAAAACGTGGGGTGAAAGTGGAAAGGCACACAATTCCACTTTTTTTCTTGTTTTTACAGCATTCAAACTTATATACCGTAGTTTATATTATGTTTCATTGCTTAAAAAATAAAAACCTAAATCTTTTTTGCATTGCCATATTCTAAAACCCAAAACATTTTTATATTTCTGTCTGTATTTCTACAGTGCTATGTAAAGGTTTCTTTTTGTTTTTGTTTTTTGCAGGACGAGCTGTAGTTTTTATTGGTAACGATTTGGGGTACAAATAACTAAAAAGTAATAGTCATTTATCATGAGCCCTAATGTGGTGTCTCTCATTATGACAGGAAGATTATCTCTGTATGCTGCACTATTCTTTCCATCAAATCTGAAGGAACTAATGACAGAAGCTTGGAACAGACCCTATGACAACAACATGATAACGGCCTTATTTTGTTAAAATTGAACACTGTCCACTGTTCCTCGGGGGTACTTGGTTCAAAATTCTGGTCACTAAGGGGTACTTGACGTGAAAAGGTTGAGAACCACTGCCCTAGAGGACACAACGCATTTGTTTGATCACGAATACCATAGACTACAGTAGTATCCTATTGCAGTCTATAGGGATTCTCCATGTTTTTTATTAAGTCCTGCTGAAGCCGTCATTTGCCATATATGAAACAGGCTAAGCTCACAAGCCTTTTCCATACATTTTAGGCTACTTTCACATCTGCATTTCCCTTTCTGGTATGAGATCAGTCATAGGATCTCAATACCGGAGGAAACCGCTTCGGTTTTGTCCCCATTCATTGTCACTGGGGACAAAACTGAACTGAACGGAACAGAGCGCAACAGAAGGCATTCCGTTCTGTTTTGTTGCTTTCCCATGATGCACACAAAAGCGCTGCAAGCAACGTTTTTGAGTGCGTCATGGGACACTGATTAATAATAAGACAGAATGAAACACAATGTAAGTTAATGCTGCCAGATTTGTTTTTTCGGATGCCCATTGACTTACAATGGATTTAGTCCTGGATCTGTCTTGTTCATTTTGGAGATAATACAACTGGAACCGTTCTGAAAAGATGCAGACGGTTGTATTATATACCGGATGCATTTTTACTGATCCCCTGACACAGATGTTAAAGTATCCTTAAAGTTTTCCTCATTTCCAGTCCAGAGGCTCCTCTCTGCAATGTTACTAGTTCCAGGTCTGTAAACATCCATATGGGGGTCACAGCCTCAGTGGTGACAATTCCCCAAGTGGCCCAAAACTGCTGGCTCACTTGGGTGCACATCAACTTTGAAAACAGTGATTGGCTGAAGCAGCGCATGTGACCTTGGCCAGATGTGTACAGACCTGGGACCAGATAGCTGAGAGAAGCTATTTTTTTTAGGAATAGCATAGTAATGTCCAAATGTAAAAAGTTGCCTAAAGCTGCTATACCCCTTTACAGGGGTTGTCTCACTTAGCAAATAGCATTAATTATGTAGAGGAGGTTAATACAAGGCACTTACTAATGGATTGTGATTGTCCATATTGTCTCCTTTACTGGCTGGATTCATTTTTCCATCACATTATACACTGTTCGTTTCCATGGTTATGACCACCCTGCAATCCATCAGCGGTGGTCGTGTTTGCACACTATGGGAAAAAGCGTCGGCCTCTCTGGTAGCCAGGACCGTGGGAGCTCACTTAGGCTAGTGCTTTTTCCTATAGTGTTCAGGCACGGACATGTGCCTGAACACTATAGTGTTCAGGCACGTGTTCAGGCCGCTGCTGGATTACAGGGTGGTCGTAACCATGGAAACGAGCCGTATATAATGTGATGGAACAGTGAATCCAGCCAGCAAAGGAGGCAATATGGACAATCACAATACATTAGTTAGTGCCTTGTATGAACTTTCTCTACATCACAAATGCTACTGGCTGAAGTGAGACAACCCCTTTCAAAAAGTGAATAGAATCATGTTCTGAGGCAGTTGTCTCTATTCACATCGGAACTGCACAGATATTGTTTATTGTTACAAGGCACATGTAGGCATACAGTTATAATTCACCTCATAAACATAATATAGTCCACCAACTCTGCATATTTGTTGGATTTCCATGTAGTCTGCTTACAGTCATCTCTTTTTCTGTCATGAGACTGCCAGAAGCCCCCCAAAGCAATAGCTTGGAGGACTCATGGTGGCTCAGCTTTTTACTTAGAGTGTGGTTTAAAGTGGTACTTCCTATAGGGTATGCCTCTACCCCCTCTTTTTTGTATTATTTTCTTTGTTTCTTTGTTGGCTTGTTCCTGTGTCTCTTCACCCCCCCTCCTTCCCCCCCTTTTTGTTCTTTTTGTGGTTTTTACCATCAGATGAAATCTTGAGATGGGTCAAACATGGTCCATGACCATGAGCGGTTCTTTCTGGTTTGGGCTGGTTTAGAAGCTGAAAGATTCCAGGATAAGGTGTTTTCAAGGGTCCTGCGTATGTTTTACAGAAGAACTGAAGACCTGCACCTGCCATGCCATGCTGGGTGGACTGGTTTATTTACTATATGTTGGTTTTAAGATAACCCTTAATAAAAACATTGCGGCCAATTAAATCCAAAAAGAGCTATTGGTGTCATGTCTTTATTTATTATTGTATTAATTGGTTATTAGAATTATTATGATGAATGTGGCTTGTGCCACCATGAGCTTTTTGAATGTCTACCCTTTTGAGCACTGGACCTGCCATAATCTGTAAAAACAGATGACCCTTCACTTCTCCAATCCTATATTCAGAAGATTATTACTTTATGTGCATTGGTTCGAATCACCCAATATTCAGTAAGATTTTTATCCAGGGGCGTAACTATCATAGCGGCAGACCATGTGACTGCTATGGGGCTCAGGACCAGGGGGCCCAGTTGGGATCATCCCATCTTCTGCTGGGGGTGAAAACTTGGTCAGGACTCTACCCTCTAAAGAAGCTAATGCCGTCTTCTTCCAGTACTTCACTGCGCACTGATTTTTTATTACTTTGCATCACTGATATGAGAAATGACATCTGCGTGATATGTTTAGATTATAGCAGATGCAATAAAATATTCACTATATATTTTTTTCCTCTCCTAGAGCAGTTTTCTCCTCCCGCTTTCCTAAACCAAAAAGAATCAACTGCATAAATCATTGAGTTACTTTTCTTGTATCAAGTTAATAGGACATGACTTAAAGGTTTTTCCAATTTGCATTAATATCCTTTAAAATAATCATTTATGAAACTAGCTGTAATTTTGTAATGCATTTTGTTTGCCATAATTGCTCCTATCTTCTGCTTTCCCTTCTGTGGTCACATGACCATGTCCATGCACCTCTTATTTTCTGTGATGTTATGACCTGGCTGTGTCAAAGCAACAACAGGCGCTGTGAAAGTCTATGTAACTATCTGGTGGGAGGAGCTATAAATTAGCTAGGATGTTAGAGGCGGAGCTGTAGCAGAGAAAGAAGTGCATCATGGGTTTGGTTGGAAACAGTAACAGGAAGTGCTACATAAAGGATGGAAATGAACTAGAGTGATTTGGGTACATGGTGAAAACAGGTCAGGAGATACCAAACTGGAAAATAAAAGCATGGGCAAGGTAGTCACGAGGTAAACTGCTATATCAGCATATCTGTTAAAAACCATAGTCATCCAGAATAATCCATTAAGTGTCTGGTCATTTGTGATCTTTCTCGAATCTCAAATGATTCCAACAACCCTAGTTGTTAGCTATAAGCCAGTGGAAAAGAGAAGAAAAAGAGGACAATCTTAGAAAGCTAAGCTAAACAATTAGTGGGACCTAAACCAATCAGCACTTATCGGTATCTTATGGAAATGTAATTCATCAAGATATTCGTTTAAAGGGCGTCTTTCACCCCAAAATTGCAATATCTAACACTTACACCATTGTGTCCAATACAGCCCCCACATTAAAATGCATCTTACCATATTGTTGTACGTTGCATAGGTCGTCTAAAAACACCTTTATTCCATATGCAAATCAGTGTGTGAAGGTGCCCAGGGGCGGCATTCAAATGGCCGGTGCTCAGGCACTGCGCTGATTTTCATAAGCAACCACTCCCCTTTTACCCATTCGGCCTGCCCTTTGACTGAATATTCAACTACTTTGTCCGCAGCCAAATCATGCGCCTGCGCCGACGAACGGGAGGTCCGCACCTGCGCACTGGTTTACCCATTACTGGCAGAAGCATCGGAGTATCCACCGTGCAGGCGCCGGTCTGTATGTCAAATTACAGCAAGCGCCGCATCAGATGAGTAAGGGGTGAAAAAAAAATCATGTTTTTGTGTCTCCATTTTCTGAAAGACATATTTTTTCTATTTTTCTGCCGATCATCTTGTGTAGGGGCTCATTTTTTGTGGGAAGAGTTGACATTTTTATTGGTACTAATTTAGGTTCATAATATTTTTTGATCATTCAATATTATGCTTTAGGGGGAAAGTAGACAAAAAAATTGGTTGTTTTGGCACAGTTGATTTATTTATTTTTACAGCATCATATGATATTTTTAGAAAAAAAAAACATTTTTGTGTCTCTATTTTCTGAAAGCCTGTCTCTAATTTTTTGGCTGATTATTTTATGTAGGGGCTCAGTTTTTGCAGGATGAGGTGACAGATTGTCTTTTTGATCGCTTGGTATTGCACTTTTTGTGATGTAAAGTGACACTCACTCTACCTTTTGGGGGTAGAGTGAGTGATATTTTATAGAGAAGGTCGTTATGGATGCGGCAATATCTAATATGTACACTTTTTTTTTTTTTATTTCACTTTAACACAATAAAAGCATTTTTGCCACAAAAAAAAATCATGTTATAGTGTTTCCATATTCTGAGAACCAAAGTTTTTAAAATTTTTGGCCGATTGTCTTATGTAGGGGCTCATTTTTTGCAGGATGGGGTGACGGTTTGATTGGTACTATTTTGGAGTACATACAACTTTTTTGATGATTTTTTGTTCATTGAGGTAGGCAAAATTTCAATTCCATCATAGTTTTTCTTTTTTTTTTTTTTAGGCGTTCACCGTGCAGGGAAAGTAATGTGATCCTTTTATAGATCAGGTCGTTATGGAAGCGGCGATACCAAAAATGTCTAGTGTATTTTATTTTAATCAATTAAAAATGTGCGGCTATAAGAAGAAATTAGATTTTTTTGACCCAGACCTACTTAGTTCTTGAAGATCAAGTGGGTCTGATGGCTCTTCAATACACTGCAGTACACTGTATACTTGGATATCTCTTCCAAGCAGAAGTATTATTTGGGCCTCTGGGTCGAGCGCAGGTATGAGATGTGCTATGGACTTTGGATGTGCATGCTGTAATGCTGCCTCAGGCATAGGAATTTCTTCTCTATTGTTTGGCATCCGATTTCATTTGATCAAGGTAGGTAAAGGTAGAGATGCTTCACCATTTATGGATTCGATTTGGAAGCCATTAGCTCTTCTGTCTTTTTCTTTACTCCCACCTGTGCAAGTTTTAAATGAATATGGAGAGCAGTGTCCTTTAATATTGAAGATATCAAAGAAAGTCGAGTTAGCAAGAGATCTATTACTCTGATCATCAAGGATGGCATACAACCTTACTGCTTTCTCTTTATGACCAATGGGGTAAACTGTGACAAAACAGATTTGGGAGCAAGATTTGTTACTAAGACCTTCTCCACAGACTTCGGTGCACTGGCTTGTCACTTTAGGAGGTACTGTGTATCTCTCCTCCCCGCCGTGCTCTACAGCCTGTTCTGAGGGTGTGAGAGTCCATGGAGCTGGCCCAGGGTGTAAGGCTGTATTGTGCTCTTCACTATTGCATTCAGAGCATTTGGTGTTTACAGTCTTTTGCAAGATGAGAGGTTGATGCACAACATCTGTAACAAATGTGGTTCTCCTTGAGGAATGTTTTGCGGTCCCTGAGAAGTTTTACTCAAAATCCTCTGCATTTCAGCAATGAGTGTGGTTTGTTACATAAAGGACATTCTCTGCATGGGTCTTTGGATGAAATCTTTTTAGACTCTGAGGTACTGTAGGTTTTGTTTGAGGGGTCGTTGGAAGATACACTGGTCTTGTGTACTGCAACAGGTGTACCTTTCATGTTAGAGATGTGAGATAGGCCTACCTGGTTTGGGGAAAGTGGTGTCAAACATCGAGAAGTCAAAGCTGGGATCATTCTTAGTCTTTGCTTGCTGGTGCACGAAATCCACAAAGAATGAGATTGGAGGGAATGGGACATTGTGCTGTTGCTTGTACCTGGAATCTTGAGCAATCCAGTTCTCTTGCAAGTTATAAGGTAGTTTTTGTACTATGGGGTTTATACCACGTGCAGTATCTAAGAATGCCAGACCTTGTAAATCTCCTTCAGCTTTGGCAACTTGGAGCTCTGTCAGCAAGTCACTCAGTTCTCTCAGCTTCTGAAACCCTTTGTTCTGGATCTTGGGGAAATCCTCCATTTTTTTGAAGAGTGTGTTCTCTATCACTTCTGCTGAGCTGTAACAGTCCTCAAGTCTCTCCCATATCATGTTTCATCCTGTACTTGGGTAGTTAATATTAATGGCTCTAATCCGCTTTGCATGCTCTGCCAATTCATTATCTAGCCACTTGACAATAAGATCAATTTCGTCACATGCAGACAGATCTAGGTCTCTGATTGTGTTTCTGAATGATGATCGCCATGACCTATAGCTTTCAGGTCTGTCATCAAACTTGGAGAGCCCCTTGATTATTGACTCACGTCGGGCAAAGAATTTTAGAAACTCTGACATACCTGGATCTTTGTTTGGTGGAATGTTGCAGTACGTTATCTGAAGTGAGTTGCGAGTTATTGTGATGATTAGGTTCAGGCCCAACTATGCTGCTGAGTCTATCACTTGTGAAGTTTGGTGCTTTTTCTAATGCCTCTGCCTCTGCTACAGCAGCTGCAGCTTCTTTTTCCACAGTTAGCTTTTCCAGTGCTGCTTGTTGTTCAGCCAGAGCTGCTTCTGTGTGTGCTTTCTCCGTTTCCATACGAGTTTTCATTTCCATTTCCATACGAGCTTTCTCTACTTTTAATTGTCATTTTTGCTCGGCAAATGTCACGCGGGTTTTGGCGGCTTCAGCTTTTGCGCGGGCAATGGCAATCGTGGAACTGCTGACTGATCTCTTTGAACTTCTGGAGCTAGCTGAGATGCGATACCTTGTCTCGTACAATTCGGATTCTCTTGATGACATAATGACACTGTGAACAGATTTGCACACTTGCAACTGTTGTGGTTGACGATGTTGTGCCTTGCAGGGTTCAGTACCACGCGGTCCAGCTGGTTAGAGGTTGTTGACTCGCAGGGTTTGAGGAATTGCTTGTAAGAAGCCGTTGTTTCACTGCGGCCAGGGATTCACAGTTCCTTCTATCTAGCTCCTAAGCAGCTGCTGTTTTACTGTTCTGTCCTCCTTATGTGTGATATCGATGATATCATTTTTATTTGGCAAAATCCACAAAAAGACTTAGAAACATTTTTAGACGAAATTAATGTCAACGATTGGAATCTCCAGTTCACGGCAAACACTAGTAAAAATAACATCCAATTTTTGGATTTAGACATTAAAATTCAAGATGCAAAAATTATATGCAACACATATTACAAACCAACAATGAGAAACGGATATATTTTACACTCGAGCTGCCACCTCCCCAGGTGGTTATCTAACATCCCCACAAGTCAATTCAGGAGACTAAAACGTAACTGTACTCTCAAGGAAAGATTTGAGACAGAAGCACAGGACCTCCGTAAACAATTTATAGAGAAAAAATATCCTATTCAAATAATAGATAATGCCTTGAATAAAGTAAGGACAATGAACAGAGAGACATTCTTTGCAGACACGGTAAAAAACAGCGAGGAATCTCAAACAATAAGAATGATCCTTCCGTTTCACACGCAATATAAGAAAATAGAAAAAATAATCAATAATCATTGGCATCACCTGCGGAACGATAAAATGATAGGAGAACAACTAACTGCAAATCCAACGATTACTTACACAAAAGCCCCTTGTCTCAACTTAAAAATAGCTCCAACAACAAGATTCACTAGGAAGAAGACACAGGACAGCTGGCTATCCCTGAAAGGATTCTTCAGATGTGGTGCTGCCAGAATTGTAAGCGACATCATTCCGAAAAAACCACCAATATTATATCAAGGGATAACACTTTCTGCATGGATATTAAAGAACATCTCAGTTGCAATTCCACAGATGTGATATACCTAATACAATGTCCATGCAGAAAACAATATATAGGCAGAACTAAGAGAACATTGAAGAAGAGGATAAGCGAACACATGAATAATATTAGGAAGGGATATGAGTTACATTCCCTCTCAAAACACTATAAAGAATATCACCAGGGGGACCCCAGCAACATGATCTTCACTGCCATAGAAAAAATCTATAGACCTTGGAGAGGGGGAGATCATATCTCACACATGTCCAGAATAGAATCACAGAGGATATTTCAATTCAACACATTAATTCCAAAGGGCCTGAATGCCGAAATAGAATTATTCGGTTTTCTATAATACAGATCTGGGGGGATGTGAGCATGTCTGTTAGGATGGAGTATCGAATGTGACGTTGGTATCATTCAGATCTCCCTCCCGGACATGCGTACATCCCTAACAATTCACTTCACATATCAAAAAGAATCATGAAAAGTATCAAAAGAATCATGAAAATTATCAAAATAATCATGAAATTTATCAAGAACAATCATGAAATCCACCTTAAGGAAATTGCAGATTTTTAATAATTCCGTGTTTGTATGTTCATATTTTTATATATATATATTTTCTATTTTTCTATTTTTTATATATTTGAATATTAAATATACATTTTTAGATTTTTATAATAAAGGAATTTTATAACAAAGGGATTATATACAAATAGATTGTTTTACTTAAAGTTTCCTCCCAAGTTTTTATTGAAAACAGAGAAAGAAGCGAATCCACTATAAACTATACACTGGATTGACCACCCAGATTTTCTACACAACTTGAAGCCTTTTTAAAAAAACTGATTGAAGTAGGATGATCCCTATAAAAGCCCACAAACCCTGTACTGCTGTACTACTGAGGAAGGGAAGTATTAATCCCAGACAGCGTTTAGAACACAGCAGCAGGATCGAGAGTCATTTTGAATACAGACCGCTAAGAGAACTTACAACAGCGAGATTACGGTGGCTGGGACGCCAGCTACACACAGCACGCTGAGAAACCACGTGGGCGCCGCGAGATCTCAGCGCACACGAACCATCTGCAGATACCAGACACAGATCAGAGACCTCCGAGGATGGGTAGCGTGGATTACTTAGCCCTGTAATGCCCTCGCTGAGTGAAGCGCTCATTACTCAGTGAAGGACCCGATCCGTTGACACTATAATCTGTTACACATACATCCAGGCAAAGGACAATCATTATATTGAGTACTATTTGCAAAAGGAGACCAGGCAAATTCTCAACCATACCCTGGATATATGTATTGCAACATAGGAATTTATGTAATACCTACTGAAATGACACACAACAATAACTGAATGGTATTAACCAATACAACAATAACAGTACAGTAAGGATTCTCTTTTTGGATCACTATTTGTGGATTTTTTATGGACTGTGGACCTCTTTTATGAACTTTCTCTAGGGTTTTTTTGCGGACTTTATACAGTATTCCATTTTATGTTTCACTGGTATTAATATACTACTGGTCCATGCAGATCTGATTTTATTAACCAATTGTGATAAAAAAATTTTATAAGCATGATGTGGGAAAGGTGACACACAGGGTGGAGGCGTGTGTACTTGAATTATAATCAGCACATAGCTACCCTTTTTATGTGTGAGACTCCTCCACACACAAGGCTATCATTGCAATAACCTGATGTCCTGCACATTTTAACATTGGTGTGTACATCAGCACACAGTGTGTTTTCTGAAATTGGAACAGCCTGACACGGGGAAGCAGCACGACATAATAGGAACGTGTGGACTTGATCTACGGTCGCACGTTGCTATATTTCATGTGTGGGGCTTCATCCACACCCTAGGCTAACCAATATATGAATTTACAAGACATCAGACTATAAGAGCAACATTTTCTGCCTATGATACATATGCTATCATTCCACCAGTAAGGAAACATCCTGTCCAGAACAGCACTTTTTGATGATATTAGAATAAAAAGACTAATTTATTACCATACCTCCTGCATCTATATATTGTCAGAGCACTGAGTGCCCCCCACCTATTTGTTTGTTTCAATATAGTACTTTGTTTCACGGTTCATTTGGGAGAACCAAAGGGGCGAGCACCGTTAGGTCCTAATATACGTTTAGGTGAGCCACCAACAGATACACTTTTGTCCTATGATTAGGTTCAGGCCCAACTATGCTGCTGAGTCTATCACTTGTGAAGTTTGGTGCTTTTTCTAATGCCTCTGCCTCTGCTACAGCAGCTGCAGCTTCTTTTTCCACAGTTAGCTTTTCCAGTGCTGCTTGTTGTTCAGCCAGAGCTGCTTCTGTGTGTGCTTTCTCCGTTTCCATACGAGTTTTCATTTCCATTTCCATACGAGCTTTCTCTACTTTTAATTGTCATTTTTGCTCGGCAAATGTCACGCGGGTTTTAGCGGCTTCAGCTTTTGCGCGGGCAATGGCAATCGTGGAACTGCTGACTGATCTCTTTGAACTTCTGGAGCTAGCTGAGATGCGATACCTTGTCTCGTACAATTCGGATTCTCTTGATGACATAATGACACTGTGAACAGATTTGCACACTTGCAACTGTTGTGGTTGACGATGTTGTGCCTTGCAGGGTTCAGTACCACGCGGTCCAGCTGGTTAGAGGTTGTTGACTCGCAGGGTTTGAGGAATTGCTTGTAAGAAGCCGTTGTTTCACTGCGGCCAGGGATTCACAGTTCCTTCTATCTAGCTCCTAAGCAGCTGCTGTTTTACTGTTCTGTCCTCCTTATGTGTGAAGGTACAAAGCTCGACAGACAGCTAAACCTTATCCTGGCAATGAATTGACAATGGAGTATCGTACAACTTCGTCTTTATTGCAAGGGTACACATATGCAGTAAAACTGGGGAACAGAAAGAATAGTGACCTTACTAATGGGGTCTGACATATAGCAATGCACATATAAGCAGAAATAGATATAGCAGGAGCATGCTATCCTACCTGCATAACAGGATAGGCCCTAGCTGCTAACTGAAGCTACTATAGAGGAGCAGGAGAAATACATGCAAATACATATGTAAACAGATGCAAACAGGCTGTAATGTGGCTTACCAGCGATGCTACTGTGGGCTTAGATGTGGAGGATGACTCCAGAGGCTTCCACACCATGTGCTCCCTGTGGCAGGAATGACTGTGAATGAGGAAAATGGCTGCTATGTGCAGTGATGATGATGTCACTAAGGTATGGGAACTGAAGTAGACCAAAAACTTCTAATGTGAATAGATGTAATATATGTAAACGGTCACTAGATAGTGCTACACAACTAATAGAGAATTATACAGAACATGTATTGAATATGCATAAAAACTATGCATAAATTAATAAATTAGCTTGCTGAAGGCATGACACCAGTATTTGAGTGCTCAGCCCAATTTTTTACTTTCTTTGAATTGCATGGCTTGATGCAGTAATGCATTCACTTACACATATATAATATGGGTATGAGAATCCAATTTTTGCAGTAAAACATCTTTGAATGAATCCATCTGATGCAGTAATTCACTAAGATGGGTATAACAATGCAATTTTTGCGGTAAAATGTTTGATATTTGCAGTATCTTGCAGTAATAAAAAACATTTGTTGCAGTAAAAATAAGATTAATATAATGACACGGGAATAAAAATGGTATTATTTCCATATTGCTTTTGCTTTAACTATCCATTATCTTGCAGTAATACACAGTGCATATAATAACAAGGGTATAAAAATAGCATCATTGTAGTATTTCATGTGCTATAACCACCCCAGTTATATGCAACAAGTCTGTGAAGGTTCCCATCCACATCATGGTATATCAGTATATAATAATAAGTAGTGATGAGTAGAGATGGCCCGAACTATCCGCCGGCGAACAGTTCCCGGCGAACATAGCTTGTTCGCGTTCGCCTCTGCCAGGCGAACATATGCGATGTTCGGTCCGCCCCCTATACATCATCATTGAGCAAACTTTGACCCTGTACCTCACAGTCAGCAGACACATTCCAGCCAATCAGCAGCATACCCTCCCTCCCAGACCCTCCCACCTCCTGCACAGCATCCAATTTAGATTCATTCTGAAGCTGCAGTCTTACCCTGGGTTCAGACCTGAGCGTTCCAAAAACGCGCGTTTACGCGTGGCGTTTTGATCGCGCGCGTTTACGCGGCGTTTTTGCAAATAGAGAGCGTTCCGTCGTGCGCGTTCTTGTGATTGCTACTGTGGTGTCAATCACAAAGCGCGCGATCAAACGCCCCAAAGAAGCTCAGAGTACTTGTTTATCGTTAGGCGTTTGCAGTGCGTTCAAGCGCCAGCGCTGTAAAGCGCTCAATGTGAACCACTCCCATAGGGATGCATTGGTTTAATCTGTTGAGCGCTTTACAGCGCTGTTTGAACAGCAGCTACTAAACGCTCAGGTGAGACCCCAGGGTTGAGTGAGAGGAAGGGAGAGTGTAGTAGCTGCTGATTTAATTGGAAATTGATAGCTAGGCTAGTGAATTCAGTGTCCACTCCAGTCCTGAAAGACTCATCTGATCTCTGCTGTAAGGACAGCGTCCTGACAGCACCCCAAAAGCCCTTTTAGGGCTGCAACATTAGTCTGCTTTTTTTCCTTTATATACATATTGCAGTTGCCTGGCCTGCCTGTGTGTGAGGAGCTGCAGGCCCACAGACTGTAGTGTGCCCACTGCCAGTGCCCACCCCTGTCATTCCGTGTGGCACAGGACTTTGCATCAAAAAAGGCATTTAATTTTTACACTTTAATCTAAGGTTAGTTGCCTGCCAGTGTGTGTCAGGCTGACTTCCACTGACTGTAGTGTGCCCACTGCCAGTGTCCACCACTCATACCGGCTGGCACAGGACTTTGCATAAAAAGGCATTTAATTTTTACACTTTAGTGTAATTTCAGCTGCTTGCCTGCTGCTAGTGTGTGTCAGGCCGACTTCAGCTGACTGTAGTGTGCCCACTGCCAGTGCCCACCCCTGTCATCCCGTGTGGCACAGGACTTTGCTTAAAAAAGGCACTTAATTTTTACACTTTAATCTAAGGTTAGTTGCCTGCCAGTGTGTGTCAGGCTGACTTCCACTGACTGTAGTGTGCCCACTGCCAGTGTCCACCACTCATACCGGCTGGCACAGGACTTTGCATAAAAAGGCATTTAATTTTTACACTTTAGTGTAATTTCAGCTGCTTGCCTGCTGCTAGTGTGTGTCAGGCCGACTTCAACTGACTGTAGTGTGCCCACTGCCAGTGCCCACCCCTGTCATCCCGTGTGGCACAGGACTTTGCTTAAAAAAGGCACTTAATTTTTACACTTTAATCTAAGGTTAGTTGCCTGCCAGTGTGTGTCAGGCTGACTTCCACTGACTGTAGTGTGCCCACTGCCAGTGTCCACCACTCATACCGGCTGGCACAGGACTTTGCATAAAAAGGCATTTAATTTTACACTTTAGTGTAATTTCAGCTGCTTGCCTGCTGCTAGTGTGTGTCAGGCCGACTTCAACTGACTGTAGTGTGCCCACTGCCAGTGCCCACCCCTGTCATCCCGTGTGGCACAGGACTTTGCTTAAAAAAGGCACTTAATTTTTACACTTTAATCTAAGGTTAGTTGCCTGCCAGTGTGTGTCAGGCTGACTTCCACTGACTGTAGTGTGCCCACTGCCAGTGTCCACCACTCATACCGGCTGGCACAGGACTTTGCATAAAAAGGCATTTAATTTTTACACTTTAGTGTAATTTCAGCTGCTTGCCTGCTGCTAGTGTGTGTCAGGCCGACTTCAACTGACTGTAGTGTGCCCACTGCCAGTGCCCACCCCTGTCATCCCGTGTGGCACAGGACTTTGCATCAAAAAAGGCATTTAAATTTTACACTTTAATCTAAGGTTAGTTGCCTGCCAGTGTGTGTCAGGCTGACTTCCACTGACTGTAGTGTGCCCACTGCCAGTGTCCACCACTCATACCGTGCTGGCACAGGACTTTGCATAAAAAAGGCATTTAATTTTACACTTTAGTGTAGTTTCAGCTGCTTGCCTGCTGCTAGTGTGTGTCAGGCCGACTTCCACTGACTGTAGTGTGCCCACTGCCAGTGTCCACCACTCATACCGGCTGGCACAGGACTTTGCATAAAAAGGCATTTAATTTTTACACTTTAGTGTAATTTCAGCTGCTTGCCTGCTGCTAGTGTGTGTCAGGCCGACTTCAACTGACTGTAGTGTGCCCACTGCCAGTGCTCCACCCTGTCATCCCGTGTGGCACAGGACTTTGCTTAAAAAAGGCACTTAATTTTTACACTTTAATCTAAGGTTAGTTGCCTGCCAGTGTGTGTCAGGCTGACTTCCACTGACTGTAGTGTGCCCACTGCCAGTGTCCACCACTCATACCGGCTGGCACAGGACTTTGCATAAAAAAGGCATTTAATTTTTACACTTTAGTGTAATTTCAGCTGCTTGCCTGCTGCTAGTGTGTGTCAGGCCGACTTCAACTGACTGTAGTGTGCCCACTGCCAGTGCCCACCCCTGTCATCCCGTGTGGCATAGGACTTTGCTTAAAAAAAGGCACTTAATTTTTACACTTTAATCTAAGGTTAGTTGCCTGCCAGTGTGTGTCAGGCCGACTTCCACTGACTGTAGTGTGCCCACTGCCAGTGCCAACCACTGATACCGGGTGGCACAGTAGCTTGCCGATAAATAAGGCATTTAATTTTTAGACAGTAGTCTAAATTCAGTTGCTTGCCTGCTGCCAGTGTGTGTCAGGCCCTCTTCCCACTGACTGTAGTGTGCCACTGCCAGTGCCAACCACTGATACCGGGTGGCACAGTAGCTTGCCGATAAATTAGGCATTTAATTTTTAGACAGTAGTCTAAATTCAGTTGCTTGCCTGCTGCCAGTGTGTGTCAGGCCCTCTTCCACTGACTGCTAGTGTGCCCACTGCCAGTGCCAACCACTGATACCGGGTGGCACAGTAGCTTCGCTGATAAATAAGGCATTTAATTTTGTAGACAGTAGTCTAAATTCAGTTGCTTGCCTGCTGCCAGTGTGTGTCAGGCCCTCTTCCACTGACTGTAGTGTGCCCACTGCCAGTGCCAACCACTGATACCGGTGGCACAGTAGCTTGCCGATAAATAAGGCATTTAATTTTTTTAGACAGTAGTCTGAAATTCAGTTGCTTGCCTGCTGCCAGTGTGTGTCAGGCCCTCTTCCACTGACTGTAGTGTGCCCACTGCCAGTGCCAACCACTGATACCGGGTGGCACTAGTAGCTTCGCCGATAAATTAGGCATTTAATTTTTAGACAGTAGTCTAAATTCAGTTGCTTGCCTGCTGCCAGTGTGTGTCAGGCCCCTTCCACTGACTGTAGTGTGCCCACTGCCAGTGCCAACCACTGATACCGGGTGGCACAGTAACTGCCGATAAATAAGGCATTTAATTTTTAGACAGTAGTCTAAATTCAGTTGCTTGCCTGCTGCCAGTGTGTGTCAGGCCCACCTCCACAGACTGTAGTGTGCCCACTGCCAGTGCCAACCACTGATACCGGGTGGCACAGTAGCTTGCCGATAAATAAGGCATTTAATTTTTAGACAGTAGTCTAAATTCAGTTGCTTGCCTGCTGCCAGTGTGTGTCAGGCCCGCTTCCACTGACTGTAGTGTGCCTACTGCCAGTGCCAAGCCACTGATACCGGGTGGCACAGTAGCTTGCCGATAAATAAGGCATTTAATTTTTAGACAGTAGTCTAAATTCAGTTGTTGCCTGCTGCCAGTGTGTGTCAGGCCCGCTTCACTGACTGTAGTGTGCCCACTGCCAGTGCCAACCACTGATACCGGGTGGCACAGTAGCTTGCCGATAAATTAGGAATTTAATTTTAGACAGTAGTCTAAATTCAGTTGCTTGCCTGCTGCCAGTGTGTGTCAGGCCCTCTTCCACTGACTGTAATTGTTGCCCACTGCCAGTGCCAGCCACTGATACCGGGTCGGCACAGTAGCTTGCCGATAAATAAGGCATTTAATTTTTAGACAGTAGTCTAAATTCAGTTGCTTGCCTGCTGCTAGTGTGTGATCAGGCCGACTTCAACTGACTGTAGTGTGCCCACTGCCAGTGCTCCACCCCTGTCATCCCGTGTGGCATAGGACTTTGCTTAAAAAAGGCATTAATTTTACACTTTAATCTAAGGTTAGTTGCCTGCCAGTGTGTGTCAGGCCCACTTCCACTGACTGTAGTGTGCCCACTGCCAGTGCCAACCACTGATACCGGGTGGCACAGTAGCTTACCGATAAATAAGGCATTTAATTTTTAGACAGTAGTCTAAATTTAGTTGCTTGCCTGCTGCCAGTGTGTGTCAGGCCCTCTTCCACTGACTGTAGTGTGCCCACTGCCAGTGCCAACCACTGATACCGGGTGGCACAGTAGCTTGCCGATAAATTAGGCATTTAATTTTTAGACAGTAGTCTAAATTCAGTTGCTTGCCTGCTGCCAGTGTGTGTCAGGCCCTCTTCCACTGACTGTAGTGTGCCCACTGCCAGTGCCAACCACTGATACCGGGTGGCACAGTAGCTTGCCGATAAATAAGGCATTTAATTTTTAGACAGTAGTCTAAATTCAGTTGCTTGCCTGCTGCCAGTGTGTGTCAGGCCCTCTTCCACTGACTGTAGTGTGCCCACTGCCAGTGCCAACCACTGATACCGGGTGGCACAGTAGCTTGCCGATAAATAAGGCATTTAATTTTTAGACAGTAGTCTAAATTCAGTTGCTTGCCTGCTGCCAGTGTGTGTCAGGCCCTCTTCCACTGACTGTAGTGTGCCCACTGCCAGTGCCAACCACTGATACCGGGTGGCACAGTAGCTTGCCGATAAATTAGGCATTTAATTTTTAGACAGTAGTCTAAATTCAGTTGCTGCCTGCTGCCAGTGTGTGTCAGGCCCTCTTCCACTGACTGTAGTGTGCCACTGCCAGTGCCAGCCACTGATACCGGGTGGCACAGTAGCTTGCCGATAAATAAGGCATTTAATTTTTAGACAGTAGTCTAAATTCAGTTGCTTGCCTGCTGCCAGTGTGTCAGGCCACACTCCACAGACTATGGTGTGCCCACTGCCAGTGCCAACCACTGATACCGGGTGGCACAGTGTGTGTCAGGCCCTCTTCCACTGACTGTAGTGTGCCCACTGCCAGTGCCAACCACTGATACCGGGTGGCACAGTAGCTTGCCGATAAATAAGGCATTTAATTTTAGACAGTAGTCTAAATTCAGTTGCTTGCCTGCTGCCAGTGTGTGTCAGGCCCTCTTCCACTGACTGTAGTGTGCCCACTGCCAGTGCCAGCCACTGATACCGGGTGGCACAGTAGCTTGCCGATAAATAAGGCATTTAATTTTTAGACAGTAGTCTAAATTCAGTTGCTTGCCTGCTGCCAGTGTGTGTCAGGCCCGCTTCCACTGACTGTAGTGTGCCCACTGCCAGTGCCAGCCACTGATACCGGGTGGCACAGTAGCTTGCCGATAAATAAGGCATTTAATTTTTAGACAGTAGTCTAAATTCAGTTGCTTGCCTGCTGCCAGTGTGTGTCAGGCCCGCTTCCACTGACTGTAGTGTGCCCACTGCCAGTGCCAACCACTGATACCGGGTGGCACAGTAGCTTGCCGATAAATAAGGCATTTAATTTTTAGACAGTAGTCTAAATTCAGTTGCTTGCCTGCTGCCAGTGTGTGTCAGGCCGACTTCCACTGACTGTAGTGTGCCCACTGCCAGTGCCCAACCACTGTCATACCGGGTGGCATAGTAGCTTTGCCGATAAATAAGGCATTTAATTTTTAGACAGTAGTCTAAATTCAGTTAGCTTGCCTGCTGCCAGTGTGTGTCAGGCCCGCTTCCACTGACTGTAGTGTGCCCACTGCCAGTGCCAACCACTGATACCGGGTGGCACAGTAGCTTGCCGATAAATAAGGCATTTAATTTTTAGACAGTAGTCTAAATTCAGTTGCTTGCCTGCTGCCAGTGTGTGTCAGGCCCTCTTCCACTGACTGTAGTGTGCCCACTGCCAGTGCCAACCACTGATACCGGGTGGCACAGTAGCTTGCCGATAAATAAGGCATTTAATTTTTAGACAGTAGTCTAAATTCAGTTGCTTGCCTGCTGCCAGTGTGTGTCAGGCCCTCTTCCACTGACTGTAGTGTGCCCACTGCCAGTGCCAACCACTGATACCGGGTGGCACAGTAGCTTGCCGATAAATAAGGCATTTAATTTTTAGACAGTAGTCTAAATTCAGTTGCTTGCCTGCTGCCAGTGTGTGTCAGGCCCTCTTCCACTGACTGTAGTGTGCCCACTGCCAGTGCCAACCACTGATACCGGGTGGCACAGTAGCTTGCCGATAAATAAGGCATTTAATTTTTAGACAGTAGTCTAAATTCAGTTGCTTGCCTGCTGCCAGTGTGTGTCAGGCCCTCTTCCACTGACTGTAGTGTGCCCACTGCCAGTGCCAACCACTGATACCGGGTGGCACAGTAGCTTGCCGATAAATAAGGCATTTAATTTTTAGACAGTAGTCTAAATTCAGTTGCTTGCCTGCTGCCAGTGTGTGTCAGGCCCACTTCCACTGACTGTAGTGTGCCCACTGCCAGTGCCAACCACTGATACCGGGTGGCACAGTAGCTTGCCGATAAATAAGGCATTTAATTTTTAGACAGTAGTCTAAATTCAGTTGCTTGCCTGCTGCCAGTGTGTGTCAGGCCCTCTTCCACTGACTGTAGTGTGCCCACTGCCAGTGCCAGCCACTGATACCGGGTGGCACAGTAGCTTGCCGATAAATAAGGCATTTAATTTTTAGACAGTAGTCTAAATTCAGTTGCTTGCCTGCTGCCAGTGTGTGTCAGGCCCTCTTCCACTGACTGTAGTGTGCCCACTGCCAGTGTCCAACCACTGATACCGGGTGGCACAGTAGACTTTGCCGATAAATAAGGCATTTAATTTTTACACTTTAGTGTAATTTCAGCTGCTTGCCTGCTGCTAGTGTGTGTCAGGCCGACTTCAACTGACTGTAGTGTGCCCACTGCCAGTGCCCACCCCTGTCATCCCGTGTGGCATAGGACTTGCTTAAAAAAAAGGCACTTAATTTTTACACTTTAATCTAAGGTTGGTTGCCTGCCAGTGTGTGTCAGGCCCACTTCCACTGACTGTAGTGTGCCCACTGCCAGTGCCCAACCACTGATACCGGGTGGCACAGTAGCTTGCCGATAAATAAGGCATTTAATTTTTAGACAGTAGTCTAAATTCAGTTGCTTGCCTGCTGCCAGTGTGTGTCAGGCCCGCTTCCACTGACTGTAGTGTGCCCACTGCCAGTGCCAACCACTGATACCGGGTGGCACAGTAGCTTGCCGATAAATAAGGCATTTAATTTTAGACAGTAGTCTAAATTCAGTTGCTTGCCTGCTGCCAGTGTGTGTCAGGCCCTCTTCCACTGACTGTAGTGTGCCCACTGCCAGTGCCAGCCACTGATACCGGGTGGCACAGTAGCTTGCCGATAAATAAGGCATTTAATTTTTAGACAGTAGTCTAAATTCAGTTGCTTGCCTGCTGCCAGTGTGTGTCAGGCCCTCTTCCACTGACTGTAGTGTGCCCACTGCCAGTGCCAACCACTGATACCGGGTGGCACAGTAGCTTGCCGATAAATAAGGCATTTAATTTTTAGACAGTAGTCTAAATTCAGTTGCTTGCCTGCTGCCAGTGTGTGTCAGGCCCTCTTCCACTGACTGTAGTGTGCCCACTGCCAGTGCCAACCACTGATACCGGGTGGCACAGTAGCTTGCCGATAAATAAGGCATTTAATTTTTAGACAGTAGTCTAAATTCAGTTGCTTGCCTGCTGCCAGTGTGTGTCAGGCCCTCTTCCACTGACTGTAGTGTGCCCACTGCCAGTGCCAACCACTGATACCGGGTGGCACAGTAGCTTGCCGATAAATAAGGCATTTAATTTTTAGACAGTAGTCTAAATTCAGTTGCTTGCCTGCTGCCAGTGTGTGTCAGGCCCACTTCCACTGACTGTAGTGTGCCCACTGCCAGTGCCAACCACTGATACCGGGTGGCACAGTAGCTTGCCGATAAATAAGGCATTTAATTTTTAGACAGTAGTCTAAATTCAGTTGCTTGCCTGCTGCCAGTGTGTGTCAGGCCCTCTTCCACTGACTGTAGTGTGCCCACTGCCAGTGCCAACCACTGATACCGGGTGGCACAGTAGCTTGCCGATAAATAAGGCATTTAATTTTTAGACAGTAGTCTAAATTCAGTTGCTTGCCTGCTGCCAGTGTGTGTCAGGCCCTCTTCCACTGACTGTAGTGTGCCCACTGCCAGTGCCAACCACTGATACCGGGTGGCACAGTAGCTTGCCGATAAATAAGGCATTTAATTTTTAGACAGTAGTCTAAATTCAGTTGCTTGCCTGCTGCCAGTGTGTGTCAGGCCCACTTCCACTGACTGTAGTGTGCCCACTGCCAGTGCCAACCACTGATACCGGGTGGCACAGTAGCTTGCCGATAAATAAGGCATTTAATTTTTAGACAGTAGTCTAAATTCAGTTGCTTGCCTGCTGCCAGTGTGTGTCAGGCCCTCTTCCACTGACTGTAGTGTGCCCACTGCCAGTGCCAACCACTGATACCGGGTGGCACAGTAGCTTGCCGATAAATAAGGCATTTAATTTTTAGACAGTAGTCTAAATTCAGTTGCTTGCCTGCTGCCAGTGTGTGTCAGGCCCACTTCCACTGACTGTAGTGTGCCCACTGCCAGTGCCAACCACTGATACCGGGTGGCACAGTAGCTTGCCGATAAATAAGGCATTTAATTTTTAGACAGTAGTCTAAATTCAGTTGCTTGCCTGCTGCCAGTGTGTGTCAGGCCCTCTTCCACTGACTGTAGTGTGCCCACTGCCAGTGCCAACCACTGATACCGGGTGGCACAGTAGCTTGCCGATAAATAAGGCATTTAATTTTTAGACAGTAGTCTAAATTCAGTTGCTTGCCTGCTGCCAGTGTGTGTCAGGCCCTCTTCCACTGACTGTAGTGTGCCCACTGCCAGTGCCAACCACTGATACCGGGTGGCACAGTAGCTTGCCGATAAATAAGGCATTTAATTTTTAGACAGTAGTCTAAATTCAGTTGCTTGCCTGCTGCCAGTGTGTGTCAGGCCCACTTCCACTGACTGTAGTGTGCCCACTGCCAGTGCCAACCACTGATACCGGGTGGCACAGTAGCTTGCCGATAAATAAGGCATTTAATTTTTAGACAGTAGTCTAAATTCAGTTGCTTGCCTGCTGCCAGTGTGTGTCAGGCCCTCTTCCACTGACTGTAGTGTGCCCACTGCCAGTGCCAGCCACTGATACCGGGTGGCACAGTAGCTTGCCGATAAATAAGGCATTTAATTTTTAGACAGTAGTCTAAATTCAGTTGCTTGCCTGCTGCCAGTGTGTGTCAGGCCCACTTCCACTGACTGTAGTGTGCCCACTGCCAGTGCCAGCCACTGATACCGGGTGGCACAGTAGCTTGCCGATAAATAAGGCATTTAATTTTTAGACAGTAGTCTAAATTCAGTTGCTTGCCTGCTGCCAGTGTGTGTCAGGCCCACTTCCACTGACTGTAGTGTGCCCACTGCCAGTGCCAACCACTGATACCGGGTGGCACAGTAGCTTGCCGATAAATAAGGCATTTAATTTTTAGACAGTAGTCTAAATTCAGTTGCTTGCCTGCTGCCAGTGTGTGTCAGGCCCTCTTCCACTGACTGTAGTGTGCCCACTGCCAGTGCCAACCACTGATACCGGGTGGCACAGTAGCTTACCGATAAATAAGGCATTTAATTTTAGACAGTAGTCTAAATTCAGTTGCTTGCCTGCTGCCAGTGTGTGTCAGGCCCTCTTCCACTGACTGTAGTGTGCCCACTGCCAGTGCCAACCACTGATACCGGGTGGCACAGTAGCTTGCCGATAAATAAGGCATTTAATTTTTAGACAGTAGTCTAAATTCAGTTGCTTGCCTGCTGCCAGTGTGTGTCAGGCCCTCTTCCACTGACTGTAGTGTGCCCACTGCCAGTGCCAACCACTGATACCGGGTGGCACAGTAGCTTGCCGATAAATAAGGCATTTAATTTTTAGACAGTAGTCTAAATTCAGTTGCTTGCCTGCTGCCAGTGTGTGTCAGGCCCTCTTCCACTGACTGTAGTGTGCCCACTGCCAGTGCCAACCACTGATACCGGGTGGCACAGTAGCTTGCCGATAAATAAGGCATTTAATTTTTAGACAGTAGTCTAAATTCAGTTGCTTGCCTGCTGCCAGTGTGTGTCAGGCCCTCTTCCACTGACTGTAGTGTGCCCACTGCCAGTGCCAACCACTGATACCGGGTGGCACAGTAGCTTGCCGATAAATAAGGCATTTAATTTTTAGACAGTAGTCTAAATTCAGTTGCTTGCCTGCTGCCAGTGTGTGTCAGGCCCTCTTCCACTGACTGTAGTGTGCCCACTGCCAGTGCCAACCACTGATACCGGGTGGCACAGTAGCTTGCCGATAAATAAGGCATTTAATTTTTAGACAGTAGTCTAAATTCAGTTGCTTGCCTGCTGCCAGTGTGTGTCAGGCCCACTTCCACTGACTGTAGTGTGCCCACTGCCAGTGCCAACCACTGATACCGGGTGGCACAGTAGCTTGCCGATAAATAAGGCATTTGAATTTTTAGACAGTAGTCTAAATTCAGTTGCTTGCCTGCCTGCCAGTGTGTGTCAGGCCCGCTTCCACTGACTGTAGTGTGCCCACTGCCAAGTGCCAACCACTGATACCCGGGTGGCACAGTGGCTTGCCGATAAATAAGGCATTTAATTTTTTTAGACAGTAGTGTAAATTCAGCTGCTGCCTGCTGCTAGTGTGTGTCAGGCCGACTTCAGCTGACTGTAGTGTGCCCACTGCCAGTGCTCCACCCCTGTCATCCCGATGTGGCAGGACTTGCTTAAAAAAGGCAACTCTAATTTTTACACTTTAATCTAAGGTTAGTTGCCTGCCAGTGTGTGTCAGGCCCACTTCCACACTGACTGTGGTGTGCTCCACTGCCAGTGCTCAGCCACTGATACTGCAGGTGGCACGGTAGCTCGCCGATAAATAGGGCATTTAATTTTTAGACAGTAGTCTAAATTCAGTTGCTTGCCTGCTGCCAGTGTGTGTCAGGCCCCCTTCCACTGACTGTAGTGTGCCCACTGCCAGTGCCAACCACTGATACCGGGTGGCACAGTAGCTTGCCGATAAATAAGGCATTTCATTTTTAGACAGTAGTCTAAATTCAGTTGCTGCCTGCTGCCAGTGTGTGTCAGGCCCACTTCCACTGACTGTAGTGTGCCCACTGCCAGTGCCAGCCCACTGATACCGGGTGGCACAGTAGCTTGCCGATAAATAAGGCATTTAATTTTTAGACAGTAGTCTAAATTCAGTTGCTTGCCTGCTGCCAGTGTGTGCAGGCCCTCTTCCACTGACTGTAGTGTGCCCACTGCCAGTGCCAACCACTGATACCGGGTGGCACAGTAGCTTGCCGATAAATAAGGCATTTAATTTTTAGACAGTAGTCTAAATTCAGTTTGCTTGCCTGCTGCCAGTGTGTGTCAGGCCCTCTTCCACTGACTGCTAGTGTGCCCACTGCCAGTGCCAGCCACTGATACCGGGTGGCACAGTAGCTTGCCGATAAATAAGGCATTTAATTTTTAGACAGTAGTCTAAATTCAGTTGCTTGCCTGCTGCCAGTGTGTGTCAGGCCCACCTCCACAGACTGTAGTGTGCCCACTGCCAGTGCCAACCACTGATACCGGGTGGCACAGTAGCTTGCCGATAAATAAGGCATTTAATTTTAGACAGTAGTCTAAATTCAGTTGCTTGCCTGCTGCCAGTGTGTGTCAGGCCCTCTTCCACTGACTGTAGTGTGCCCACTGCCAGGTGCCAACCACTGATACCGGGTGGCACAGTAGCTTGCCGATAAATAAGGCATTTAATTTTTAGACAGTAGTCTAAATTCAGTGTTAACACCTGCTGCCAGTGTGTGTCAGGCCCGCTTCCACTGACTGTGGTGTACTTACTGCCGGTGCCAACCACTGATAGCGGGTGGCACAGTAGCTTCTGCCGATAAATTAGGCATTTAATTTTTAGACAGTAGTCTAAATTCAGTTGTCTGCTCCGCTGCCAGTGTGTGTGTGTCAGGCCCTCTTCCACCTGACTGCTTAGTGTGCCCCGCTGCCGAAGATTGCCAACCACTGATACCGGGTGGCACAGTAGCTTGCCGATAAATAAGGCATTTAATTTTTAGACAGTAGTCTCAAATTCAGTTGCTTGCCTGCTGCCAGTGTGTGCCAGGCCCACTTCCACAGACTGTAGTGTGCCCACTGCCAGTGCCAACCACTGATACGGAACAGCACAGTAACTCTGCACCCGATAATGAGGCTGAATTTTTAGACAGTAGTCTAAATTCAGTTCTTACCTGCTGCCAGTGTGTGTCAGGCCTCTTCCACCAGCTGTAGTGTGCCCACTGCCAGTTCTCAGCCACTGATACTGCCGGGTGGCACAGGCGCTGCCCGATAAATAAGGCATTTAATTTTTAGACAGTAGTCTAAATTCAGTTGCTGCAGTGTGTCTCAGGCCCTCTTCCACTGACTGTAGTGTGCCCACTGCCAATTATCAACCACTGATGCACGGGTGGCACAGTAGCTTGCCGATAAATAAGGCATTTAATTTTGAGCAATGCAGTAAATTCAGTTTAACTTGCCTGCTGCCAGTGTGTGTCAGGCCCACCTCCACGAGACTGTAGTGTGCCCACTGCCAGTGCCAACCACTGATACCGGGTGGCACATTAACACCGATAAATAAGGCATTTAATTTTTAGACAGTAGTCTAAGTTCGGTTGCTTGCCTGCTGCCAGTGTGTGTCAGGCCCTTCCACTGACTGCTAGTGTACCCGCTGCCAGTGCCTGCCTTCCACTGATGCAGGGTGCTTTGGTAGCTTCTTTGATAAATTAGGCATTTAATTTTTAGACAGTAGTCTGAGACCAGTTGCTTGCCTGCTGCCAGTGTGTCAGGCCTCTTCCACTGACTGTAGTGCCCACTGCCGGTATAACCACTGATACCGGGTAGCACAGTAAGCTTGCCGATAAATAAGGCATTTAATTTTTAGACAGTAGTCTAGAAATTCAGTTGCTTGCACTGCCAGTGTGTTGTCAGAGCCCACTTCCACAGACTGAGTGTGCACTGCCAGTGCCAACCACTCCCTTTTGGGTGGCACAGTACCTGCTGCTAGTATTACCACTTGTCTAAAAAAATGAGCAGGCAGGTGCAGGCCAGCCCGCGGGGGCCGCCGTGGTCGTGGTGCTGTGATTTCCACTGTCCCTGGAATAATGCCCAGTTTTCAGAGGCCACGTGCCCTGAACCCGAAAATTCAGGGACGTAGTTGACTGGCCCAGACAGGACACCCAATCTTCAACAGCTTCCGCTAAGCACCTTGACGCACCATCCTCCTCCAGCTCAGCCGGTCACCTGCTCTCAAGTTACCACGCACCCGCCTGTCGCCACCACCACCACTTCCACCACAGCCACCACAGCCGCTTCCTTGATCCGTCAGAGGAGTTATTTACATCATTTGGATGCAATTAGTGATCATAGCCATTGTGCCAGATGATGCCAGATTACGAGGATATGTCTCAGTCCCAGGCAGGATTACACACGGGACGTACAGTGTGATGATGATGATGATGATGTTGTACCCGCTGCTGCTTCCTTTGCTGAGAGGTGTCAGATACAAGTGAAGCGGTTGATGATGACGATGTGTCCACGGATGCCACGTGGGTGCCTGCTCGAAGAGAAGAAGAGGGGGAAAGTTCTGAAGGGGAGACAGAGAGAATGAGGAGACGAGTTGGAAGCAGGGGAGGTCGTCGCAAGGGAGTTAGTGGCACAGTCAGACAGCATGTATCGGCACCTGGGGTCAGCCAGACAGCACGCCAGTCAACGCATGCTGTTGCCACCACTAGAATGCCGTCATTGCAAAGCTCAGCAGTGTGGCATTTTTTTGTGTGTCTGCCTCTGATAAAAGCAATGCCATTTGCAACCTGTGCCAAAAGAAACTGAGTCGTGGGAAGTCCAACACCCACCTTGGTACAACTGCTTTGGCGAAGGCACATGATCTCACATCACAAACGCCTATGGGATCAACACATGAGTACAAGCAGCACACAAACTCAAAGCCACCATGCTCCTCCTGGTCCAGCATCTTCAGCCACGTCAACCACTGCTGTCCTCCTGCCCCCTCTCAACCACCCGCCACTCCATCTCTCACCTTCAGCAGTTCCTGCTCATCTGCCCACAGTCAGGTGTCTGTCAGGGACATGTTTGAGCATAAGAAGCCAATGTCACAAAGTCACCCCTTGCCCGGCGACTGACAGCTGGCTTGACGGAACTCTTAGCCCGCCAGCTTTTACCATACCAGCTGGTAGAGTCTGAGGCCTTCAAAAAATTTGTCGCTATTGGGACACCACAGTGGAAGGTACCCGGACGAAATTTTTTTCAAAAAGGCAATCCCAAACCTCTACCATGTCATTGAAAAGGAAGTCATGGCATCTCTGGCATACAGTGTTGGGGCAAGGGTCCATCTGACCACTGATACCTGGTCTGCAAAGCACGGTCAGGGCAGGTATATCACGTATACTGCGCATTGGGTCAACCTGCTGACGGCTGACAAGCATGGAATGCGTGGCTCCGCAGCGGAGTTGGTGACACCACCACGACTTGCAGGCAGACCTACTGCCACCTCCTCTACTCCTACTCCATCCTCTTCAATATCCTCCTCGGCTGAGTCCTCTTCTGCTGCGGCTTCTGGCTGCACATCAACTGATTCCCCCAGCTCCCAGGGGCTATTCCACATCCCGGATACGACAGTGTCACGCTATCTTGGGGTTGACTTGCCTGAAAGCAGAGAGCCACACAGGACCAGCACTCCTGTCCGCCCTGAACGCACAGGTGGATCAGTGGCTGACCCGCACCAACTGGAGATCGGCAAAGTGGTGTGTGACAATGGAAGCAATCTGTTGTCGGCATTAAATTTGGCAAGTTGTCACATGTGCCGTGCATGGCACATGTGTTGAATCTCATCGTACAACGTTTTGTGTCTAAGTACCCAGGCTTACAGGACGTCCTCAAGCAGGCCAGGAAGGTGTGTGGCCATTTCAGGCGTTCCTACACGGCCATGGCGCACTTTTCCGATATTCAGCGGCGAAACAACATGCCAGTGAGGCGCTTGATATGCGACAGCCCGACACGTTGGAATTCAACACTCCTAATGTTCGACCGCCTGCTCCAACAAGAAAAAGCCGTCAACGAGTATTTGTATGACCGGGTGCTAGGACAGCCTCTGCGGAGCTGGGAATCTTTTGCCACGTTACTGGACACTCATGCGCAATGCCTGTAGGCTTATGCGTCCTTTGAGGAGGTGACAAACCTAGTCAGTCGCACCGAAGGCACCATCAGCGACCTCATCCCATTTGTTTTCTTCCTGGAGCGTGCCCTGCGAAGAGTTCTGGATCAGGCTGTAGATGAGCGTGAAGAGGAAGAGGAAGAGTTGTGGTCACCATCACCACCAGAAACAGCCTTGTCATCATCGCTTGCCGGACCTGCAGCAACGCTGGAAGAGGAGTATGAGGAAGAGGAGTCAGAGGAGGAATGTGGTGGCTTTGAGGAGGAGGAAGACCAACCACAGCAGGCACCCCAGGGTGCTCGTTGTTGTCACCTATCTGGGACCCATGGTGTTGTACGTGGCTGGGGGAAGAACAGACCGTCAATGACATCAGTGAGGACGAGGAACGGGAAATGAGTAGCTCTGCATCCAACCTTGTTCAAATGGGGTCTTTCATGCTGTCATGTCTGTTGAGGGACCCACGTATAAAAAGGATAAAGGAGAACGATCTGTACTGGGTGGCCACGCTACTAGACCCCGGTATAAGCAGAAAGTGGCAGAAATGTTACCAAATTACCGAAAGTCGGAAAGGATGCAGCAGTTCAAAACCAAACTAAAAATATGCTTTACACAGCTTATAAGGGGAATGTCACAGCACAACGGGAATCTAACAGGGGAAGAGGTGAGTGTAATCCTCCTCCTACCACGGCGGCAAGGACTGGACGATTTACAGATGTGTTGTTGATGGAGGACATGCGGAGCTTTTTCAGTCCTACTCATCGCCACAGCCCTTCGGGATCCAGCCTTAGAGAACGACTCGACCGACAGGTAGCAGACTACCTCGCCTTAACAGCAGATATCGACACTCTGAGGAGCAATGAACCCCTTCACTACTGGGTGTGCAGGCTTGACCTGTGGCCTGAGCTATCCCAGTTTGCGATAGAACTTCTGGCCTGCCCTGCTTCAAGTGTCCTGTCAGAAAGGACCTTCAGTGCAGCAGGAGGCATTGTCACTGACAAGAGAAGTCGCCTCGGTCAAAAAGTGTTGATTACCTCACCTTCATAAAGATGAATGAGGCATGGATCCCGAAGGGACTGACAGTGGGGGATACGTTTGACTAACAAAAGGCCTGATTACATGCCATGGCCTTAAAATGGTCCCCACGCTGCTGTATTTAATGTCTGCATACCGGATGACTTTCGTGAATTCTCCACCACCAACTAGGGTTCAAGCCGCAATGTTTTAGTCACTTTTCTGCCTGGAAAACATAAATTTTTCCGGCCGCTGCTACAATAGCGGCTGCAACAGTGCAATTATTTTTCAGGCATGTGTACATGCCTAATTTTTCTGTCCTATGGTGCAGCACTGTGGCTGCAAAACAAACCAAAAAAAAAGGCACATACAAGTGTCAATTCCCCTTCGTGATCGTTACCTTGTTGTGGTGAAGGGGCTTGCGTATCACAATGAAGCAATCATCATCACCTCTATAAGTGTGTTGGCAATGTTGCCACACCCCAGATGATAAGGCCGTTGCTTCATTATGATCAGACCAAAAGCGATCGGGTGGCCACGCTACTAGACCCCGGTATAAGCAGAAAGTGGCAGAAATGTTACCAAATTACCGAAAGTCGGAAAGGATGCAGCAGTTCAAAACCAAACTAAAAATATGCTTTACACAGCTTATAAGGGGATGTCAATGGGGATTCGACAATGGTTAATCAATTCGACCGGATAGGGTCCGTAACAGGGATTAAACTGATAGCAATAGTACTAGTTAAGACACCACTCATATAGGGTGTCACAGCACATTGCTCTGTGCACGCGCAGTGCCCCAATTTGGGAGTAAGAGGACCGACCAAGCTGCTTTTTCCATCTCCCGGTTCCTGAAATCAATTCAGTTTAGTGTACGAGAGTTTGGTCTGTCACTGTGAAGGCAGTCGAAGGTACCCGGCCTAAATTTTTTTCACAAAGGCAATCCCTGATATGGGACGTAACAGGGATTAAACTGATGAGAATAATACTACAGAAAATACCACTCATATCAGTGGAGGGAGCCAGCGTTTTTTTAACCATCTCCCGTTCAAAAAATCTATTTAATAAATGGCCCCCAGATTGGGGAGTCGGGACGTTAGAGGGATTAAACTGATGAGAATAGTACTACAGAAAATACCACTCATATCGGGTGTGACAGTAAATTGCACGGCGCAGACGCAGTGACCGTGGTTTAAAACAGAGTGGAGGGAGCCAGCGTTTTTTAACCATCTCCCCGTTCGAAAAATCTATTCAATAAATGGCCCCCAGATTGGGGACGTTAGAGGGATTAAACTGATGAGAATAGTACTACAGAAAATACCACTCATATCGGGTGTGACAGTAAATTGCACGGCGCAGACGCAGTCACCGTGGTTTAAAACAGAGTGGAGGGAGCCAGCGTTTTTTAACCATCTCCCGTTCGAAAAATCTATTCAATAAATGGCCCCCAGATTGGGGACGTTAGAGGGATTAAACTGATGAGAATAGTACTACAGAAAATACCACTCATATCGGGTGTGACAGTAAATTGCACGGCGCAGACGCAGTCACCGTGGTTTAAAACAGAGTGGAGGGAGCCAGCGTTTTTTAACCATCTCCCGCTCGAAAAATCTATTCAATAAATGGCCCCAGATTGGGGACGTTAGAGGGATTAAACTGATGAGAATAGTACTACAGAAAATACCACTCATATCGGGTGTGACAGTAAATTGCACGGCGCAGACGCAGTCACCGTGGTTTAAAACAGAGTGGAGGGAGCCAGCGTTTTTAACCATCTCACCGCTCGAAAAATCAATTCAATTGACCTTTCGGGACCCTTGGTGTTGTACGTGGCTGGGTGGAGGAAGAAACCTTCAATGACATCACCGGGACGTGGCTAGCTTGGTATCCAACCTTGTGCAAATGGGGAGTTTGCGGTTGTGCAAATGAACTGTTTGCGGTGCATTAAAAGGGGAGTTTGGTCTGTCAATGTCAGTGAAGCGGGCGTAACCCTTACACTACCTGATCGATACAACATCATACCTGATCGTATACACACACTAAATGTTTTAAAGCACGTTATTCCAAACAATTTAGGAATGTTAGTTGATTTATGCCCTTTATGGATTAAAACCCGACTCTGCGTCCACTACGTAATTTTCCATGGGAGTTTTACCATAGATCCCCCTCCGGCATGCCACAGTTTAGGTGTTAGACCCCTTGAAACAACTTTCTCATCACTATTGTGGCCAGAAAGAGTCCCTGTGGGTTTTAAAATTCGCCTGCCAATTGAAGTCTATGGCGGTTCGCCCGGTTCGCCCGTTCGCGAACATTTGCGGAAGTTCGCGTTCGCTGTTCGCGAACTGAAAATTTTATGTTCGCGACATCACTAGTGATGAGCGGCATAGGCAATATTCGTACTTGCGATATTTTACAAACTTTTTGCATAATATTCGCAATAAATTCTCCAGTCATTATTTTCGCTATTGCGCAAATCGGCACTAATGATGCACATTTTTTTGCGCAATACGCGCAACTTCACATTTTATCAGGTCTAAGTAGATATTACTGATTGGTGCACTAAGTATTGTTGTGACATTACAGAACTGTGTAGTGATGAGCGGCATAGGCAATATTCGTTCTTGCGATATTTTGCAAACTTTTCACATAATATTCGCAATTAATTCTCCAGTCATTATTTTCGCTATTGCGCAAATCGGCACTAATGATGCGCATTTTTTTGTGCAATACGTGCAACTTCATATTTTATCAGGTCTAAGTAGATATTACTGATTGGTGCACTAAGTAGTTGTTGTTGTGACATTACAGAACTGTGTCTAACAGAGACACTAATCCCTATCACAGCACAGTAATTCCTATCACACTACCCAACAGGATGACCCCCCCCCATCCGTGGTTGTCTCACTTCAGTGGCATTTTGTAGATTTTTCCATTGGCACATTCAGTTTTGCTTTTGTCTCTTTGTCCTTTTGTGAGACTTCTCCTGTTACTCTGTCTTTACAGATATTAGCCATCTTTGGTCCTACCATGTATTTCAGCTTATATATGTACTCAGCTGTGCCCTTTGTGCCTGTTTACTGTTGAACTTTATATACCCCTATGTGCCATTTGTGTCCTACCAGGGTGGTGCTCTTTTCTTTCTGCCCACCTTGTTTTTAATGGTGATGTTATTTATGGTTATAAATAAATTAATTTTATAATAGATAGTAAAACCTCCAGTTATAGTGATAACTTACATTCCCCAATATGTCTACTTTATGTTTGCATCATTTTGTGAATGCCATATTTTTTTTTTTTTGGGGGGGGGGACGACTTTAGAAGGCTTAGAAGTTTAGAAGCAAATATTGACATTTTTTTAAAATTTTTCCAAAACCCACTTTTTAAGGACCAGTTCAGGTCTGAAGTCACTTTTTGAGGCTTACATAATAGAAACCACCCAAAAATAACCCCATTTTAGAAACTACACCCCTCAAGGTATTCAAAATAAATTTTACAAACGTTGTTAACCCTTTGGGTGTTCCACAAGAATTAATGGAAAATAGAGATAACATTTCAGAATTTAAATTTTTTGGCAGATTTTCCATTTTAATTCATTTTTTTTCCAGTAACAAAGCAATGGTTAACAGCCAAACAAAACTCAATATTTATTGCCCTGATTCTTTAGTTTACAGAAACACCCCGTATATGGTTGTAAACTGCTATACAGGCACACGGCAGGGCGCAGAAGGAAAGGAAGGCCATATGGTTTTTGGAATGCAGATTTCACTGGGATGATTTTAAGCTGCCATGTCACATTTGAAGACCCCCTGATGCACCCCTAGAGTGGAAACTTCAAAAAAGTGACCCTATTTTAGAAACTATACCCCTCAAGGTATTCAAAACTGATTTTACAAACTTTTTTAACCCTTTAGGTGTTCCACAAGAATGAATGGAAAATGGAGATGAAATTTCAGAATTTAAATTTTTTGACAGATTTTCCATTTTAATCTATTTTTTCCAGTAACAAAGCAAGGGTTTACAGCCAAACAAAACTCAATATTTATTGCCCTGATTCTGTAAATACTGCATATGTGGTCGAAAAGAATGCCATATGGTTTTTGGAATTTTGCTGGACTTGTTTTTTGACACCATGTCCCATTTGAAGCCCCCCCTGATGCACACCTAGAGTAGAAACTCCCTAAAAAATATCCCCATGAATACTACAGAATAAGGTGGCAGTTTTCTTAGTACTACTTTAGGCTACATATGATTTTTGGTTTCTCTATATTACACTTTTTGTGAGGCAAGGTAAGAAAAAATTGCTGTTTTGGCACCGTTTTTATTTTTTGTTATTTACAACATTCATCTGACCGGTTACATCATGTGCTATTTTGATAGAGTAGGTTGTTACGGACGCGACAATACCAAATTTGACAACTTTTTTGGTTGTTTGTTTCAGTTTTACATAGTAAAGCATTCTTGAAAAAAAAAATTTTTTAGTGTCTCCACATTCTGAAAAATGGCTTTCAGATTTTTTAGGTCATGTGATATTTTTATAGAGCAGGTCATTATGGATGCGCTGATTTTTTTTTACATTTAACACAATAAAAGCATTTTTGAAACCAAAAAAATCATGTTTTAGTGTCTCCATAGTCTGAGAGTCATAGTTTATTTTTATTTTTTGGGCGATTGTCTTAGGTAGGGGCTCATTTTTTACGGGATGAGGTGACAGTTAGATTGGTATGATTTTGGGGGGCATACGCCTTTTTGATTGCTTGGTGTTGCACTTTTAGTGATGTAAGGTGAAAAAAATGTTTTTTTTAGCAGTTTTTATTATTTTTTTTGATGGTGTTTACCTGAGGGGTTAGGTCATTTGATATTTTTATAGAGCCGGTGAATACGGACACGGCGATACCTAATATGTCTAATTTTAATTTTTTCCCTATATTTTATAATTTTTTTTTTTACTTTATTTTGGGAAAAGGTCGCTTTTTCCTTTTACTTGAAACGTAAACAAATTTTTCTGTAAAACTTTCATTTTTTAACTTTTTTATACACTCTATTTTTGTCCCACTCTGGGACTTCAATTTTGGGGGTCTGATCCCCGTTACAATGCATCACAATACTTCTGTATTGTGATGCACTGTAATACACTTACAGCCTGCTTCCTGTGAGATTGGGCTGCCTTCCCTGCCACCAGGTCCCCGTCGCAGCAGCATGGGGACCTGATGGAAGCTCTGATCCTAGCAAGGACATCGCACTAGCCGCGGTCAGCAGGTGCATGCAGCAGGGGTCCGGCTATCAGTGACTGCCGGACCCCTGCCGCGGATCAAGGGTGCACGTCTTCTGCATCCCGCCCAATCACAGCGCCGTACATGTACTGGTCCCTCTATAGGTTGAGTTGGAGAAACCAAGCTTGAATAAAAGTGGAAGGGTGTAAGAACTATTGTCTGCCACTTACAAAGCTCTGTGACAATGCCGAGGGGGGTCCTGTAACCTCCCTGTCTCGGCGATCACAAACCGTAGGTCAATTCACCAAGAATCGGAGGGTATCTGGTGGTGTAAAATACACCACCAATCACCCTCCGTAGATCCTGTGAGGTGAGCGGGCATGCGATCCCCCGCCCGCAATATCCTGTCTGCGACCCCCCGTCCCTCCTCTCATTTTACGGATGGCCGAGCGGTGTAAGCAGAGTATCAGCACATTGCTGACACTCTTCTTGAAACGGTGGACATCTGTGCTGGCAGCCTAATAACCCATTCCATGCAGCAGTCCATAGGGACCGCTATATGGAAGGGGTTAAAAGGGAGGGATCTCCCCTTTCACCCGATACTTGACCCAAAGGGAGGGGGCCCCCCTTCCCCCATCAGCCGCTGCTCTGTTGTGGCAGCGGCTGATGGTTACCATGGCAAACGGACGCCTTCACAGGCTTCCGGCTTGCCATATAAGGCAAAGATCAGGCTTCTGGTAAAGGCAGTAGCAGCCTGATCAGCTTGTGTGTAAAGTCACAATACACTACAGTACACTATATACTACTTTATAGGCATCAGACCCACTGGATCTTCAAGAACCAAGTGGGTCTGGGTCAAAAAAAGAAAAAAAAAGGGAAAAAAAAAGGAAAAAATAAAATTTTAATGAATTTCTTCTTATAGCTGCACTTTTATCACTGAAAAAAAACACACACTACACATGTTTGATATCACCATGTCCATAATGACCTGATCTATAAAACGGTCATGTTACTTTCCCTGCACGGTGAACGGCAAAAAAAAAAAAAAGGAAAAACTATGATGAAATTGAAATTTTGCCCACCTCACTCCCCAACAAAAGTGATCAAAAAAGTCGTATGTACGCCAAAATAGTAGCAAATCAAACCGTCACCTCATCCCGCAAAAAATGAGCCCCTACATGAGACAATCGCCCAAAAAATTAAAAAAATATGGCTCTCAGACTATGGAGACACAAAATTTTTTTTATTTTTTTTCCTAAAATGCTTTTATTGTGTTAAAGGAAAAAAAAAAAAAAAAGTACAAATATTAGGTATCGCCACGTCCATAAAAACCTGCTCTATACAAATATCACATGACCTAACCCCTCAGATGAACACCATAAAAAAATGCTTTATTATGTAAAGATGAAATAAACAAAAAAATTTGTCGTATTTGGTATTGCCGCATCCTGCTCTATAAAAATACCACATGATCTAACCTGTCAGATGAACACTGTAAATAAAAAATAGAAAACTGTGCCAAAACAGCTATTTTTTGTTGCCTTGCCTCACAAAAAGTACTATATAGAGCAACCAAAAATAATATGTACCCTAAAATAGTACCAACAAAACTGCCACCTTATCCAGTAGTTTCCAAAATGGAGTCACTTTTTTGGAGTTTCTACTCTAGGGGTGCATCAGGGGGGATTCAAATGTGACATGGCAGATTAAAATTATCTCAGTGAAATCTGCCTTCCAAAAACCACATGACATTCCCTTCCTTATGTGCCCTGCCATGTGCCCGTACAGCAGTTTACGACAACATATAGGGTGTTTCTATAAACTACAGAATCAGGGCAATAAATATTTAGTTTTGTTTAGCTGTTAACCCTTGCTTTGTTACTGGAAAAAATGGAAAATCTGCCCCAAAATTTTAATTCTGAAATGTAATCTCTATTTGCCAATCACTCTCGTGGAAAACCTAAAAGGTTAACAAAGTTTGTAAAATCAGTTTTAAATACCTTGAGGGGTGTAGTTTCATTTTTGGGTGGTTTCTATTATGTAAGCCTCACAAAGTGACTTCAGACATGAACTGGTTCTTAAAAAGTGGGTTTTGGAAAATTTCTGAAAAATTTTAAGATTTGCTTCTAAACTTCTAAGCCTTGTAACGTCCCCAAAAAATAAAATGGCATTCCCAAAATGATCCAAACATGAAGTAGACATATAGGGAATTTAAACTAATAACTATTTTTGGAGGTATTACTATGTATTATATAAGTAGAGAAATTGAAACTTGGAAATTTGCAAATTGTTTCAATTTTTAATAAATAAAAATGTTTTTTTTTACTCCATTTTACCAGTGTCATGAAGTACAATATGTGACGGAAAACAATCTCAGAATGCCCTGGATAAGTAAAAGCGTTTTAAAGTTATTCACACATAAAGTGACACTGGTCAGATTTGCAAAAAATGGCCCAGTCCTTAAGGGGTTAAAGACAATGCTTGCTCTTGAGCATAGTGGGCACCATAGCCAACAGGTTTTCGGAGGCTAATGACTGGGACCAATGGTAACACCAGTCACAGATATTTAATCCCTCAGATGCCAAGGTCAGTTGTGAACATGGAATCAGATGTGGCTTTCCCTGGGATACCTGTGCTCCCAGGAACCAAAAGGCTCCCCTACACAGAGTTTATGGAAGCCGTTTGTTCTCTCTAGTAACCAATAATAACTCTGTAAATTTCAAGGCTAATAGAGTGGTAGTTCCTTTTGAGCCCTGAAGTGGCAGTGCTCCCTAGAATTTCCCACACACTACTGTATTAAATCACAGTAGTGTATGAGAGAAGCGATCTAAAGATTACATTTTCAGGTCCCCTAGGGGGCTTAAAAAAGTTTAAAAAAGTAAAAGCAAATTAAAAATATAAAAATTCAAATCACTACCTTTTCACCATAATAAAAATAAAAATATTATGAATAAAAATCATTTGCATTGCTGTGTCACAAAATGCGTGAACTATTAAAATACAAACAAATTAATCCCATATGGTGGATGCCATTACAGAAAAAAAATCTAAATGGATGTTTTTTCATCATTTCACCTGCCCCGAAAATTTTGTAAAAAGTGAACAAAAGGAGATATCGCAAAACGGTATCATTGAAAACTACAGATCACTCTGCAAAAATAACCCCTAAAGCAGCTCCAGAGAAATAAATATAAAAAATTATGGGGGTGAAAATATGTCGAAGATTTTTTTTTTTTTTAATTTTTACTTTTTTTTATGTACCAGCTCATTTGGTATTTTCTTTCACCTTCCCACTACATTGTATACAAGATTAAATGTTTCCATTAGAAAGAATAACTTGTCCCACAAAAGACAAGCCCTCATAAAGCTATGTTATCTTGCAGTAATATGCAACGTGTTTAATAACACAGGTGCGGTGCAGAGGGGAGGGAAGGGGAGCACCCTTCCATTAGGGACATGGTTACCCCTAACTCACCTAGCACTGGCACCTGGCTGCCCTGAGTTCCCTAGATGGGCTGCTAACCAGTACTCCGATCACGTGCTTCGTCCTTGGCTTACCCTGAAATAAGCCCTAGGTAGTGAATAGGGCGGTGGGAGCACTAGTCCTCACCACTGACACCTAGGGTAACAACAGGGAAAGGACAAACAACACAAACACAATCAACAATCCCCAAAGGGAGACAACAACAACAGGAGTGAACTGGAGATCCAACAGCTCCAGTTCCAACATCTCCACAGCAACAGTTGTCCACCTGAGGTCAGAATAGAAGATCTGGAAGGAAGGTCCATATCTGGCAATAAGGGAAGCAGAAAGGGAGAATATATAGTAGCTGGGAGTGGCTGATGGAGAACAGCTGAAAGGAAAAGCTACAGATTCCTAAATGGGACAAAAAGGATCGCAAAACCTAGGCTGGAAAACCTGGACCGGAATCCGTTCCAACCACTAGGTCATGGAGCGATTTCTTGAAACTGAGCGAGTAGCCACCCTCAGCGATAGATCGTGACACCCTTGTGACACTAAATGAGGGAGGAACGACAGTGGTAGCATTGGCCTGTGTTATCAGGTCAGTGCAAATGAGCATCGATGGATGTATTGCTTGAACATTGGTAAGATGGCAGGCCTGGGGGCCTTCATTAAGGCCTCTGTGCCACCATGACAACCACTTGGCGCTCTGCAATTGAGTGGACAGGGGGTTCAGAATGGTGTTGGCCTGTCCTTAATTTATTAACCTTTTATGGCCTTTCTAGTTAACTAGAAACGAGTTAACTGTCTGCTTTTGACCACTAGAAAACAACAAGTTGTGAATCTAGAAGAGTGCGTACATGTGCTGCAGTAGAGATATTACAAACCAGGGAGAACTGCACTACAAAACAATCAAGGCTTCATAAAAGTGACATTTTCTGCACTGTTAAATTCCCTTTGCATTCACTTAGCTTTCACTCATTCCTTATTTCTGCTTTGTTGCCTTCTGCATTTGTTAGGATTAGCAATTATCTGATTTACTTGGTTAATAAGAAGAAAATATTTATTTTTTGCATTATGACTAAAAAAATCTATTTCTCAGAGAAAAACGGCAACAATATAATTTTTTCTGGTTTTCCTGAGTAGGTGAATTCTCCTTTGTGTTTGTACCTCTGAGCTGGCTGTCTAATATAGACTCTTTATACAGCAAAGATCACAAGTATGTTTTGTCTCTGTGTTACAATGTTGTGGGTGGTACAAAAATCAATAGCGTGGAACTGGCTATTGTGTCTCTGAGCGTGTGATAAGAGCACTGATAACTCATGTTACCACCTCTTCGATTACTGTACAATGAATATAATAAACTGCCATCATAAAATACAATGTATTCTTTAACCATCTGATTACTGCAAACCTACACAGGCTAAATTCCTGTAGATATGCCTCTATACCATAAAACTGTGCATATTAGTCAAACATTTCTCTTATTCTTCCCTCGTTATTTGCTTATTTACTTTTAAATCTTTGTAGTTTGCATTGATATACAGGGTGGTCCAAAGTACACACCTGAATAAATGGAAAATGGGATTCGGAACGCCATCCTGTTTTTGGCATGATGGCTTAGGAGAAGGAGGCTAATATGTGAGAGGTGGTGTCCAACACAGTGGCCATTTTGAAAGGCAACACAGTCAATATTTTCAAATGGGAAGGTTTGTATGTGAAAGTTTAATGAAGAGTCCAAATCTGTGCTTAAATGTGACATACCTTTATTCTTGCCAAAGTTATTAACAATTTTTCAGTGACATGAAACGCACTGACTTTTCACTACAGGATTTGCTCAAAGTGCTCCCCATTGTTTTGAATCAATTTGATCCTCTTCTCCTATTCACGATACAGTGAGAGCAACACTTCAGAAGAAATGCTTGCTTAGATGTCCAGGATCTGCTGTTGATTGTACGCCGCTGTCTGGATTTTCACTGTGTACACCCTTGACTTCACCACCTCACAAGTGGAAGTCCAAGAGGGTTAGATCTGGCGGGCGAGGGAAAGTTGACAAGCAAGGAAATGGAGTGCAGTGAACCGAAGAGTTGGAACTGAGCTACGGTGAGCAGCTATATTTCCCTCCATTGGTCTGGGAGAAAGGGGAAGCTGTCCAAAGGTGTTTCAGAAGTGCAGAACTGGTTTTTATGACTGAGTGCTTCATTACCCACATTTTCAATATGCTTTCCAACTGTTGGGTTACCATCAATAATAGTTTATACAAGACCACACTACAATGGAATTTTGATGTAATGCTTCACTACAGCATATCTAACTAAATACCCCAAATGACACTTCATGTACCAACATTGCTTGTACATTACATGTATATAGTTTACAAGTTCTAATAATGTTGCTATGAGGTATAAAAAGGCAATTTATGACTTTAACTGAAAATCAGCAGGCTTACAAATGAGGTATAGTGTCACATCAGTTCTAATAAAGGCACTGTAAAGAAGTTAGGTTCACAAATACCATTAATTTCACAGCAGCAGATCTGAATATAGCTGCTGTATGTCTGTGCATGAACAATGAACACAATATTAAAACTGTAACTCTCACAACAGTAAAATCAATGTTCACCCAGGATATTTTTTTCTGGAGGTCTTTGTTACACCAAGAAAGCACAACTTAGGGTCACCACATGCACAAGCCTGCAGAGTTATTCAGGTTCTTCTTCATGACTTCCAGCACAGAAATATGTATTTGAAATGTTGCTATGCCCAATCCAAAGTGTATTCTACAGTTAACTACTGGAAATTAATAGCATACTTTTTTATTCAGCTTTGTTCTGGCTCCAGCAATGCCCAGGGAAATAACTTGATTGTGTCATTTTCCTTTAGGATCCTCTTTTTTTCGCAATTGAGTGAAGCTAGTCTGATGGTCTCAGGGTTTCAGTGCCCTTAGCTAGTCTGGTTTGATTCCCTAGGCAATGTTTTACAGAGGAGGAATCAGAGCATAGGTGAATGTGCTCTGATTCCGCCTCTGTAAAAGACTGCCTAGGGAATCAGAGCACATGGGAATGGTTTGAAGATAATGTTGCCATGGACAGCAACAACAGCTGAAAGTCAATGAGAGAACGAATCAGTGAGGGTAGTAATATGGGAGTAATATGTTTCATTGACACGTGAGGCTTTGTGAGCAGGTCATTGTCATGTGAGGTTACATATGAGGTGATCTTGCCTGACACTTTTTTTTTCTCTGTTGCTTTTTAAAGCACCTACAGATGCTTGAATTTACATCTGCTAATGCTTGTCACCAACATAGATATAACCGGGTCCACTTTTTGCCTCTCCCCTCTCCAAACTACATCACCTGGAGGGGATGGCTACTTGTTATATATCAATATGTAGATCTGGGGCATTTTATTCATACCTATCTATTTTGGAAATCATACATGTACCTTCAAATATGGGTTAGCATCTATCCCCAATGACTGGGGGGCTCCCCCCATATGGTAATTGTATGTCTCCAATAGATAATACCCCAATGTCCTGTATGGTACCATTTATGCAAATTTAGCGTATGGGATATTTTATGTCCATCAATGGGGTTAATATGTGTCCCCTTTATCCTGTTCATTGGACAGACAAGCGGTCCCTAGCATAAAGTGCTTGGTAATTAATTAGGTATTGTCGATGCTTTTTACACTTCACTTGTGGGCTAACACACAGTCCCCCTATCCCGGAGGCTCTAATTGCTCCCCGGAGCTTATATTGAGCGCTGTTGTTAGTTGTTCCATTGCCTCTGAATAGTCAGCACTCCCCTCTGCCGCACACTGTCACACTGTATGGAGGGAACTCTGTCTATGAATTAGTGATGTGCAGTTCATGAACGAATCGTTCTTTTGAATCGATTCTGTTCTCTGAACCGGAGGAGTCGATTCCTCTGACTGAGCTGAATCGTTTGAAAACAGCTCAGTCAGACTCAGTACAATACAGAGCAATAGCAGCAGGGAGGAGCCTAACCTGATCCTAGAGTGGAAGCAGGCAGCCGCCCCCTTGCCCTGCAACCAATCAGATGTGAGGCAGCAGCTCTGAGTCTCCGGACACAGTACAGGGAGCCTAAGAATCGAATGAGTCTATGAGTTATAAGAATCCAACGATTCTACTTAGTTATAGACTCATTTGATTCTTTGAGTTAAAAGATTTGTGTCACTAGAACATTACGCCGAGTGTACTTGTGCAGGGCTCCTGTCAGCCGACAGTCTACTCTACTATTCCACAGTTAGAAAAGGTATAACAATGTATATTACATGCCAAAGGAACACTCGGCATCTATCAACTAGGACCTTATGGACATGTTTAGCCTAGGTGCTAGGAGCTTTCACAGCACATATGCAAAGCAAACACTTGCTCCCTGTCAGCCAGGAGCCGACTCAGCAAGTGAACCGAAAATTCAATTAACTGAGCATGCGCATTGAGCTTCGGTTCACTTGCTTATCAGCCGCATCAGCCGACTCAGGAAGTGAACCGAAGATCCGATTCATGAATCGGTTCATCTAATTGATCTGATCCAAATGAACCGATTCATGTAAAAGATCCGAACTTCCCATCACTACTATGAATATCCTGATTATCCTCACAGTAGGGGCGGGGCGGCACATCAGAGCAGCCAATGTGGTGGTGGGCGGGGTGTGAGCGCACCCCCGTTTCCTCCGCCTCCCATTGGTGGCCTACGATCCTCCTCTCCTCCCAGTTGGGAGTGCCTTTGTCCATTTAAACCGATAGTTGGCGCGGCCGCTTCACGGCCATCATAGCGCCGGAGGCACGGCCACATGCATACCAGCGTGGTGTTGCCTTAGGCAGGGTTCTCTCTGTAAATCCCCCCCATCGCTCCTGATGTAAATGAAATGCGTTGAGCGGAGTTACTAGGGCTAGATGGGAGGACAATACCTGGCACAGTAGGGTCAGCATAGGGTATGTGTATGTGATGAGTTAGGTACAGTTCAAGTGTGCAGGGAGCGCACAATGTCCCACAGTATTCCACTGCACACCACTTGGGACTGCCAGTGGGGTCCCCACAGATTCAGTGTTATTCCCTACTGTTCAATATTTAGCCTAATAGCGGATGACTGGTTAATACAATCAGTTTTAGGCTACTACGTCTGGCCTCTAGAGCAAGGGGCTTTAGCAGCACCACTTGTGGGGGACAGTGTGTAATCACAGCAGTGGTGGTTTTCATTGTGTGCTCTCTTGTTCTGAGTCCATCTAAAAAATTTGCACTCCGATATTTTTTCATAATAATTTTATTAATCAGTATTAATTAAAAGTTAAGTTTTAGCGTCTTTCAGTTCCGTGATATAGTAATATGGAATGGGAATAAATGGAGTGTGGTCGAAAAAACTAGTTGCCTGGCAATAGAGGTGAGACAGAATCAATATTCAATGTCGTGGAAAGGATAGGAGCATGGTTGATAACTGTGGAGTCATGTAACAAAGTATGAAAAAATATAGGTTTGCACTCTATGTACTAATAGTTGAGGTGCAAACTGGAGCAGACTTTGTTCAAAGCACATGTACAAAATTACCATTGCATTCAAGTTATGATGCAATTATAAGTAAATTCCAAAGTCCATACACAAAGCAATGATAGGTAATAGAGGAAATGTGTCAAAATTCTTATGTTTTGGACCGTTTGTGAACACTGGTCACAGATATGCAGGAGAGAGTGGATAGAAGGAGTGGAGTCCCCATGGGACAGTAGAACAAGGAAATGGCACATATAGCATGAGCCTGAGTATTCGACGGTTATCTCTGATGAGCTGCCACTGCCTGACTTTGAAGCAACACATGCTTCCTGCTGAGGTAGTCTTGTGCAAATCAAAATAATTCGCTACTTTATGCTGCTCATAGCCAAAGCTCTAGCATATGCAAGTTGAATTACAGTGAGTTGGAAAATAGCAGATAGTGATGAGGGAAGGATTCAAAAATTCGATTCATATGCTTCTCCGAATTTTACAAAAAATTCACTTTGTGATTAATAACTTTGTCACGAGGCACATTTCTTTATAACTAGTGGGTGCAATGACAGGGAGCCGTTATTGTGCTGCTCCCCATCATTGTACCGCTTTAGATGCCATGTTCATAGATGACTGTGGTATCTGACAGTAATAATATAGTGTAAAATAATAAAAATAATAATAAAATCATGCTTACCCTTATTCATTTCATTGGCCGGCGTGGTGATGTCATAAGTTACACCGCATGGGATTTCATGCGAGATGTTCAATCAAGATGGCAGTGGCCGGCTTGTGCTCAAACGAATAAGTATGATTTTTTTTTTTACTTTCCACTATTCTGGGAAAATCAATTCAATACAAAAAAGCACAAGGAAAGTTGCTTTGTGATTAATAACTAGAGTTAAGCGAACCCGAATTGTAACCAGCCACTGCCAGGGAAATCATTTTTTGTAATCCATCTGTTACTGAGGTGATGCTCGGCGGCCATTGTAGCCACTGCATTGTACTGCATGTGTGCCAGCTAGCCAGGGACATCAGCCTAATCCTATTTTGAAGCTCAGTGAAGGAAAAAAAACTTTTTTTTCCTGGCTGTTTAATTCCCCTATATTGCCTTTTGTATGTTTAAGGGGTGACATAGTCCATTTGTCTAGTCTGGGATCTGTGGTGCCACAGAGCACTTGTGTATAAAATGCACTAAACCGTATATTCTATTTCAGCTATCAAATAGTGCATCAGTGTATTTTAGTTAAAAAACAGTGGTCATCCTGATCCACCAAGCCGATTTTACACCGCCAAAATATATAATTGACTTTTGTGTGGTGAATAAGAAAATCCCTGTAATTTTTGGGGAAGAACCGCATTCCTTGCCCACAAAACAGTTCTGCATACACCGTCCAACAACATATTTTATATTTCTGCAGGGAAATAGTGCTTCTTCGTTTTTTATAGAAAAAAAAACTTTATTCAAGGTCCACCAAACAGTCTGAAATACCCATTACAACCAGCTATTTTACATTGCTACCCTGAAATACAGCATAAGTGTATTTTTTGCCAAAAAGTGGTAATCCTGATCCACAGAGCATCTTGAAATACACCGCTTAAATACCGATTTCACATTACAGCTGAGAAATAGTGCATTATTCTTTTTTTGTGGTAAAAAAGCTATATTCTTGCTTCACAAAGCAGTTTTACATACACAGTATAAATATCAAATTTAAATTTACAGCAGTAAAAAACTGCATTTTGGGGTTTTATTGGAAAAAGCTGTGTTTTAGGCAGAAAAAAAACTGTTGTGCATCCGTCGTTTAAATAATTATTTCCAATTTATAGCAGTTAAATACTGCATTTGTGAATTTTGGTGACCAAATCTGTGTTCTGGGTCCCCAATCTGGTGTCCATACATAGTATAAATATCTACTGTTAATGTACAGCAGTTAAAAACTGCATATTGGGGTTTTATTGAAAAAGCTGTGTTTTAGGCTGAAAAAACAGTTGTTCATCCGGCGTATAAATAATTAATTTCAATTTACAGCAGTGAAATATTAATTTTCTGTATTTTATTACAAAAATACTTGTTCTTGTTCCACAAACCACTTGTGCATACAGCGTACCAATTTTTTTTTTACCTTTCCACATAGAAATTGAGAATCAGTGTATCTTGGGCCCAAAAAACATTATTCTGGGTCCACAGAGCATTTTTATGACACGGGCACTGCCTTAGCGAACATAATTGTCGACTAGTGGCAGGTAAATTGACACCGGAGACAGACCAATCTTTCAGCTTGGTGGGTGAACGCAAATAATAAGGAGAACATCAAATTAGGGACGTGGGCATGGTCGAAGTGTTGTTGGTCGAGCTCCTGTTGCTGGGAGAGGACGTGGCCGTTCAGCGCCAACTACCGCTCCATGTCAAACACCTTCATCTGGTGCGAGTAGGCAACAGAATCTGCAGCGTTATTTGTTAGGCCCAAATGCCGCTCTACAGATTTTGAAGCCAGAACATGTACAGGCAATAGTAGATTGGGTGGCTGACAGTGCCTCCAGTTCCTTCACAATATCTAACACCCAATCCTCTGCAGAAAGCTCAGAGTTGGCACCTGCAGCCCATGCCCATCAGTCTTCCACCTCACCCCCTTGCAAGTCAGCCAAGCAGTCAGAGCCCCATATCATGCAGGAAAGTCTCATGCTTTTTGATGACTCTGTTGCCAGGGTTTCCCCCGACCTATCCACCTAGCCCTGCCCCTGAAGAGGAAGACCTTGAATGTACTGATGCTCAACCACTTTTGTTGCAGGATGAGGACATGGGAAGACCGCCGTAACACGTCTCTGATGATGATGAAACATAGGTGCCAACTGCTGTGGCTTTCTGCAATGTGCAGACCGACGAGGAGGGCAGGGGGTGGAATGGGTGGAAGATGATGTGGAGGATGATAAAGTCCTAGACCCAGACTGGATTGAAGGTCATGAGAGTGAGGCGTGCAGTTCTGAGATAGAGGCGGTGGTCGCACAGAGGAAACAGCACAGCAAAAGAGGGAGCAGGGTGCAAAAGCGCAGTGGCCGTTCCAGAGAGAGTACGCCTGCTACTGTCCACCGCACCCAGGCACTGAGCACACCAAGGCCTGCTCCAAGGAGTTCATTGGCGTGGCAGTTCTTCACACAATGTCCTGACGACAAGACACGAGTGGTTTGCATGTTGTACCATCAGAGCCTGAAGCGAGGCATAAACGTTCTTAAACTCAGCACAACCTGCATCACCAGGCATCTACATGCAAAGTATGAACTGCAGTGGAAAAAACACCTTAAAAAACAGGAATCGTCTCATGCTCCTCCTGCTCCCTCTTCTGCTGCTGCCTAGGCCTCTCCCTCCATCTCTGGCGTCACCGTGGAACCTGGCGACCAGCAAACAGAGCATGTTCCACCCACACCACCACATAAGACAGCACGGCCAGGGTCGCTATTCCTCCCTAACTGCACACTGGGTAGTGGCGGCTGGGCCCGAGGTGGATAGCGGATTGGCGCATGTCCTTCCACCACCAAGGATCGCAGGGCATTATTCGTTCCCTCCAGTTGCTTTCTCCTCCTACTCTACATTATCCTCCTCCTACTCCTCTTCTACCACTCCCACATCCGGTCATCGAAAGAACCTCACCCCCAACTTAAGCACAGCCCAGGGTAAACGTCAGCAGGCAATTTTAAAATTCAACTGTTTGGGTGACAAACCCCACACCGCACAGGAGCTTTGGAGGGGCATAGAACAGCAGACTGATGAAAGCTTGCTGCCGGTGAGCCTCAAGCCTGGCCTGGTGGTGTGCGATAATGGGCGAAATCTCGTTACAGCTCTGGGATTTGCCGGTTTGACGCACATCCCTTGCCTGGCTCATATGCTGAATCTGGTGGTGCAGAAGTTTCTTAAAAACTGCTCAGACATGTCAGAGCTGCTGCTGAAAGCGCGATGCATATGTGCGCGCATTCGGCGTTCACACCCTGCTGCCGCTTACCTGTCTGCGCTGCAGCGTAATTCGGCCTTCCTGCTCACTGCCTCATATGCGACGTGCCCACCAGGTGGAACTCCATCTTATATATGCTGGAGAGACTCTGCGAGCAGCAGTGGGCTATAGTGGAGTTTCATATGCAGTATGCACGGGTCAGTCGCTCTTCGGATCAGCACCACTTCACCACCAGAAACTGGGCCTGCATGCGAGACCTGTGTACCTTGTTGCGGTCTTTTGAGTACTCAACCAACATGGCCAGTGCTGATGACACCGTTGTTAGCATTACAATACCCCTTCTATGTCTCCTTGAAAAAAATATTACGGCGATGATGAAAGAGCATACGACACAGGAGTAGGAGGAAGAGGGGGCATTTCACAGGGTTTCAGGCAGGTCATACAGAAGTGGCTCAGAGGGTGGGTTCCTGCATCAGCAGAGGCCAGGTACACATGTGGACAGCCAGGGCACACTTCTGGAGAACGAGGAGAAGGAGGTAGAGGAGGAGAAGGAACCGGTTTCACTGCAAGGTGGCACCCTACGCAACTCAGGGCCATTAGTGGCGCATGGATGGGCGGATACGGTGGACACAGACCATACACCACCTATAGAGGACAGCTTATCGTTGCCTCTGGGCAGCCTGGCACACATGAGTGACTACATGCTGCAGTGCCTGCGCAATGACAGCAGAGTTGCCCACATTTTAACTTGTGCTGACTACTGGATGGCCACCCTGCTGGATCCGCGGTACAAGGACAACGTGCCCACCTTAATTCCCGCACTTGAGCGTGATAGGAAGATGCGCGACTACAAGCGCACCACGCTGGTAGACGCACCCCTGAGGGCATTCCCAACTGACACGGGGGGACAAGTGGAAGCACAAGGCGTAGGCAGAGGAGAAGGAGGAAGAGGTCGCCAACGCAGCTGTGTCACGGCCAGCTCCTCAGACAGCAGGATTAGCATGGCCGAGATGTGGAAAAGTTTTGTCACCGCTCCACAGCAAACTGCACCACCAGCTATTAAGGAACGTGTTAGCAGGAGGCAGCATTTTAACAACATGGTGGAACAGTACGTTTGCACATGATGCCACATACTGACTTATGGTTCTGCCGCATTCAACTTCTGGGTCTCCAAATTGTCCACATGGCCAGAGCTTGCCCTTTATGCCTTGGAGGTGCTGGCCTGCCTGCGGCCAGTGTATTGTCTGAACGTGTATTTAGCACGACATTGGGCGTCATTACAGACAAACGCAGCCGCCTGTCTACAGCCAACGTGGACAGGCTCACGTTCATTAAAATGAACCAGGCATGGATCCCACAGGAATTGTCTGTACCTTGTGCAGAATAGACATTTATATAGACAGAGGTAAGCAGTCCCATAACAGCAACTCAGGCCTCAGGTCGACCTGCAATAGAACAGGCCGTTATCATTTATGTAGGCCCTAGCACCCAGACAGAGGTGAGTGGTCCCATAACAGCAACACAGGCCTCAGTTCAACCTGCAAAGGAACAGGCCATTATCATTTATGTAGGCCCTGACACCCAGACAGAGGAGAAGTCATTTGACAGCAAACAGAGGTTAATGTCTCCCACCAATACAGCAGGCGATTAAACGAAATATAGGCCCCTGACACCCAGACAGAGGAGAGGTCATTTGTCAGCAAAAAGAGGTTAATGTCTCCCACCAATGCAGCAGGCGATTAAACGAAATACAGGCCCCTGAAACCCAGGCAGAGGAAAGGTCATTTGTCAGCTTAAAGAGGTTAATGTCTCCCAACAATGCAGCATGTGAATAAACGAAATATAGGCCCCTGACACCCAGACAGAGGAGAAGTCATTCAACAGTAAAAAGAGGTTAATGTTTCCCACCAATGCAGCAGGCGATTAAACGAAATATAGGCCACTGACACCCAGACAGAGGAGAGGTCATTTGTCAGCAAAAAGAGGTTAATGTCTCCCCCCAATACAGCAGAGTCAGCACAAGTTAAAATGTGGGCAACTCTGTTGTCATTGCGCAGGCACTGCAGCATGTAGTCACTCATGTGTGCCAGGCTGCCCAGAGGTAATGATAAGCTGTCCTCTATAAGTGGTGTATGGTCTGTGTCCACCGTATCCACCCATCCATGCTCAACTAATGGCCCTGAGTTGCGTAGGGTGCCACCTTGCAGTGAAACCGGTTCCTCCTCCTCCTTTACCTCCTCCTCCTTGTCATCCTGAAGTGTGCCCTGGCTGTCCTCATGTGTACCTGGCCTCTGCTGATGCAGGAACCCACCCTCTGAGCCACTTCTGTATGATCTGCCTGAAACCCTGTGAAATGCCCCCTCTTCCTTTTCCTCCTGTGCCGCACCCTCTTCCATCATCGCCGTAATATCTTTTTCAAGGAGACATAGAAGGGGTATTGTAATGCTAACAACGGTGTCATCAGCACTGGCCATGTTGGTTGAGTACTCAAAAGACCGCAACAAGGTACACAGGTCTCAAATGCAGGCCCAGTCACTGGTGGTGAAGTGGTGCTGATCCGAAGAGCGACTGACCCGTGCATACTTCATCTGAAACTCCGCTATCGCCCGCTGCTGCTTGCAGAGTCTCTCCAGCATATATAAGATGGAGTTCCACCTGGTGGGCACATCGCATATGAGGCAGTGAGCAGGAAGGCCGAAGTAACACTGCACCGCAGACAGGTGACCAGCAGCAGCGTGAGAATGCCGAAAGCACGCACATACGACCTGCAGTTTCAGCAGCAGCTCTGACATGTCTGGGTAGTTTTTAAGACACTTCTGCACCACCAGATTCAGCACATGCACCAGGCAAGGGATGTGCGTCCCAGAGCTGAAACGAAACTTCGCCCATTATCGCACACCACCAGGCCGGGCTTGAGGCTCACTGGCAGCAACCACTCATCAGCCTGCTGTTCTATGCCCCTCCAAAGCTCCTGTGTGGTGTAGGGTTTGTCACCCAAACACATAAGTTTTAATATCGCCTGCTGACGTTTACTCCGGGCTGTGCTTAAGTTGGGGGCGAGGTTCTTTCGATGATCGGATGTGGGTGTGATAGAAGAGGAGTAGGAGGAGGAGGATAATGCAGAGTAGGAGGAGGAAGCAACTAGAGGCAACAAATAATGCCCTGCGATCCTCGGTGGTGGAAGGACATGCACCAAACCGCTATCCACCTCTGGCCCAGCCGTCACTACGTTTACCCAGTGTGCAGTTAGGGACATATAGCGACCCTGGCCGTGCTTACTGGTCCATTTATCTGTGGTTATGTGGAACTTGCCACAGATGGCGTTGTGCAGCGCACACTTGATTTTATCCTCCACCTGGTTGTGCAGGGAAGGGACGTCTCGCCTGGAAAAGTAGTGGCAGCTGGGAACAACGTACTGGGGGACAGCCACCGCCATCAGCTGTTTGTAACAGTCCGTCTCCACCAGACGGAATCACAGCATTTGAAAGGCCAGTCTTTTTGAAATGCTGGCATTTAGGGCCAGGGCTCGAGGGTGGGTAGGTGGGTATTTCCTCCTTCTCTCTAGTGTTTGGGAGATGGACAGCTGAACGCTGCCGTGTGACACGATGGAGATGCTTGGTGATGTTGTTGTATGTGGTGGTGTGGGTGGAACATCCTCTGTTTGCCGGTCTCCAGGTGCCACGGTGACGCCAAAGGTGGAGGGAGAGGCTGAGACAGCAGCAGAAGAGGGAGCAGGAGGAGCCTGAGATGATTTCTGTATTTTAAGGTGTTTTTTCCACTCCAGTTCATGCTTTGCATGTAGATGCCTGGTCATGCAGGTTGTGCTGAGGTTAAGAACGTTTATGCCTCGCTTCAGGCTCTGATGGTACAACATTCAAACCACTCATGTCTTGTCGCCAGGACATTGCGTGAAGAACTGCCACGCCAATGAACTCCTTGGAGCAAGCCTTGGTGTGCTCGGTGCCTTAGAGCGGTGGACAGTAGCAGGCGTACTGTCTCTGGAACGCCCGCTGCGCTTTTGCACCCTGCTCCCTCTTTTGCTGTGCTGTGCAACCTCCGCCTCTTCCTCAGAACTTCACGCCTCACTAGCACAACCTTCAATCCAGTCTTGGTCTTGGACTTCATCAACCTCCAAATCATCTTCCATCCATTCATGACCTCTGCCCTCCTCAACGGTCTGCACATTGCAGGAAGCCACAGCAGTTGGCACCTATGTTTCATCATCATCAGAGACATGTTGCAGCGGTCTTCCCATGTCCTCATCCTGCAACAAAAGTGGTTGAGCATCAGTGCATTCAAGGTCTTCCTCTTCTGGGGCAGGGCTAGGTGGATGGGCCAGGGAAACCCTGACTGCTTGGCTGACTTGCAAGGGGGTGAGGTGGAAGACTGATGGGCATGGGCTGCAGGTGCCAACTCTGAGCTTTCTGCAGAGGATTGGGTGTTAGATATTGTGAAGGAACTGGAAGCACTGTCAGCCACCCAATCTACTATCGCCTGTACATGTTCTGGCTTCACCATCTGTAGAGCGGCATTTGGGCCTTACAAATAATGCTGCAGATTCTGTTGCCTACTCGCACCAGAGGAAGGTGTTTTACTTGGAGAGGTAGTTGGCGCTGAATGGCCACATCTTCCCCCAGCAACAGGAGCTCAACCAACACCACCATGACCATGTTCACATGCCTTATTTGATGTTCTCCTCTTTATTTGTGTTCACCCACCAAGCTGAAAGATTGGTCTCTCTCCGGTGTCAATCTAGCTGCAACTAGTCGACAATTACGTTCGCTAAGGCAGTGCCTGTGTCATAAAAATGCTCTGTGGACCCAGAATAATGTTTTTTGGGCCCAAGATACACAGATTCTCAATTTCTATGCGGAAATGTAAAAAAAATTAATACCTGAGAATAATGCACTATTTCTCAGGTGTAATGTGAAATCGAAAAATACACTTATGCAGTATTTCAGAGTCGCAATGTAAAATAGCTGGTTGTAATGGGCATTTCAGACTGTTTGGTGGACCTTGAATAAAGTTTTTTTTCTATAAAAAGTGAATAAGCACTATTTCCCTGCAGAAATATAAAATATGTTGTTGGACGGTGTATGCAGAACTATTTTGTGGACAAGGAATATGGTTTTTCCCCCAAAATTACACGGATTCTCTATTTTATTTTGGCGGTGTAAAGTAGGCTTGGTGGATCAGAAAGACCACTTTTTTTTAACTAAAATACACTGATGCACTATTTGATAGCTGAAATGGAATATACGGTTTAGTGCATTTTATACACAAGTGCACCACAGATCCCAGACTAGACAAATGGACTATGTCACCCCTTAAACATACAAAAGGCAATATAGGGGACTTGAGCAGCCAGAAAAAAAGTTTTTTTTTTCCTTCACTGAGCTACAAAATAGGATCAGGCTGATGTACCTGGCTAGCTGGCACACATGCAGTACACTGCAGTGGCTAAAATGACCGCCAAGCACCACCTCAGTAACAGATGGATTACAAAAAAAGATTTTCCTGACAGTGGCTGGCTACAGAAATGTTGGATTGCTGAAGCTCCCTCCCTCTCTATTTGCTGTATCTTGTGAATTAAAGTAGCACAGGTTCTTCTGATTTCTGCCCTATTCTGTCCCTGATCGCAGCAGCAGCATCCTCTCCCTAAGCTCAAATCAGCAGAGTGACGTGCAGCAGCTTATAAAGAGGCTGGGTCACATGCTACACTCAGCTAATAACAGCCATGCCATTAGTAGGCATGGCTGTGATGGCTTCTTAGGGCAAGAAGTAAAACGCTTGCTGATTGGCTGCTGTGCAGCCCTTTATAAAGCGGGAATAAATCACCGAACAATGGACCCGAACCTGAACTTTTTTTAAAATGTTCGGGTTCGGGTCCGTGTCCTGAACACCGCAAAATTCTATACAGTTTGGGTTCGCTCAACTCTATTTATTTTATTTTTCTTTTTTTTCATATTTTATTTTTATTTCCCTATCCACAATTGTTTGCAGAGGATTAACCTACGTTTTGTTGCCTTTTGCAGCCCTCTAGCCCTATCCAGGGCTATTTTACAGCCATTTTAGTGCCCAAAAGTTCGGGCCCCCATTGACTTCAATGGGGTTCGTGTTTGGGGTCAAGTTCGGGTTAAGTTCGGATCCCGAACCCGAGCATTTTCGCGAAGTTCAGCCGAACTTCTCGAACCCGAACATCCAGGTGTCTGCTTAACTCTATAATAACATTTTCCCTGAAATTCAAATTGAATTCCACTTCGTGGAGTTCAATTCACTCACCGTAAGTTACAGATCAAGGGGAGCAATGGCAAACCGTTCTGTCGCTGCAAGTACAGGAAGATATTCCTCGCTACATAAGAAAATTTAGGACAGTCCCCTAGACAGGGCCAGCACCTTCTGTAAGACACTGTTCTTTTCCAAAAAGCGTTGCATGAGTATATTTATTATGTGCTCCATACAGTTAGCATGTGTTATTTCCCCCAAATGTAGCATGGCCATGATGTTCCTATCATTGTTGCTGACCACTTGCACAGTTAGAGTTGGTGGAGAGACAGCCAATGGAATGTTTCCTGCTTGATGAACTTTAGCAAGTGATCCACTCTGTGAGTACTCCCGCCCAGGCCAATCACCTCTAACTTACTGACAATCGAAGTATTCGGGTGTTCGGCACGAACACATTGCCATATTCGTGTGCTCGGCGAGCACTGAGTATAATGGAAGTCAATGGGAGACAACGGAAATGGATCGGAAACAGCATGGGGAGGATGTCTGGATGCATCTTGGACTCTCAGGTCGCTGCTGGGAAGCAAGTTGTCCGAGTTGTACGCCACTTTTACAGACTGACGAAAATCTGCACAACCCCCACCCCCCAAAAAAAAAAATAATAAATAAATATCTATTTCACAGGAAAAATTGTTAGGAAACGTTCTTTCCTGTATATTCAATTGTATATAAAGTGCAAGTGCTGCAAAAAAGTAGTCCTTACACAGTAGTCCTTAAAAGGACTATGGGGTCTTTGGAAAGCTTTTGGTAGTAAAAACAGCAAATTTCTCTCCTTGCACTATCTGTCCCTTCCTCAGCACGGATGTTCCTGAGCTTTCATTTGTGTATGAACACCCATGGCTTATTTTAATCCTACAAATCTTGCACAGAGCAATGCTTTTGTCTTCCCTCAATATGGAGAAAAAACTGCCAGATGGAAGATACTCACACACACCGAACAGAGCTAGAGGCATTCATGCTTAGTTTATGGTAGGTCGGGCACGTTTTCAGCCACACTATTTTTAGCAGACTTTGATAGGTAATCATGGGTTCCTTTGTTCCCATCTGATTCTTTGCTTTATATTTGCCATGAGTGCCACTGTTGCAACCACTGCCAATACTGCCACCACCGTGGCTCTAAGTACCACTTTTACTACCACCAACACAGCTATGCATGGGGTCCTCCGCCTTCCTCTGACCATGTGCCTCATGGCAGTCCAAACACTGATTGTTCTCACACAAGTCTTCAACAGGCCTGATACTACTGTTTTTTTGTGTTTTTATATTCTTTTATAAATAATTAACCCTTTAAGGACCCTGGGATTTTTCATTTTTGCATTTTCGTTTTGCCCTCCATGCCTTCCAAGAGCCATAACTTTTTTATTTTTCCATTCACATTGTTTTTTGCGGGACAAGTTGTACTTTCCAACGCCACCATTTAATATTGCATATGATGTAGTGGGAAGCGGGAAAAAAATTCCAAATGGGCTGAAATTGCAAAAAAAAAAAAAGCAATTCCACCACAGTTCTACAGGTTTTTAAATTCCGACGTTCGATGTGCGATAAAACTGACCAGTTAGTTATATTCTACAGGTCAGTACAAATCCGGTGAATTCAAAAGTGTACGGCGCTGTATGGGGGGGTCATTTTTTGCAGGGCAATCTGAACCTTTCATTGATACCATTATGGGATGTGTATGACTTTTTGTTCACGTTTTATTAAATTCTTTTGGAGGAAATGAAGCGTCCAAAAATGGTGAATCGGCCATTTAAATGCTTTTTTCCGTTTTTCTGTTTGCCTGATGGGGAAGATATTTTTCTATATTTATACTATGGACGTTTTTGTACATTGCGACACCCATGGTGTGTATTTTTTTTTTTTGTTCTTTTATTTTTATTTTGGGAAAAGGGGGGTGATTTGTATTTTTTATTTATTTTTATTTTTAAACTTAAAAAAAAAAACTTTTCTATAGTTCCCATAGGAAACTATAACAATCAATCATCTGATTTCTATTCTCATATACTCCAATGTACTAGCATTGGAATATTTGAGAATATATGCTTATTTCCTATGGAGTTCTATTACAGGGTAGAGCTCCATTGGAAATACTATGCAGCAGCCTTGTGTCATTCACAAAGACACAGGCTGCTGCATACATGCCCCGGCTCCTCCAATTGCCACACGGGGAAGCCGAAAGTGAAACTTTAGTTTTTTGCACGCGCAGATGCCGTGGTCAGGATTGACCACAGCATCTGAGGGGTTAAATGTCAGCGATCGGCATTACTGCCAGTTGCGGACATTAGCCGTGAGCTGTGGTGTTCATGTTCTTTTATACATAAGTAAATCCATTCTGTAATTGGGGTGAAGTAGCGGTCTGATACTACTGATTTTGGGTTTAACAGGTTCTGTAGAAATCTATGTGGAATCAGCTGACAGTGTAAAAAGAGAGCGCTCTATCACTCTATAGTAGAGTGAAAGAGCGCTATTATACCTATTCAGCCACCCACACTCACACGCGGCCCCGCAGCTCAGTTGCTGAATAGTGTTGATAGAGCACCAAACTGCTCATTTGCTCTGGTGCTCGAGTAGAACACTTTGGGATGCTCAGGTGCTCTACAGAGCACCCAAGCACAATTGAAGTCAATGGGAGAACCCGAGCATTAAACCAGGCACCCCCTGCTCTGAAGAGGGGAGAGTGACAGGTCCCACTGAGGTCTATGCAGAAGATCGCTGTACAGTCACGGAATCCCCCAGTGTGAGTCCGCAGCTTAAAAGTCCCTGATCGGACTCCATATATAGCTATGTCCATATATGAAGTCAGTGATTGAGGACACAACGGTGTATTTAAATATAATTTAGCCTCTATTTCAGAAAATTTTCTGCCAGGATTTTAACTCACAACCTTCTATATTACAGGCAAGGACCTTAACCACTCAGCTATAAGGCTTAATAATGAAAACCTCATAGTAGTTTGTCATATAGTAAGTATTCCTATACAGCAGAAGTATAATTTTATATTTCACTGCAGGTTAACATGTAGCTGTATAGCGTAATGGTTAAGGTTCTTGGCTATAATATAGAAAGTTAACAGTTCAAATCTTGGCAGAAATAGAGGCTAATTAAAATTGATATATTTAGAATTTTTTTAAGTAATTGCAAAAAAGGTATGGCAAAAAAAAAATGTCTAATTACAAAAAAAAAATCTAAATATATATATATAGATAGATAGATAGATAGATAGATAGATAGATAGATAGATAGATAGATAAAATCATACTTCTGATATATATGAATGCATAATATGTGGGAAATTACTACTGTTATTTTTAGCTATATTATATTATAATATATTATTATATATTCTATATATTCTAAGTATATAATAATATATGTAACTATATTATAGCTAAAAACTTATTTACACTATATATACAGTGGATATAAAAGTATACACACCCCTGCTAAAATGTCAGGTTTCTGTGCTGTAAAAAAAATGATATAAAGATAGATCATTTCAGAACTTCTTCTACCTTTTGACTTGGCAAGATTTGCCCACTCTTCTTTGCAAAAACACTCCAAATCTGTCAGATTGCGAGTGTAACAGGGTGCCGAAGGCAAACTCGGTCTCCCATCAGCTGCAGACCTGCTGCTTAGCTTCGGGAGCGAGGATCTGTGCTCAGCCTCGTTCCCAGGGCAGCTTTGCTAGCTGGGCGTCTCCCTGTTCCTAGGTCTGCCTTGAGCGCCGAGCTGATCACTCGGCGCTCGACTCGTCTGTCTGTCGGTCATGTGACGCTGGCCACGTCACATGACCCTCACTTGCCACTATAAATACAGGCAATCTGCTGGCCACAGGTTGCCTGTGAGTATTTACTGTCAAGGGCTACTGCGGCTACTATTCCTGTGTGTGTTTGATTTTGACCCGTATTTGACTCTCCGTATTTGCTCCTGCCTGCTCCTTTGGATTTGATGTGACTTCTTCTTGGTTTGACCCGGCTTGTATTCCGACTTCTCTGTTTCCCCTTGGATTTGATGTGACCTCCTGGTTTTGAACTCCGGCTTGTTATCTGACTACGTTTTGTGAGACCCCTACTGTTACTAGGCTACCTCCCGGCTTTGAACCCTTGGCTTGTTTTGGTTGTGTTCGCTGTTCCTGCAGTGTCTGTTTACTTCTTTCTACTGTCCGCCTGTCGATGTCCTTCCTGTCCTCCGCACTTATCCAGGTCAGGGACCGTCGCCCAGTTGCGCTCCGTTACCTAGGAGGGGCAAGTGCAAGTAGGTAGGGACAGAGGCGTGGGTGGCAGACAGTGGGTGCACGCTTTCCCTCCCTTTCCGTGACAGCGAGGGCATCTCCTGTGCACAGCCCTCTTCAGATCACCCAACAGATTTTCAATCTGATTCAGGTCTGGGCTCTGGCTGGGCCATTCCAAAACATGAATTTTCTTCTGGCTAAGCCATTCCTTTGTTGATTTGGTTGTATGTTTTGGGTTGTCATGCTGAAAGATGAAGTTCCTCTTCATGTTCAGCTTTCTAGCAGAAGCTTGAAGGTCTTGTGCCAATATTGACTGGTATTTGGAGCTGTTTATAATTCTCTTTTCCTTAACTAAGGCCCCAGTTCCAGCTGAAGAAAAACAGCCCCAAAGCATGATGCTTCCATCACCATGCTTCACTGTGGGCATGGTGTTCTTTTGGTGATGAGCAATGTTGTTTTTGTGCCAAACATTTCTTTTGGAAATATGGCCAAAAAGTTCAACCTTGGTTTCATCAGACCATAACACCTTTTCCCACATGTTTTGAGAGACTTCAGATGTGTTTTTGAAAAATGTAGCCTGGCTTGGATGTTTTTCTTCGTAAGAAAAGGCTTTCGTCTTGCCACAATTTAATCTCTATTTCTGAAAAATTTCTGTTGGGATTTGAACTCACAACCTTCTACATTATAGTCAAGAACTCTAACTACTATGCTATATAGGAATACTTACTATATGACAAACTACTATGAGGTTTTTCTTTCACAGTTTATCATTCAGCTTTATGTAGTTAGGGTCCTTGCCTCTAATATAGAAGGTTGTGAGTACAAATCCTGGCAGAAACCTTTCAGAAATAGAGGTTAAATTAGATTTAAATACACTGACTTGAGCACATGCGGTATTAGGCCAAACATTGCAATGTGCCAAGCATTGCGGTGCTCGAGTTGAACACCAGTTTGGCAGAGCATGCTTTCTCAATACTATTGCTAAATAGTGCCCCTAAGGCTTTGTTCACTTTTTTGTTTTCTTTTCTTCTAATCTATCAAAAGAATACATTGTTTTTTAAATGGATCCTTTATTTTGAGCACCTGTGAACTTTGTGTCAGTTCCTTCAGTTATTTTTGGTGGGAGAAAAAGTACTCTTTTAAGAGTATCTTGCCAGGGAAAAAGCACCAGATTCTGCCAGGTGGACACCTGGATTTACCCCTTTGTTGGAATAAAGGAACTATGCTTCCATGGCATATGACACCTCTGTTTTCATACTAGTAGCTTGCAAAATAGCGAATCTGTGAAGATTTTGCCTGTCTTTAATGGTCAACTATGTTGAAAAATATTGTTCAAGATATCTATATTAGTTCAATAAAGTTAGGGATAAATCAAAGTTATCTCATAAGCTTAATTTAATTTCACATACTATGACTTCGACTCCTTTAATGTTATTTTACAGTGTGATTACAGAAATGTTGTAGAGAACATCTGCTAATGAATTTTTATAAGATAATCAGTACTTGGGGAACAGTATTAGCTACATTTTCAGCATAGATTCTCTGCAATATACAGAAAGTAAATATATTTAATAAAAATATTTTACAGATTAATAGAACATTATGTCCATGTTAGAAGATTTAAACACATATGCGGTAAATTGTTCTTTCTCTATCACCAAAAGGGCCATATAAATTCTGTACGAACAGATTACATAGTAACAGAAGTTACAGAACCAAAAGTGATGCATCACAATATCCTAGAAAGATCCAGACCTTTGCCTAGCAGTGTAAAAAATATAAACAAACAGCCTTTGCCTTACACGATACAGCACAGGGCAAGTGAGAGAATTGGGGCATGAAATGCTCCAATGCTCATATCAGGGGAGTTGCCTGGGTGAAAATGGGGATAGGTTCAGCTCTGAACCCGTACAACCCCTTTAAGTGAGGTATTTTTGTTTTTACCTACTGTATCTACAAAGTTTTGTACAGGTGGTCTAGTTGGACAAAGTATAAGCACAAGTGTAATTTATTTTGATTATTGTACTGCTACAGGCCAGGGATTGTGCGCTTATCCCCTTGGTATTTTAGTTAGGGCACTATGGCTTTTGGCACTATGGTTTTCTCTTTTTCCTTATATTAGGGATTATCAGGTTTGTCATATTTTTGACTACAAGGATAGCTTTGCCACCAGAAATAGTGGAACTCCAGATGGAAATCATAAAACGCAAGTGTGAACAGAGCCCTAGTCTGAAATAAGGCAGGCTGACAGGCTGTGTGAGATGCCTTCATCGCCATCCATACAGAACAACTGTATTTTATCTATAATGTGATATGTGCCTACAGTGATGATTTTTTACCCTATTTTCACAAATTCTGTATGCAGAATTTTGTCATGGATTGAAAACAAGAGGTTGAGGGTATAGCCATGGATATGCAAGTGTGTGCATGTAAAGGGTTAATGATTGGCACTGTCATCTCAACATGATATACCAGGAGGAGGTGCCGGCCCATCACTTGCATTACTGTAGCTATGAGATTTAGCCAACACAAATTGGATTAGTGCTGTGCTCTGTAAAGAAAGCAGAGGAAAGTGATGGACCCCTTTTTTGAGATGCAAGGAGTAGGAGGGGCCTCATAAAAAGTACTGCATGGTGCCATCTTGGAGGAGTTTGTCCCATATCTAAGGAAAGATTACATTCCCCTCATGGGTTACAGGCAGCTGAGCAGCTATATTTCCTGTGACCAAGAAGCAGCCTATGACCTGAGGAGCTGCTACTGCAGGGGAGAAGTGCCTGATTCCGCCATAAAAAAGCAAGCACAGAGAAGACTGCTGTTATAATCAACAAGGATCTGTTGCCTTTTTCATATTAAATTTGAGACAGTCGCTATCCAATTACCGTATACCTTAATCTGATCCTGTAATTAACAAGCATAGTCTGAAGCCTGTAGGGTTTTTGATTGCTGTGCCTTTAAAAACCTTTAGTTTCTGTAAAATATCTGTTATTTCTCTTCATATTAAATATAGTAGACTAAGCTTTCTTATAATATAGTGTATGTGTGTGTGTATATATATATATATATATATATATATATATATATATATATTAATTATTGAAGAGGTTACATCTTATTACAGTTTGTAGCAGAATTTACAGGAAAATATCAATATAGTTCAGAATTGTGGCTAAAGCTTAGATGTTAATGTCTTGTTGTTCCATCCTCAAATATCCCCAGCTCACTCACAACTTCCCCCTTAAAACTAGTAATAATTCTATATATGGTAACGCTCCAACTTTTCTATACGGTAAAACCCTAGTCCCTCAATAGCAGAATGATGAAATATGATGTAAATAGTGTTGAGTGAATCAAAGTCCACAAAGTGGACCAAATTTCAGGGAAAATTTGATTGGCAGTGAAGCCGAATTTCCTTGAGCTTCGTGGTAGAGAATTGATTGACTCTCAATGGCGGCAAAAAAAAAAAAATCATACATATCTCATTCTTTTGTGCGTGAAGAGCCAGTCTCTGCCATCTTCATTGAAGATCTGTTTGGGGCTAGAGCGGACATCTGGCGGCATGGTGGGCTAGCGTTATCACGGATCCTGCAGTCTGTTCCCCTGCCGGACCCTGCTGCCACCAGTGTGAAAGTAGCCTAATAGTGGAATGTCATAGGCTGATTACCCATCAGCGGGACAAGACTGGCTCTCTGGGTAACTGATGAATCCCACCCTTCTCTCCATTCACAAGTGGATCATGGCATAGTAGACTGACTGTATTATATACAGACAGACAGTGTTCACATCTCAATCAGTCTACAAGTCCATGTGAAAAACTAGATTATTTTGCAAACTACCAGGTTTATTATTTTAGTTGAGTTGGGTAGCTGAAATGACTTGAAGATACAGATGCAGGACAACCAATATACTTTCTCCCCAAGGACTCGCCTTCACAAATTTGCTGCAGGATACTGCATAATTATTTTGCAACATCTTGCTGCTGTCTACCACTGTGCGAGCATGTGTTCCAATCTCACACAACTAAGAGGACCCTAGTTCAAGGCAAGAACTAATCAGCAGGATACTGACAGGGTCTCCAGGACAGAACAGTCTAAGGCACAGGCTAGGCACAGATCCTAGCACAAAGCACAAAGGCATAAAATCAATGATTTGGCACATAGTCCCCCCCGGAAGCTTTGAATACTCTCTACTGGTGGTGCTTTGGATTCTGTTGCTACAAACATGGATTCACACATGCACAGTACATTCAAGCAGACACAGTCATAATTAATGCCTACATACCAATATAAACAGTCACTCAGTCACATAATGGCCTATACCTGGGAGCAGTGTTCCAGTTATGCTGTGTGATCTGGAAATCTGGAAATAATAGAGTAAGGCCCCTTTCAACTGACCAAACTATGACCATGAAAGACGAATCAGTTTCTTGTAAATTCTGTTTATTTTAAATATATGCAATCAATCAGTAGCATCATAAATCAAAATATAGTTGAGTTACAGCACTCAAATTTGTACAAAAATAACATTGTAACAAAAACCCTATACATGATGTAGCCTCATATGTGGTGTATATTCAAATAATAACAAAACGTAAAAAGGAAGACAAAACAAGGAAGGTAGGGAAGGGTGAGGGGAGAGCGAAATAGGGAAAGTAGGGGAATAGGAGATAAGTCGGGTATCACTTCATCTTAATCAGGCTAACATCCAAGTGGACCATTAATTCAGCAATAAAGAAGAAAAAAAAAAAAAGGCTGAAATTAAAGCAAGAAGTTAGAACTGTGCAATCTTTTCAGATGTAAGATAAGCTGTGCCTCTGTTCCAGATAGTATTATATTTCTTTAGATCAAATTCCAAAGTCCATCTCATCTTCTCAAAGCTTTGGATTCTTTTCATCTCTATGTACCACTCTTTCAGAGTAGGCGGATTTGTTTCCAGCCAGTTTCTGGGAATCAAGATCTTAGCAGCGTTGAGGAAAAACAGGCACAAGGCAGATTTTTATGGGCGCATGTTGTATATCAAACAACTGAAATAAAACCAGTTTTATTGTAATCTTAACGTTGCATTAAAAAACCTAATTTATCACCTTATTTATTGCTGCCCAAAATGGTACAATACGGTTACAATTTAACCAAATATGACCATATGTCCCTGTCTCTCCTCCGCACCTCCAGCACTGATAAGGAATCTTGCTGTCCGTGCTTAATCAGTTTGGCATCAGTATGGTATGTGATCCGTTATTCACATACAGTATTGTACATGAGTAGAGATGAGCGAACACCTGGAAGTTCGGGTTCGGGAAGTTCGGCCGAACTTCCCGAAAATGTTCGGGTTTGGGATCCGAACTCGACCCGAACTTCATCCCGAACCCGAACCCCATTGAAGTCAATAGGGACCAGAACTTTTAGGCACTAAAAAGACTGTAAAAAAGTCCAGGAAAGGGCTAGAGGGCTGCAAAAGGCAGCAAATTGTAGGTAAATTTCATGCAAACAAATTTGGATAGGGAAATGAATTAAAATAAAATAAAATAAATAAAAATTAACCAATATCAATTGGAGAGAGGTCCCACAGCAAGGAATCATGCGTCATATCACCCACCACTGGAGAAGGCCACTTTCAGTTTTTTCGGCCCCAGCACCCAGACAGAGGAGAGAGGTCCCACAGCAAGGAATCATGCGTCATATCACCCACCACTGGAGAAGGCCACTTTCAGTTATTTCGGCCCAGCACCCAGACCGAGGATACAGGTCCCACTGCAAGGAATCATGCGTCATATCACCCACCACTGGAGAAGGCCACTTTCAGTTATTTCGGCCAAGCACCCAGACCGAGGATACAGGTCCCACTGCAAGGAATCAAGCGTCATATCACCCACCACTGGAGAAGGCCACTTTCATTTATTTTGGCCCCAGCAACCAGACAGAGGAGAGAGGTCCCACAGCAAGGAATTATGCGTCATATCACCCACCACTGGAGAAGGCCACTTTCAGTTATTCTGGCCCAGCACCCAGACCGGGGATACAGGTCCCACTGCAAGGAATCATGCGTCATATCACCCACCACTGGAGAAGGCCACTTTCAGTTATTCTGGCCCAGCACCCAGACCGGGGATACAGGTCTCACTGCAAGGAATCATGCGTCATATCACCCACCACTGGAGAAGGCCACTTTAAGTTATTTCGGCCCAGCACCCAGAAAGAGGAGAGAGGTCCCACAGCAAGGAATCATGCGTCATATCACCCAACACTGGAGAAGGCCACTTTCAGTTATTTCGGCCCCAGCACCCAGACAGAGGAGAGAGGTCCCACAGCAAGGATTCATGCGTCATATCACCCACCACTGGAGAAGGCCACTTTCAGTTATTTCGGCCCAGCACCCAGACCGAGGAGAGAGGTCCCACAGCAAGGAATCATGCGTCATATCACCCACCACTGGAGAAGGCCACTTTCAGTTATTCCGGCCCAGCTCCCAGACCGAGGATACAGGTCCCACTGCAAGGAATCATGCGTCATATCACCCACCACTGGAGAAGGCCACTTTCAGTTATTTCGGCCCAGCACCCAGACAGAGGAGAGAGGTCCCACAACAAGGAATCATGCGTCATATCACCCACCACTGGAGAAGGCCACTTTCAGTTATTTCGGCCCAGCACCCAGACCGAGGATGCAGGTCCCACTGCAAGGAATCATGCGTCATATCACCCACCACTGGAGAAGACCACTTTCAGTTATTTCGGCCCAGCACCCAGACAAAGGAGAGAGGTCCCACAGCAAGGATTCATGCGTCATATCACCCACCACAGGAGAAGGCCACTTTCAGTTATTTCGGCCCAGCACCCAGACCGAGGAGAGAGGTCCCACAGCAAGGAATCATGCGTCATATTACCCACCACTGGAGAAGGCCACTTTCAGTTATTCCGGCCCAGCACCCAGACCGGGGATACAGGTCCCACTGCAAGGAATCATGCGTCATATCACCCACCACTGGAGAAGGCCACTTTCAGTTATTTCGGCCCAGCACCCAGACAGAGGAGAGAGGTCCCACAACAAGGAATCATGCGTCATATCACCCACCACTGGAGAAGGCCACTTTCAGTTATTTCGGCCCAGCACCCAGACCGAGGATGCAGGTCCCACTGCAAGGAATCATGCGTCATATCACCCACCACTGGAGAAGACCACTTTCAGTTATTTCGGCCCAGCACCCAGACAAAGGAGAGAGGTCCCACAGCAAGGATTCATGCGTCATATCACCCACCACAGGAGAAGGCCACTTTCAGTTATTTCGGCCCAGCACCCAGACCGAGGAGAGAGGTCCCACAGCAAGGAATCATGCGTCATATTACCCACCACTGGAGAAGGCCACTTTCAGTTATTCCGGCCCAGCACCCAGACCGGGGATACAGGTCCCACTGCAAGGAATCATGCGTCATATCACCCACCACTGGAGAAGGCCACATTAAGTTATTTCGGCCCAACACCCAGACAGAGGAGAGAGGTCCCACAGCAAGGAATCATGCGTCATATCACCCACCACTGGAGAAGGCCACTTTCAGTCATTTCGGCCCAGCACCCAGACCGAGGAGAGAGGTCCCACAGCAAGGATTCATGCGTCATATCACCCACCACTGGAGAAGGCCACTTTCAGTTATTTCGGCCCAGCACCCAGACCGAGGAGAGAGGTCCCACAGCAAGGAATCATGCGTCATATCACCCACCACTGGAAAAGGCCACTTTCAGTTATTCCGGCCCAGCACCCAGACCGGGGATACAGGTCCCACTGCAAGGAATCATGCGTCATATCACCCACCACTGGAGAAGGCCACTTTCAGTTATTTCGGCCCAGCACCCAGACCGGGGATACAGGTCCCACTGCAAGGAATCATGCGTCATATCACCCACCACTGGAGTAGGCCACTTTAAGTTATTTCGCCCAGCACCCAGACAGAGGAGAGAGGTCCCACAGCAAGGAATCATGCGTCATATCACCCACCACTGGAGGAGGCCACTTTCATTTATTTCGGCCCCAGCACCCAGACAGATGAGAGAGGTCCCACAGCAAGGAATCATGCGTCATATCACCCACCACTGGAGAAGGCCACTTTCAGTTATTTCGGCACAGCACCCAGACAGAGGAGAGAGGTCCCACAACAAGGAATCATGCGTCATATCACCCACCACTGGAGAAGACCACTTTCAGTTATTTCGGCCCAGCACCCAGACCGAGGATACAGGTCCCACTGCAAGGAATCATGCGTCATATCACCCACCACTGGAGAAGGCCACTTTCAGTTATTCCGGCCCAGCACCCAGACCGGGGATACAGGTCCCACTGCAAGGAATCATGCGTCATATCACCCACCACTGGAGAAGGCCACTTTCAGTTATTTCGGCCAAGACCGAGGATACAGTTCCCACTGCAAGTAATCATGCGTCATATCACCCACCACTGGAGATGGCCACATTAAGTTATTTCGCCCAACACCCAGACAGAGGACAGAGGTCCCACAGCAAGGAATCATGCGTCATATCACCCACCACTGGAGAAGGCCACTTTCAGTCATTTCGGCCCAGCACCCAGACCGAGGAGAGAGGTCCCACAGCAAGGATTCATGCGTCATATCACCCACCACTGGAGAAGGCCACTTTCAGTTATTTCGGCCTAGCACCCAGACCGAGGACAGAGGTCCCACAGCAAGGAATCATGCGTCATATCACCCACCACTGGAGAAGGCCACTTTCAGTTATTCCGGCCCAGCACTCAGACCGGGGATACAGGTCCCACTGCAAGGAATCATGCGTCATATCACCCACCACTGGAGAAGGCCACTTTCAGTTATTTCGGCCAAGACCGAGGATACAGTTCCCACTGCAAGTAATCATGCGTCATATCACCCACCCCTGGAGATGGCCACATTAAGTTATTTCGGCCCAACACCCAGACAGAGGAGAGAGGTCCCACAGCAAGGAATCATGCGTCATATCACCCACCACTGGAGAAGGCCACTTTCAGTCATTTCGGCCCAGCACCCAGACCGAGGAGAGAGGTCCCACAGCAAGGATTCATGCGTCATATCACCCACCACTGGAGAAGGCCACTTTCAGTTATTTCGGCCTAGCACCCAGACCGAGGACAGAGGTCCCACAGCAAGGAAACATGCGTCATATCACCCACCACTGGAGAAGGCCACTTTCAGTTATTCCGGCCCAGCACCCAGACCGGGGATACAGGTCCCACTACAAGGAATCATGCGTCATATCACCCACCACTGGAGAAGGCCACTTTCAGTTATTTCGGCCCAGCACCCAGACAGAGGAGAGAGGTCCCACAGCAAGGAATCATGCGTCATTTCACCCACCACTGGAGGAGGCCACTTTCATTTATTTCGGCCCCAGCACCCAGACAGGCGAGAGAGGTCCCACAGCAAGGAATCATGCGTCATATCACCCACCACTGGAGAAGGCCACTTTCAGTTATTTCGGCCCAGCACCCAGACAGAGGAGAGAGGTCCCACAGCAAGGAATCATGCGTCATATCACCCACCACTGTAGAAGACCACTTTCAGTTATTTCGGCCCAGCACCCAGACAGAGGAGAGAGGTCCCACAGCAAGGATTCATGCGTCATATCACCCACCACTGGAGAAGGCCACTTTCAGTTATTTCGGCCCAGCACCCAGACCGAGGAGAGAGGTCCCACAGCAAGGAATCATGCGTCATATCACCCACCACTGGAAAAGGCCACTTTCAGTTATTCCGGCCCAGCACCCAGACCGGGGATACAGGTCCCACTGCAAGGAATCATGCGTCATATCACCCACCACTGGAGAAGGCCACTTTCAGTTATTTCGGCCCAGCACCCAGACCGGGGATACAGGTCCCACTGCAAGGAATCATGCGTCATATCACCCACCACTGGAGTAGGCCACTTTAAGTTATTTCGGCCCAGCACCCAGACAGAGGAGAGAGGTCCCACAGCAAGGAATCATGCGTCATATCACCCACCACTGGAGGAGGCCACTTTCATTTATTTCGGCCCCAGCACCCAGACAGATGAGAGAGGTCCCACAGCAAGGAATCATGCGTCATATCACCCACCACTGGAGAAGGCCACTTTCAGTTATTTCGGCACAGCACCCAGACAGAGGAGAGAGGTCCCACAACAAGGAATCATGCGTCATATCACCCACCACTGGAGAAGACCACTTTCAGTTATTTCGCCCAGCACCCAGACCGAGGATACAGGTCCCACTGCAAGGAATCATGCGTCATATCACCCACCACTGGAGAAGGCCACTTTCAGTTATTCCGGCCCAGCACCCAGACCGGGGATACAGGTCCCACTGCAAGGAATCATGCGTCATATCACCCACCACTGGAGAAGGCCACTTTCAGTTATTTCGGCCAAGACCGAGGATACAGTTCCCACTGCAAGTAATCATGCGTCATATCACCCACCACTGGAGATGGCCACATTAAGTTATTTCGACCCAACACCCAGACAGAGGACAGAGGTCCCACAGCAAGGAATCATGTGTCATATCACCCACCACTGGAGAAGGCCACTTTCAGTCATTTCGGCCCAGCACCCAGACCGAGGAGAGAGGTCCCACAGCAAGGATTCATGCGTCATATCACCCACCACTGGAGAAGGCCACTTTCAGTTATTTCGGCCTAGCACCCAGACCGAGGACAGAGGTCCCACAGCAAGGAATCATGCGTCATATCACCCACCACTGGAGAAGGCCACTTTCAGTTATTCCGGCCCAGCACTCAGACCGGGGATACAGGTCCCACTGCAAGGAATCATGCGTCATATCACCCACCACTGGAGAAGGCCACTTTCAGTTATTTCGGCCAAGACCGAGGATACAGTTCCCACTGCAAGTAATCATGCGTCATATCACCCACCACTGGAGATGGCCACATTAAGTTATTTCGGCCCAACACCCAGACAGAGGAGAGAGGTCCCACAGCAAGGAATCATGCGTCATATCACCCACCACTGGAGAAGGCCACTTTCAGTCATTTCGGCCCAGCACCCAGACCGAGGAGAGAGGTCCCACAGCAAGGATTCATGCGTCATATCACCCACCACTGGAGAAGGCCACTTTCAGTTATTTCGGCCTAGCACCCAGACCGAGGACAGAGGTCCCACAGCAAGGAATCATGCGTCATATCACCCACCACTGGAGAAGGCCACTTTCAGTTATTCCGGCCCAGCACCCAGACCGAGGATACAGGTCCCACTACAAGGAATCATGCGTCATATCACCCACCACTGGAGAAGGCCACTTTCAGTTATTTCGGCCCAGCACCCAGACAGAGGAGAGAGGTCCCACAGCAAGGAATCATGCGTCATTTCACCCACCACTGGAGGAGGCCACTTTCATTTATTTCGGCCCCAGCACCCAGACAGACGAGAGAGGTCCCACAGCAAGGAATCATGCGTCATATCACCCACCACTGGAGAAGGCCACTTTCAGTTATTTCGGCCCAGCACCCAGACAGAGGAGAGAGGTCCCACAGCAAGGAATCATGCGTCATATCACCCACCACTGTAGAAGACCACTTTCAGTTATTTCGGCCCAGCACCCAGACAGAGGAGAGAGGTCCCACAGCAAGGATTCATGCGTCATATCACCCACCACTGGAGAAGGCCACTTTCAGTTATTCCGGCCCAGCACCCAGACCGAGGAGAGAGGTCCCACTGCAAGGAATCATGCGTCATATCACCCACCACTGGAGAAGGCCACTTTCAGTTATTTCGGCCAAGACCGAGGATACAGTTCCCACTGCAAGTAATCATGCGTCATATCGCCCACCACTGGAGAAGTCCACATTAAGTTATTTCGGCCCAGCACCTAGACAGAGGAGAGAGGTCCCACAGCAAGGAATCATGCGTCATATCACCCACCACTGGAGAAGGCCACTTTCAGTTATTTCGGCCCCAGCTACCCAGACAGAAGAGAGGTTCATTCAACTTTGGGTTGCACCGCAAGATCATGGTAAAGTTAAAAAAATGAGGATTCAATAAAGAAGTGCCCCAGAGTACAAGAATACATGTTAGAGGGGAAGGCAATTATAAATGTCTATTCTGCACAAGGGAGGCACAGGTCCTGTGGGATCCATGCCTGGTTCATTTTTATGAACGTCAGCTTGTCCACGTTGGCTGTGGACAGGCGGCTGCGTTTGTCATTAATGACGCTCCCTGCCGTGCCGAATACACGTTCAGACAAAACGCTGGCTGACGGGCAGGCCAGCACCTCCAAGGCATAAAATGCTAACTCTGGCCACGTGGACAATTTGGAGACCCAGAAGTTGAATGGGGCCGAACCATCAGTCAGTACGTGGAGGCGTGCAGACGTACTGTTCAACCATGTTAATGAAATGCTGCCTCCTACTAACACGTTCTGTATCATATGGTGGTGCAGTTAGCTGTGGCATGGAGTCGGCCGTGACACAGCTGCGTTGACGACCTCTTGCTCCTCCTCTGCCTTCGCCTTGAGCTTCCACCTGTTCCCCTGTGACATTTGGGAATGCTCTCAGGAGCGCGTCTACCAGCGTGCGCTTGTACTCGCGCATCTTCCCATCACGCTCCAGTGCAGGAAGTAAGGTGGGCACATTGTCTTTGTACCGGGGATCCAGCAGGGTTGCAACCCAGTAGTCCGCACACGTTAAAATGTGGGCAACTCTGCTGTCGTTGCGCAGGCACTGCAGCATGTAATCGCTCATGTGTGCCAGGCTCCCCTGATTTATGAACAAGCTGTCCTCTGTGGGAGGCGTATCGTCATCGTCCTCCGTATCCCCCCAGCCACGCACCAGTGATGGGCCTGAGCTGTGTCGGGTGTCACCCCTCTGTGAACCTGCTTCATCCTCATCCTCCTCTACCTCCTCATCATCCTCCTCGTCATCCAGTAGTGGGCCCTGGCTGGCCACATTTGTACCTGGCCTCTGCTGTTACAAAAAACCTCCCTCTGAGCCACTTGTAACAGACTGGCCTAAGAGTGATAAAAATGACCCCTCATCCTCCTCCTCCAACTGGGCCACCTCCTCTTTCATCAACGCCCTAAGGGTTTTCTCAAGAAGACATAGAAGTGGTATTGTAACGCTGATAACGGTGTCATCGCCACTGGCCATGTTGGTTGAGTACTAGAAACAGGGCACACATGTCTCGCATGGAGGCCCAATCATTGGTGGTGAAGTAGTGCTGTTCCGCAGTGCGACTGACGCGTACGTGCTGCAGATGAAACTCCACTATGGCCTGCTGCTGCTCGCACAGTCTCTCCAGCATGTGCAAGGTGGAGTTCCACCTGGTGAGCACGTCGCATATGAGGCGGTGAGCGGGAAGGCCGAAGTTCCGCTGTAGCGCAGACAGGCGAGCAGCGGCAGGATGTGAACGCCGGAAGCGCGCACAGACGACCCGCACTTTATGCAGCAGCTCTGACATGTCGGGGTAGTTGTGAATGAACTTCTGCACCACCAAATTCAGCACATGCGCCAGGCAAGGGATGTGCGTCAAACCGGCTTGTACCAGAGCTGCGACGAGATTTCGGCCATTATCGCACACCACCAGGCCGGGCTTGAGGCCCACCGGCAGAATCCACTCGTCGGTCTGTTGTTCAATACCCCGCCACAACTCCTGCGCGGTGTTGGGCCTGTCCCCCAAACATATGAGTTTCAGAATGGCCTGCTGACGTTTACCCCGGGCTGTGCTGAAGTTGGTGGTGAAGGTGTGTGGCTGACTGGATGAGCTGGTGGAAGCAGAGGAGGAGGAAACCGATTAGGAGGAGGAGGCTACAGGAGGCAAAGCATGATGCCCTGCGATCCTTGGCGGCGGAAGGACGTGCGCCAAGGAACTCTCCGCCTGCGGCCCAGCCGCCACTACATTTACCCAGTGTGCAGTTAGGGAGATATAACGTCCCTGGCCGTGCTTACTGGTCCACGTATCTGTGGTTAGGTGGACCTTGCCACAGATGGCGTTGCGCAAGGCACACTTGATTTTATCGGATACTTGGTTGTGAAGGAAAGGCACGGCTGTCTTGGAGAAGTAGTGGCGCCTGGGAACAACATACTGTGGGACAGCCATGGACATCAGCTGTTTGAAGCTGTCTGTGTCCACCAGCCTGAATGACAGCATTTCAAAGGCCAGTAGTTTAGAAATGCTGGCATTCAGGCACAGGGCTCGAGGGTGGCTAGGTGGGAATTTACGCTTTCTCTCCAAGGTTTGTGAGATGGAGAGCTGAACGCTGCCGTGTGACATGGTGGAGATGCTTGGTGACGCAGGTGGTGGTGTCGGTGGCATATCCTCTGTTTGGTGGGCGGCAGGTGCCATCGTTCCTCCCGAGGCGGAGGAAGAGGCCGAGGCAGCAGCAGAAGACGGAGCAGGGGGAGCCTGAGTGAGTTCCTTGTTTTTAAGGTGTTTACTCCACTGCAGTTCATGCTTTGCATGTAGATGCCTGGTCATGCAGGTTGTGCTAAGGTTCAGAACGTTAATGCCTCGCTTCAGGATCTGATGGCACAGCGTGCAAACCACTCGGGTCTTGTCATTAGCACATTGTTTAAAGAAGTGCCATGCCAGGGAACCCCTTGAAGCTGCCTTTGGGGTGCTCGGTCCCTGGTGGCAGTGGCCAGTAGCAGACGAACTCTCTTGGCAGCGGCTGGTCTGCTTTTGCCCCCTGCTCCCTCTTTTGCTAAGCTGTTGGCTCGGTCTCACCACTGCCTCTTCCTCTGAACTATGAAAGTCTGTGGCACGACCTTCATTCCATGTGGGGTCTAGGACCTCATCGTCCCCTGAATAGTCTTCCTCCCTGACCTCCTGTTCGGTCTGCACACTGCAGAAAGACGCAGCAGTTGGCACCTGTGTTTACGTCATCATCAGAGACGTGCGGACTCCGATGAGGTGGTATTCCCATGTCCTCATCATCAGGAAACATCAGTGGTTATGCATCAGTGCATTCTATGTCTTCCAACACTGGGGATTCCCTTGGGAAACCCTGCCAGCAGAGTCTTCAAACAGCATAAGAGACTGCTGCATAACTTGAGGCTCAGACAGTTACCCTGATATGCATGGGGGTGATGTGACAGACTGATGGGCTTGGTTTTCAGGTGCCACCTGTGCGCTTTCTGCAGAAGACTGGGTGGGAGATAATGTTGTGAACGTGCTGGATCCACTGTCGGCCACCCAATTGACTAGCGCCTGTACCTGCTCAGGCCTTACCATCCTTAGAACGGCATTGGGCCCCACCAAATATCACTGTAAATTCTGGCGGGTACTGGAATCTGAGGTAGTTGCTTCACTAGGACGTGTGGCTGTGGCAGAATGGCCACGTCCTCTCCCAGCACCAGAGGGTACACTAACACCACCACGACCGCGTCCGCGTCCCTTACTAGATGTTTTCCTCATTGTTACCGTTCACCAAGCACCACAATAAGAAAAAAATATTTGGCCCAATGTATTGATTTCAAATTCAGGCCTCTTTTTTACAGGCACCTAACACTATCTGCCTATTTATTTATGTAGCGTATCACACTTATCCAGGCACAGCAGTAACCACTGATTTAGGTGAATATCTCTTTTAGGGCTAGTATTTAGGCCCTGGATGAAAGGTATCCTTTTATGGACAGATTTACAATTGGCCTGCAACAGCTCGAACACCAGATTCAGGGTATTGCTATTTTGGCAATTGAATTTCACCCCAGAACAAAATATATCCTTTGCAGGACACTATGAAACTTGGCCAGCCAGAGCTGAAACCACTGGTTTATGATATTGCTATTTTGGCAATTGAATTTCACCCCAGAACAAAATATACCCTTTTACGGACAGATTAACACTTGGCCTGCAACAGCTGGGACTCCCGATTCAGGGTATTGCTATTTTGGTAATTGAATTTCACCTCAGAACAAAATATATGATTTGGCGGACACTATTATACTTTGCCTGCCACAGCTGAAACCACTGATTTATGGTATTGCTATTTTGGCAATTGAATTTCACCCCAGAACAAAATATACCCTTTTACGGACAGATTAACACTTGGCCTGCAACAGCTGGGACACCAGATTCAGGGTATTGCTATTTTGGCAATTGAATTTCACCCCAGAACAAAATATATGTTTTGGCGGACACTATTATACTTTGCCAGCCACAGCTGAAACCACTGATTTATGGTATTGCTATTTTGGCAATTGAATTTCACCCCAGAACAAAATATATAATTTGCAGGACACTATGAAATTTGGCCAGCCAGAGCTGAAACCACTGATTTATGGTATTGCTGTTTTGGCAATTGAATTTCCCCCCCGAACAAAATATATAATTTGCAGGACACTATGAAACTTGGCCAGCCACAGCTGAAACCACTGATTTATGGTATTGCTGTTTTGGCAATTGAATTTCCCCCCCGAACAAAATATATAATTTGCAGGACACTATGAAACTTGGCCAGCCACAGCTGAAACCACTGATTTATGGTATTGCTATTTTGGCAATTGAATTTCACCCCAGAACAAAATATATGTTTTTACGGACACTATAAAACTTTGCCAGCCACAGCTGAAACCACTGATTTATGGTATTGCTATTTTGGTAATTAAGTTTCACCCCAGAACAAAATATATGTTTTGGCAGACACTATTATACTTTGCCATCCACAGCTTTGACACCAGATTTATGGTATTGCTATTTTGGCAATTGAATTTCACCCCAGAACAAAATATATGTTTTGGCGGACACTATGAAACTTTGCCAGCCACAGCTGAAACCACTGATTTATGGTATTGCTATTTTGGCAATTGAATTTCACCCCAGAACAAAATATATAATTTGCAAGACACTATGAAACTTGGCCAGCCACAGCTGAAACCACTGATTTATGGTATTGCTATTTTGGCAATTGAATTTCACCACAGAAAATAATCTATCCTTTGCCAGACAGCAGACAGTATTATACTTGGCTAGCCAAAGCTGGAACACCAGATTTGAGGGATTGGTATTTGGGCAATTGTATTTAACCCCTTAATAAAATATAGAAATTGCTATCCTGAGTTTCTAGGGGTGACAATTTGCACAGCCAAGCCTCTGATGTAGGATATAGCAAAAAAAAAAAAAACTAGTATTGATGGATTGATGGACTTGGTGGCAGTTTGTTCTGGTGCACCACAAGTCACAAAATGGCCACCAATCACCCCAGAAAATAAGTGACAGAAAAACGCTCTGTGCAGCCTAAAAACCAGTGAGCAAGTAACTAGCAGAAGTTCAATCATTCACAGCTGTAGATCGATCAGTTCATTAGGTGCTGTTGCTGACTTTTCCCTGCCTAATCTCGCCCTCACAGAAGCTGCGTCCTCTCCCTACACTAATCAGAGCAGTGTGACGTGCGGTGCTACGTGACTCCAACTTAAATAGAGGCTGGGTCACATGCTGCACTTGGCCAATCACAGCCATGCCATTAGTAGGCATGGCTGTGATGGGCTCTTAGGGCAAGAAGTAAAACGCTAGCTGATTGGCTGCTGTGCAGCCCTTCAGAAAGCGGGAATTAATCGCCGAACAACGAACCCGAACCCGAACTTTTTTGAAAATGTTCGGGTTCGGGTCCGTGTCCCGAACACCCCAAAATTCGGTACGAACCCGAACTATCCTCGAACTGTTCGCTCAAAACTATACATAAGTTTTAGGCACGTGGGAAAAATGCTGCACATCAATAATGCTTGTTAATAGTTTGTTTTAATCAGTTAACACAATGCAAAGAGAATGAACACAATATAAATCTAATCTAAATCAAATCATTATTTCTACGTACACTTGCACACATGTTTTTTTAGGGAATTTGTCAGGGAGGTTGTTCCAAATATCTTGGAGAACTACTGACAGATCGTCTGTGGATGTAAGCTTGCTGAAATCCTTTTGTCTCTTCATGTAATCTCAGACAGACTTGATAATGTTTAGATCAGGACTTTGTGGGGACCATATCATCACTTCCAGGAATCCTTGTTCTTCTTTACACTGAAGGTAGTTCTTAATTACATTGGTTGTATATTTCGGGTTGTGGTCCTGCTGCAGAATAAATTTAGAGCCTACACTTCTCAGTTATAGTGACACCAATAATCCTAATCAAATCTCCAACTCCATTTGCTGTGATGCAGTCTCAAACTTGCAAGGAACCTCCACCATGCTTCACTGTTGCCTGCAGACACTCCTGTTTGTCTCCTTTACTGCCCTTTTGCAAACAAACTGCCTTCTGTTACAGCCAAATATTTAAGATTTTAAGTCATCTTGTCACAAACTTACCTGTCCAGGCTCCGGCGGCAAGACCTCTAGCTTCAGCACTACTGCATTGGGAGAGAAACACTGCCAAGCCATGCCCCCCGGTGATGGGACAGCATCCTTAGCAACAGGATACAATGCCCTGTTTCTCCCCATAATGGGTGTGTGCTGAAGGAGACTAACAGTGGGCTGATTGCTCAGTTGCTCTATTCCTGTGTGCTAGTGTTCTGACTAATGGAGGCCGTTTGGATTCACAAGTTGCAGACCTTGGAACCAAGGGGCCTCAATCGTGAGTATATATTAAGTGCCTTTCTGTGAACATTCTACATAAGGATAGATATCCTGTGCATACTTGTTCATTTTCAATATTATGTATTATTTTTGTTTAGTCTTGTTTAATAATACCTTTGTATTTTGTGTCTTTAATTTTTACTGGAAACTTGAATTTTTTTGAAAATTCCACTTCAGGTTCATTGTGTTGTAGACCCATAACTGGGGCTCCACATTTATTTTGCATATTCCTGTTTCCCAGGGAGCTTTGCACTTTGGATTGCTGTGTTGAGACTCCTAAGTGAGGCTCCGCAGTGTTTTTTGTAGCTGGTCTCCCTGAGATCAGCTATTGTTGTGTTTGACTTCAGGTTATTATTCAGTGTATACTAATACTAACTAATTAATTGCGTTCATGTATCTAACCTTTGATCTATTTAATACCCCCAGTCCACTGTTTGTAGATCGATTTGTATTGCATGTTGGTTGCCATTGCTTTTTAGTCCTGTGTTTACCCTTTGTCCCTCCTTTGTTTATATGTTTCTATGGTTACCTGACATCATATGTTCATGACGTCGTTATTGGCGGGCTATTTAAACTTTTCATGTACTGTATGTTTGTACTTGAGAAAGACTTAGTATGTGAGTTGAAACACGTTGTTTTTGCTCCTCTATGTGGCAATAACCCTAAGTTCACACCTGAGCGTTTTACAGCGCGTTCAAACGCGCTGTAAAACGCTCAACACATGAAAACCAATGCTTTCCTATGGCCCTGGTTCTCACTTGAGCGTTTTACAGCGCGTTTGAACGCGCTGTAAAACGCCCGACGCATAAACAAGTACTTGAGCTTTTTTGGGGGCGTTTGTCGCACGTTTTGTGATTGACACCACAGTAGTAGTTTCCTATTTGCAAAAACGCGCTGAAATACGCGTGACAAAAACACGCGTAAAACGCGCGTTTCAAGAACGCTCAGGTCTAAACCCAGGGTAAAAGAGATTGAAGATTATCTGCAATTGCGAGTGACGGTCCTTTTACTTACATAATGGAGCGCCAAGTTATGTCCTATCAGGTTCTGATCCTGGGACTCTGTGCTCTATTTAAACCTCTTCCTGGCCATATGTCGAACTAACCTCTCAATTTTATCAGTGTGAGGGTTTATTATTGCCGCAGAGTGCACCTGCCTTTGCTATGGTTATGTTTTTGATTGTGCTCCACATCTACATTATCGTTATCGTATGTAGGATGGTTATTGTGGTACTTGTAGTCCGTTGCTGGCATCTTCCATTGTATGCATTTTTTGCTGTTGATTGCCCCTAGCAACGGACTACAAGCTCAGGATGTGCTCCCCTATATACATGCACAACTGCATATGGGTTGAGCATATCCTGCTTGTTAAACACCACACCACGTTTTCTAATGGTTTGTATAATATGTTTGGAGGTGTATAAATTCCGATTTAAATGTGCCTGCTTTTCATCTACAAGCTACATTCAGGTGCACCTGGGAGGCTCTGGGCCATATCAGCCGGTCTCGGGTGGGGCTCACAGGCACCTCCCACCTCCCATTGCAAGCATGGTTACATGCTGGAGGTCACTGGTGAGCTGTCTGTGAGTCAGGCCTTACGCTCCCGTAATGCCCAACAGCCCCTGGTATCGCCCATATGGCACAGGTAGGTTGAGACGTAGGGTCTCGGGCTACTTTAGAGACCTTGCCGTGGTGTCCGAGCTTAAGACATGTCCTCCTAGTAGGATATGTCGAACTATCCTCTCAATTTTATCATTGTGAGGGTTTAGTATTGCCGCAGAGTGCACCTTCCTTTGCTATGGCCATATATTAGTGCCAGTGATAGTCTTTGATTCACTAACTGTACCCACTTTTCACAATTGTCTATGTTTTAGAGCTAAAAGTGAAATTAGATCTGGATTATAAGGTTACTTTCACATCTGCACGATTGCTATCTGGTTTTGAGATCTGGCATGGGATCTAAAAACCACAGCAAAACACCTCAGATTTTATAATACAACCGTCGGCATCCGTTCTGAACGGATCCGTTGGTATTATATAAAAAATGAAGAAACCCTATCCAACACTAAAACCATTTGTAAGTCAATGGGCGCCCAGACTTGTTTTTTTGTGATAGCATGATTGACTTGGTTTTTGGTGCCAGATCCAGCTTCTTCATTTTCCCATTCCGCACACAAAAATACTGCTTGCAGTGGTTTTGTGTCCAGCATGGGAGCGCAACAAAGTTGAATGGAATGCTTTCTGCTGCACTCCGTTCCTGTTTGTTCAAATTTGCATGTCTTCTGTGTTTTGTACCCACTCCTGCTTTTGGCTTCCAAATTATGAGGAAATCCTGATGCAAAATAGTAATCGTGTGATACAGGCCTTATGGATGCTCTAAAGACAGGATCCGTTGTGTTTTTCATTTTTCCGTTCTTCCGATAGATTAGAAGAAGGGTAAAATAAATGGTGATGTTTACAAGGCCAAACAGGGACACAGAGTGGTGAGAGTGGCAACTGCATGAGGAGTCAACAAAGTGGCCCCGTTAAAGAGTAAGGGGAGGGGGGTAGAAATCCTGGCTGATCAACGCTTGATTCATCTTTACAGAGGTTAGTCTCTCAACATTTCAGGTGGAAAGGCAAGTTCTCTTTTGGGTACCTATGCCCCAGCCACACGAAACACCTGCTCTGAGGCCACACTACTGACCAGGCAGAAAAGCTTGTCCAGCTTATCAAGTTTGGCTGCCAAGTAGTCCAGGGGATCTTTGATGTGGCATGGCAGGGTGGAGTCCAAGTATGTCATCACCTGCTGGTTTAGGTTCAGCTCCATGTCCTGCAGCTGTTGCTGGGTGGTTTCTTCAGTAGGCTGGTGAAGAAAAGTGCTCAATAGAGACTCCATACTTAAGTTGCTGCTGATGGAGCTGATGCTGCTCCTGTACCCCCACCCTCCTCCAGTGGTAATGGCAGTGAAATGTGAGTGCAGAGGGCTTCCCCCGGTCAGACTTTCATGAGTAGCGGCGATGGCCGCACATAGGCAGTAGCCAACTGACTACACAGGATGTCTCGATAGTAGTTGAGTTTATCCTCCCTCTCTGTAGGTGGAAAAATGGCCCCCATTTCGGAGTGCTAGCAAAGGTCTAACATGGTGAAGAGCCAATAGCCATTTCTCTGCCAAATGGTGATAATATTACTGTCACTACACAAGCAACTCAGCATGCATCTGACCATTTGCACAATGGACTCCCTGCCTCTATCTCCACTGCATACTGCCAAGTTGTGTCGGGGTCATCTGCCTGGTCTTCCTCTTCACCCTCTAGCTCCGCCTGCTCATTTCCTGTCACTTGTGCATAAAAACCACCCATCTCTGTCTACATTGCTTGTGCGCGCACTTCAGCCACTCTTAAGGCTCATTCACACGGCAGTGATTTTGTCAGTGATTTCCATCAGTGATTGTGAGCCAAAACCAGGAGTGTAGGCTACACAGAAATCAGGCATAATGGAAAGATTTTCCCCTGTTCTGTGTTTAGAGCCGCATCTGGTTTTGGCTCAAAATCACTGATGGAAATCACTGACCGAACACTGAGGTGTGAATGAGGCTTTACCCTGCAAAGCACACCCTCCGTGAGCTGCAAAGGCAAAATAGCGTTCCCCCAACATCGCCTAATATAAGATGTTTCCACCCGGTGGAACTCCACTCTCCATATGTTGGACAGATGGAGATGAAGGCCGTGAATAATTTATTTGTGGTCATGGTGACGGCCCGCGAGAGGGAGTAGACGTGACTGTATCATGCATGACATTGACACTGGCTGGGGGGTGCCTGAGAGCCAGGTACGCGGGTAGGTCTAAAAGGGGGCATACCCTAGGAGAAATAGAAGGACAAGGGGAGGGTGGGCTGGGGTACCTGGCTGCACGTGACGGGGCTGGTGCTGTAGCAGGCTATAAAGGGCCTAAGCCCCTCCCACAGATACAGGCTTTCTAGACAGCCTTCCCTATTTGTGGTCATGGCGACGTGACTGTATCATGCATGACATTGACACTGGCTGGGGGGTGCCTGGAGCCAGGTACGCAGGTAGGCCTAAAAGGGGGAAAAGAAGAGAAGGACATGCTGAAAATCATTTATTAAATATCACAAAGCAAGTGAGCGGAAGGCCGCACAGACTTCCGACTGAGGATTTGGTATGTATCTGAAAAAACACGAAGCTCTCCGTCGTCTCATGTGCCTGATGACATGTGGGGGAACTGAGGCTGCCGAGGCGGCTCCAATGCGGAAGGAGTGGCCCGAGATAGATCTCCGGTCATGACCTAAACCCATTGCCAGTGAGCGGATATATGAAACGAACTGAGAGGTGGACAGTGGTCTCCCCCTGAGGGGAAGCAGCAGGTGGTAGGTGATAAGGACTGGAGAATCGAAACTAGTTGCTTGAGAATGGACACTGGACACCACTCATTGTGAGATGGAAAGAACTGTACCTCGGTGGCCCCGTCTGGGAAGTCTTAGTAGCCGGAATGGTAAGGATGAAATGGTCGAGGCGCCAAACCAGATGCTGTTTCTGAAGATGACTGCTGCTCAAAGAAGTGACAGTAAACTCCCCAGTCCTGAGGAACCCGTAGAAGCCTAAGTACATTGCCGCCTTGATGACCAAGGGCCCAAAAGGATTACCGTCAAGGGCTAAAGATAGCTTCCTAAAGAGCTCCCCGGAAAACTTCTGCTTAGGTGGAGGGCAAACTCTGCCAGACTTTCCAATGCCCCTGAAGGTAGCCTTTATTGCTTGGGCCTTGAATATGGACCTTCCTGCCGCGTACATATTAAATGGTAAAACACTCGGTAACACTGACATGGAAAAGGATCTAGGAAGTTTAATAAACAGCAAATTAAGCTGCAAAAACCAGTGTCAGGCAGCTACTGCCAAGGCCAATAAGATAATGGGTTGCATAAAAAGGGGCATAGACGCCCGTGATGAGAACATAGTCCTACCACTTTACAAATCACTAGTCAGACCACACATGGAGTACAGTGTACAGTTCTGGGCTCCTGTGAACAAGACAGACATAGCAGAGCTGGAGAGGGTTCAGAGGAGGGCAACTAAAGTAATAACTGGAATGAGGGATCTACAGTACCCTGACAGGTTATCAAAATTAGGGTTATTCACTTTAGAAAAAAGACGACTGAGGGGAGATCTAATAACTATGTATAAATATATCAGGGGTCAGTACAGAGATCTCTCCCATCATCTATTTATCCCCAGGAATGTGACTGTGACAAGGGGACATCCTCTGCATCTGGAGGAAAGAAGGTTTGTACACAAACATAGAAAAGGATTCTTCACTGTAAGAGCAGTGAGACTATGGAACTCTCTGCCTGAGGAGGTGGTGATGGTAAGTACAATAAAGGAATTCAAGAGGGGACTGGATTTATTTCTGGAGTGTAATAATATTACAGGCTACAGCTACTAGAGAGGGGTCGTTGATCCAGGGAGTTATTCTGATTGCCTGATTGGAGTCGGGAAGGAATTTTTTTCCCCTTAAGTGATGAAAATTGGCTTCTGCCTCACAGTTTTTTTTTGCCTTCCTCTGGATCAACTTGTAGGAAACAGGCCGAACTGGATGGACAAATGACTTTTTTCGGTCTTATATACTATGTTACTATGTTACTATGTTGTTGACGGTAAAAAAGTGTTGCCCCCGGCCAAGTATAGGCGGATGGTATTAGCGGAAAGGCCCAGGTTGGTATGACAGTGCACCATGAAGGCCGTAATAAAGGAAATATCGTCCGTCTACCCCTGCAGGTGGGAGGCTGTGAATTCCAGGTACAGATTCCAACCCGTCCGATAATTCCTTGCAGTGTTGGAAGAGAGACTCTTGTGCAACAAGACCTTGGCCGTGGCAAGTAGGGATGTTAATCCAAGGTCAAGCTGGTGAGGCTGGTGAATGGGAGCCCCGGAGGGGTCTGCCTCTGGCGAGACCTGGAAGTTAAATTAGGAAAGGGCGTCAGCTGCGACATTCTCGGCACCCTGGATATGGGAGCATTCAATACGGAAGTTGTGGATCATAGAGAGCCAAATCAATCTGCGCAGGAGTGACATCATTTTTTTAGATTTGGCTCAGCCCTTGTGAATTATATCCACCAGGTCCTTGCTGTCCGTAATAAACATAACCCTGGAATTCGTCCACTGCCTGCCCCAGGGGATACAAATCTAACAGGGGCAAAGAACTCAGAGCTTCTGTATCTGTAGCAACCTGCGGCGGCCAAGAACCTGCTAGCCAATGGTTTCCAAAGATGGCTGCAAAACCACCTGATGCAGCCGCATCTGAGAAAACTGTGGCGGAAGCCGGCCCCCAATGTGGAACAAAAAGGCTAACACCGTTCCAGGTAGACAGGAACGCGTACCACATGGACAGATCTGCCATGGCCTGACTGTCCAAGCGGATGATTCTATCCTGCTCCGGGGCCGACGGAAGAAGGAGAAGCAAGCATGACACGAAGGCCCTCCCCTGGGGCATGACCCTTACAGCAAAATTAAGTCTGCCTAACAGCGACTGGAGGTCAGCCTTGGACAGACAGCCAGACTTCATAGCCTTCGCTAACTCAGAGCGGATCTGCCCGAGTTGGTCCTCAGGAAGCCTGGCTTCCAACTTGTCGGAGTCCAGAATGATACCCAGGAACGTGATGCTTTTAGCTGGACCTACTGTTTTGGCCTGGGCAACAGGAACCTGAAGGGCTGAAAAAATTTTAAGCAGAGTAGCCAAACCAGATGGTCGGCAAGACAGGTGCTCAACCAGGAGGAAGTCGTCCAGATAGTGAACGCTCATGGGTGACCCACCGTGTTTGACCAGGATCCAATGCAGCGCCTGCAGCACCTGTCAAACAACGCAGGGCAGCTTTAAGACCCAACAGTGAGGCGATTTGCAAAGTAAAACTTGCCAAGCCACTTGATGCCATAGTGTTGCCATAGCTGTGGGAGGACAGGAAGTCAGTCTTCGACAGGCACGCGCCCCTGCCGGCCTTCAAAATAAACCAGATGGCTTCATCGATGAAGGAATACTTCATCCCGAATTCCTCTGACGGAATAAGGGAGTTGATACTAGGAATAACAGAATCACGAGGAGCAGAAAGGTCGTAGATTAATCTTTTTTTATTAGAATCCTTTTTAACGGCTAACCCAATGGGACTGATCCTCCAGTGAACAAAGGGAATGGATGAAAAAGGCCCGATCATGAACCCTTTCTCCACCTCCGAGTCGATCAACTCCTGGACCGACACCGGATCTTTCTTGGCGGAGAGAAAATTGTCACACTCCCAGTTGGATTGAGGGAGGGCCACCAACTCCGTGTGGAACCCATACATAAACCCTACCAGCAACTAGTGCACAAATTGCCTGTCATGGTGCTCCGCCAGAATAGTGCTAAGTAACTCGATGTTAATGTCGGCTAGTCATGCCTGTTGATTAGATTTCTTCGGACAGGAGGATTTGGGGTGAGCCCTGAAACATGCTATGCACAAATGTAGAGCCCTGCAACCACTGAACATGCAATGACCATAGTTGAAATTGTTGCATATTTGTCTTTTCCCTAAGAACACTATTTGTCTACCGAATTTATCAACAAAGGGGCCGCCCCTGGAGACCCTGGATGTGCCAGGAAGGGCCCTATCTGGCTGCGAACCTGCCGAATTGGGGCACCATTCTGTGGCATGAAAGATCGATTGGCATGCAGTTCAGACGGGAGCTCTGAGCCCCGCAAACTGTCTGCAAAACAGCTCCATGTCTAGGTTAGCCCAATTTGTCGTGAACTGAAATTGAGACAGGGTAGCTGCTGCCTTGGCCGTGAAGGAACGATGGTAATCGTAGAATGCACTGCCACCATATTTATGACCAAGTTCGGTGACCCTGAAGAGGTACATGTCAAGTTCCTCTCTCCTGTCTGGCTGGGCGGAACAAATTATATCCCTGTAGAAGCTGAAAGCCAGAACAAACTCCGGGATTGACAGCTTCCGGTTGAGTCGTGCATCCTTGGCTGTGAACACAACGGACACCTGACCGCAATCTATGGTCTTGTTATCATTTGCGTCATGCGAAGCGTTGAGTATAGAAGCCACCTCCTTCCCTGCCAATATATCGAAATGAGCAGGGGAAATGACAGGGGCCGGCAGAGACGTACCTGAGGACACAGCATGAGGCGAGGGGGAAGGTGCCACCGGAATCATCGCCTGAGGGGTAGAGGTTGCCCTAGATTCTAAGTCAAGCATCCTGGCCTGGATGTCGGCTACTGAGGACACCAGGGTCTCCATTGTGGCGTGCAATTGTGCCAGTGAAGTTTGAACTGACGGTGACTCCACTTGAACACTGGAAGGTCCTGGATTAGACACCAGCAGTCTGTATAATTCAGCCTTCCTAGCTGAGACCAGGTGACTAATGCCCCTCCGATTTAACTCAGCCACCAACTTCGGTATCGTCCAGCTTATGAGCGAACCGCTGCTGGCCTGACCAGAGGCTGGAGTTTCCGGGATAGACATGGATTCTTTAATATCCGAGGCTTGAGACATCGTTGCTGGTACCTGAACGAGGGCAGACACCAGGAGGTCACCTGTTGAGCAGAGACAAGTACAGGTGAACTGGAGAGACTAAATGCATAGTGACCACCAGGTGAAAAAGAGAGGCAACCCCGACTATGTGCGGGGAAAGAAGGAAGGAAAGGCCCGCCACCCAATGAGGGAGGACCAGGGTGTGACGTGAGGGAAGGAATGCCACCTTTGAAGGACATTGGGAAACTTACCTGCTAGGACTTGACAACCAAACGGGCCTAGCAGGGCCGGACAACTCAAACTGTGCCCGAGCGACAGAGACGGCAGGCCGGCTTGGAAACCTATGACAGGGGCAGAAGACTGAATATGGCTTGTGACCTAGCCGGGCCGGAAGCCCCCCTTTTTTTTTTTTTAACAACAAAAAACAACCAGACACCCTGACAACCAGACATTAAGGAAACCAGACAATAGCATAGTGCAATGCTCCGGAGGCGGTCCGGAAGGCAGTAAAGACATAGAGTACAGTTGTTGTGACCTGCCACCAACATACGAGGGAGAAGAGAGTCGCCGTGAGGCGAGTCAAAATGACTCAGGAGGACGTAAGGAAGAAGACATTGAGAAAACCTGAGCCCAGCACCGCAGGCCACGTGGAGGAAAGAGTACGGTGAATGTGAACCAGGAGCCAGAATGCAACAGGCGGGCTGAGGAAGGAAACATAGGGTTCAAGCCATGGACCTGAACGCTTCAGGCAGGCTGGAAGGAAACATAGGGTGCAAGCCACGGACCTAAATGCTTCAGGCAGGCTGGAAGGAAACATAGGGTGCAAGCCATGAGCCTGAACGCTTCAGGCAGGCTGGAAGGAAACATAGGGTGCAAGCCATCGACCTGAACGCTTCAGGCAGGCTGGAAGGAAACCTAGGGTGCAAGCCATGAGCCTGAACGCTTCAGGCAGGCTGGAAGGAAAACATAGGGTGCAAGCCATGAGCCTGAACGCTTCAGGCAGGCTGGAAGGAAACATAGGGTGCAAGCCATGGCCCTGAACACTTCAGGCAGGCTGGAAGGAAAACATAGGGTGCAAGCCATGAGCCTGAACGCTTCAGGCAGGCTGGAAAGAAACCTAGGGTGCCGCCAGAAGCCTGGCCGCACCAGGCTGGCTTAGGAAAGAAATGGATAGTAGACGTGGAAACAAGACACAATGTGCGAACCTGTGCCCAACCGGACCCGAAGACAAAAAAATATATATATTTATTTAATATCAACTGGCCTTACCAGCGGAGGGGGATGAACCAGTTGCAGCTCACGGATGACAAGCTGCGTGTGTTAACCTGGAGTTTCCAGCGGTAGGGAGCTTAACAAGACCAAGAGCCGAGCCACAGCCTGGACGCAACCATGCTGCAACCTTGCCCCTAGGATGCCCAGACAGCTGGAAACTTGTGCCACTGCCAAGACAGCGACTGCTGGCGGCACAGTATTGGCAATGTAGCCCTGCCAGTCTGAGAACCGAACCCAACCTCTGACTAAAGGAAGATTAGCTGGAGCCAACCTGTGCATCCTACTCCTAGGCTAGGAATGCCAGTGGGGGAGTGCCGCAGCAAATGCTAAATAAGCAATCCAACTTCCTCAGCTCTCAGCGGGAAGGCACCGAACCAAGCAGTCTCCCAGACATGCGCAGAACCCCTGGGTCCCGAGCCGGCCGGCACACCAGAGGAGAGGGGCCAAGAGACGCGGCGACTGACCCAGGGCGCGCAGTCGGTGGTACGACGGGGGGACAGCGGTGGATGGGCGCAGACCCTCCGTGGCCCGCATGACGCACGTTAGCCCCCGGGAGTGGTGCTCGTGGCTGGGCTGATGAGCCGGATCGGCGGCACGAGCCCGGTGCAGGAGGAAGCCACCACTTACCTAGGCCAGGAGACGAACCCGCTGGACGTGCTGGAGACGCGATGAAGCCTGACCTCACCCGGAAGTGAGAAGGTACCTGGCTGCACGTGACAGGGCTGGCGCTGCAGCAGGCTATAAAGGGCCTAAGCCCCTCCCACAAATACAGGCTATCTAGACAGCCTTCCCTATTTATGATGCAGGCGGACATGAGCACTCTCCTGTGTAACTTTGATATTAGCCAGTGTTAGCTCATGCTTGACACCTGCCGTTTGCACTAAGTTCACAGTAAAATGACGAACACCGGATGGGATGAGGCTTTTTACAGGGCTGTGACATCACAGGGGCTGGCTATCTGCTGATTAGCTGGCTGTATGGCATTATAGGTGATCCCTTATTTCTGGGCTTCTTACTTTCTTTTTTGGACATGTGCAGCAGCCAGTTTAGAAAAAATCTGATTCGTTACCACAAAGAGCGAGAATATTCGTCTTCGTGACACATCAAATTTTCCCTGAAATTTTAGATCAAATACCACTTAATCAACATCGATTTGTTCAACACTAGTGATTGTGAACCAAACCCAGGATTGGAGCCTACAAAGAGCTAAGGTATAATGGAAAAATCTTCATCTCTTCTGTGTTTTTGATGCACACAATCACTAATGGAAATCACTGTTCAATTACTGAAGCCTAGCTCACATTTCAGTGATTTGGTCAGTGATATTCATCAGTGATTGTGACTGAGCCAAAACCAGGACAGGTGTAAATGCTTTCATTATACTTTATCTCTGTGTAGCTTCCACTCCTGGTTTTGGCTCACAATCACTGATGGAAATCACTGAGCAAATCACTGAAGTTAGAACTTGGCCTGACTATATGAAAGCAGCCTTATACTGGGGCACATTTACTAATGGACTTGAGAATATTTTAGGCATAAAATAGTCGCAAGTCCCTTTTGTAACTGGCCGTGTGACAACATTTAGTCACAAGCTCAGTCTGCCAGTTGGGAGCAGGGTTGAGGCTTGTCGGAGACCATGACAAATTTACTAACTTCTACACCCGGAAACAGTTTTTTGCCAGACACAAGCACTGCCCCAGGCGCGTCTAATTTATGAAGAGGCGCTTGCCTCATCATAAATTAGACAAATCTAACGGCAGCGCAAGGGGGAAATAAGACCAGCGTAAAAGGTCAGTCTTTGTAAATGTTCCTCACTTTGTTTTATTGAGTAATGTCTGCTTTTGTTTAACTCGCTTAACTGCTTATTCCCACACTGTTGCAATGCTTCCACTGCACCTGCAATCTTGGCAAGAGGGTCACATGCACCTGTCCTGAAGGGTCCCCTATATGCCCTAACAGCAGGCTTAGCCTACATACAGCTCTGGGGCCATTTATAGCTCTACAGGGCTGACATCTCAGGGATCCCCTAGTCCCTGATGATGACATGATGACACCCAGTGATTCTTTTTGCAGGAGGAATGCCCTTTGATCATGTTGATTATGGTGATCAAAGAGTTCGTGCTGGGATCAGAACTTCATCTGACCTGGGCTGCTAGAAGAGGAGGATGTCTGTTATAAGACAGCAAGCTCCCACTCCAGGGTACACACGCAGCACCGTAAAGCCTCATTTACACATCCATGACCGTGCTCCAATCCATGAGAAAGTGGTCAGTGATGCATCCGTGACGCTGTCCGTGAAGCATCCGTGTTGGGTCCGTGTGTCCGTTTTTTGCTGTCCATGTGCCATCCGTGTTTCACTGACCCTGCAGAGCTGAAAAATAATTTTCAAAGCATCTCTTCCTAATGATCCATGGTTTTCATGGACCCATAGACTAAAATGGACGTGATGTATCCGTGAACACAGACAAAATAGAGCATGCATCTGTGCTAAAAAAACGAACCCACGGACCGTGCTAAAACGCTGATGTTTGAATACACACATTAAAATGAAAAGGGACGTGTGCTGTCCGTGGTCTGTGGAGAACACATACAGCACACGTCAGTGGAACACTGACGTGTGAATGAGGCTTAATAAAAAGCTTTGTGGAATAAGGCTAGGGCGACATGTGTCGCACAATATTTATGTTGCACTAATATTGCATGACATATTTTGCTATGCTAGTGTATGGTGTCACACTGTGACAATCAAGGATGGATTTTTGTGCAACTGTCCTGTCGCAGTCGCAGCATGTCTCAGTGTGACACCATAGACTAGCATTACAAAATATGTTGCGCGACACATGATGCAGTGTAGTTGCACCTTATGTGTCGCGCGACACATATCCTAGCCCAGTGATGGCTAACCTCTGGCACTCCAGCTGTGGTGAAACTACGACTCCCATGGCGAACGGGCGAACCGCCATAGACTTCAATAGACAGGCGAATTTTAAAACCCACAGGGACTCTTTCTGGCCACAATAGTGATGGAAAAGTTGTTTCAAGGGGACTAACACCTGGACTGTGGCATGCCAGAGGGGCATCCATTGTAAAACTCCCATGGAAAATTACGTAGTTGACGCAGAGTGTCGTAAGTTGAAATCGCTATGCGATTAATATAACCTGCATTAATCGCATTGCGAATTCAACTTAGAGCTGGGTTCCTAATGGTTGTAATGCTAGAATATAACGAAGATTGAGAATATAGCGCTATATTCTCAATCTTCGTTATTTTCTAGCAATACAACCATTAGGAACTCAGATCTAGGTTGTAATCGCAATGCGATTAATACAGGTCATATTAATCGCATTGCGATTACAACTTAGATCTGAGTTCCTAATGTTTGTATTGCTAGAATAGACGGATATAACGAATATAGCGCTATATTCTCAATCTTCGTTATATAATTCTAGCAATACAACCATTAGGAACCCAGCTCTAAGTTAAATTCGCAATGCGATTAATACACGTTATATTAATCGCATTGCGATTACAACTACTAACACTGCAGCCTCAGAATGAATCTAAGATGGATGCCGTCCTTCCTTTTTAATAGGAGGTGGGAGAGTCTGGGAGGGAGGGTATGCTGATTGTCTGGAATGTGTCTTCTGACTTTGAGGTACAGGGTCAAAGTTTGCTCAATGATAAAGTATAGGGGGCGAACGCGAACATCGCATATGTTTGCCCGCCGCGGAAAGCGAATAGTTCGGGATATCTCTACTCCCAGCGTGCTCCATTCAATTCTATGGAGTTCTAAGAACAGCCAAGCAAGTGTGCATCTTGGGAGTCGTAGTTTTACCACAGCTGGAGTGCCGGAGGTTAGCCATCACTGTCCTAGCCTAAAGCTCCTTAGCAGAGGCCTATTGGAGAGTTAAATGTTATTTTAACTTTTTAGTTTCCAGAACATTGCTAGTGAGCTGTCATTTAGCTAGCTATACACAAGCCTCTGATTATGACAGGGTTTCGGGTTAAAGAAGCAGGTTTCAAACCAAGGCAAATCCCGCTTCTGACCCCTAAAACGAAAGCAGCCAAGGGCTGCAGTCTGAAGTGTATAAGTGTTTTGACTTGATTACATTTGCAACTCAGGCTTGATTAAGCAATGGAGGAAACGGAGGGGGAGAGGCAAGAAAGCAAAAGAAAATATCAAGCCTGCCAGCCATGCTAACAATGCTGTGTTTCTGTTAATGCTGCCAATTATGGCATCTGGTCTCAACAAGGTGCTGCTATGTTCAAGGTAATTGACCAATTAGCACGGGGACCGTGGGAAGTCATCTGTTGATGTCATTGTATAGTGGGACCAATCGCTTCATAGGTGTCATGGCAACTGTCATTGCATGTGGCTGAGCTCAGTCTGACGGCTCTTGGTACCACTTGATGTGTGTTCGAAGGAATGTTAGGAAGAAGCATATAAATGTGATTTCATTATCAATGCAGATGTCAAGGGCAGTGCCAAACCGTTCTTGCTGATGTCACCTTATTTTAAGTGATGTCAATTATGTTTTTACGTGATGCAACAAAACATTCGCTACCCGATAGTGTAGGGTATTAATGCAGTTCAGAAATCAGAACTGACTACAGCAAGCGCCATTCTCTCAGTGAACCTAAAGAGCAAAAGCTGCAAGGTTTCCTTTTAAGATGCATTTCTATTACAGGGATCAACAACCTCCGGCACTCCAGCTCATCTGAGACTACAACTTCCAGGATTCTCATTTCACTTTTATGGGAGTTACAAGAACTGCCATGTAAGTGTGCATGCTGGGAGTTGTAGTTTCACAGCAGCTGGAGTGTCAAAGGTTGCTGATCCCTAATATATTAGAATAGGCCAGCCATCTGCGGCTCTCCAGCTGTTGGGAAACTACAATTCCCAACATGCTCCATTTATTTCTATAAGAGTTCTGAGAAGAGTAGAGGAAGTCTGCATGCTGGGAGTTGTAGTTTCACAACAGCGGGAGCGCTGGAGGTTGCCTACCGCTGTATCAGAATGTATTTGTGTTTGGCTTCTGTATTAGGCCATTTTCACACAGTCAGTGCTTGGTCAGTGTTTGCTCAGTGTTTGTGAGCCAAAACCAGGTGCAGATCTTCGCATTATACTTTATCTCTATGTAGCCTCCACAACTGGTTTTTGCTCACAATAACTGATGGAAATCACTGACCAGACACTGACTGTGTGAAAGTGGCAGACATATTTCCTGTGAAGCAAGTGGTTCCTCTTCACTACCCTAGACCAGTAAAAATGTTAGCATTAACTGCTTTACCGCCTTATACCGCCAGAAATGTTAGCAGTACCTCTTTTACTACCTTAGACTTCTAGAGTGCACATAAAATCAGTACTTTTAAGCCACACCCCTTGTGCCACTTGGGAATGCCCACTTTGGGACTGGGCTTGCATAAGCCACACCCCCTTTCATGACCCAAATTACAAGATTGTCCCCTGCAAAATGAGGACTGTTGTATGGAACTTACATTGCATGCTTAGGTCTGGGAGATATAATAGCATGCAGAAACATAAATTATAGCGATGCTGGCATGTTCTAGTAATAATCACATTACAATTGTACAATTTAAGTAGGTGGAATTGCCACCACAACAGGGCCACCCATTATGTGTATATAGATATACACACACACACACATACAGTTGAAACCAGAAGTTTGCATAATCTCAATATCTGACATGAAATCAGAATAAACCTTTCCTGTTTTTGGTCAATTAGGATTACCATAATTATTGCTTGCCAAATGACAAAATAATGAGAGAGAGAAAGAGAATGTTTTAAGGCATTTTTATTACTTTCTGCAAAGTTTACATACATTTCATTAATATATGATACCATTGCCCTTAAACTTTATGACTTGGGTCAAACATTTTGGATACCCTTCCACAAGCTTCTCACAATAGTTCGGAATAGGTCGGAATTTAGGCCCATTCCTCCTGACAAAACTGGTGTAACTGAGCTATGTTTGTTGGTCGCCTTTCTCTCACCTGCCTTTTCAGCTTTGCCATAAATTTTCAATAGGATTGAGATCAGGGCTTTGTGATGGCCACTCCAAAACATTGACTTTGTTATCCTTAAGCCACTTTGTAACCAGTTTGGCAGTATGCAGCATTGTCCATTTGGAAGACCCATTCCGCCCAAGCTTTAATTTCCTGGCTGATGTCTTGAGATGTTGCTTCAGTATTTCCACATAGTCTTCATTCATGATGCCGTCTATTTTGTGAAGTGCACCAGTCCCTCCTGCAGAAAAACAACCCCACAACATGATGCTGCCACCCCCGTCTTTCACAGTTGGGATGGTGTTCTTAGGCCTCCAAGCTTCTCCCTTTTTCCTCCAAACGTAACGATGGTTATTATGGCCATAAAGTTCAATTTTAGTTTCGTCAGACCACAGGACATGTCTCCAAAAATGTAGGTCTTGGTTGGTCTGTGCATTTGCAAATATTAATCTGGCTTTTTTATGTTTCTTTTGGAGTAATGGCTTCTTCCTGGCAGAGTGGCCTTTCAACGCATGTTGATACAGTACTCGTTTCACTATGGATATTGACACAATCTTACCAGCTGCCGCCATCATCTTCACAAGGTCTTTTGCTTTTGTTCTTGGGTTGATATGCACATGTCGGACCAAAGCACGTTCATCTCTGGGACACAGAACCAGTCTCCTTTCTGAGCGGTATGATGGCTGGACATTCCCATCTTGTTTGTACTTGCGTATAATTGTTTGTACAGATGAACAAGGCACCTTCAGGTATCTTGAAATTGCACCCAAGGTTGAGCCAGATTTGTGCAAGTCCACAATTCTCTTCCTGATATCTTGACTGATTTCTTTAGACTTTCCCATGATGCTACACAAAGAAGCAGTGTGTTTCAGGTGTGCATTTAAATACAGGTGTGTCCCTAATTAACTCAGATGTTTCCAACAAACCTAACAGAAGCTTCCGAACACATGACATCATCATATGGGCAGTCCAGAATTAATTTAAAGCATAGTAATCTTAGTGTATGTAAACGTTTGACATTACAGAAAGTAATAATGCCTTAAAACATCTGATTTCATGTCAGATATTGAGAAAAACATGCAAATGTGTCTTTTTATATAGTGTATGTGCACTTATATACACACATACATACATACAAATTTACAAATATTTCATTTAATGTTTGTTTGTGAGGTTAACACTCAGTTCACACTTTCGCGTAAAACGCCGCGTTCGAAGGCGCCTAAAAACGTCCGAAGCATAAGCAAGTTTGTTCGCGTTAATTCGGGTGTTTTTCGAGCGTTTGGTGGCAATAGACTTCAATGGGAAACGCGATAGGCGTGTTGTTTGGGCGTTTGTGCAGCGTAAAACGCGCCTATGGATGCGCGTTTTACAAAGTTTGCAACATGCTGAATCAGCCACCATGGAATGTCACACCTCTAAAGCACTCAGATTGGCCAAACTATATCATTGGTCATTGGCCAACTATGCAGTCAATCACATAAACGTGTGTCAAACGCGCCTACACTATTTACCAAAACGCTAGAAAAAAACGCAAGTTAACGCCAGTCTTGAACGCTCAGAAAACGCTAGGCTTCAAAATGCTCAGGTCTGAACCCAGTGTAAAAGATATCCATAGTGTCCCCCATAACTGTGACCTCTGCAGCACCCCTTCCCCTTAATAATGACCTCCACAGCAGTCCACCCCTTTAACAGTGATCTCCTCAGAAGTCTGCCCCTTTAACAGTGACCTATATAGTTTCCTAACCCATTAACTGTGACCTTCACAGCCCCCCGCCTTGATAACAGTGTTCTCCTTAAGGACCAGTCCCCTTAACACTGAACCTCCACAGCACCCTGCCCCTTAACATTGACCTCCACAGCAGCCCACGCCCTTAACTTTAACCTTCACAGCAGCTCGCTTCCTTAACAGTGACCTCTACAGCACCTCACCCCTTAACAATAACCTCCAAAGTACGCTGACCCCTTAACAGTGATCTCCAGAGTGGACCACTCCCTTTACTGTGACCTCCTCAGTGCCCTGCCCCCTTTACACTGACCTATACAGTGGCCCACCCCTTAAAAGTGACTTCCACAGTGGCACACCCTGTTAAAAGTGACCTCTACAGCACCAGCCCCCTTAACAATGCCCTCTACAACACTCCACCTCCTAAGCAATGACCTCCACAGTACTAAACCCCCTTAACACTTACCTCCACAATGGCCTGCACCCTTTACAGTGACCCTTAATAATGATCTACACCTTAACAGTGACCTCCACAGGGCCACACTCCCTTAAAACTTACCTCCACAGCAGCCCACCCCCATAACAGTGAAACCCCACCCCCTTAACAGTGACCTCTACAGTGGCACACCCTCTTAACAGTGACCCCTCACAGTGCCCTGCACAGCAGTCCACCCTCTTAACACTGACCTGCACAAAGCCCCTCCCTGTTAACAGTGACCACCCCCACTGAACCACACCCCTTAATATAAGACCTTCACAGCACCCCGTCCTTTTAATATATGACTTCCACAGCACACTGCCCCCTTAAAATTTGACATCTATAGAACCTCGCCCCATAACAGTGACCTCCACAGCACTACGCCCCCTTAACAGTGACCTCTAACAGTAAAGAAATATGGCTGAGTTGTTATGGAAACCTGGTGTAACTGAAGGACCTGAGAGTTTCTATTGGAAAATAAGGGTCATGTGACTGTGTGAATGGCAGTTAGAATGAGAGTAGAGCTGCAAGCTCCTATTAGCTAATACATTTTTTGGGAATATCTAAGGAACGGTAAATCCTAGAGAGCTGAGACCTGGTCTAAAACCTTCCTGGACCCCTAACGTACCTATTTGCCAAATTTGGTGCAGATCGGTTTAGTCTTTTGGCTGTGAGTGTGACTAAAAAATAGAAGAACAGACAGACAGACAGAAATATATATATATATATATAAATATATATGAAACAGTGGCAGCACAGACAATAATGTATGTGGGTGCTCATCCAATGGGAATAGGCACTTACTGGCAATATAAAAATTAAAAATGGACAACACTCCAGAGGCCCAAAAAATAAGAAGGTTTATTCACCCATGCGGTAAAAAAAAACAATGTTTCGGCTCAACAATGGAGCTTTTGTCAAGCAAAGAACCAAAGTACACAGTGCAAAATATATACTCTACAAATAATCAAGTGCATGATTACATCATCCCATTACATAATTAATCACATATTACTACACATATTGCTCACACTGACATGAGCTCACAGACGGAGGTACACAATCCTGGGCATGCGCAGTAGCTTTGTTGATACGCCGACTTCAGCGCTTTGGACACATGAGATTGCGATCCACTTGGTGTGTATTATCTATCTTACCACATGCGCTTTTCTCTTCAAACACTATTAATTCATAGCACCTGCCACTTTATTTATGTATGATTGTTCTAGCACATATATCTTGCTGATTTTTTGGTCATATAATATACCACATCAGATTATATACACATCCAGTATTATCACTATATGTAGCACCTGACACATTTCTGAATTGATGCTGTAATCTTATATTATTTATTTTTATGCACATGGTGTTTGTTGTCATTGATCAATTATGTGATTAATTATGTAATGAGATGATGTAATCAAGCACTTGATTATTTGTAGAGTATATATTTTGCACAGTCCGCTTTGTTTCTTTGCTTGAGAAAGGCTCTATTGTTTAGCCGAAATGCTGTTTTTTATCACATGGGTGAATAAATCTTCTTATTCTTTGGATCTCTGGAGTGCTGTACGTTTTTTATATATATAGGCTAAAACTGCCTCATACAGAATTCCTGCTTTGTGCACCCCGATATGTACTCTATGTATGACACTGATTATACTTAGGGCTCTGTGCTCCATTTTAGCTTCATTCCTCCTGCACAATTAGAAAACAAGGAAAATTGAATTAAAAAGCTGAGATAATTATCAGAAATTACAAATGAGCAGTGTGTGTGCAGAGAACTGAGAAGTTCAGCTTCAGCCAATGGTAACAGAACAGGATGTGGAAGGGAAATAGTTTGAGCAACTTCTGCACAGCTCAGTAGTATGAAGAAGTTTTGTTATTGTCTTCCACAGATCCCCTAAATGAGCCTTTCACAGATGGCCCCTGATGTGCATTGCACGGATGCCTCCATAAATGCCTAATAAAGATTTTCTTGCAAGTAAATGGCACAGATGGCCCTATAAATGTTCACCATCGACTTTCAGTTAGGTGCCTGGGAGAGCTGCGAAATCCTAGACATTCAGGTTGCAACCTCTCACACTTGGGAGTAGAAAAGTTCTTATGTTTGTCTTTACTGTCTTAATTAGATGGTGTGCAGTGTAAGCAATGAAGAGGCCTGCCTAATGGCTGGCCTCAGTGCTGCAGTCCGTCAAAACTCAGTGCTACTCAGTGGGTGTGCCGAGAGTCAGATCCCATCAGATCCAATATTGAAGGCTTATCCTAAGGATATGTCATCAATATTGTGGGCTCAGAGAAACCCTTTAATTATATTGACTGGAGTCATGGAAGACTACGAGGTTTTCAGGTACTTAGATAATGAAGGCCTCTCCTCAGGATACATAGTAACAGTTTGTAAGGCTGAAAAAAATACATTTGTCCATCCAGTTCAGCCTGTTATCCTGCAAGTTGATCCAGAGGAAGGCAAAAATAATCCCTGTGAGGTACTGTAGAAGCCAATTTTTCTCATTTTAGTGGAAAAAAATCCTTCCTGACTCTATTCGAAATAACTCCCTGGATCAATGAGGCTTCTCCAGATTTCTAGTAACCAAAACCTGCAATATTATTACAGTCCAGAAATATATCCAGTAACTTTTTTAGTGAACTCACTACCTCCTCAGGCAGCGTTCTCGCTGCTCTTACCGTAAAGAATCCTCTTCTATGTTTGTGTAGAAACCTTACATCCTCTAAAAGTAGAGGATGTCCCCTCATCACAGTCACAGTCCTGGGGATAAATTGATGGGAGAGATTTCTGTACTGACCCCTGATATATTCATACATAGTTATTAGATCTCCCCTCAGTCGTCTTTTTTCTGAAGTGAATAACCCTAATTTTGATCATCTTTCTGGGTACTGTAGTTCACCCATTCCAGTTATTACTTTAGTTGCCCTCCTCTGAACCCTCTCCGGCTCTACTATGTCTGCTTTGTTCACAGGAGCCCAGAACTGTTCCCAGTACTCCATGTGTGGCGCTATGCCGAGGAGTCAGGGATCACAGCTTTCCTCCTGCTCCTTTTCCTTGCAAGCACAGAGGAACCTTTCAATTTCATCCTCTCTGTCATCACTACCCCTTCTAGTAGGGAGTCTTCTTTTTTCCTAAGAAGAGGCAACAAAGCCCTGCGCTATGGAAGATACTCAAGATAGTATCCCTGTTGACGACATTTGTGGAAACTGGTTTTACAATTAAAAGGGATAGATCTGGATAGGTCATCAGTATATGATTGGTGGGGGTCTGACACCTGGGATCCCCCCGCCAATCAGCTGTTTTGAGAAGGCAGCTGCGCTCTTGTGAGTGTCACTGCCTTCTCATAGCTCACCAAGCGCAGCAATATACATTCTATAGTGTCTTTACTTGGTATTGCAGCTCAGCTCATTTTACTTGAATGAGGCTGTGCTGTTTCTAGTCCACGTGAACAATGAGCGTGACTTCACTGGGCTAGCAAAAAACAGGATAGGTCATCATTAGTGATGAGCAAGCACCAAAGTATTCGGGTGTTCGGGCCGAACACATAGCTATGTTCATGTGATCGGGCGAGCACCCGAGTATAATGGAAGTCAATGGGAGACAACGAGGCACCCCTGCTTTGAAGAGGGGAGGGTGCCTGGTCCATTGGAAAAGGTTTGAAAGTGACAGAAACACCACCGAACAGGATCGGGAACAGCATGGGGACGATGTCTGGATGCATCTTGGACTCCCAGGTCGCTGTTGGGAACCATGTTGTCCGAGTTGAAACAAAAAAACACTTGGAGCATGGGCCTGCTGGTGACCCTCTAAAACATTACGGGCGAGGGCCTACTGCTCAGCTGACCCTCTGAAACATTAGGGGCGAGGGCCTGCTGGTGAGTTGACCCTATAAAACATTATGGCTGAGGGCCTGCTGGTGAGCTGACCCTCTAAAACATTATGGTTGAGGGCCTGCTGGTGAGCTGACCTTCTAAAATATTAGGGGCGAGGGGCGAGGGGCTGCTGGTTAGCTGACCCTCTAAAACATTATAGGTGAGGGCCTGCTGGTGAGCTGACCCTCTAAAATATTATGGTTGAGGGCCTGTTGGTGAGCTGACCCTCTTTAAAAATTGTAGTGGAGGGAATGTATACAATCTGGATGAGGAGGAGGAGAAAACAAGATTCAACCATTTACACTTTTTTGTGGTGGAAAAGGTGCATCGGAATACACTACAGTAGACTGAGTACATTAGGCCGCGCTTCAGGGTGAGGTTGCTAGCGGGGTGTCATGAAAGTGTCCCATGCCTTGGAGAGTGTTGCCCTGCCTTTGTTGGAACTGCTGTGTGTTCCCCTTTTCTCCCTTCCTTGGTTGTCTAAGGAAGTACAGACTGTGTGGACCCAGGCGTTCGTCCACCTTAGTGCTTGCCTTCTTAATATTAATGGCTTTGTCTGTAGATGTGGCGCAGATTGTTTTACTGTCACTACATTGTCATTTTGTCACTACACTAGACCCAGATTAATGGAAGTTGTAATATACACACTGTTTTCAGATGCAGTTCAGTATTGGATACAAATACCCACATATTTTGGACCCTATACTAGACCCAGATTACTGGAAGTTGTAATATAGACAGTGATTTTAGTTGCTGTTCAGTATTGGATACAAATACCAACAGATTTTGGACACTTTACTAGGCCCAGATTAATGGAAGTTGTAATATAGACAGTGTCTTTAGTTGCTATTCAGTATTGCATACAAAAACCCACAGATCAGGTTTTGGACACTAAACTAGGCCCAGATTAATAGAATAGACAGTGTTTTTAGATGCTGTTCAGTACTGGATACAAACACACACAGATGTTGGAAACTACACTAGGCCCAGATTAATGGAAGTTGCAATATAGACAGTGTTTTTAGATGCTGTTCAATATTGGGTATAGAACACCACAGATTTTGGACACTTTACTAGGCCCAGATTATTGGAATTTGTAATATTGACAGTGTTTTCTGAGACAGGACAGTATTGGTTATAGAACACCAGAGATAACGGACACTATATGAGGACCAGATTATTGGAATTTGTAATACTGACAGTGTTTTATGATGCAGGACAGTATTGGTTACAGAGAACACCACAGATTATGGACACTAGATGTAACCCAGATTATTAAAGAGTCAGTCTGCGGATGGTATGTAACTAATAGTTATAAAATAAAAATATCTTGCTGCTGTAAAACACACACTTATAAGGATTTTTGGTTCTCTAAAAAGCTTTTGGTATCAAATACAGCAAATTTCTCTCCCTGCACTATCTGTCCCTTCCTTAGCACATATGTCCCTGACACTGCTGTTAAATATATTGTTGATCTAAACTACACACACACTGTAGTCCTTAAAAGGACTTTTGGATCTTTCAAAAGCTTTCTCTAACTAAAATCGCTGAAATTCGCTCCCTACTCTATCTTTCCCTTCCTACCCGATGCTCTTCCTGTCTACGCCTGAGCCGAATATGTGTCATCGGGCGCTATATAGCACACGATGACGCTTTCCGGCCAGCCAATCACTGTGATGCCAGCAGCCAACATGGCCACTGGCATTACAGTGAGGGCAGTACTTACCTGCACCTTTATTGGCAGTTAAAACTCGCGAAATGTGAGGGGAGGAGACTCGAGCATTTCGCTCGAGCACATGCGGTACTCGGCCGAGTACCGCTATGTGCCGAGCATAGCGATACTCGAGCCGAACAGATATTTGGCCGAGCATGCTCGCTCATTACTAGTCATCATTAAAAAAAAATTTGAAAACCCCTTTAAGTTTACTGTCAACTAAAATGATTAGGGCATTTTCCGTGTCAGTGTAACCCAGTATTTTACCATTTAGTATCCAAGAGTGACCTGCATTATTTCTTCCTATGTGCATAACCTTACACTTGTCAGTGTTAAACGTCATCTGCCACTTATCTGCCCAAGTCTCCAATCTGTCCAGATCCATCAGTAGAAGTTTACTGTCCTTTTTTGTGTTAATTGCTTTACATAGTTTAGTATTGTCAGCCAAAAATTATATTTTACAGTTCAAGCCTTCTACAAGATCATTCCTAAAATAAAGAGGAGAATAGGGTACATAGGCGTGCGCACGGGGTGTGCCGAGTGTGCCTGGGCACACCCTAATCAAGCTGTCAGTGCCGTGCCGGTGTTCCATGAACAAACCTTAAATCATTAGCAAACCTAACGATTTAAGGTTTGTTCATGGAACACCGGTAAGCGCTGAAAGCATTATACTTACCTCTTCCTTCCTGGTCCTCGGCGCTCCACTGTGAAGGCTGCGCACAGTGTGAGGCCATGCTGTGACCTCACACTGTACACGCCCACACAGCAGACTGTACAAGAAGATTACCGAGTGCGGGCGGCGCGACCAGAGCAGGAATGGTAAGTGTTTTTTTTTTTTTGGGGGGATGATGGAGGCGCTGGGGGCTGATTGAGGCGCTGGGGGCTAAAGAGTGGCACTGGGGGGCTAAAGATTGGCACTGGGGGGCTAAAGAGTGGCACTGGGGGCTAAAGAGTGGCTGCTGGGCGCTAAAGAGAGGCTGCTAGGGGCTAAAGAGAGACTGCTGGGGGCTAAAGAGGGGCACTGGGGGGCTGATATGAGGCACTGGGTGGCTGAAAAGGGGCATTGGGGGCTGTTATGAGGCACTGGAGGCTGAAGAGAGGCTGCTGGGGGGCTGATGTGAGGCACTGAGGGGCTGATGTGAGGCACTGGGGGGGCTGATGTGAGGCACTGGGGGGGGGGCTGATGTGAGGCACTGGGGGGGGCTGATGTGAGGCACTGGGAGGGCTGATGTGAGGCACTGGGAGGGCTGATGTGAGGCACTGGGAGGGCTGATGTGAGGCAATGGGGGGGCTGATGTGAAGCACTGGGGGGTCTAATGTGAGGCACTGAGGGACTGAAGAGGGGCCCTGTGGGTAATATGAGGCACTGGGGGGCTGAAGAGAGGCTGCTGGGGGCTGAAGAGGGGCACTGGGGTCTCATATGAGGCTGCTGGGGGCTGAAGAGAGGCTGCTGGGGCTGATATGAGGCACTGGGGGCTGAAGAGAGGCTGCTGAGGGGCACTGGGGGCTGAAGAGAGGCTGCTGGGGAGCTGAAGAGGGGCACTGTGGGGCTGATATGAGGCACTGTGGGGCTGATATGAGGCACTGTGGGGCTGATATGAGGCACTGTGGGGCTGAAGAGGGGCATTGGGGGCTGGAAGAGAGGCTGCTGGGGGCTGAAGAGGGGCACTGGGGGGATTATATGAGGCACTGGGGGCTGAAGAAAGGCTGCTGGGGGCTATAGAGGGGCACTGGGGGCTGATATGAGGCACTGGCGGGATGAAGAGGGGCACTGGCGGGATGAAGAGAGGCTGCTGGGGGCTATAGAGGGGCACTGGGGGCTGATGAGGGGCACTGGCGGGATGAAGAGGAGCACTGGCAGGATGAAGAGGGGCTGCTGGGGGGCATTGGGGGCTGATATGAGGCATTGGGGCTCTTATCTGAGGTCTGATTGGGGGTCATTCACATTTGGGTCTGATCTGAGGTCTTATTGGGGTCTTATTAAGATTGTGGGTCTTTTTGGGGCTGTCAGCTGAGGTCTGATTAACATTAGGGGGGGGGTCTGATTGGTGGTCTGACCTCAGTTGTAATGAAAAATATTTTTTTCTTATTGTCCCCCTCTAAAACCTAGGTATGTCTTATGGCTGGAGCGTCTTATAGGGCGAAAAATACATGTAAGTTTAAAAATTATCTCTTCTCCCTTGATTATATTGATAGTGCGGGTCTGTATGTATGTATGCAGAGTGTATATACATATATATATATATATATATATATATATGTGTGTCTGTATGTGTATATAATATATACATACATACACGCGCACGGCTTGTGTGTTTGTGCTTTAGGGTGCACACCCTAATGCAATAGGCTGCGCACGCCTATGATAGGGTACAATATTAACCCCTGTAATACCCCACTAGTGACAGTGACCCAATCTGAGTGTGTACCATTAATAAACAACCTCTGTTTTCTGTCACTGAGCCAGTTACAAAATAACAGAAAATAATGCACTATAAAAATAGATGCAAGACATATGGACTAAGCCCTCATTCTTGATAAAAAGTGAGACACTTGGTCAATACATTTTGATCAAAATACATCTAAGCCTACCTACCGGCGACAAGGTGGTGTCAGTTCAGACGGGTTCCTATGCTAACCTATTCATGCTGTGGCGCATTTTTCAGGATCACAGTCCCCGCACATATGGTGTGCTGCCCCTTGTTACCTCCATGTGCATCAGCAACTAGTTGGAGGAGAGACACACACACCTATATGTACCACCTTAATCAAGGTCACCTATTAGAAAGGTGGGGCAAAAGTGCACTTGAATATCACTCCCAGTATAGGAGCGTATTCACACATGAAGGTGCCACTCCTTCAAAACAAATCAAACAAACCACAGAAAAAACTATATATAAACCATCCTGCACGATATGGTATTAAATGTGCGTATGTATATGGCTACATTTACAAAATAACAGAAAATAATGCACTATAGAAATAGATGCAAGACAGATGGACTAAGCCCTCACTCTTGATAAAAACCGAGACACTTAGTCAATACATTTTGATCAAAATACATCTAAGCCCACCTACTGGCGACAAGGTGGTCTCAGTTCAGGCGGGCTCCTATGCTAACCTATTCATGTGTGAATACCCTCTTATACTGGGAGTGATATTCAAGTGCACTTTTGCCCCACCTACCTAATAGGTGGCCTTGATTAAGGTGGTACATATAGGTGTGTGTGTCTCTCCTCCCACTGGTTGCTGATGCACATGAAGGTAACAAGGGGCAGCACACCATATGTGTGGGGACTGTGCTCCTTAAAAATGCACCACAGCATAAATAGGTTAGCATAGGAACCTGCCTGAACTGAGTCCACCTTGTCGCCTGTAGGTGAGCTTAGATGTATTTTGATCAAAATGTATTGACCAAATGTCTCAGTTTTTATCAAGAGTGAGGGCTTAGTCCATATGTCTTGCATCTTTTTTTATAGCGCATTATTTTCTGTTATTTTGTAAATGTAGCCATATACAAACCCACATTTGATACCATATTGTGCAGGATGGTTTATATATAGTGTTTTCTGTGATTCACCGAGCCAGTTACCCACATACACATATTCACCCCCCCCCCTTCCCAGTTTAAGCATTCTCATTTTATATATCAACCTCTTATGTGGCACTGTATCAATTTTTATATCAAGAATTGCCAAGTTTAGACCAAACCCACTCACTCTAAATTGTAATGATTTGTCATTTTTACACAATTACCTAGTTTTTACTTAACTCATTTTGTGTGTCCTGTGTAAAGATATGGTATGAAAAAAGCAAATGGCATGTAGGGAAAACCATGACCAAGTCTTCTTCCTGCCCCCTGTGATATACTGTGGACAACATAAGTACTACTCGAATAAAAAAAAACTGTTTCTATAGCATAATGTTAATTTAAGATGGTTTAGTGACAGGGGCAATCAAGTCCCAGTGTTTTAGAATGCCAAGTGGTGATGGGGCCTGATAGTTTTTGTCACAGTGCTCCTACCTGGATACTGTCACTTCCCGGGGGTTAGGCTCTGTAGAGTTGCAGTTTGGGGAATAAATAAGTAGAGTTCGGTCTTGGTGAAGTTTAATGATTTTACTTGAATAAACTTGAGTCATCCAAACAATATATGATCTTTCTCTTGGCTCCAGGGTACACTGGCAGGTAAACTTGAATACATTGCTTTCCCTCTCTGCTGATCTGCTAATCTCTGGCTTCAGTCTGGTTACTATCAGTTACTGTTTCTTATGAGAGTGAGGTATCCTTTGACCATTTTCCTGAGTAAGGTGTCTTTGGCACGGCTTCCCTCTCAGGGGTACTAAGTCCATTTATATATCAGGGATGGGCTGCTCTCTGAGCTACTTTCCCAAAGCTACTGCAGCAGTGAGGAGAAAACGCTCCCTCACCACACCATGCTGCTTCACTTTCTCCTCCCCACTCTCAACTCCCACTCTCAACTAACCACAGCTTGGTAGGAAGTAGGATTTGCCCACTTCTGCCAGAAAGGAGGGAGAATGGAATGGTGAGTTTCATTGTGCCTAATGAATGCAGCATTCTGCTGTTCTGCTGTTGGGTGCAGTGTTCCTATAGTGTGCACACACCGCTGCTGGACTGCAAGGGGGTCGTAACCATAAAAATGAGCAGTGTATAATGTGATGGAAAAATGAATCCAGTCAGCAAAAGAAGCAATGTGGACAATCACAATAAATTAGTAAGTGCCTTCAGCAAATACATAATAAATGCTATTTACTGCAGTGAGACAACCCCCCTAAGGAAGTTGAGACAACCCCTTTAAGGAACTTGAGACCTTAAGCTCGTATTTTGCTGCTTCCTCTTTCAGATGCTGCATCAGAGAAACAGAAGGGGCGGAATATAATGCACATATTAGCATGTTTGTCAACATGCACCCTTAATTTGGGTGCAGGTACTCTGTCTATAGGCAGGGGTAGTGTATGGACACCTGAGGGAGAGAAGATGATGATCCTGGCTACTGAACATCATTATCATCATTATCTACAACTAGTGTTGAGCGAACAGTTCGAGCATCGTTCGGGTTCGTACCGAATTTTGGCGTGTCCGGGACACGGACACGAACCCGGACATTTTCAAAAAAGTTTGGGTTCGGGTTCGTTGTTCGTTGATTACTTCCTGCTTTCTGAAGGGCTGAACAGCAGCCAATCAGCTAGCGTTTTACTTCTTGCCCTAAGAGCCCATCACAGCCATACCTATTAATGGCATGGCTGTGATTGGCCAAGTGCAGCATGTGACCCAGCCTCTATTTAAGCTGGAGTCACGTAGCGCCGCACGTCACACTGCTCTGATTAGTGTAGGAAGAGGACGCAGCTTCTGTCAGGGCGAGATTAGGCAGGGTAAAGTCAGCAACAGCACCTAATGAACGGATCGATCTACAGCTGTGAATGATTGAACTTCTGCTAGTTACTTGCTCACTGGTTTTTAGGCTGCACAGAGCGTTTTTTTGTCACTAATTTTCTGGGTTGATCGGCGGCCATTTTGTGACTTGTGGTGCACCAGAACAAACTGCCACCAAGTCCATCAATCCATCAATACAATTTATTTATTTTTTGCTATATCCTACATCAGGGGCTTGGCTGTGCTAATTGTCACCCTAGAAACTCAGGATAGCAATTTCTATATTTTATTAAGGGGTTAAATACAATTGCCCAAATACCAATCCCCTAAATCTGGTGTTCCAGCTTTGGCTAGACAAGTATAATACTGTCTGCTGTCTGGCAAAGGATAGATTATTTTCTGTGGTGAAATTAAATTGCCAAAATAGCTATACCCTGAATCTGGTGTCCCAGCTGTTGCAGGTCAGGTTTCATAGTGTCCGCCAAAACATATATTTTGTTCTGGGGTGAAATAAATTTGCCAAAATAGCAATACCCTGAATCTGGTGTCCCAGCTGTTGCAGGCCAGGTTTCATAGTGTCCGCCAAAACATATATATTGTTCTGGGGTGTAATTCATTTGCCAAAATAGCAATACCCTGAATCTGGTGTCCCAGCTGTTGCAGGACAAGTTTCATAGTGTCCACCAAAACATATATTTTGTTCTGGGGTGAAATTAATCTGCCAAAATAGCAATACCCTGAATCTGGTGTCCCAGCTGTTGCAGGCCAGGTTTCATAGTGTCCAACAAGTCAGCAACAGCACCTAATGAACGGATCGATCTACAGCTGTGAATGATTGAACTTCTGCTAGTTACTTGCTCACTGGTTTTTAGGCTGCACAGAGCATTTTTTTGTCACTAATTTTCTGGGTTGATCGGCGGCCATTTTGTGACTTGTGGTGCACCAGAACAAACTGCCACCAAGTCCATCAATCCATCAATACTATTTATTTATTTTTTGCTATATCCTACATCAGGGGCTTGGCTGTGCTAATTGTCACCCTAGAAACTCAGGATAGCAATTTCTATATTTTATTAAGGGGTGTGGTAAGGTGCAGGGTGCCGTCCTAGATGGCAGGTACGTGTCACCGAGGTTCATAGCCTCGGTGAGGTAAGAGCCGTTTGTTGATGTCAGTAGCAGGTAGTGCTACTGACACATTTGCTAAATAGCATGGCTGCAAAGCCGATCCGGGCCGGCTCTTACCGGGAGCCGCTAAAGTGTAGGGTGGGTGGCTGCTCCCCACGACCCAGTCCTGGTTTTGGGCTGGGTTTAAAAACTCAGCCAGCACCAGCAGCTGTGAGAGTTTTTGTCCTGGAGCTGATCACAGTGCTGTGGAGCTCTCTGACCTGGAGTAAGGAGCTCAGCCAAGTGGGGTTATTCCTGGAAGCCTGATGGTGGATTGTCCTGCGGCTGGGCTGACAGCCAGGTGCGAACCCGCACCTCAAACCTCCCAGGTGATTGGAACCTGTGTTTGGACTTTTGTTTTTCCACTCGTTTTCTGATGTGTGTGTGATTTAACACCAAGTGACTGTCTGCTGTTAATTTGATGCAAGTGTGAATAAAACACTGTTTTCCGCACCTTCTGGACTCCCTTGTGCCTCTATACTGCACCCGCACCGCTGTCTACCAGAGCGACTCCTCCACAGGGGTTAAATACAATTGCCCAAATACCAATCCCCTAAATCTGGTGTTCCAGCTTTGGCTAGACAAGTATAATACTGTCTGCTGTCTGCCAAAACATATATTTTGTTCTGGGGTGAAATTCACTTGCCAAAATAGCAATACCCTGAATCTGGTGTCCCAGCTGTTGCAGGCCAGGTTTCATAGTGTCCGACAAAACATATATTTTGTTCTGGGGTGAAATTAATCTGCCAAAATAGCAATTCCCTGAATCTGGTGTCCCAGCTGTTGCAGGCCAGGATTCATAGTGTCCGCCAAAACATATATTTTGTAATGGGGTGAAATTAATTTGCCAAAATAGCAATACCCTGAATCTGGTGTCCCAGTTGTTGCAGGCCAGGTTTCATAGTGTCCGCCAAAACATATATTTTGTTCTGGGGTGAAATTAATCTGCCAAAATAGCAATACCCTGAATCTGGTGTCCCAGCTGTTGCAGGCCAGGTTTCATAGTGTCCGCCAAAACATATATTTTGTTCTGGGGTGTAATTCACTTGCCAAAATAGCAATACCCTGAATCTGGTGTCCCAGCTGTTGCAGGCCAGGTTTCATAGTGTCCGCCAAAACATATATTTTGTTCTGGGGTGAAATTAATCTGCCAAAATAGCAATACCCTGAATCTGGTGTCCCAGCTGTTGCAGGCCAGGTTTCATAGTGTCCAACAAGACATACATTTTGTTCTGGGGTGAAATTAATTTGCCAAAATAGCAATACCCTGAATCTGGTGTCCCAGCTGTTGCAGGCCAGGTTTCATAGTGTAGGCCAAAACATTTATATTGTTCTGGGGTGTAATTCACTTGCCAAAATAGCAATACCCTGAAACTTGTGTCCCAGCTGTTGCAGGCCAGGTTTCATAGTGTCCGCCAAAACATATATTTTGTTCTGGGGTGAAATTAATCTGCCAAAATAGCAATACCCTGAATCTGGTGTCCCAGCTGTTGCAGGACAGGTTTCATAGTGTCCGCCAAAACATATATTTTGTTCTGGGGTGAAATTAATCTGCCAAAATAGCAATACCCTGAATCTGGTGTCCCAGCTGTTGCAGGCCAGGTTTCATAGTGTTCGCCAAAACATATATTTTGTTCTGGGGTGAAATTAATCTGCCAAAATAGCAATACCCTGAAACTGGTGTCCCAGCTGTTGCAGACCAGGTTTCATAGTGTCCGCCAAAACATATATTTTGTTCTGGGGTGAAATTAATCTGCCAAAATAGCAATACCCTGAAACTGGTGTCCCAGCTGTTGCAGGCAAGGTTTCATAGTGTCCGCCAAGACATATATTTTGTTCTGGGGTGAAATTAATCTGCCAAAATAGCAATACCCTGAATCTGGTGTCCCAGCTGTTGCAGGCCAGGCTTCATAGTGTCCACCAAAACATATATTTTGTTCTGGGGTGAAATTAATCTGCCAAAATAGCAATAGACTGAATCTGGTGTCCCAGCTGTTGCAGGCCAGGTTTCATAGTGTCCAACAAGACATACATTTTGTTCTGGGGTGAAATTAATTTGCCAAAATAGCAATACCCTAAATCTGGTGTCCCAGCTGTTGCAGGCCAGGTTTCATAGTGTCCGCCAAAATATTTACATTGTTCTGGGGTGTAATTAACTTGCCAAAATAGCAATACCCTGAATCTGGTGTCCCAGCTGTTGCAGGCCAGGTTTCATAGTGTCCGCCAAAACATATATTTTGTTCTGGGGTGAAATTAATCTGCCAAAATAGCAAAACCCTGAATCTGGTGTCCCAGCTGTTGCAGGCCAGGTTTCATAGTGTCCGCCAAAACATATATTTTGTTCTGGGGTGAAATTAATCTGCCAAAATAGCAATACCCTGAGACTGGTGTCCCAGCTGTTGCAGGCCAGGTTTCATAGTGTCCGCCAAAACATATATTTTGTTCTGCGGGGAAATTAATCTGCCAAAATAGTAATACCCTGAATCTGGTGTCCCAGCTGTTGCAGGCCAGGTTTCATAGTGTCCGCCAAAACATATATTTTGTTCTGGGGTGAAATTAATTTGCCAAAATAGCAATACCCTGAATCTGGTGTCCCAGCTGTTTCAGTCCAGGCTTCATAGTGTCCGCCAACACATATATTTTGTTCTGGGGTGAAATTAATTTGCCAAAATAGCAATATCCTGAATCTGGTGTCCCAGCTGTTGCAGGCCAGGTTTCATAGTGTCCGCCAACACATATATTTTGTTCTGGGGTGAAATTAATTTGCCAAAATAGCAATACCCTGAATCTGGTGTCCCAGCTGTTGCAGGCCAGGTTTCATAGTGTCCGCCAAAACATATATTTTGTTCTGGGGTGAAATTAATCTGCCAAAATAGCAATACACTGAATCTGGTGTCCCAGCTGTTGCAGGCCAGGTTTCATAGTGTCCGCCAAAACATATATTTTGTTCTGGGGTGAAATTAATTTGCCAAAATAGCAATACCCTGAAACTGGTGTCCCAGCTGTTGCAGGCCAGGTTTTATAGTGTCCGCCAAAACATATATTTTGTTCTGGGGTGAAATTCACATGCCAGAATAGCAATACCCTGAATCTGGTGTCCCAGCTGTTGCAGGCCAGGCTTCATAGTGTCCACCAAAACATATATTTTGTTCTGGGGTGAAATTAATCTGCCAAAATAGCAATAGACTGAATCTGGTGTCCCAGCTGTTGCAGGCCAGGTTTCATAGTGTCCAACAAGACATACATTTTGTTCTGGGGTGAAATTAATTTGCCAAAATAGCAATACCCTAAATCTGGTGTCCCAGCTGTTGCAGGCCAGGTTTCATAGTGTCCGCCAAAACATTTACATTGTTCTGGGGTGTAATTAACTTGCCAAAATAGCAATACCCTGAATCTGGTGTCCCAGCTGTTTCAGTCCAGGCTTCATAGTGTCCGCCAACACATATATTTTGTTCTGCGGTGAAATTAATTTGCCAAAATAGCAATACCCTGAATCTGGTGTCCCAGCTGTTGCAGGCCAGGCTTCATAGTGTCCACCAAAACATATATTTTGTTCTGTGGTGAAATTAATCTGCCAAAATAGCAATAGACTGAATCTGGTGTCCCAGCTGTTGCATGCCAGGTTTCATACTGTCCAACAAGACATACATTTTGTTCTGGGGTGAAATTAATTTGCCAAAATAGCAATACCCTAAATCTGGTGTCCCAGCTGTTGCAGGCCAGGTTTCATAGTGTCCGCCAAAACATTTACATTGTTCTGGGGTGTAATTAACTTGCCAAAATAGCAATACCCTGAATCTGGTGTCCCAGCTGTTGCAGGCCAGGTTTCATAGTGTCCGCCAAAACATATATTTTGTTCTGGGGTGAAATTAATCTGCCAAAATAGCAATACCCTGAATCTGGTGTCCCAGCTGTTGCAGGCCAGGTTTCATAGTGTCCGCCAAAACATATATTTTGTTCTGGGGTGAAATTAATCTGCCAAAATAGCAATACCCTGAGACTGGTGTCCCAGCTGTTGCAGGCCAGGTTTCATAGTGTCCGCCAAAACATATATTTTGTTCTAGGGTGAAATTAATCTGCCAAAATAGTAATACCCTGAATCTGGTGTCCCAGCTGTTGCAGGCCAGGTTTCTTAGTGTCCGCCAAAACATATATTTTGTTCTGGGGTGAAATTAATTTGCCAAAATAGCAATACCCTGAATCTGGTGTCCCAGCTGTTTCAGTCCAGGCTTCATAGTGTCCGCTAACACTTATATTTTGTTCTGGGGTGAAATTAATTTGCCAAAATAGCAATACCCTGAATCTGGTGTCCCAGCTGTTGCAGGCCAGTTTTCATACTGTCCGCCAACACATATATTTTGTTCTGGGGTGAAATTAATTTGCCAAAATAGCAATACCCTGAATCTGGTGTCTCAGCTTTTGCAGGCCAGGTTTCATAGTGTCCGCCAAAACATATATTTTGTTCTGAGGTGAAATTAATTTGCCAAAATAGCAATACCCTGAATCTTGTGTCCCAGCTGTTGCAGGCCAGGTTTCATAGTGTTCGCCAAAACATATATTTTGTTCTGAGGTGAAATTCACTTGCCAAAAAAGCAATACCCAGAATCTGGTGTCCCAGCTGTTGCAGGCCAGGTTTCATAGTGTCCGCCAAAACATAAATTTTGTTCTGGGGTGAAATTAATTTGCCAAAATAGCAATACCCTGAATCTGGTGTCCCAGCTGTTGCAGGCCAGGTTTCATAGTGTCCGCCAAAACATATATTTTGTTCTGGGGTGAAATTAATTTGCCAAAATAGCAATACCCTGAAACTGGTGTCCCAGCTGTTGCAGGCCAGGTTTCATAGTGTCCGCCAAAACATATATTTTGTTCTGGGGTGAAATTCACTTGCCAAAATAGCAATACCCTGAATCTGGTGTCCCAGCTGTTGCAGGCCAGGTTTCATAGTGTCCGCCAAAACATATATTTTGTTCTGGGGTGAAATTAATTTGCCAAAATAGCAATACCCTGAATCTGGTGTCCCAGCTGTTGCAGGCCAGGTTTCATAGTGTCCGCCAAAACATATATTTTGTTCTGGGGTGAAATTAATTTGCCAAAATAGCAATACCCTGAATCTGGTGTCCCAGCTGTTTCAGGCCAGGCTTCATAGTGTCCGCCAACACATATATTTTGTTCTGGGGTGAAATTAATTTGCCAAAATAGCAATACCCTGAATCTGGTGTCCCAGCTTTTGCAGGCCAGGTTTCATAGTGTCCGCCAAAACATATATTTTGTTCTGGGGTGAAATTAATTTGCCAAAATAGCAATACCCTGAATCTGGTGTCCCAGCTGTTGCAGGCCAGGTTTCATAGTGTTCGCCAAAACATATATTTTGTTCTGAGGTGAAATTCACTTGCCAAAAAAGCAATACCCAGAATCTGGTGTCCCAGCTGTTGCAGGCCAGGTTTCATAGTGTCCGCCAAAATATATATTTTGTTATGGGGTGAAATTAATCTGCCAAAATAGTAATACCCTGAATCTGGTGTCCCAGCTGTTGCAGGCCAGGTTTCATAGTGTCCGCCAAAACATATATTTTGTTCTGGGGTGAAATTAATTTGCCAAAATAGCAATACCCTGAAACTGGTGTCCCAGCTGTTGCAGGCCAGGTTTTATATTGTCCGCCAAAACATATATTTTGTTCTGGGGTGAAATTCACTTGCCAAAATAGCAATACCCTGAATCTGGTGTCCCAGCTGTTGCAGGCCAGGTTTCATAGTGTCCGCCAAAACATATAATTTGTTCTGCGGTGAAATTAATTTGCCAAAATAGCAATACCCTGAATCTGGTGTCCCAGCTGTTGCAGGCCAGGTTTCATAGTGTCCGCCAAAACATATATTTTGTTCTGGGGTGAAATTAATTTGCCAAAATAGCAATACCCTGAATCTGGTGTCCCAGCTGTTTCAGTCCAGGCTTCATAGTGTCCGCCAACACATATATTTTGTTCTGGGGTGAAATTAATTTGCCAAAATAGCAATACCCTGAATATGGTGTCCCAGCTTTTGCAGGCCAGGTTTCATAGTGTCCGCCAACACATATATTTTGTTCTGGGGTGAAATTAATCTGCCAAAATAGTAATACCCTGAATCTGGTGTCCCAGCTGTTGCAGGCCAGGTTTCTTAGTGTCCGCCAAAACATATATTTTGTTCTGGGGTGAAATTCACTTGCCAAAATAGCAATACCCTGAATCTGGTGTCCCAGCTGTTGCAGGCCAGGTTTCATAGTGTCCGACAAAACATATATTTTGTTCTGGGGTGAAATTAATCTGCCAAAATAGCAATTCCCTGAATCTGGTGTCCCAGCTGTTGCAGGCCAGGATTCATAGTGTCCGCCAAAACATATATTTTGTAATGGGGTGAAATTAATTTGCCAAAATAGCAATACCCTGAATCTGGTGTCCCAGTTGTTGCAGGCCAGGTTTCATAGTGTCCGCCAAAACATATATTTTGTTCTGGGGTGAAATTAATCTGCCAAAATAGCAATACCCTGAATCTGGTGTCCCAGCTGTTGCAGGCCAGGTTTCATAGTGTCCGCCAAAACATATATTTTGTTCTGGGGTGTAATTCACTTGCCAAAATAGCAATACCCTGAATCTGGTGTCCCAGCTGTTGCAGGCCAGGTTTCATAGTGTCCGCCAAAACATATATTTTGTTCTGGGGTGAAATTAATCTGCCAAAATAGCAATACCCTGAATCTGGTGTCCCAGCTGTTGCAGGCCAGGTTTCATAGTGTCCAACAAGACATACATTTTGTTCTGGGGTGAAATTAATTTGCCAAAATAGCAATACCCTGAAACTGGTGTCCCAGCTGTTGCAGGCCAGGTTTTATATTGTCCGCCAAAACATATATTTTGTTCTGGGGTGAAATTCACTTGCCAAAATAGCAATACCCTGAATCTGGTGTCCCAGCTGTTGCAGGCCAGGTTTCATAGTGTCCGCCAAAACATATAATTTGTTCTGCGGTGAAATTAATTTGCCAAAATAGCAATACCCTGAATCTGGTGTCCCAGCTGTTGCAGGCCAGGTTTCTTAGTGTCCGCCAAAACATATATTTTGTTCTGGGGTGAAATTAATTTGCCAAAATAGCAATACCCTGAATCTGGTGTCCCAGCTGTTTCAGTCCAGGCTTCATACTGTCCGCCAACACATATATTTTGTTCTGGGGTGAAATTAATTTGCCAAAATAGCAATACCCTGAATATGGTGTCCCAGCTTTTGCAGGCCAGATTTCATAGTGTCCGCCAAAACATATATTTTGTTCTGGGGTGAAATTAATTTGCCAAAATAGCAATACCCTGAAACTTGTGTCCCAGCTGTTGCAGGCCAGGTTTCATAGTGTTCGCCAAAACATATATTTTGTTCTGAGGTGAAATTCACTTGCCAAAAAAGCAATACCCAGAATCTGGTGTCCCAGCTGTTGCAGGCCAGGTTTCATAGTGTCCGCCAAAATATATATTTTGTTATGGGGTGAAATTAATTTGCCAAAATAGCAATACCCTGAATCTGGTGTCCCAGCTGTTGCAGGCCAGGTTTCATAGTGTCCGCCAAAACATATATTTTGTTCTGAGGTGAAATTCACTTGCCAAAAAAGCAATACCCAGAATCTGGTGTCCCAGCTGTTGCAGGCCAGGTTTTATATTGTCCGCCAAAACATATATTTTGTTCTGGGGTGAAATTTACTTGCCAAAATAGCAATACCCTAAATCTGGTGTCCCAGCTGTTGCAGGCCAGGTTTCATAGTGTCCGCCAAAACATATAATTTGTTCTGCGGTGAAATTAATTTGCCAAAATAGCAATACCCTGAATCTGGTGTCCCAGCTGTTGCAGGCCAGGTTTCATAGTGTCCGCCAAAACATATATTTTGTTCTGGGGTGAAATTAATTTGCCAAAATAGCAATACCCTGAATCTGGTGTCCCAGCTGTTTCAGTCCAGGCTTCATAGTGTCCCCCAACACATATATTTTGTTCTGGGGTGAAATTAATTTGCCAAAATAGCAATACCCTGAATATGGTGTCCCAGCTTTTGCAGGCCAGGTTTCATAGTGTCCGCCAACACATATATTTTGTTCTGGGGTGAAATTAATTTGCCAAAATAGCAATACCCTGAATCTGGTGTCCCAGCTGTTGCAGGTCAGGTTTCATAGTGTCCGCCAACACATATATTTTTTTCTGGGGTGAAATTAATTTGCCAAAATAGCAATACCCTGAATCTGATGTCCCAGCTGTTGCAGGCCAGGTTTCATAGTGTCTGCCAAAACATATATTTTGTTCTGGGGTGAAATTAATTTGCCAAAATAGAAATACCCTGAATCTGGTGTCCCAGCTGTTGCAGGCCAGGTTTCATAGTGTCTGCCAAAACATATATTTTGTTCTGGGGTAAAATTAATCTGCCAAAATAGCAATACCCTGAATCTGGTGTCCCAGCTGTTGCAGGCCTGGTTTCATAGTGTCCGTCAAACCATATATTTTGTTCTGGGGTGTAATTCACTTGCCAAAATAGTAATACCCTGAATCTGGTGTCCCAGCTGTTGCAGGCCAGGTTTCATAGTGTCCGCCAAAACATATATTTTGTTCTGGGGTAAAATTAACCGCTTCAACCCCCCTAGCTTAAACACCCTTAATGACCAGGCCACTTTTTACAATTCCGCACTACACTACTTTCACCGTTTATTGCTCCGTCATACAACTTACCACCCAAATGAATTTTACCTCCTTTTCTTCACACTAATAGAGCTTTCATTTGGTGGTATTTCATTGTTGCTGACATTTTAACTTTTTTTGCCATTAATACAAATTTAACGACATTTTTGCAAAAAAATGACATTTTTCACTTTCTGTTGTAAATTTTTTTAAAAAACTACATTTCTATAAAAAAAATTCTCTAAATTTATTGTTCTACATGTCTTTGATAAAAAAAAGTCCAATAAGTGTATATTTATTGGTTTGGGTAAAAGTTATAGCGTTTACAAACTATGGTGCAAAAAAGTGAATTTCAGCATTTTGAAGCAGCTCTGACTTTCTGAGCACCAGTCATGTATCTTCAGGTGCTAGAATGCCAGGAAAGTATAAATACCCCCAAATGACACCATTTTAGAAAGAAGACACCCCAAAGTATTTGCGGAGGGGCATGGTGAGTTCATGTATCATTTCATTTTTTTAACAAGTTAGTGGAAAAAATGACACTTTCTGAGGAAAAAATAATAATAAAGTTTCCATTTCTGCAAACTTCTGGCAAAAAAAATAAAAAATCTCCCACGGACTCACTATGCCCCTCAGTGAATACCTTGGGGTGTCTACTTTCCGAAATGGGGTCATTTGTGGGGTGTGTTTACTGTACTGGCATTTTGGGCGGGGCTAAATTGTGAGCATCACTGTAAAACCTAAAGGTACTCGTTGGAATTTGGGCACCTTTGCGCACCCAGGCTGCAAAAAAGTGTCACTTATGTGGTATCGCCGTACTCAGGAGAAGTAGGGCAATGTGTTTTGGGGTGTATTTTTACATATACCCATGTTGGGTGAGAGAAATATCTCTGTAAATTGTCAACTTTGTATAAATTTTTTAAAAGTTGTCGTTTACAGAGATATTTTTCACACTAAGTATGGGTATATATAAAAATACACCCCAACACACATTGCCCTACTTCTCCCGAGTACGGCGATACCACATGTGTGCCACTTTTTGGCAGCCTGGGTGCGCAAAGGGGCCCTAAAACCAATGAGTACCTTTAGGATTTCACGGGGCATTTTTACGCATTTGGATTCCAGACTTCTTCTCAGGCTTTAGGGGCCCCTAAAATGCCAGGACAGTATAAATACCCCACATGTGACCCCATTTTGGAAAGAAGACACCCCAAGGTATTCCGTGAGGGGTATGGTGGGTTCATGTAAAATTTTATGTCTGGGTGGTGGGCCGAAATAACTGAGAGTGGCCTTCTCCGGTGGTGGTTGATATGACGCATGATTCCTTGCTGTGGGACCTCTCTCCTCTGTCTGGGTGCTGGGCCGAAATAACTGAGAGTGGCCTTCTCCGCTGGTGGTTGATATGATGCATGATTCCTTGCTGTGGGACCTCTCTCCTCTGTCTGGGTGGTGGGGCCGAAATAACTGAGAGTGGCCTTCTCCGGTGAGGGTTAATATGATGCATAATTCCTTGCTGTGGGACCTCTCTCCTCTGTCTGGGTGGTGGGGCCGAAATAACTGAGAGTGGACTTCTCCGGTGTTGGTTGATATGACGCATGATTCCTTGCTGTGGGACCTCTCTCCTCTGTCTGGGTGCTGGGCCGAAATAACTGAGAGTGGCCTTCTCCGGTGGTGGTTGATATGACGCATGATTCCTTGCTGTGGGACCTCTCTCCTCTGTCTCGGTGCTGGGCCGAAATAACTGAGAGTGGCCTTCTCCGGTGGTGGTTGATATGACGCATGATTCCTTGCTGTGGGACCTCTATCCTCTGTCTGGGTGCTGGGCCGAAATAACTGAGAGTGGCATTCTCAGCTGTTCGTTGATATGACGCATGATTCCTTGCTGTGGGACCTCTCTCCTCTGTCTGGGTGGTGAGCCCGAAATAACTGAGAGTGGCCTTCTCCGGTGGTGGTTGATATGACGCATGTTTCCTTGCTGTGGGACCTCTGTCCTCTGTCTGGGTGCTGGGCCTAAATAACTGAGAGTGGCCTTCTTCCGGTGGTGGTTGATATGACGCATGATTCCTTGCTGTGGGACTTCTCTCCTCTGTCTGGGTGGTGGGGCCGAAATAACTGAGAGTGGCCTTCTCCAGTGGTGGTTGATATGATGCATGATTCCTTGCTGTGGGACCTCTCTCCTCTGTCTGGGTGGTGGGGCCTAAATAACTGAGAGTGGCCATCTCCAGTGGTGGTTGATATGACGCATGATTCCTTGCTGTGGGACCTCTCTCCTCTGTCTGGGTGGTGGGGCCGAAATAACTGAGAGTGGCCTTCTCCGGTGGTGGTTGATATGACGCATGATTCCTTGCTGTGGGACCTCTCTCCTCTGTGTGGGTGCGGGGCTGAAATAACTGAGAGTGACCTTCTCCGGTGGTGGTTGATATGACGCATGATTCCTTGCTGTGGGACCTCTCTCCTCTGTCTGGGTGGTGGGGCCGAAATAACTGAGAGTGGCCTTCTCCAGTGGTGGTTGATATGACGCATGATTCCTTGCTGTGGGACCTCTCCTCTGTCTGGGTGCTGGGCCGAAATAACTGAGAGTGGCCTTCTCCGGTGGTGGTTGATATGACGCATGATTCCTTGCTGTGGGACCTCTCTCCTCTGTCTGGGTGGTGGGGCCAAAATAACTGAGAGTGGCCTTCTCCAGTGGTGGTTGATATGACGCATGATTCCTTGCTGTGGGACCTCTCTCCTCTGTCTGGGTGCTGGGCCGAAATAACTGAGAGTGGCCTTCTCCGGTGGTGGTTGATATGATGCATGATTCCTTGCTGTGGGACCTCTCACCTCTGTCTGGGTGCTGGGCCGAAATAACTGAGAGTGGCCTTCTCCGGTGGTGGTTGATATGACGCATGATTCCTTGCTGTGGGACCTCTCTCCTCTGTCTGGGTGGTGGGGCCGAAATAACTGAGAGTGGCCTTCTCCAGTGGTGGTTGATATGATGCATGATTCCTTGCTGTGGGACCTTTCTCCTCTGTCTGGGTGCTGGGCCGAAATAACTGAGAGTGGCCTTCTCCGGTGGTGGTTGATATGACGCATGATTCCTTGCTGTGGGACTCTCTCCTCTGTCTGGGTGGTGGGGCCGAAATAACTGAGAGTGGCCTTCTCCAGTGGTGGTTGATATGATGCATGATTCCTTGCTGTGGGACCTCTCTCCTCTGTCTGGGTGCTGGGCCGAAATAACTGAGAGTGGCCTTATCCGGTGGTGGTTGATATGACGCATGATTCCTTGCTGTGGGACCTCTCTCCTCTGTCTGGGTGGTGGGGCCGAAATAACTGAGAGTGGCCTTCTCCGGTGGTGGTTGATATGACGCATGATTCCTTGCTGTGGGACCTCTCTCCTCTGTCTGGGTGCTGGGGCCGAAATAACTGAGAGTGGCCTTCTCCATTGGTGGTTGATATGACGCATGATTCCTTGCTGTGGGACCTCTCTCCTCTGTCTGGGTGCTGGGCCGAAATAACTGAGAGTGGCCTTCTCCGGTGTTGGTTGATATGACGCATGATTCCTTGCTGTGGGACCTCTCTCCTCTGTCTGGGTGCTGGGCCGAAATAACTGAGAGTGGCCTTCTCCGGTGGTGGTTGATATGACGCATGATTCCTTGCAGTGGGACCTGTCTCCTCTGTCTGGGTGCTGGGGCCGAAATAACTGAAAGTGGCCTTCTCCAGTGGTGGGTGATATGACGCATGATTCCTTGCTGTGGGACCTCTCTCCTCTGTCTGGGTGCTGGGCAGAAATAACTGAGAGTGGCCTTCTCCGGTGGTGGTTGATATGACGCATGATTCCTTGCTGTGGGACCTCTCTCCTCTGTCTGGGTGCTGGGCCGAAATAACTGAGAGTGGCCTTCTCCGGTGGTGGTTGATATGACGCATGATTCCTTGCTGTGGGACCTCTCTCCTCTGTCTGGGTGGTGGGGCCGAAATAACTGAGAGTGGCCTTCTCCGGTGGTGGTTGATATGATGCATGATTCCTTGCTGTGGGACCTCTCTCCTCTGTCTGGATGGTGGGGCCGAAATAACTGAGAGTGGCCTTCTCCGGTGGTGGTTGATATGACGCATGATTCCTTGCTGTGGGACCCCTCTCCTCTGTCTGGGTGGTAGTGCCGAAATAACTGAGAGTGGCCTTCTCCGGTGTTGGTTGATATGACGCATGATTCCTTGCTGTGGGACCTCTCTCCTCTGTCTGGGTGCTGGGCCGAAATAACTGAGAGTGGCCTTCTCCAGTGGTGGGTGATATGACGCCTTATTCCTTGCTGTGGGACCTCTCTCCTCTGTCTGGGTGTTAGGCCGAAGTAACTTAGAGTGGCCTTCTCCGGTGGTGGTTGATATGACGCATGATTCCTTGCAGTGGGACCTCTCTCCAATTGATATTGTTTAAATTTTATTTATTTTATTTTATTTTAATTCATTTCCCTATCCACATTTGTTTGCAGGGGATTTACCTACATTGTGCTGCCTTTGGCAGCCCTCTAGCCTGTTCCTGGACTATTTTACAGCCTTTTTAGTGCCTAAAAGTTCAGGTCCCCATTGACTTCAATGGGGTTCGGGTTCGGGATAAAGTTCGGGTCGAGTTCGGATCCCGAATCCGAACATTTTCCGGAAGTTCGGCCGAACTTTTCGAACCCGAACATCCAGGTGTTCGCTCATCTCTATCTACAACCAGACAGTCATCTTTATTGTCATCATTTCTATAAGCTGACCCCACCTATTCAACAACCTATAAGTAAGATTGACCAAGAGTGTGGAAAGACACTGGTCTCATCCGAGATACCCTAATTGTCCATTGGCAGTATTAATTTAAGGTATTGAGTGTGACTACAAATATACAAGTGAAGTATTGAGTATTATTTTATCTTTTTCTATTTGAAATATTGGGGACTTATTGTATACTTGAGTTAAAGTTACGTTTTATCAGTTTCTGCTTTGAGTTGCTCTGGGATCTGTATGAATTTGGGGTGTTTATGAATTTGGAAGCTGATCTGGGATCTGTATTAATTTTGAGGTCTGGAGGCCTGTATTTATTTTGGGGTCTGTGGGCCTGTATTGAAGGCCTTGAGGTCCTACTGAAGATCTATTAATATGGGATCTGTCTGGAGGTTTGTGTTAATTTTGTTCATTTTTATTGGAGCATTCAGATCATGAATCTGATCAGATTGCAAAGAAGACAAAGTGAGTTCAAGAAACAATCAATAGTTGTAGAATTAGGTTTAGGAAATGACTCATCGCGAAAATTGCAAAAATTATAATAGTAAGTGGTAAATTCGTTGGTAATATATAGTGGATTGATTAAAGGAACTAGAGAGCAAATTGCCTATTCTGGACTTAAAGGGAACCCATCTTCAACTTTATACTGACCTCACTGAGGGCAGCATAAAATATTGACTGAAATGCTGATTTCAGCGGTGTGTCACTCATGAGCTAAAAGTAAGTGGTTGCTGAGAACCAGCATCATAACCATTGCCTCTCAGGCCTTTAAAAGAGTCAAATCTACCCGAGAAGAGTCATTGTTATTTATAATCTCCTGATCTCCCCGACCCATCTCCTAAGGGAGAAAACTAGGAATAAGACTGTCAATCACTAGTGTTGAGCGGAAATATTCGAATCGCGAATTTATCTTGAATTTATCATGAATATCGACACTTAGCAACATCCCTAGCAACCAATAGGAAAGTTGCCTACTCCTTAGTGTTGATCGCGAATATTCTAATTGCGAATTTTTATCACAACTGTAGATCACAAATTCTCGAATTTGCGAATTTATGGCGAATAGTCAGCCAAAAATTTGTGAAATATCGTGAATTCGAATATTGCCTATGCTGCTCATCACTATCAATCACAGCAGGTGGGCAGGGAGAGCAGGAATTTATGAATAACCATGACTCTTCTCAGGTGTCCGTGACTCTTTTCCAGAACCAGTTTGCAATGATTGTGTTGGTTCCCGGCAACCACTTACTTTTAACTTTTAAACGACAGACCGCTGAAATCAACTCACCTGTCTCTAATTTATGCAGCCATTAGTATGGGCAGCACAAAGTTGATGACAGGTTCCCTTTTATATGGGCAGCTTTCACTCTATTTTCCATCAGTTTACGCTCCTTATATGAATTACAGTAAACCATTCTAAGGTTCTTTGTTTATCAAATTGTAACCCCAGATACTTTTTAACTACTTAAGGACCGTGCCATTTTTCACCTTAAGGACATGGCAGTTTTTTTTAAGTCTGACATGTGTCACTTTTTTTAATAATATCTTTGGAATGCTTTTACTTATCCAAACTATTCTGAGATTATTTTTTCACGATACATTGTACTTCATGGTAATGGTAAATTTGAGTCAAAACAATTCACATTTATTTATAAAAAAAAATCCAAAATTTCTGTAAACAATTTTGAATTTCTCTGCTTTTAAGGCAAATAGTGATATATCATAAAAGAGTTATTACTTTGCAGTTCCCATATATCCACTTTCATGGTGGCATCATTTTGTAAATGTAATTTTATTTTTTTAGGATGTTATATGGCTTACAATTTTGTCAGCACATTTTTACATTTTTAAGATATTTATGAAACCCACTTTTTTAACCACTTCAGCCCCCCTAGCTTAAACACCCTTAATGACCAGGCCACTTTTTACAATTCTGCGCTACACTACTTTCACCGTTTATTGCTCCGTCATACAACTTACCACCCAAATGAATTTTACCTCCTTTTCTTCTCACTAAATAGAGCTTTCATTTGGTGGTATTTCATTGCTGCTGACATTTTTACTTTTTTTGCTATTAATCAAAAATGACCAAAATTTTTGCAAAAAAAATAAATTTTTCACTTTCTGCTGTAATTTTTTTTTTTTAAACTACATTTCTATATAAATTTTTTTCTAAAATTATTGTTCTACATGTCTTTGATAAAAAAAAATCCAATAAGTTCTATATTTATTGATTTGGGTAAAAGTTATAGCGTTTACAACCTATAGTGCAAAAATGTGAATTTCCGCATTTTGAAGCATCTCTGACTTTCTGAGCACCTGTCATGTTTCTTCAGGTGCTAGAATGCCAGGATAGTATAAATACCCCCCAAATGACACCATTTTAGAAAGAAGACACCCCAAAGTATTTGCGGAGGGGCATGGTGAGTTCATGTATCATTTCATTTTTTTCACAAGTTAGCGGAAAATGACACTTTCTGAGGAAAAAATAATAATAAAGTTTCCATTTCTGCTAACTTCTGGCAAAAAAAATAAAAAATCTCCCACGGACTCACTATGCCCCTCAGTGAATACCTTGGGGTGTCTACTTTCCGAAATGGGGTCATTTGTGGGGTGTGTTTACTGTACTGGCAATTTGGGCGCGGCTAAATTGTGAGCATCACTGTAAAACCTAAAGGTACTCGTTGGAATTTGGGCCCCTTTGCGCACCCAGGCTGCAAAAAAGTGTCACTCATGTGGTATTGCCGTACTCAGGAGAAGTAGGGCAATGTGTTTTGGGGTGTATTTTTACATATACCCATGTTGGGTGAGAGAAATATCCCTGTAAATGACAACTTTCGAAAAAATGTTATACAAAGTTGTCAATTTACAGAGATATTTCTCTCACCCAGTATGGGTATATGTAAAAATACACCCCAAAACACATTTCCATACTTCTCCTGAGTACGGCGATACCACACGTGTGACACTTTTTTGCAGCCAAGATGTGCAAAGGGGCCCTAATTCCAATGAGTACCTTTTTAGGAGGGCATTCTACGCATTTTTCTTCTCACGCTTTAGGGCCCCTAAAATGCCAGGGCAGTATAAATACCCCACATGTGACCCCATTTTGGAAAGAAGACACCCCAAGGAATTCCGTGAGTGGCATGGCGAGTTCATAGAAGATTTTTTTTTTTGCACAAGTTAGCAGAAATTGATTTTTTATAGTTTTTTCTCACAAAGTCTCCCTTTCTGCTAACTTGTGACAAAAAGTTCAATTTTTCATGGACTCACTATGCCCCTCAGCGAAAATATTGGGGTGTCTTCTTTCCAAAATGGGCTCATTTGTGGAGTGTTTGTACTGTTCTGGCATTTTGGGTGGGGCTAAATTGTGAGCAGCCCTGTAAAAGCTAAAGGTACTCTTTGGAATTTGGGCCCCTTTGCGCACCCAGGCTGCAAAAAAGTGTCACTCATGCGGTATCGCCGTTCTCAGGAGAAGTAGGGCAATGTGTTTTGGTGTGTATTTTTACATATACCCATGTTGCGTGAGAGAAATATCTCTGTAAATTGACAACTTTGTATAAATTTTTTTAAAAAGTTGTCGTTTACAACGATATTTCTCACACAAAGTATGGGTATATGTAAAAATACACCCCAAATCACATTTCCCTACTTCTCCTGAGTACGGCGATACCACATGTGTGCCACTTTTTTGCAGCCAAGATGCGCAAAAGGGCCCAAATTCCCATGAGTACCTTTAGGATTTCACAGGGCATTTTTACGCGTTTGGATTCTCACGCTTTAGGGGCCCCTAAAATGCCAGGGCAGTATAAATACCCCACATGTGACCCCATTTTGGAAAGAAGACACCCCAAGGTATTCCGTGAGGGGCATGGCGAGTTCACAGGAAAAATAATTTTTTGGCAGAAGTTAGCGGAAATTGATATATATATATATATATAATTTTTTACAAAGTCTCATATTCCACTAACTTGTGACAAAAAATAAAATTTTACATGAACTCACCATACCCCTCACGGAATACCTTGTGGTGTCTTCTTTCTAAAATGGGGTCACATGTGAGATGTTTGTACTGCTCTGGCATTTGAGGGTCTCCACAATCAATAACCTGTATGGCCAGCATTAGGAGTTTCTGCTATTCTCCTTATATTGAGCATACGGGTAATGAGATTTTTTTTTCCATTCAGACTCTGGGCTGAAAAAAAGAAAATGAACGGCACAGATTTCTTCATTCGCATCGATCAATGTGGATGAAAAAATCTCTGCCAAAATCAGTGACTGCGGTGCAGTGGGCTGGGCGCTAACTACCTAACAAGTAGCTAACTAACTGGCGGTGATAAGGGACCCTTATGCCCCATTCACACGTCCGCAATTCTGTTTGCGGAACGGAATTGCGGACCCATTCATTTCTATGGGGACAGACTTTGTCCCGCTCGGATCCGGAAATGCGGATCTGCACTTCTGGGTCTACACTTCCGTTCCGCAAAAATATAGAATATGTCCTATTCTTGTCCGCAATTGAGGACAAGAAAAGGCATTTTCTATATAGTTCTGGCAATGTGCGGATCTGCAAAATGCGGAAAGCACATTGCCGGTGTCCGTGTTTTGCGGATCCGTGGATCCGCAAAACACATATGGACATGTGAATGGAGCCTTACAGGGGGGTGATCAGTGACAGGGGGGTGATCAGGGAGTCTATAAGGGGTGATAAGGGGTTAACAAGGGGTTAATAAGTGATGGGGGGATGTAGTGTGGTGCTTGGTGCTACTTTACATAGCTAGCTGGTCCTCTGGTGGTCGATCCCAGCAAATGGGACCACCAGAGGACCAGGTAGCAGGTATATCAGACGCTGTTAACAAAACAGCGTCTGATATACCTCTCTGATGCGATGTATTTCACATATACAGCCTGCCAGCGATTGATTATCGCTGGCAGGCTGCAGTATAACTTTTGATCTTTCAGCTGCTGTGAACGCGCGCACGCTCACAGCAAATCTCGCCTCTTGCGAGATGACGCGCCGACGCGTCAAGGAGGAACAAACCTGACGCCTGGACGCATCCGTGCGTTAGGCGGTCTGCAGGCGGTTAAGGACCAACTCACTTTGTGGGGCTTACATAGTGGAAACAACCCATAAATGTGGGGTAAGGGAAGGACCGTAGCATTCATCTTTATAGCTGAGTGGATAAGGTCCTTGCCTCTAATGTACAAGGTTGTGAGTTCAAATCCTAGCAGAAACTTTTCAAAAAGAGAGGATAAATTAGATTTAAATACACTGGGTGTCCCCAAGCACTGACTCCATATATGGACATAGCTATATATGGAGTCAGAGCAGGGACTCCTAAGCCGAACAAGAGTCCCAACACCCTCCCCTCTTCAGAGCAGGGGGTGCCTAGTTTAATGCTCGGGTTCTCCCATTGACTTCCAGCACCCGATCATCACTAAGTGTTCTACTCGAGCACCAGAGCACACAAGCACTTTGCTGCTCGATTAACACTACTGCTAGGACTTTTAGGAAAACTTGATATTTTTTTTATTTATTTTTATGAATTTTTTTCCCTCCCCAAGCTCTGGCATGCAATGACAGCAATAGTAAATGATGTCTGAGTGACTAGCTAAACAAACATTTGATGTAACCATACAGCCTCTTTAAAAAAAAAACACCATGCCAGTATGTTTCATGCTTTTTCATAGTCAAAAGCTTCCAAATATTGTCCCTTATCGGGAGCTGATGAAATTTAAACAAACACAATGTTATGAGTAGAGATGAGTGAATCGAAGCTGACAAAGTGGAGTTAATTTACCATTTCAGGAAAAATTTGATTCGCAACAAATGCGAATTTCCTCGCGCTTTGTGGTGACGAATCACAATTTTCCTAAAATGGCAGCTGCACGTGTGAGTACTAAAGACATGGGGCAAGGAACTCTGGGAAGGCGGGATCACCCAGATTGACATGCCTGCATGCAGCCAATTAGTAGCCAGCCAGCTGTGTGATGTCACAGCCCTATAAATATGGCGGCCATCTTACAGTCAGACATTTTCCAGCGTTCAGAGTGCAGGGATAGACATGTGAATGCACTAGGTACAGCAAGTGGAAAAATGATTGTGGAAAAAAAAGACAGAATAAACTATTTATAAGTGCAGGGAAAGGATAGGGAGGAATCATTTCAAAGCATTTTAGTGTAGGGAGAGAAGTCAGAAGGCGCTAGGAACATTGATAGCAAAGTGATTTACAAGTGCAGGGAAAGATAATTTGGGGATACAAATAGTCTTTAGACAGCTCTGTCATTCCAGCTTTTTGTTATTGGGCTGCAAGTGTTATGTTGAAAAGCCTTTAGAGGCTTATATCATAGTATCTTATTCAGTGCTGCAAGAAAAAGATATACACATTTCACTTCTGCAGTTATTTCTGGTGAAAGCTTATAGGGACGTATTTTATAACAACAAGAAAAATATATTCTCAGTGCATTTCCGCATATATTTGTGGTGAAAGCGTTTAGTGGCCTATTTCAGTCCAAAAAGAAAAATATATTTTTGGACTGAAAAATATATTTCCGTTTAATTTGTTTAGCTCAGCTACAAGTATGTCAGGTAGAGAAGTGCCAGGCCATGCACAGAGGAGTGCAGAGGCCTGAATGTTTCTTGCGCAAGCAGAGTAAGGGGTCGTGGCAGCAGTAGTCGCAGCAAGAAGCCTGAGCTCCCAGTGTCATCTAGCAGTCGTGTCTTTACCAGCAACCTAGCGGTTCTTGATTGGTTAACTTGGTCATCCACGTCATCCTAAGTGACATCAGACACCCCCAGCTAACAGTCGGTGGGTTCGTCAGACAAAACCTTTAGTTGGCATGGCCCGGGAGCAGGCCCTGTGCCCTCACCGGTCCTCAACCTACCTCTGACCTTTTTTGTTCCCTCACCGGGAGAAGTACTACATGCAGTGGGCTCAGCTTTACTTCAGGACAGTATGGAAGCTTGTGTTGTGAGTGGTCAGGCTCCTTACCTAGAGGCCATTGAGGAGGACATCAGTGATGTGCAGACACTACTGATTATGAAGCCGATCGCACTTGGGAGCCGGGAGAAGAAGGGACTTCGTCATCATCAGGAGAAGAACGTGGCAGCTTACCCGTCAAGCAGCGGCTGCGCCAGCAGGTCGCTAGCGTGGCAGGGAGTCAGCAGGGTGGCAACAGTGGGAGGTCAGGAACAAAACCATCACGGGGAAGACCACCCGCTTTGCAGCAACCTACTTGCCCGGAAAGGAGTGGTGCAGGGGTTCACGGAAGCAGCAGCGGTAGCAGTCAGCCAGTGAGTAGTATTGGGGGGATAATCAGGTACCTGGCGGTGTGGCAGTTTTTTGTAAAGTCGCCGTAGGCGATAAACATGGCCATATGTAGAATATGTGGGCAGAAGGTTAAGCGTGGCCAGGGTGCCAATAGTGGCACCACAGCCCTGCGTCAACATGTGCAGCCTTACCATAAATTGGCCTGGAAGAACCGTGGCTCCCATGTGGTGGTCCAGCCTGCCGCAGCTACCGCTACGTTACCCAGTGACACACACCCAGTTTCAGCCAGTCAAGGCTCCACTACCTCAGCCAAAGGAGCTGTCTCTCATTCTTATCATCTGCTGGTCCAGATGCTCCTGCTCATCCTCCTACGCCACATCAGTCATCCGTCAACAACGATCAGCAAAGCGATAGCCAAGAGACAACAGTATGTGTGCACGCATCCAACAGCGCAGAAGCTGGACTTGCTCCAGTCAAAGTTGCTGGTACTTCAATCACTCCCTTTCCAAGTGGTGGACTCTGCACCTTTCAGAAATCTGATGGCTTGTGCCGAGCCGAGGTGGAGAGTCCAAAGCCATCATTTCTTTGCGAAAAAGGCAGTACCAGCCCTGCACACACATGTATAAAAGAAGTGGGCCAGTCCTTAAGCCTGTCGGTGTCTTCCAAAGTGCACGGCAGCGCCGCAGTGTGGAGCTTTAACTACGGTCAGGGACAATACATGTCCTTTACGGCCCACTGGGTGAATATGGTTCCTGCATAGCCACACCAGCAACTTGGACAGGTCACGCCGCTTCCGCCTCCATGTTGTCACGCCATTGGTCCTGAGTAGAGTTGAGCGGACACCTGGAAGTTCGGGTTCGACGGGTTCGGCTGAACTTCACAAAAAAGTTTGGGATCCGAACTTGACCCGAACTTTACCCCGAACGCGAACCCCATTGAAGTCAATGGGGATCCAAACTTTTGGGCACTATAATTGGTGTAAAAAAAGTCCTGTAAAAGGCTAGAGGGCTGCAAAAGGCAGCAAAATGTGGGCAAGTGCCCCGCAAACAAATATTGATAGGGAAATGACTTAAAATAAAATAAATAAAAATTTAAAATTAGTATCTTGATCTGGGAGGAGGAAATGGATGTGGAGTAGGAGGTTAAGGAGGCATCAGGTGAGAATGCCATCAGCAGCACGTCTACTGCGTTTGTAGTCATGCATCTTTCGATCAGTAACAGACATTTTTACCAAATTTGGTTCACTGTCAGCAATGCACAGCAGGGGGTTTTCACCGGCAAAACTGGGTTAATGTCACCCACCAATGGAACGGACGATTTTTAAAAATGTGGGCCCCCGGCATCCAGGCAGAGCAGGGGTTTATTTACGCAAAACTGGGTTAATGTCACCCACCAATGGAATAGGCAATTTTTAAAAATGTAGGCCCCTGGCATCCAGGCTGAGGAGGGGTATATTCATGGCAAAATGGGGTTCATGTCACCCAACAATGGAACAGGCAATTTTCAGAAATGTAGGCCCCTGGCACCCAGGCAGAGCGGGGGTTTATTCACGGCAAAACAGGATTCATGTCACTCACCAATGGACCAGGCGATTTTTAGAAATGTAGGCCCCTGGCACCTAGGCAGAGCAGGAGTTTTTCACCAGCAAAACTGGGTTAATGTCACCCAACAATGAAACAGAGGATTTTTAAAAATGTAGGCCCCTGGCATTCAGGCAGAGCATGGGTTTATTCACGGCAAAACTGTGTTAATGTCACCCACCAATGGAACAGAGGATTTTAAAAAATGTAGGCCCCTGGCATCCAGGCAGAGGAGGGATTTATTCTCGGCAAAACGGGGTTCATATCACCCACCAATGGAAAAGGCGATTTTTAGAAATGTAGGCACCTGGCACCTGTGCAGGGCAGGGGTTTTTCACTGGCAAAACGGGATTCATGTCACCCACCAATGGAACAGGCGATTTTAAGAAATGTAGGCCCCTGGCACCCAGGCGTAGGAGGGGTTTATTCACAGCAAAATGGGGTTCATGTCTCCCACCAATGGAACAAGTGATTTTTAAAAATGTAGGCCCCTGGCATCCAGGCAGAGCAGGGGTTTATGCACAGCAAAAATGGTAATATTGCACCCAACTATTTAAAAGAAGATTTTTCAAATTTTCAGTCCCTGTCACCTATGCAGAGCAGGGGTTTGTACCCAGCAAAAAAAGTTATATTTCACCCAACAATCTAAAAGACTATTTTCCGCATTTTCGGTCACTGTCACCTATGCAGAACAGGGGTTTGTACCTGGCAAAAATGGTAATATTTAATCCAACAATATAAAAGATGATTTTCCGCATTTTCGGTCCCTGTCACCTATGCAGTGCAGGGTTAATTAACAGCAAAAAATTGGAATATGTCAACCCCTGAACTCCCAGACGAATTAACTATATTATTGTCCCCTGCACATATGCAGCGCAGGCCGCAAAGGTAATTCCTGGCCTAAAAAATATGATTTTTTTCACCATCATCACCCATGAAAAACATGGATTTAAGTGGTATATTTTGGGGTGTAGGACCTCATCGTTCTAAACATCATCTTCCACCCAGTCTTCACCCCTGCCCTCTTTGTCGGTCTGCACACCACAGAATGCCGCAGCAGTTTGCACCTGTGTTTCGTCATCAGAGACGTGCCGCAGTGGTCTTCCCATGTCCTCATCCTCAAACCCAAGTGGTCGGGCATCGGTTATGGCCTTGGGAAACCCTGCCAGCAGAGTCATCAAAAAGCATAAGAGACTGCTGCATGAATTGAGGTGCAAGATAGATGACCATAGGCTGCAGGCGCCAATTCTGTGTTTTTAGCAGGGGAGGGGTGGGAGACAATGTGAAGGAACAGGAGGCACTATCAGCTACCTAATCTACTATCGCATGTACTTGTTCTGGCCCCACCATCCGTAGAGCGGCATTCGTGCCTACCAAATAAACCTTAGGAAGGTGTTTCACTCTCCCAGCAACAGGAGCTCCACCAAGACCAGCCCGGCCATGTCCACGTCCCTTATTTGATGTTCTCCTCATTATTTGCGTTCACCCACCGAACTAACAGATGGTTTATCTCAGGTGCCAATAGTTACCAATTAAGTTCACTAACAGTAAGGCAGTGCCCCTGTCATAAACAGAATACATTTCTTTAGGTCACACAACAGTGTAATGGAGCAATTAAAAACAATTACTTCACTATCACCAAAAATTAGATTTTTCAAACTAACAATGTAACAGCAGAATGCAACGGTATAATTTGATTGTCAGAAATGCAGCGTACAACGCAAATGTGCTATCTACCACAAAACCAGTGTGTTTGCAACCAACTATGTAAATGCAGAGTTCAAAAGGTTACTTAAAATGATTGAAATACAGGGTAGGCCTCAGATCTGCTATTTAGCACAAAACCAGTGTTTATTGCAACAATCTGGTAAATTTTAAAATAGGTTTTTCAGCGTTGTATGCAAAACTGCTCTGTGGAACAACAGTATGGGTTTTTTCCTCCTACTACAGAAATGCAGTATGCCACCGCTAAATTATAAATTAGGTAATGTAGGTTTTTTTCCTGCACTGAGTTACCAGAAAATAACTAGACTAATGTCCCTGGCACACATGCTGGTCAGATGCAGTTCCAAGGACACTGCAGTTGCTAAAATGGCCGCTGACCCCCACCTCACTAACAGATGGATTAAAAATGATTTTGCAGTATCACTGGGCTCAGGGCTGGGTACAAATATTTAGCATAGCACTCTCAGTAATGGCTGTATTTCAATTATTTAACACCACCAACAGATTTCTTCCCTAATCTGTCCCTCACAGCAGCAGCATCCTATCCCTACACTGAGAAGAGCAGAGTGACTTGCAGTGCTACGTGACTCGAGCTTAAATAGAGGCTGGGTCACATGCTGCACTTAGCCAATCACAGCCATGCCATTAGTAGGCATGGCTGTGATGGCTTCTTAGGGCAAATTAGTGAAACACTTGTTGATTGGCTGCCCTGCAGCCTTTCAAAAACCGGTAAGAATCGCCAAACAACTAACCCGAACCTGAACTTTTACGGAAAAGTTCGAATTCAGGTCCGGGTGCGAAAAAACCGTAATGTTCGGTACGAACCTGAACTTAACAGTTCGGGTTCGCTCAACCCTAGTACTGACGCAATATCCGCCTCTGCCTCCTCATCCTCTACCATGTCCTCAGCCTCCACTGCAGGGACAAGTCACAGTGCCACTCCAGCATACCACATGTACAGGGCTTAGCGGTGTCATGCTGTTCTGCAACTGGTTTGCCTTGGCGAACGGAGTTACACAGGGGAGGTACAGCTCCGTGTGATGCATGAGGAAATCGAATCCTGGCTTTCTCCACTGCAACTGAAAATCGGAACCATGCTGATCGACAACGGGAATAACATGGTGTCAGCGCTGCATCAAGGAAGGCTGATCAATGTGCCATGCATGACACATGTGTTCAATCCAGTTGTCGAGCGGTTGCTGAAGTCTTCCACCCATCTTCAAGACATCCTAAAAATGGCCAGGAAAATTTGCATGCACTTTAGCCACTCTTACATCGCAAAGCACACCCTCCTTGAGCTGCAGTGGCAGAAAGGCATCCCCCAACATAGGCTGATATGCGACGTTTCTACCCGTTGGAATTCCACCCTCCATATGTTAGAACCGACTATACGAACTGAAAAGGGCCATCAACAATTTCTTGATGATGCAAGCGGATAGGAGTACTCCGCTGTATAACTTTGATGTCAGCCAGTGGCAGCTCATGCGTGACACCTGCCGTTTGCTCAGGCCCTTTGAGGATGCCACGTTATTTGTCAGTCGCGAGGACTACGGGATGAATGACGTCATTCCACTGCTTCATATCCTGGAACAGATGGTGGCAACAATGGCTGGTCAGTGGACAGGAGACGTGTCGCCTTGATCTCACTGCCACATGAGCCCTGTGGGGGCTGAACTGGAAGAGGAGGAGGAGGGGCAGGAAGACATGGATCACAGGCAATGTGTAAGCAAATGGGTGTTTTTTCTACTCAGCTGACAGGACAGGAGGAACAGGAGCAGCCAGTGGAGCTACAGAACTGTGCCCTGGCTGGACAATTGTGTAGCTGGCCTATGTTGGTGCAGAAACGGACCATCCGAGCCACCTGTGAATGACTGGCCTGATAACCATTGAAATGATCCCTCTTCCTGACACATCTTCCTCCATCATCGCCCGAAGCGTTTTTTCAAGGAGACATAGAAGTGGGATGATAATGCTGAGAATGGCGTCATCGGCACTGGCCTTGTTGGTGGAGTACTTAAAGCAGTGCAACAAGGCACACAGGTCTCGCATGGAGGCTCACTCAGTGGCGGTGAAGTGGTGCTGTTCCGCAGAGCGACTGACCCGTGCATGCTGCAGCTGAAACTCCACCATTGCCTGCTGCTGCTCGCATAGTCTCTCCAGCAAGTTGGAGTTCCACCTTGTTGGCACGTCGCATATGAGGCGGTGAGCGGGAAGGCCAAAGTTACTCTGCAGCGCAGACAGAAAGTGCTCAGACGGCCGGAACTTTCTGCAGCAGCTCTGACATATCGGGGTAATTTTTCAGGAATCTATGAGCCACCAAATTCAGCACATGCGACAGGCAAGGGATGTGCGTCAAACCGGCTAGGCCCAGAGCTGCTATGAGATTATGCCCATTATTGCACACCACCAGGCTGGGCTTGAGGCTCAGTGGCATGAACCACTCATCGGTCTGTTGTTCCAGGCCCGTCCAAAGCTCCTGCACGGTGTGGGGTTTGTTCCCCAAACAGATGAGTTTAAAAACTGTCTGCTGTCGTTTCCCCCTGGCTGTACTGAGGTTGGCGGTGAAGGTGTTATGCTGAGAGGATGAGAAATGCCCTGCAATCCTCGGGGATAGAAAGACATGAGCCAAAAAGCTATCCGCCTCAGGCCTAGCTGCCGCTGCATTTACCCAGTGTGCTGTCAGAGAGATATAACGATATAACGTCCCTGGCTGTGCTTACTGGTACATGTATCGGTAGTTATGTGGACCTTGCCACAGATGGCGTTGCGCAGTGCACACCTTATTTTGTCTGTCACTTGCTTGGCAGGTAAGGGATATCTGGTCTGGAAAAGTAGTGGAGGCTTGGACCGACATACTGGCCACCGCCATAAGGTTTTTAAAACTCTCCGTCTCCACCTGACGGAATGACAGCATTTCAAAGGCCAGCAATTTTGAAATGCTGGCATTCAGGGCCAGGGATTGCGGGTGAAAAGGGGGTTACTTCCTATTTCAATCCAGGATTTGGTAGATGGACAGCTGAAGGCTTCCATGGGACACTGTGGTGGTGCTGGTTGAGGGTGACGGACGTGGTGGCATTGGTGACACATCTGAAGGGTGGCTATTGCCACTGTCACTCCAGAGGTGGAGGAAGAAGCCGAGATTGCAGCAGAAGAGGGAGCAGGAGGATCCAGAGACTTTTCTTGGTTTTGGAGGTGTTTACTCCACTGCAGCTCATGTCTTGCACTTAGATGCCTGGTCATGCAGGTTGTGCTCAGCTTTAGAACGTTTATGCCTCGCTTTAGGCTTTGATTACACAGCGTGCAAACCACTCGTGTCTTGTCGTCTGCAAATTGTGTGAAGAACTGCCGTGGAACTCCTTGGAGCTGTCTTTGGCGTGCTTGGTCCCTGGGTACAGTGGGCAGTAGCAGGCATAGTGTCTATGCGATGGGCGCTCTGCTTCTGCACCCTGCTCCCTCTTTTGCTGCGCTGGTGTCTCTGTGCAACCACCGCCTCTTCCTCCGAACTGCACAACTTCATCCCATGTAGGGTTCAGGACCTAATCGTCATCAACTTTATCTTCCACCAAGTCTTCTGCACCGCTGCCCTCCTTGTCGGTTTGAACACTGCAGAAGGCCGCAGCAGTTGGCACCTGTGTTTCGTCATCATCAGAGACATGCCGCGGTGGTCTACACATTTCCTCATCCTCAAACAAGTGGTTGGTGCACTCAATCTCTTCCACTTCTGGAGCAGGGCTAGGTGGATGGGCCGGGGAAATCCTGCCGGAAGAGTCATCAAAAAGCATGAGAGTCCGCTGCATGTCTTGGGGCTCAGACTGCTTGGCTGATTTTAAAGGGGGTGAGGTGCTAGATAGCTGCCCATGTCCTCACCATTCGTAGAGCAGCATTCGGGCTTACTAAATAACGTGAAAGGCCCTGTCTACGGGAATCTGAGGAAGGTGTTTCATTTGGGCGTGTAGCTGGCACAGATCCACCACGTCCTCTCTCTGCAACAGGAGCCCCACCAACCTAAGCAGCACCATGGCCATGGCCACGTCTCTTATTTGACGCTCTCCTCATTCTTTTCGGTAACCCAACAAAGTAACAGACAGATTTAATAAAACGTATTCCCTGTCAGGAATGCCGTGCCCGTGTCATAAACAGAAAAGATTGGTTTTGGTCACACCTCTATGTGACAGATGAATTTATTACACTTTGTGCCCTGCCTAATATGCCCTGGCAGTGTGATAAAGATAAAATATATTTCTAGGTCACACCACAATATGATAAATGAATTTATTAAACTGTGTTTCATGCCCAATAGGCCCTGGCAGCGTGTTAAAGATAAAAGATTGGTTAAGGTCACAAGTTACTTTGAAAGAGATGAGGGGCACAGATCCCCCAACAATCGGTAGTATGCCACCTAATTTACTGAATACATTTTGGCAAGTCAGGTATGCAGTGCAGCAGGAACACCAATGCAGGCCGCATATTTTTTTTTAAACCACAATGTCCTAGTGCAGTGATTGGCAACGTGCGGCTCTCCAGCTGTTGCAGAACTACAACTCCCAGCATGCAAAGCCTGTCTATAGCTATCAGCCTACTGCAGGGCATGGTGGAAGTTGTAGTTTAGCAACAGCTGGAGAGCCGCACGTTGCCCATCACTGTCCTAGTGGAATTTCTGATTTTCTCTGATTTACAGTACAAGGCAATAATGTACTTTACAGGAAAAAAAGAGAGATTTTTTTCAACCCCAGCGAAACAGATGGATTAACTGATTATTTTTCAGTATCATATTGCCTGTGCAGGCAGAAGCTGGAATTTATTCCAACAAAATATATGATTTATTCACTTACTAATGAAACTGATGGATGCAAATGAAATTCTTTCACTACACTAGCAGTAGTACAGAGCAGGCCACAAATTTACTTTTGTGCCAAAACTTACATGTTTTTTCTACCCACAATGTCCCAGTGGAATTTACTGATTTTATTTGTACAAGTACAAAGGCAAAAAGGTCCATTATAGGAAAAAAAGGGGATTTTTCCTACACCAGTGAAACAGATGAATTACCAGATTATTGTTCACTATCAGATTGCCTGTGCAGGCAGAGGATGGAATTTAAGCGTAGGTAAGAAAAAAAGCGGTGCGGCACTCACCCAGCTTCTGAAGATACTGTTTATTTCGTCATAGACCAGACGTTGCGAAAAGTTCAGGTAGCCTGACGATGCGCTAGTTCAAGCGCGAAACGGCCGTCGCCACTCTGCAGCCGCCCAGCTCGTTGTCCGCCCCTGCTACCTGAACTTTTCTTAACGTCTGGTCTATGACGAAATAAACAGTATCTTCAGAAGCCGGGTGAGTGCCGCACCACTTTTTTTCTTACCTACGCTTGAGTACATATTGTCCACTTGGAAGCTGAGCACCACGTACGGCTATATACACCAGACCGGAGGTGGCCACAATAGGCGTACGGAGTGAAACACTTGGTAGTGCCACCCTTTCTTTATTCCGCCTTCTTCCCGCTGTATCCAGAGGATGGAATTTATTCCAACAAAATATATGATTTCTTCAACCCCAGTGAAACAGATGAATTAACAGATTATTTTTCACTATCAGATTGCCTGTGCAGGCAGAGGATGGAATTTATTTCAACAAAATATATGATTTCTTCAACCCCAGTGAAACAGATGAATAAACAGATTATTTTTCACAAACAGATTGCCTGTACAGGCAGAGGATGGAATTTATTTCAACAAAATATATGATTTCTTCAACCCCAGTGAAACAGATGAATTAACAGATTATTTTTCACGAACAGATTGCCTGTGCAGGCAGAGGATGGAATTTATTTCAACAAATTATATGATTTCTTCACCCACCAATGAAACTGACGGATGCAAGTGAAATTCTTTTACTAGCAGTAGTAAAGAGCAGGCCACAAATTTACTTTGTGCCAAAAATTATGTGTTTTTTCCACCCACAATTTACTGATTTTATTTGATTTGCAGTACAAGGCAATAAGGTACTTTTATAGGAAAAAAAAGAGGATTTTTTCTACCCCAGGGATTTACTTATCATTTTTTCCGTATCAGATTTGCTGAGCAGGCAGAAAAGACACTTAATGGTAAAAAAAAATATATATATATATTATTTTTTTTCAACCACAGTGAAACTGTGATTATATTTTTCACAATCACAAATTTAGTGCACAGAGCAAATGTATTTCTTAGCACAAAAAAAAAGAACCCCGGAATCTGATGTATTTAGAGAATTAATGACAAGGATATATGCAGCAGAGGGGTACTTTACAGAACAAAATGTGAAAATATCACCCCCTAGGTCCCTAAAATCACAAATGGAGTAACAGTATTATTTTTCCCTTCCCCTGGCAGATATGCAGGGCAGGTGCACTTGAAAAATAGGTACATTTTGCCAAATTAAGTAAAAAGATTGGATTATATTACTGTCCCTGGCACATATGCAGCTGCAAGTGCACGTCACTTGCACAAACTGGCCACCGACACCAACCATTCACAGAAATATAAAAGTCTTTGTCACTGGCCTCATTAAAAAAAACTGCCATTGCACAATAAGAACAAAAAGGTTGTAGATCGCGAATGAACACAATTCTGATATTAGATATTATTCAGCAAAGCTTGTTTCCTATTAACAACCTGTCCCTACACTAACAACAGCAGAGTGACGTTCTGTGCTATATGACTCCAGCTTATATAGAGGTTGGGTCACATGTAGTGTTGAGCGCGAATATTCGAAAAGCGAATTTTTTTAGCGAATATCGGCACTTCGCTAATTCGCGAATATTTCGAATATAGCGCTATAAATTCGCTATTTCGAATATTCGTTTTTTTTTTTTTTTTTTTTAGTTATATTTTTTTCTTTCCCACTTCCCAAAAGTAGTTCTTACCTGTCATGAGGATTCCTGGCTTCCTGGCTGCTCCAGTCAGTGCCCGTTGCCGCTTCTGCCGACTTCCGTGCTCATGGAGCGTCCCCTTCCATGGGAAAATCTCTATATACTAAAATGTACTGTCGGATTTGAGGAATTACGCTGAAATCGCAATGCGATTAATTCAAGTTATATTAATCGCATTGCGATTACAACTTAGCACTGCTATCTTACATAGGCTAGAATTAACGAATATGGAATATATAGCTATGCACTAGCAGTGCTAAGTTGAAATCGCAATGCGAATACTTTAAGTTAAATTAATCGCATTGCGATTTCAACTTAGCACTGCTGCTATATTCCATATTCGCTAACTTCGTTAATTCTAGCAAGCTGACCCATTATAAACCCAGCTCTAAGTTGAAATCGCAATGCGATTAATATAACTTGAATTAATCGCATTGCGATTTCAACGTAATTCCTCAAATCCGACAGTACATTTTAGTATATGGAGACGCTCCCATGGTGATGGGGACGCTCCATGAGCACAGAAGTTATGGTTGGCTTGGTAGAATTAGCGAGGATGACGAATATGACGAATGTATTCGTCATATTCTTCAAAACGAAGATAACTAGTATTCTACATCTTCGTTTAGCAACCTATTCGTCAACCTCGCTAATTCTAGCAATCAAATAGGAAGGTTGACTTACCAGACAGCTGTGTTAAATTCGCTATGCGATTTTTTTTTTTAATAAATAGAATACTTATAATAATAATATTATCATATCAAGTAATATAATTATTGTATTAAAAAAAAATCGCATAGCTGAATTTAACACAGCTGTCTCTATAGTCAACCTTCCTATTTGATTGCTAGAATTAGCGAGGTTGACGAATAGGTTGCTAAAACGAAGATGTAGAATACTTCGTTATCTTCGTTTTGAGGAATATGACGAATACATTCGTCATATTCGTCATCCTCGCTAATTCTAGATATGAAACCAATAGGAAAGTAGCCTTAAGTACAAATCGCAATATGCGATTATTTAAATCGCATTTTAATCGCGATAACTAGAAAAAATGACGAATATTCGATTTCGACGAATACGAAACGAATATTCATTCGAATATTCGCGAATTTCGTCGAAATCGAATATGGCACCTGCCGCTCATCACTAGTCACATGCTGCACTTAGGTAATCAAAGCCATGCTGTTAGTAGGCATGGCTGTGATGGCTTCTAAGGGCAAAGTAGTTAGACGCTTTTTGATTGGCTGCCCAGCTTCTTTTTAACAAGCGCCATAAAATCTGCCAAACACCGAACCCAAAATATAACAAAAATGTTCGGGTCCGGGTGCCAAAAATCCTAAAATTCGGTAAGAACCCGACCTTTACAGTTTGGGTTCGCTCAACTCTAATCACGTGTTAACCAAAATATGTTAAAATTTCAACCGTGTTTACACCAACCGCGCCTTAACCACTTCTACCCTGGGCCAGTTTTCACCCTCCTGCCCAGGCCATTTTATTGCAAATGTGCCATGTGTCACTTTTATGTGGTAAAAACTTTGAAACATTTTTACTTGTCCAAGCCATTCTGAATTTATTTTCTTGTGACACATTGTACTTCACGACAGTCATAAATTTGAGTCAATACATTTTACCTTTTTCCCCATCTATTAAAAAATTCAAAATTGTACCAAAATTTCACAATTTTAAAACATTCTATGTCTTTGCTTTTAAAATATTTATTACTTAACATTCCCGATATGTCTACTTTATATTGCCATTATTTTTTAAATGTCATTTTATTTTTTAGGACGTTAAGAAAATGTAAAAAAACCCACTTTTTAAGGCCCAGTTCAGGTCTGAAATCACTTTATGGGGCTTACACAGTAGAAACCACACATAACTTACGTCATTTTAGAAACTACACCCCTTAAGTTACTCAAAACTGATTTTACAAACTTTGTTAACCCTTTAGGTGTTCCGCAAGAATTAAAAGAAAATGGAGATGAAATTTCAAAATTTCACTTTTTTGGCAGATTTTCCATTTTAATTCATTTTTTTCTTTAACACATTAAGGGTTAACAGCCAAACAAAACAAAATATTTATTACCCTGATTCTGCAGTTTACAGAAACACCCCATATGTAATCGTAAACTGAAGTAAGGGCGCACGGCATAAGAAAAGGCGCGCCGTATGGTTTTTGGAAGGCAGATTTTGCTGGCCTGGTTTTTAGACACCATGTCGCATTTGAAGCCCCCCTATTTTGAGGTAAATATGATTTTTAATCACTCTACATTAAGTTTTTTGTTAGGCAAGGTACCCAAAAAATGACTGTATTGGCACCGCTTTTATTTATTTTTTCTTGCAACGTTCAACTGACAGGTTATATCTATTTTTATAGAGTAAGTTGTTACAGATGTGATGATATCAAATATGTCTTCTTTCTTTGTTTTAGTTTTACATAATAAGGTCTTTTTTTAAAATTATGTTTTTGTCTCCATTTTCTGAACGCCATATTTTTATTTTTCTGCTGATCGTCTTGTACAGGGGCTCGTTCTTTACGGGGAGAGTTGACGTTTTTATTGGTACCATTTTTGGGTACATGTCATTTTTTAATCATTCATTATTACACTTTATGGGGCAAAGTGACAAAAAAATTGTTGTTTTGTCACAGTTTTTATTGATTTTTACAGCGTTCACCTGAGGGGTTAGGTTATGTGATATTTTTATAGAGCAGGTTGTTACGGACGTGGCAATACCTAATAGTAACATAGTAACATAGTTTATAAGGCCGAAAAAAAAGACATGTGTACACCCAGCTAAGCCTGTTATCCTGCAAGTTGATCCAGAAGAAGGCAAAAAAAAAAAAAACCTGTGAGGTGCAAGCCAATTTTACCACCCTTTAGGGGGGATAAAATTCCTTCCTGACTCTAATCAGGCAATCAGAATAACTACCTTGATCAACGACCCATCTCTAGTAGCTATAGCCTGTAATGTTATTGCACTTCAGAAATACATCCAGGCCCCTCTTGAACTCTTTTAGTGAACTCACCATCACTACCTTCTCAGGCAGAGAGTTCCATAGTCTCACTGCTCTTACCGTAAAGAATCCTCTTCTATGTTTGTGTACAAACCATCTTTCCTCTAGACGCAGAGGATGTCCCCTTGTCACAGTTCTGGGGATAAATAGATGATGAGAAAGATCTCTGTACTGACCCCTGAAAAATGTATACATAGTTATTAGATCTCCCCTCAGTCATCTTTTTTCTAAAGTGAATAACCCTAATTTTGATAATCTTTCAGGGTACTGTAGTCTACCCATTCCAGTCATTACTTTAGTTGCCCTCCTCTGAACCCTCTCCAGCTCTGCTATGTCTGCCTTGTTCACAGGAGCCCATAACTGTACACAGTACTCCATGTGTGGTCTGACTAGTGATTTATAAAGTGGCAGGACTATGTTCTCATCATGGGCATCTATGACCCTTTTGATGCAACCTATTATCTTAGTGACCTGGGCAGCAGCTGGCTGACACTGGTTTCTACAGCTTAGTTTGCTTTTCACTAAAATTCCTAGGTCCTTTTTCATGTCAGTGTTACCCAGTGCTTTACCATTTAGTATGTACGGGTGACTTGCATTATTCCTTCCCATGTGCATAACATTACATTTGTCAATGTTAAACCTCATCTGCCACTTCTGTGCCCACGCCTCCAATCGATCCAGATCCATCTGTAGCAGTATACTGTCCTCTTCCGTGTTAATACTTTACACAGCTTAGTGTCATCTGCAAAATTTGATATTTTACTATGCAAGCCTTCTACAAGATCATTTATAAATATATTAAAGAAAATAGGGCCCAGTATTGACCCCTGAGGTACCTCACTAGTGACAGTGACCCAATATGAGTGTGTACCATTAATAAATACCCTCTGTTTTTTATCGCTGAGCCAGATACTTACCCACATACAGACATTTTCCCCCAGTCCAAGCATTCCTATTTTATATACTAACCTTTTATGCGGTACAGTGTCAAATGCTTTGGAGAAGTCCAGATATATGACATCTATTGATTCGCCACTGTCAAGTCTAGAACTTACCTCCTCATAGAAACTGATTAAATTTGTTTGACATGACCGATCCCTCATGAAGAAATGCTGATATGGCATTATTTGCTTATTTTCTTTGAGGTGCTCCAAGATAGCATCTCTTAGAAAACTTTCAAACAGTTTACCCACGACAGATGTTAAACTTAAAAGCCTATAGTTTCAAGCCTTTTTTTTTTTACCCTTTTTGAATATTGGCACCGCATTTGCTATACACCAATCCTGAGGAACACTCGCTATAGAGTGCTTAAATATCAGAAATAAGGTTCTGATTATGATATTACTTAATACTCTTAGGATACGGGGGTGTATGCCATCTGGTCCTGGCGATTTATCATTTTTAATCTTTTTAAGATGCCGCTATACTTCTTCCTGGGTCAGACAGGGTACTTTTACTGGGGAAGTTACATTTACATTATGCATTTCGGACAGTTTATTTTCCTCAGTGAATACAGTGCAGAAAAAAATATTTAACCACTATAGGACCGCCGCACACAGTATCGCATGATCTCGGCGGTCCTTCTGTTTCTCGTTGACGCGAGGGCGCGTCAACTCGCGAGAGGCGAGATGACGCGATATGTGCGCCTGAACTGGCGCACAGACTGTCGGGAGCTGCTCAGGACAAGTTCGTCACCAGCCTGCCAGCCAATGATCGGCGCTGGCCGGCTGGTGATGTTTAAAAAAATGAATGAGAAGCCATGAAATGCATTATATTTATAAATATAATGCATTAAATGGCTTCTGTGCCCTCTCCTGGGTCCTTTTCGTCGGTTGGACCCAGGAGAGAGCACACCTCTACTGTAAGTACACCAAGCACCACTCTTCAGGCCCTGATCACCCCCCATCACCCCAATTAACCCCTTGATCACCCCTTTCAATCACCTGTCAATCACTAGTGAAAGGGAAAAAAGTGATCAGTGTAAACTGTCACTTTTTTTTTTCACTAGTATTGACTTTTAGGTTTAGATTTAGTTTAGGCCCCTTTGGTAGGTAGTTAGCGTTAGCGCCCAGCACACCGCACCGCATTCACTGATTCGCTGATTAGCGTAGCGCTAATCAGCATTTGTACTTTTATAGTATCTGTAAGTGATCTGATCACAGTCAGATCTATAATAGTATTAGTGTCACCTTAGTTCGTCCCCCACCCAAAACGCAGTGTTTACACCGATCAGGTCTGATCGGTCGCCCACACGTGCGTTCACCCACGCCCGCCTCGCCGCAGTGACAACAATTTATTTTTTTGTAATCACTGCACAATCACTTCACAAGCGCTGCGGCGATAAAAAAATCAGTTTTGATCTTTTTTATCAATCGCAGCGGCTTCTGTACTTCGCTACCCTCCCATTTGTAAGGCAGGCTTGCTCTTTTTCTTGGGTAGTCTCAGGGAATACCCCCTAAATTTATTCGTCCAAATGTCAAATAAGGGGTATTCTCCTGAAGAGGCCTACAGGATTCTGACCCAGTCGGATGAGGAATGGGAACCTTCATCTGACGAATATAGCGGGTCAGAATATGACCCAAAGTTCGGACGAGGAGGTTGAGGTCCCTGATACCACCAGGCGTACCCGGCCCCCTGTTGCTAGACCACAGGTAGCGCAGGATCCATTTCAAAGGCAGCAGAGTGGGGCTGGCGCTGCCGGATTACGTGGTGAGGCATACACCAGCAGCGCAGCCCATCCTGGACCTACTACCAGCACTGCCGTACAACATGGTGAAGTGGCGAGCACCAGAAGGGCAGTTGAAGCTGGTACGGTGGCATGTGCAGTAGTTCCCCCGTCGCAGCCACTGCGCAGACAGGCCCGTAGAGCCCCTAGAATCCCTGAGGTGCTGGCAAACCCTGATTGGCAGCCCTCATCTTCAGCCGCACCATTAGTTCCCCCTTTCACCGCCCAGTCAGGAGTTCAGGTGGAGACAGCTCAGATCGGATTGGCACTGGGGTTTTTTGAGCTGTTCTTCACTGCGGAGCTCTATGACTTAGTCGTGGCAGAAACAAATCGGTATGCCACTTAATTTATTACCGCCAACCCGGAAAGCTTCTATGCCCAGCCTTTCCGGTGAAAACCACTCCAAGTTTCCGAATGTAAAACTTTTCTGGGCCTTCTCCTCAACATGGACCTGACAAAAAAACATGAATTGCGGTCATATTGGTCCACGAACCCAATTCATCATATGTCCATGTACTCTGCTGCCATGTCCAGGACACGATTTGAGACCATCCTGCGTTTCCTGCAATTTAGCGACAACACCACCTCCCGTCCCAGAGGCCACCCAGCTTTTGACCGGCTCCACAAAATTCGGCCCCTCATAGACCACTTCAACCTGAAATTTGCAGATTTGTATACGCCTGCACAAAACATCTGCGTAGACGAGTCCATGATACATTTTACCGGGCGCCTTGGCTTCAAACAGTACATCCCAAGCAAGTGCGCCCGGTATGGGGTCAAATTGTATAAGCTCTGTGAAGGAAAATGAGGGAAAAGATCAGACCCTGGAGCCGGTCGGTTGCCCTGACTACCTGGGGAGCAGTGGGAAGATAGTCTGGGACCTGGTGTCACCCTTATTCGGCATAGTGATGAGCGGCAGGGGCAATATTCGAATTCGCGATATTTCGCGAATATTTGGGCGAATATTCGCCATATATTCGAAAATTAGCAAATTCGTAATCTCCAGACAATATTTTCTTGTTTGCGAAAATTCGCATAAAATTTGCATAATTTAGCATAAAAAATCGCATAAATTAGCATAAAAATTCGCATAAACTGGCATTTAAAAGATACCTTTCAAATACCAGTTTTTGCGAATTTTTATGCTAATTTATGCAAACTTTTTATGCGAATTTTCGCAAACAAGAAAATAATGACAGTATTTTCTTGCATGCGAAAATTTTCATATAAAAAATTCGCATAAAGCGAATATTCGCAATTGCGAATATATTTTGCGATATTCTAAATATTCGCGAATTCTCGAAGTGCTGATATTCGCGATTAAAATTCGCAATTTGAAAATTCGTGATCAACACTAATTCGGCAAGGGGTACCATCTTTATGTGGACAACTTCTACACAAGTGTGGCCCTCTTCAGGCATTTGTTCCTGAAACAGATTGGCTGCTGTGGCACCGTGCGACCTAGTCGCCGGGGCTTCCCCCAACGGCTCGTTACCACCCGTCTTGCAAGGGGGGAGAGGGCTGCCTTGTGTAACCAAGAACTGCTCGCGGTTAAATGGAGAGACAAGCGTGACGTTTACATGCTCTCCTCCATTCACGCAGACACGACAATACAAATTGAACGGGCAACCAGTGTCATAGAAAAGCCCCTCTCAGTCCACAACTATAACCTCCACATGGGAGGGGTGGACTTCAATGACCAGATGTTGGCCCCGTATTTGATTTCCCGCTGCACCAGACGCTGGTATAAGAAGGTGTCTGTATATTTATTTCAATTGGCTATGTACAATAGTTATGTTCTCTACAGTAAGGCTGGGAGAACAGGATCCTTCCTCAAATTTAAGGAAGAGATCATCGAGAACCTCCTGTATCCAGGAGGTTCCGTGGCCCCAAACCCCAGTGTAGTGAGCTGTCTACACGAGCGACATTTCCCCAATGTCGTTACTGGTACCTCAACCCAACCGCCACCCCGAAAAAGATGTTGTGTCTGTAGCAGGAGTGGAATAAGGCATGACACCCGTTATTTCTGTTCTGACTGTCCTGACCACCCTGCCCTATGCCTAGGGGAGTGTTTCCGGAAGTACCACACTCAGGTACACTTAGGGACGTAGGGACAGCACAATACAGGTAGTTTTTACAATCAGGCTCTAGGGTTTCTCAGGATACTAGGTTTTGAGAGACCCTAACACATAGGGGTGCTGGTGTGCTACAGCAGAAATGTGAAACGGTAGAAACGTCTCCTTTCACTTGGGATAAAGTGCATAATGTACTTTGCACCATCTCTGTGTGATTTACACTTTACACATTGTCCTATGGGAGAGGAGAGGTTTTTGCAAGGAAAATAAAGGGTGAAAAGAAAAAAAAAATTAAACAGGTAGCAAGAAAAAGAAATCTTGAGTTAGTTCAGGTTTTAAAAGTTTTGATGTTCAGGTTTGATAAAAAAAAGTTTTATGTTCAGGTTTTATAAAGTTTGTAACGTTCAAGTTTATGAGCCTGCTGCCTGTTTTTTCTTTTTTTTTTTTTCCCTAACCACCCTTTATTTTCCAGGTAGACCAACGGAGCAACCGACGAAAACGCTGCAGCACTGATGTGCATTCTGAGAGAAGCATTGCGCTGCTGTCAGAAGACACGTGAAGTCGGTGTATGCGGCGCTGCAAGACGAGATTTCTCCTCTGCAGTACAGGTACATTTGCCCAGGCATATGAGCTGAGGAGAGGTGCTGGAGTTCATATGCTTTGGCAAACACTTTGTATCAAAAATCTGGCAAAGATGTCTTCCTCCACACCGATCGATTGATCTATGTGAATGGAGAAATCACGTTTGCCAGGACATAGGAGCTGAAGTGGGTATGGATGTTTGGGCGGAGCCCCTATGTCCTGGCAATCGCCAGGCCCCTCATTTTTTTTCTTGCATATTTTTTGGCAGAGATTTTTTATCCACATCGATCAATGCAAATGAAGAAATCTGTGCCGTTCATTTTTTCTTTCAGCCCAGAGGCTGAACGGAAAAAAATCTCATTACCTGTATGCTCCATATAAGTAGAATAGCAGAATCTCCTAATGCTGGCCATACATGTAATGATTGCGGAGACACTCAAATGCCATGGCAGTACAAAAACCTTACATGTGACCCCATTTTGGAAAGAAGACACCCCAAGATATTCGCTGAGGGGCATATTGAGTCCATTAAAGATTGAACTTTTTGTCACAAGTTAGCGGAAAGGGAGACTTTGTGAGAAAAAACAAAAAAAATCAAATTCCGCTAACTTGTGCCAAAAAAAATAAATCTTTTATGAACTCGCCATGCCACTCACAGAATACCTTGGGGTGTCTTCTTTCTAAAATGGGGTCACATTTGCGGTATTTTTACTGCCCTAGAGTTTTAGGGGCCCTAAAGCGTGAGAAGAAAAATACGTAAAAAAGGCCATCCTAAAAGGTACTCATTGGAATTAGGCACCCTTTGCGCATCTTGGTTGCAAAAAAGTGTCACACATGTGGTATAGCCGTACTCAGGAGAAGTAGGGCAATGTGTTTTGGGGTGTATTTTTACATATACCCATGCTGGGTGAGAGACATATCTCTGTAAATTGACAACTTTGTATAAAAAATGGAAAAAGTTGTCATTTACAGAGATATTTCTCTCACACAGTATGGGTATATGTAAAAATGCACCACAAAACACATTGCCCTACTTCTCCTGAGTACGGCGATACCACATGTGTGCCACTTTTTTGCAGCCAAGATACGCAAAGGGGCCCTAATTCCAATGAGTACCTTTAGGATTTCACAGGGCATTTTTACGCATTTGGATTCCAGACTTCTTCTCATACATTAGGGGCCCCTAAAATGCCAGGGCAGTATAAATACCCCACAAGTGACCCCATTTTAGAAAGTAGACACCCAAAGGTATTCCGTGAGGGGTATAGTGAGTTCATGTAAAATTTTATTTTTTGTCACAAGTTAGTGGAATATGAGACTTTGTAAAAAAATAAATAAATAAAAAATTCCATTTCCGCTAACTTGTGACAAAAAATAAAAACTTCCATGAACTCACTATGCCCATCAGCGAATACCTTAGGGTGTCTAGTTTCCAGAATGGGGTCACTTGTGTGGTATTTTTACCGTACTGGCATTTTAGGGGCCCCTAAAGCGTGAGAAGTAGTTTGGAATCCAAATGCGTAAAATTGCCCTGTGAAATCCTAAAGGTACTCATTGGTTTTAGGGCCCCTTTGCGCATCTTGGCTGCAAAAAAGTGGCAAACATGTGGTATCGCGGTACTCAGAAGAAGTAGGGCAATGTGTTTTGGGGTGTATTTTTACATATACCCATGCTGGGTGAGAGAAATATCTCTGTAAATTGACAACTTTGTATAAAAAATGGAAAAAGTTGTCATTTACAGAGATATTTCTCTCACCCAGCATGGGTATATGTAAAAATACACCCCAATACACATTGCCCTACTTCTCCTGAGTACGGCAATGTCACATGTGTGCCATTTTTTTGCAGCCAAGATGCGCAAAGGGGCCCTAAATCCAATGAGTACCTTTAGGATTTCACAGGGCATTTTTACGCATTTGGATTCTCACGCTTTAGGGGCCACTAAAATGCCAGGGCAGTATAAATACCCCACAAGTGACCCCATTTCGGAAAGTAGACACTCTAAGGCAGGCATGTCCAAACTTCGGCCCTCCAGCTGTTGCAAAACTACAACTCCCAGCATGCTTGGATAGCCTACAGCTATTAGGGCATGCTGGGATGTGTAGTTTTGCAACAGCTGGAGGGCCGCAGTTTGGACATGCCTGCCCTAAGGTATTCACTGATGGGCATAGTGAGTTCATGGAAGTTTTCTATTTTTTGTCACAAGTTAGCGGAAAATGAACTTTTTTGAAAATAAAAATAAAAATCTATTTCCGCTAACTTGCGACAAAAAATAAAAACTTCCATGAACTCATTATGCCCCTCAGTGAAAACCTTAGGGTGTCTACTTTCCAAAATGGGGTCATTTATGGGGTGTCTTTACTGTCTGGGCATTGTAGTACCTCAGGAAACAGGACAGGTGCTCAGGAAGTCAAAGTGCGGAAATTCACTTTTTTGCACCATAGTTTTTAAACGCTATAACTTTTACCCAAACCAATAAATATACACTTATTGGATTTTTTTATCAAAGACATGTAGAACAATACATTTTGCGAAAATTTATATAGAAATGTAGTTTTTTTTAAAAAAAATTACAACAGAAAGTGAAAAATGTCATTTTTTTCAAAAATTTCGTAAAATTTTGAATAATAGCAATAAAAGTAAAAATGTCAGCAGCAATGAAATACCACCAAATGAAAGCTCTATTAGTGAGAAGAAAAGGAGGTAAAATTCATTTGGGTGGTAAGTTGTATGACGGAGCAATAAACGGTGAAAGTAGTGTAGTGCAGAATTGTAAAAAGTGGCCTGGTCATTAAGGGTGTTTAAGCTAGGGGGGCTGAGGTGGTTAATAACTTTGCTTTCTCCTCATTGCTCTCTGCAACTCCCCCCTCATTACTCTGTAACGAGCCGATACCTTCAGATTTATACTTTTTACCATTTATTAGGGTTGAGCTAACCCGAACTGTAAAGTTTGGCTTTGTAGCGAACTTTAGAGTTTTTGGTACCGAACCCGAACCCGAACATTTCCGTAAAAGTTCGGGTTCGGGGTTAGGCGACTTCTTGGCACTTTTTGAAAGGCTGCAGGGCAGCCAATCAACAAGCGTTTCACTTGTCTGCCCTTAGAAGCCATCACAGCCATGCCTACTAATGACATGGCTGTGATTGGCCAAGTGCAGCATGTGACCCAGCCTCTATGTAGGCTGGAGTCCCGTAGTGCGGCACGTCACTCTGCTCTTCTCAGTGTAGGGATAGGATGCTGCTGCTGCTGTGATGGAGAGATTAGGGAAGAATTCTGGTGTATTTGGTGTTGTTCAATCTTCAAACTACAGCGATAATTGAGGGTGCTATGCTACATTTTTGTACCCAGCCCTGAGCCCAGTGACACTGAAACATAACTTTTAATCCATCTGCTCGGTGGAGGACAAATTCCCTTTTTTGGCCGGTCAAGTACCCCTGCTGCCTGCAGTGCATACCTGGCAGTGAAAATTATTCAATTACATTAGACTGTCACATATTTTTGTGACCTAAAGCAATTTTTTTATCTGTCTGCCACAGGCACTGCATATCTGACAGTCCAATAAAACCGTTAAATACTGCAGTTTCCTTACTGCGTAAAAAAAAGCACACTTTTTTGCTAGATATTAAATTTACGGGCAATGCTGCATTTCTGACAGACCAATTAAACCAATACATACTGCAGTTACATTGCTGCTATAAAAAAAACACAGTTTTTGTGCAAGATGGCACAATAAGAACCTACCAAAAAACAAGGACCTAACCCAAGAAGGGTGATTCACTTAACATATACAATTGCCATAAGGCACTAATCCCTTTATTTATCTTGGGTATTAAAACATAACTTTTAATATAATAAATGTATTAATAAAGGAACCCAATAATTACATATTAAAAACGCTGCGGTGCTTGCTGTGGGAATAGAGAAGGAAAATAGGAAACACGGGGCTGTGCACTGCTACCCGTGAGTCCCAGCTAGAAGGAGCTTAGAGTGGGGTGACAGCACTGGGTATAGTCCATGAAGGGCTATACTGAATCACAGGAACGTCCGCTCCTGAAACAGTAAAGCATTACTGTTTCAGGAGCGGACGTTCCTTGTGATTCAATTATAGCCCTTCATGGACTATACCCAGTGCTGTCACCCCACTCTAAGCTCCTTCTAGCTGGGACTCACGGGTAGCAGTGCACAGCCCCGTGTTTCCTATTTTCCTTCTCTATTCCCACAGCAAGCACCGCAGCGTTTTTAATATGTAATTATTGGGTTCCTTTATTAATACATTTATTATATTAAAAGTTATGTTTTAATACCCAAGATAAATAAAGGGATTAGTGCCTTATGGCAATTGTATATGTTATACAATAAGAACCTACACTGCATTTCTTATATTCCAATAAATCCGTAACATAGTGCATTTACATAGTTGTTTGCAAAATACACCGTTTTTGTGCTAGATAGCACATTAGCGGCCTACGTTGCATTTCTGATATCCCAACAAAACCATAACATACTGCATTTACATAGTTGTTACATGCCTGCTTCATTCATAAAGTAGGCGGCACAGGCACGTAACATCAGGGAGTTACGCTGCCGCCCGCCCGGCCTGCCTGCAGCGTGCAGAAGTTGTTACTGTGTTCGGTAATATTACAATTGAGGGTGCATGTTTAATCGTTTAATCACCTTTAATTTAATGAGACATTTCATATTTGCATAAGGCAGCATTGGAGCTGGCCCCCAGCTCCTCTTCCCATTCCCTTTCCGCTCATACATCGCAGCCTATGATGCTGGAGCATCGCAGACTGCGATGTAAAATGTCAGCATTCACCCCATAAGACGCAGGGGCATTTTCCCCTCATTTTTGGGTTAAAAAGGAGCGTCTTATGGGACAAAAAATAAGGTAGTTGTTTCCGAATATACAGTTTTTGTGCTAGATAGCACATTAGGATCCTACACTGCAATTCTGATATTGCAATAAAACCGTAATATAGTGCATTTACATAGTTGTTTACAAAAAGCAGTTTTTGTTCTAGATAGCACAAAAGCGGCCTACGTTTCATTTCTGATATTCCAATAAAACCGTACCATACTGCATTTACATAGTTGTTTGCAAAAAAAAACGTTTTTGTGCTAGATAGCACAATAGGATCCTACGCTGAAGTTCTGATATTCCAATAAAACCGTTACATACTGCATTTACATAGTTGTTTGCAAAAAACACAGTTTTTGTGCTAGATAGCACATTAGGATCCTACGCTGCATTTCTGATATTCCACTAAAACCGTAACATACTGCCTTTACACAGTGTTTGCAAAAAACACAGTTTTTGTGCTAGATAGCACATTAGTGGCCTACGTTGCATTTCTGATATTCCAATTAAACCGTACCATACTGCATTTACTTACCGTATTTTCCCCTTATAAGACGCATGGGCCCATTAGACTCACCTAGGTTTTTTTAAAATATTTTTAACCCAAAGGTTTGCTTTTGGTGGATTTGGAGCAAATGGTGGTCTGTGCATGATACTATTACTAGCGATATGTGGATGGCACTATTATGGGGGATCTGTGGATGTCACTGTTATGGGGGATCTGGGGATGGCACTGTTATGTGGGATCTGTGGAGGACACTGTTATGGAGGATCTGGGGATCTGTGGATGACGCATTGTTATGGGGGATCTGGGGATGGCACTGTTATGTGGAATCTGGGGATCTATGGATGACGCACTGTTATGGGGGATCTGGGGATGGCACTGTTATGGGGTATCTGTGGAGGACACACTGTTATGGGGGATCTGTGGATGTCACTGTTATGGGGATCTGTGCATGTCACTGTTATGGGGGATCTGTGGATGTCAATGTTATGGGGGATCTGTGGAGGACACACTGTTATGGGGGATCTGTGGATGACACTCTTATGGAGGATCTGTGGATGATGCTGTTATGGGGGATCTGTGGATGACGCAGTTATGGGGGATCTGTGGAGGACACACTGTTATAGGGGATCTGTGAAGGACACACTGTTATAGGGGATCTGTGGAGGACACACTGTTATGGGGGATCTGAGGATGACGCTGTTATGGGGGATCTGTGGATGACACTGTTATTGGGGATCTGTGGAGGACACACTGTTATGGGGGATCTGAGGATGACACTGTTTTGGGGGATCTGTGGATGTCACTGTTATGGGGGGTATCTGTGGATGACACTGTTATGGGGGGATCTGTGAATGTCACTGTTATGGGGGATCTGTGGATGTCACTGTTATGGGGGATCTGTGGATGTCACTGTTATGGGGGATCTGTGGAGGACACACTGTTATGGGGGATCTGTGGCTGACACTGTTATGGGGGATCTGTGGTTGACGCTATTATAGGGGATCTGTGGATGTCACTGTTATGGGGGATCTGTGGAGGACACACTGTTATGGGGGATCTGTGGAGGACACATTGTTATGGGGGATCTGTGGATGACGCTGTTATGGGGGATCTGTGGATGACACTGTTATGGGGGGATCTGTGGATGTCACTGTTATGGGGGATCTGTGGAGGACACACTGTATGTGGGATCTGTGGATGTCACTGTTATGGGGATCTGTGCATGTCACTGTTATGGGGGATCTGTGGATGTCACTGTTATGGGGGATCTGTGGAGGACACACTGTTATGGGGGATCTGTGGATGACACTGTTATGGGGTATCTGTGGAGGACACACTGTATGTGGGATCTGTGGATGTCACTGTTATGGGGATCTGTGATGTCACTGTTGTGGGGGGATCTGTGGATGACACTGTTGTGGGGGTTCTGTGGATGATACTGTTATGGGGGGGATCTGTGGGTGACACTGCTATGGGGGACCTATGGATGACACTTATGTGATTATAACTCCCCCATTATCCTAAAGCATACACTGCTATACTGTACATTGGTGTATTCTCAAGGATGAGGGGGGTGATAGTCATATTTAATATAAACACTGTCCAGCGACTGTTCTGTATTTGACATGTATTTATAATAAATATAACTATCACCCCCCTCATCCATAGTAATCCACTCATATACTGCATTACATGGGTGGATTCTTATGGATGAGGGGGGTGATAGTCATATTAATTATAAACACATGTCAAATACAGAACAGTCGCTGGACAGTGTTTATGTTAAATATGACTATCATCCCCCTCATCCATAGAAATCCACCCATGTACTGCAGTATATGAGTGGATTACTATGGATGAGAGGGGTTATAGTCATATTTAATATCTATCACCCCCCTCATCCTCAGGAATCCATAGTGATAATTTTTTTACAGTACAGTAACTAGAGTTACTAGAGGGGGAGCAGAAGGTATAGCAGGGCAGTATACAGAGCAGTGACACTCAGTGCCTGCATCCATGTGTATATGTATGACTAGGGAGCAGCAGGGCTGGCAGGCTTAATGACAGAGGAGCTGGAGCGCACAGTGCCACAGGCAACCAGCACATGGACAAGTAGTGCACACAGGACCCTGGAGCTCAGGTCAGTGCCCGGGCCCCCAAGCAGCAGCTGGATGAGGAGAAGTTGTCACTTACTAGAGCTGCAGGCTCCGGTCCAAACCTGTAGGTGACGATGGGGCTGGACTCAGTATGGTGGCTGAGTAAGCAGGCAGTCACGGCAGTGAGCATGTCCCGCCTGCTCACTTTTTTCTCCTGCTGCTGCAATGCACTAGCCAATTAGCAGCAGGAGCCTAGCACTGCTAAAAGCTGATTGGCTAGTGCAGCGCTCAGCAGGCAGAGGAGAGCGAGTGGCATGCTCACCTGCCTGAAGACTGTCTGGTCTGTGCACCGTTTGCTGTGCATACAAAAGGGGAGGGGGGCCAGAACAGAGGAGAAGCAGGGCCTGCCCGAGCCCCAGGAAGACAAGCCATAATGCAGACATGGTAGGGGGTGGGGCTTTCAATCCACTCCGGGCCCCCTCCTGCCCCGGGCCCCATAGCAGTTGCGTGGTCTGTCACTATTGCCGGTACGCCACTGCTCTTGCCCCTCCAACTCTTCCTCTTGCAGTGACAGCTCCCCATCCTCATCTTCCTCATCGTTCTCCTCCTCCATGGTCCACTGCATTGTGGTCCACTGCTGCATGAGCACCAGTGTATTTTCTAAGATAAATATGAATTAGATGATGTTGTTTATGCCACGGTTAACCCTGCTGGCAAACTTTGTAGCCTCTTTGAACGGCTTCAGCATCCGCCCTCTGTCTCGGATGAGCTGCCACTGCCTGACTTCAAAGCAACACTTGCTGTTGAGGCTGTCTAGTGCATGACAAAATTGTTCATGGATTTCTGCAGAAACACCATACAGATGCTTGAATATGTGCAATGTTGAGTTTCAGCAAGTTGGCACGTCGCAGATTAAATGGTAAAGCAACCATTATTCTGTTGATGCAGGTCCAGGAGAGGGTTCATTTACCAGGTAAGAGTTTTTGAAGTACTTGGACAGTCTTCGGAACTTTTCCAGCACCTTGCGCAAGTCAGTGTACTTATTTAGAAAGCACTGCACCACTAGGTTGATGATGTGCACTATGTAGGGAGCGTGTGTTATTTTGTCCAGGTTCATGGCAGCCACAATGTTGCGCCCATTGTTGCTGACCACCTTGCTAAGTTGGAGTGTGCGGGGTGACAGCCAGCGGGATGTTTCCTGCTTGATTCACCTCAGCAACTGCTCGCCAGTTTGGCTACTATCTCCCAGGCCGATCAGCTCCAACACAGCATGGCAACACTTGACCTGACACATGTGACAGTCAGGAGGGGTAGTGAGAGCGACCTTGTGCCCTGTTGCTGTTGGGGATGGGATCGTGTCCATGTAGGAGGAGATGTAGGAGACTGATAAGTGCCTGCTGTGGGAGCGAGTCCCATGATATGATGGAAGGGGGTCAAAAGGACCTGGCCATGTTGCTGGGGTGATGCCTCTCCACTTCCAGAAAAAACACTGACCCAGTGGGCAGTGAAAGACATGTACTGTCCCTGCCCTATAACAGCTGCTTTAGGTGAAGTGCAGCTTGATGCCCAGCGAGAATCGCATGGAGGGGCTCACATTCTCTGCCATGTGAGTGTACAAGGCTCTACTATGATGGTACTACAGCGACTGCACTGCCAGATGATGGTTCAGCTTGTAGACAGGCTGGTGGAGAAAAGTTTTTTTCATGGATGAAACGTTTCCATTATAGATGTCTCACAATGGAGCCGAGGACAAGGAGGCAAGGAGGAGTCTCAGCAGGACAAGAAGAAGGTGATGATGATGATTAGTGTTGAAGTGGATTTCAATAAGTATTCCATTTCATGTTGATACTGAAAATAAATAAATAATAAATAACTGAGACTTGACGCACAATTTCTCGTTAATACACACAGATTGTTAGTATACCTTGTATCTTGTAGTAATAACGTACAGCATATATGCTGGTTTAATTACATTTAACAATCCCCCAACAAATGTCAATTCCAACCATGTGGAAACTGAATATATGTGAACGGACGATTGACGCTTTATGCTGCAATAATCATGTATTTATGCTGCTTAATTAAATTGAAAGCCCCCCCCCCCCAAAAAAAAAAAATAAAATAAAATTATTGTTAGCATAGGGAAACGGAAAATACTTAAATGGACGATTGAGGCTTGATGCTCAATTTCAACTTAACACACAGGTAGATCGCTGCCACACTGTGGCTATTGTCACAGTAATCACGTATATATGCTTCAAGTTCTTAATAATTTGAAAAAAAAAAATAATAATTGCATCGTGTTCTTGTGTCTTTATCAGTGTAGAATAATCTAATCTTGGTTTCCTAACCTGCCATATAAAGTTCGACATTTGTGTTCGGAATGCTTGGAAGGTTGGCTGTGGAATTTGAATAGGCAGCATACGGAAAACATATAATATGCGAGATAGTATTAGCATTTGTATACAGAACAATCGTACCCATCCAGCTCAGTTCATGTTTTGCCAATCTATCTAGCTCTAATGTTAGTGATTTGAGAAAAGGAGAGAAATTCGCCTTCACTAGATGATATGAAATGCATATAGAAATATAATGCTTGTCCTTAGGAGGCATCTGAATACCAAGCATTTGTAATTTATGTACATTTATTTTATAATATGATGCCAAGCTGAAAGCATCAAGAACGTCTGTGACAGCGAGCATAGAGGACCTCGGCTTAGTGAGGAGAATAAAGTAATCTGCAAACAAGTTAGGGCGCAACAACTGGATGACAGTGACAGCTCTTGCCTGTTGCTGCGGCTGCTGCTACCACTACCCCCTTCTTCTGCTGCTTTAATGAAACTATGTAACTAAGTATGAATGGTACAGCAGGTAAACACAACTGTATATTATACCGCCTGTTGACAATGTGTCTGATGCACAGTAAGTCTATGTATAACTGAACAGATTATTAATGGCGCAGTAGGTGAACTAGGTAAACGTGCCTATATATTAGACCGTCTGTTGACACTAATTCTGATGTACAATAAGTCTATGTATAACAGAACATATTAAGTTTAAATGGCCCAGCAGATTAACTAGATAAATGTGCCTATATATTATACTGCCTATTGACAATGAGTCTGATGCACAGTAAGTCTATGTATAACAGAGAAGATTAAGTATTAATGGTGCAGTAAGTGAACTAGATAAACACGTCTATATTTTAGACCACCTGTTGAGACTAAGGGTGTCCTTTATTGAGCTGAAATATGCCTATATTAGGCATATTTCAGGTGCAGGGTGCGGTGTAACAGCTAGTTGTTTCACAATCTGCAACTTTTCCCCACTCACACCAGGTCTAAAAAAGTGGGCATAGTGTTGGCAGGAAAGGAGATGGGCTGGCAGGCCCATCTCATTTACAATTTTCTATGCCTGTTTCAGGTGTAGAAAAAGGTCCAATTGTAAGACAGCTAGGAAGTTACATTTTGAACTGGCGCAGGATCAGCTGGAGTTATGAAGAGGCCGGCGCCTCTCCATAACTTTGGCCGACCCACCGCCAGCTTAGGGCTTTATTAAGACAGGTATCTAAAACGCCGGTCTTAATAAATGTGCCCCTAAGTCTGATGCAGAGTATGTCTATGTATAACAGAACAGATTAAGTATAAATGGCGCAGCATGTGTACTAGATAAACCAGCCTATATTTTAGACCGCCTGTCGACACTGAGTTAGCTATTAGTGTTTCGTCCATGTTGGACAGAGATTTTACCTCGCTTGGTTCTGTACAAGTAGTAAAGGACAAGGTGGTGCTCCACTGTGTCATCCTGGAGTGAAGAGGGAGAGCCCAGGTATGGTATGTTTTAGATGCAATGTAGGTCACAGGGTCTTGCTTGATTAGCAGCTCAGCAGAATGTCTGAGCAGAACAAGACAATCAAGTTCCAAGTCTAAGCATGCCCTCCACTGCTGACATTTTTTAATAAAGCCCAAATGAAAAAGAAAAGAAGAAAAATCAAGGGGGAGGGGGGGTCGAATAACATTTGATGTGGTAAAACTAGATATGGTGTCTACAGCACTCTGGTTCCACTACATGGCAAGGTGCTGAGAACATGATAGTATAAGAAGCATGAAAAGTCTCTGCTCCAGTCTTTAGATTATAAGAACACACATACAATCACAGTTGAACTCCTTTTGACCAATATATACTTTTCAAAGTAATTAGTTCAATTTTTATAACAAAATATGAATAACACTACAGAAGCAGCTCCACAATCTATGCTAGTGTCTCAAAAGCATCACATGGTACTTGTAGTACCAGTTTCCTATGGGCACCAGCATGCAGTTGTGTCTGCTAACTCTGCATTCCCTATATTGTACTAAATATCTGCATGTTGTTATACTAAAGAAGTGGGTATGATTTTACTCAAATGGTTCCCTGAAATAGGCATATCAGGACTATAACATGAGATGACATGATAAAATCGATATTATATAAACTACTGTTTAATTATTCCTCTCACGTTGTCCTCTTAGCCCATCAGCAAAACACAGAGTGTGCATGATACCTTTGCATTCATTAGAACTGCATATATATTTCTTCTTATTGCATATAGTCATATTTACGACACTAATTTTAACAAAATGACTGGGCAATTCAAGTAATGTTCAGAATATAGAACATGCTGCGATTTTCACACAACACACAAGTGATGCGTGAAAACCAACTCTCATGTACACAGCCCCATTGAAATGAATGGGTCCGTATTCCGTGCGGGCACAATGCGTTCACATCACGCATTGCACCCGCGCAGAATACTTGATAGTGTGAAAGGGGCCTTACTAAAATTTTTAGGAGTGCAGTTTTCCAGTGCTTGACAACCGTGGAACTCTAAAAATGTCCTCCATGGAACACTCAGTCTGTTGCAATGTGTTTGCGATTACCAGTGAGGCAGAAGAAAATCCATCTGACAACAAATTTATCTTAGGCTAGTTAACATATATAATAGCTACAGCACAGCTTGTACCCTATGAATCTAGAATGTAGATTAGTAGGCAAAATACTGCAGCGATCTCATTTATTTATCATTTTCACATAGTGTTGTGCAATAATTGAAATCTTTTACAAGAAGTTTAGATAAAGACACCCACATAAAACAAAGTATCTGCCGTTCCCTCATTAATGTAGCAGTGAAACAAGCAAACTTTGACAATTTGTGAGTTTATTGGTAAAGGAATGCCTATTAAATGTGATCATTAAAGTGTTTATCCCACTATTAAATAACGTATTTATTGCATAGAACATAAAAATGAACAATGTTTGCCATTTACGTGCTCTTAAAAAATGATCCAGTGAAGACTTATAACTTTAATTTACACAATATGATACCACCTAGTGTTCAAGTGTATAGCACTGTGCACATTAATCTGAATGCTACTGGTCACACATGCTCTGTCAATCGACTCACAGCCAGTTACATAGTGATCTTCTGTTTACTGTAGAGAAGCCAATATAAATGGCTTTTATCCTGCTTTTCAGGAAAGGAGCAGAGCCTCAACAGTAGCATGGCAGCACAGTTGTGAAAGTTTTTTCAAAGCCGGAAAGAATAAAAAGGGATTATATTGTCAGCTGCCAGAGAAGGGAAGGAGATGGACTGCTCTGAGCCTACCCTAGCAGCACAGATTAGCAGCAGCACCCAAGGGGAAAAATAGAAAAAAATAATTGAGTATTTAATGGGATTATCACTTTAACCGACCATCATGCAATGTATCACCAAAGCAGCAGTTTACTCTTCACTGTCAGAAATATTCCTATGCAGTAAATGCCTACATAGATTGCACTATACCTGTGTAATAATGGCAAAATACCAGAAAAGGCCACACTGATGAAATAGTGACACTGGTAGATGTATTAATTGCAGGTTGACCACATCATGGTCCTGATGTTAATGTAAGCCGACTTCACAAAGACATAAGTAGATTTGACTATAATTGCCCTCCTTCGAGCATTACAAAGTCTGTTTCTATTCACAAACTAAAAGCCTTTACTAAAACTAGAATCCCTTAATGAGCATAGAATTATGCTGATGACTTTCTCCACTAATAGAATCATGGTAATAATCTCCATCTATAAAACAGTTGTCCTTGTACCTTGAAAACATTCATTGACTTTCCAATGTCTTAACTCTGGTGGTCATCTGTTTTGGATACAAAAAGTAAAATACAAGTCCAATAAAAAAAAAATCTAAAATAGTTTTGTGTTAACTGTGTATTGTACAGTGAAAAGGTTTTGTGCTCTTTTACTGTAATAGTATAGTTATAGTATATTGGGGAGTACAATATCTCCTTATGGTGAGTGCCTTAAATCACATGAGGAGTCTTATAGTCCAAGCAATGCTCCTCTGGAATTCTAGGAAGAGAGTCAGTACTCTCTGCTCTGCACTAATGAGGGGCAATCACCCTGAAACAGCTGTCTGCAGATGAGGTGCTGGCTTATTTATTATCCAAGTCATGTCTTAAAGGATATGGACACCTTTGTAAAAAAAAAAATTACACTAATTCGCTTCTTTTGTTGAGAAAATTAGTTCCCCAATTGGTTCTGTTTATTTTTATTTTATTGTTTTTGTTCTACAGCCTGCTGTGCTTCCTATGCACAGCAGGTTGCTCTCGGTGAATTTACAGAGAATCCGTCATCTGACGTATTCTCTGTAACTCTTCCTAGCTCCACATCGGAGAGAACACAGTCTCTCTCTCCCTCCTCCTCCTACCCTCCAGGATGGCAGAGTGGTGTAGAGTGTCAGCTATAACATACAGCTGACACTCTGCTTCAAAATGCAGACATAACTCCTTCCATCCCGTAGTCCTTAGGGACCGCTGTATGGAAGGGGCTAACCAACGGGCCCCTGCTCTGCTGTGGCAGCGCCCGATGCTTGAATGGTTAATGTGGCATTAACCCCCCCTTCCCCTCTTTAGGATGGCAGTTTCCAATTCTTTCCTCCCCAGCACAAACAAGTCACCCCCCAGCCCTAAGACCCCACCCCTGTTCAGAATGGCCAAGCGGTGAGCAGAGTGTCAGCAGTAAATAACAGCTGACACTCTACTTGAAACGGCCATTGAGGCGAGCTGAAACGTGCAGTTGTTTGGGTGTTAATAAATCCCACATTTTCTACACAAGTCCGGAGTGCTGCCTGCTCTATTTTGTTTTATATATATATATATATATATATATATATATATATATATATATACATATGCTGGCAGCACTCTCACAAAAAATTAGTAAAAAGAAAAACACTTTATTCACTCCTGTGGTTACAACTAGTGTTGAGCGAACTTGTGTTTTCAAGGTTCAGGTTTGGGTTATCTAAGAATTCCACTATGGATTCTCCTACCACAGACCATAACTTATGGTCCATGATAGCGGAATCCATAATGGAATTCTTAAATAACCTGAACCTTGTACACCGAACTTGAAACAGTACGGTAGTTGCAACGTTTCAGCTCATAGGTTGAAAAAAAGACTCTGTGGATGAGCTAAAAACATTGTGACCACAGGATCAAATAAAGTGTTTGAGAGTGCGGACATTTTTTTCTTTATATATATTTATATATAGTCTTTTTTTAAACTGGTGTAAAATAGAACTGGCTTAGTTGCCCATAGCAACCAATCAGATTCCACCTTTTATTTTTCACAACTCCTTTGGAAAATGAAACGAGGACACTGATTGGTTGCTATGGGCAACTAAGCCAGTTCTACTTTACACCAGTTTTGATAAATCTCCCGCACTGTGTACTTCTATGTGTACTTAGCATTGTGTGTCATTGCACTCTACAAATCTGTGTGGGAAAAGTGAGTGCTCACTGTACGGACTTCACACAATACTGTGTTCCGAAGAGAGTGTAGGTAGTGAGAGCTGTCAGTAATGAGATCTATATCCTGCTTATAACGCCATGGTTCTGACTGTAGATTGCTGCACTAATGTTATCAACAGAAATATCTATTGTGTCTACAAAAAATAGACTTTCTACAGAATGGAAAGTGAGAAATAGATCTGCTGATTACAAGCTGTAGAATACAAGTGCTGCTGTGTGACAGGATGTCATGGCGGGGCAGCAGAGCTGTGCTATAAAAAATTATTTGGGGCGGGGCTGTGTAGCAGAGCTGTGCTATATAACGGATATGGGGGTGGGCTGTGGAGCAGAGGTGTGCTATGTAACAGGATGTGGGGGCGGGGCAGCAGAGCTTTGCTATGTAACAGGATGTGGGGGCAGGGCAGCAGAGCTTTGCTATGTAACAGGATGTGGGGGCAGGGCAGCAGAGCTGTGCTACGTAACAGGATGTGGGGGCGGGGACGCAGAGATTGTGCTGGTGAATGTGAAATTATGGGCTGCATTACAGTAAGATATGGGGTTATGAATTTTTAGTGCACAAAGGTGTCCATAGCCTTTAAGGACATCTAAAAGGTCAAACATTGACTGATAGGATAGCTACCTTACATCTGGTATCAATAGAGGCAGAGCTTGGTAAGAGCTCTTTTGTAGTGTTAAGCGAAACCAGGGAAAATAATATAGTTAACCCGTCTGATAATTCAGTGGGCGACATATACCCATTTATTGTGTGAGGTACCCCTGAACTGCATACATGACAGGGAAAATAATATAGTTAATCCGTATGTTAGCTCGGTGGGTGACATATACCAATTTATTGTGTGAAGTATACCTGCACTGCATACATGACAGGGAAATAAATATAGTTAATCCATCTGTTAGTTCAGTGGGTGACACATAACGATATATTGTGTGAAGTAACCCTGAGCTGCATACGTGCCAGGGAAAATAATATAGTTAATCCGTCAGTTAGTTTAGTGGGTGACATATATCAATTTATTGTGTGAAGTACACCTGCAATGCATACATGACAGGGAAATAAATATAGTTAATCCGTCTGTTAGTTCAGTCGGTGACATATACCAATTAATTGTGTGAAGTACCCCTGCACTGCATACATGGCAGGGAAATAAATATAGTTAATCCGTCTGTTAGTAAGGTGGGCGACATATACCCATTTCTTGTGTGAAGTACACCTGCACTGCATACTTGCCAGGGAAAATAATATAGTTAAAACGTCTGATAGTTCAGTGGGCAACATATAACCATTTATTGTGTGAAGTACATCTCCACTGCATACATGACAGGTAAATTATTATAGTTAATCCGTCTGTTAGTTTGGTGAGAGACATATACCCATTTTTTGTGTGAAGCACACCTGCAATGCATACATGCCAGGGAAAATAATATAGTTAATCCGTCTAGTAGTTCAGTGGGCGACATATATCCATTTATTGTGTGAAGTACCCCTGAGCTGCATATGTGACAAAGAATAACTATATTATTTTCCATCTGTTAGTTTGGGGGGTGGCATATACCAATTTATTGTGTGAAGTACACCTGCACTGCATACGTGCCAGGAAAATAAATAGTTAATCCGTCTGTTAGTTAGGTGGGCAACATATACCGATTTATTGTGTGAAGTACACTCGCACTGCATACTTGACAGAGAAAATAATGTAGATAATCCGTCTGATAGTTCAGTGGGCAACATATACCCATTTATTGTGTGAAGTACACTTGAGCGGCATACATGACAGGGAAAATAATATAGTTAATCTGTCTGCTAGTTAGGTGTGCGAAATATACCCATTTATTGTGTGAAGTACATCTGCACTGCATACATGCCAGGGAAAATAATATAATTAATCCGTCTGTTAATTCAGGAAGTGACATATACCAATGTATTGTGCGAAGTATACCTGCACTGTATACATGAGAGGGAAATAAATATAGTTAATACATCTGTTAGTTCGGTTGGAAACATATACCCATTTTTTGTGTGAAGTACACCTGCACTTCATACAGGCCAGGGAAAATGATATAGTTAATCCATCTGATAGCTCAGTGAGCATCATATACCCATTTATTCTGTGAAGTACACTTAAGCTGCATACATGACAGGGAACATAATATAGTTAATCTGTCTGCTAGTTAGGTGGGCGAAATATACCCATTTATTGTGTGAAGTACATCTGCATTGCATACATGCCAGGGAAAATAATATAGTTAATCCGTCTGTTAGTTTAGTGGGTGACATATACCAATTTATTGTGTGAAGTACACCTGCACTGCATACGTGACAGGGAAATAAATATAGTTAATCTGTCTGTTAGTTATGTGGGCGACATATACCGAGAGGATGCAGAGAGAGGATGTGGTCGATCTGTGCCAGCTACACGCCCAAATGAAACACCTTCCTCAGGTGCACGTAGGCGACAGAACGTTCAGCGTTATTTTGTAGGCCCGAATACGGGTGTACGAATGGTGAGGCCAGAACAAGTAGAGGCTGTAGTAGATTGGGTGGCTGACAGTGCCTCCAGTTCCTTCACATTGTCTCCCACCCGGTCCCCTGCTGAAAGCGCAAAGTTGGGGCTTGCAGCCAATGGGCATCTGTCTTTCACCTCAACCCCTTGCAAATCAGCCAAGCAGTCTGAGCCCCAAGTTATGCAACAGTCTCCTATGCTTTTTGATGACTCTGCTGGAAGGATTTCCATGGGCTGTCCACATAGCTTTGCCCCAGAAGTGGAAGAAATTGAGTGCACCGATGCCCAACCACTTATAATTCAGGATGGGGACATAGCAGGACCAGAGCAGCACATCTCTGATTATGATGAAACACAGGTGCCAACTGCTGTGGCTTTCTGCAGTGTGCAGACCGGCAAGGAGGGCAGGGGTGAAGAGTGGATGGAAGATGATGTGGCGGATGATGAGTTTCTAGACCCCACATGGAATCAAGGTCATGTGAGTAACGTGTGGAGTTCGGAGGAAGAGGTGGTGGTCACACAGCGCCAGCCGCACAGCAAAAGTGGGAACAGTGTGTAAAATGCAGAGTGGCTGTCCCCTAGACAGTACGGCTCCTACTGCCCACCGCACCCAGGGACTGAGCACAACAAAGCCAGCTCCAAGGAGTTTCCTGGCGTTGGAGTTCTTCAGACAATGTGCTGATGACAAGACACAAGTGGTTTGTACGCTGTGCAATCGGAGCCTGAAGCGAGGCATAAATGTTCTAAACCTGAGCACCATCTGCATGACCAGGCATCTAAATGCAAAGCACGAGCTACAGTGGAGTAAATACCTCAAAAACCACGAAAGATCTCGCGCTCCTCCTGCTCCCTCTTCTTCGGTCTTTTCCTCCTCTTCTGGAATGACAGTGGCACCTGCCACCCCACAAACCAAGCATCTCCACAATCTCCCATGGAAGCGTTCGGCTGTCCATCTCCCAAACACTGGTAAGAAGGAAAAAGTGCCCCCCTACCCACCCGTGATCCCTGGCCCTGAATGCCAGCATTTCAAAATTCCTGGCCTTTGAAATGCTGTCATTCCGTCTGGTGGAAACGGAGACTTTTAAAAACCTTATGGCGGTGGCTGTCCCACAGTACGTGGTACCCAGCCGCCACTATTTTTCCAGGCGAGCCAAGTGGCGGACAAAATTAGGTGTGCACTGCGCAACGCCATCTGTGGCAAGGTCCACATAACCACCGAAACATGGACCAGTAAGCATGAGAAGGGAAGTTATATCTCCCTAACTGCACACTGGGTAAATGCAGTGGCGACTGGGCCTGAGGCGGATAGCAGTTTGGCGCATGTCCTTCTGCCACCGAGGATTGCAGGACATTTCTCTTTGCCTCCTGTTGTCTCCTCCTCCTACTCTGCTTCCTCTTCTACTGCCTCCTCATTTGGTCAGCGTAACACCTTTAACACCAACTACAGCACAGCCAGGGGGAAATGACAGCAGGCTGTTTTGAAATTCATCTGTTTGGGGGAAAAAACCCACACCGGGCAAGAGCTATTGACGGGCATTGAACAACAGACCGATGAGTGGTTGGTGCCACTGAGCCTCAAGTCCGGCTTAGTGGTGTACGATAATGGATGAAATCTCATAGCAGCTCTGGGCCTAGCCGCTTTGACGTACACCCCTTGCCTGGCACATTTGCTGAATTTAGTGGTGCAAAGGTTCCTGAAAAATTACTCTGATATGTCAGAGCTGTTGCCGAAAGTATGGGCCGCCTGTGCGCACTTTCGGAGTTCTCATCCTGCTGCTGGCCTGCCTGCGCTGCAGCGTAACTTCGGCCTTTCTGCTCACCGCCTCATATGCAACGTGCCCACAAGGTGGAACTCCACCTTGCAAATGCTGGAGAGACTGTGCGAGCAGCATCAGGCGATAGTGGAGTTTCAGCTGCGTCACCCACGGGTGAGTCGCTCTGCGAGTGGGCCTCCATGTGGGACATGTGGGCCATGTTGCGCTGTTTTGAGTACTCTACCAACATGGCCAGTGCCAATCCTCCGTCCTCAGCGTTACTATCCCACTTCTATGTCTCCTTGAAAAAATGCTTTGGGCAATGATGGAAGAGGATGTGGCACAGGAGGAAGTGGAGGAGGACGAGGGATCATTTCCACGGTTATCAGGACAGTCATTCACAAGTGGCTCGTATGGTGGCTTTCTGAACCAACAGAGGCCATGTACACAATTGTCCAGCCAGACACAGTTCTGGAGGATGAGGAGAAGGAGGAGGACGATGATGAGGAGGAACAGTGTTCACAGCAGTGTGGTGCCCAAAGCAACTCATGGGCAACACTGGAGTGTGGCTGGGGGGATACAGAGGACACAGACGATACACCTCCCACAGAGGACAGCTCGTCGTTGCCTCTGGGCAGCCTGGCACACATGAGCGACTACATGCTGCAGTGCCTGCATATTGACCGCCGAGTTGCCCACATTCTAGCCAGTGCTAATTACTGGGTGGCCACCCTGCTGGATCCCACAATGACAACGTGCCATCCTTAATTCCGTCACTGGAGCGTGATCGGAAGATGCGGAAGTACAAGCGCACGCTGGTCGACACGTTTCTGATGGCATGCCCACCTGACACCAGGGCTCAGTGGAAGCAATAGGCGAAGGCAGAGGAGGAAGAAGAAGTCGCCAACGCAGCTGGGGCAGCGCCAGCACCTCTGAAGGGAGGATTAGCATGGCCGAAATGTGAAAATGCTTTGTCAGCACGCCACAAGAACCAGCACCACCAGCTGATATGGAACGTCATAGCAGGAGGCAGCATTTAAGCAACATGGTGGAACAGTACATGTGCACAATCCTACATGCACTGACTGATGGGTCTGCCCCATTCAACTTCTGGGTCTTCAAATTGGGCACTTGCCCTTTACTCCTTGGAGGTGCTGGCCTGCCCTGCAGCCAGTGTATTGTCCGAACGTGTGTTTAGCAGGGGGCAGGGGGGGTGATCACAGACAAGCGCAGCCACCTGTCCACAGCCAATGTGGAGAATCTCATGTTCATTAAAATGAACCAGGCATGCATCCCACAGGACTTGTCTGTACCTTGTGCAGAATAGACCCAGCCATTGTTATACTCCAGCGCACTTTCTCTTTGCATTTTATATTCTATTTCCCAATGTTTTGGGGTCTTCCCAAATTTCTAGAATAATAAATAAGAAAAAATAAATAAAGGAAAATAAATAAATAAATAAACTACAAAAACAGTGTTGGCTACCTCCTCTTCCTCCACCACGGCTTCTACCTACACCACCACGTCCACCGCCTCCTCAACCTCATACTCCAGTTTGACCTCTGCCTCCAAGTTCAAGATAATTATTTTTATTTTGTTTATATTCTATGTTATTTTAAGTCATTTCTCTATCCACATTTGTTTGCAGGGCAACTGTCCTGCTCCTACCCCCATTTTGCTTCCTTTTGCAGCCCTCTAGCTCTTTCTATGACTTTCTTAGAGCCATTTTAGAGCCCCAAAGTTCAGGTCCCCATTGACTTCAACCCTGCGAACCCGAACTTCCAGGTGTTCGCTCAACCCTACTCTTTTGCATACCCTCTTCAATGGTGTAGTAAGTATGGTAGCAAATATTCCCAAGCCAGCAAATAAACATTCTCCCCTTAGGGTACTTTCACACTTGAGGTTTTGTTTTCCGGCAGAGAGTTCTGTCGTGGGGGCTCTATGCCGGAAAAAAACTGATCAGTATTATCCCCATGCATTGTGAATGGAGTGAAATCCGTTCAGAATGCATCAGGATGTCTTCAGTTCAGTCACTGAACGTTTTTTGGACGGAGAAAAAACCGCAGCATGCTGCGGTTTCTTCTCCGTCCAAAATTCTTGAAGACTTGTCGGAATGACGGATCCGGCATTCATTTCCATTGACTTGTATTAATGCCGAATCCGTCGCAAAGAGTTGCATCAATCCGGCGTTTCTGTCTGCGCCTGCGCCAGGATATAGGAGGAGTTGCAGGCGCAACTTCCTGTTTTTTTCAGTAGTTCCAGCCTGCGAGGGAAAAGTGAAGATGTCATACTTGGAGGTGAGTATTAAGTTCTTTTTTTCCCCCCACATAATGACTTTAAACAATAAGCATCTTCTATAATAGGAGCTGTAATTATGAACATAGTGGATGCTAGGAGTAGTAGTACTAGGTACTGCTACACCTAGCGTCCACCATGCAGTTATCCCACCTGCAGTCCCTATGTACTTTTGCATGGGAACTGCAGGTGGGATAACTGCATGGTGGACGCTAAGTGTAGTAGTGAAAAAAAAATGCTCAATACCAAAAATATATTTTTTTTTTAATACTGTAGTACAAAAATTTGGAAAAGTCCATCCATCAAGCCTGCCCACCCTCACCCTGCCAGCAGTCAAGCCTGCCCGCAAGCAAGCCTGTCCGCAAGCCAGCCTGCCCGCAAGCAAGCCTGCCCTCCTGATAGGAGTTAGAAAATTTGAAATGTCCATTATTTCCAGTAAGTTTTATTTTTCTGGGTCTGTTGTATTATGTTAAGTTCCAATATGACATTTCTTTTTTCCACATGACGGTCTTCTTTATCCTCTTCTAGTGAGGCCGGGGGCTCTCCTCCTAGGAGACGTAGGCGACACGATACGGTATGTCCCTTTTGGAAGCATTTACAATTGTAATATTGTTACATTGTTATTAACAATTTTTTTAAAATATTTCGGAGGAGATCACTCCCGGCCAAGCAGCGGCAGAGGAGGAAGTCGGGGGTGGAAGCCAGCAAGCAGTAATTTTTGTTTTTTATCCTTTGGTGCGTCCATATGTAGAGTTGAGCGAACACCTGGATGTTCGGGTTTGAGAAGTTCGGCTAAACGTCCCGAAAATGATTGCGTTCGGGATCCGAACTCGACCCGAACTTCAACCTGAACCCAAACCCCATTGAAGTCAATGGGGACCCGAACTTTTGGGCACTAAAAAGGCTGTAAAATAGTTCAGGAAAGGGCTAGAGTGCTGCAAAATATAGGTAAATTCCCTGCAAACAAATGTGGATAGGGAAATTAATTAAAAATAAATAAATAAAAATTAACCAATATCAATTGGAGAGAGGTCCCATAGCAGAGAATCAGGCGTCATATCACCCACCACTGGAGAAGGCCACCTTCAGTTATTTAGGCCCCAGCACCCAGACAGAGGAGAGAGGTCCCAAAGCAGAGAATCAGGCGTCATATCACCCACCACTGGAGAAGGCCACTTTCAGTTATTTAGGCCCCAGCACCCAGACAGAGGAGAGAGGTCCCACAGCAGAGAATCAGGCGTCATATCACCCACCACTGGAGAAGGCCACTTTCAGTTATTTAGGCCCCAGCACCCAGAAAGAGGAGAGAGGTCCCACAGCAAGGAATAAGGCGTCATATCACCCACCGCTGGAGAAGGCCACTTTCGGTTATTTAGGCCCCAGCACCCAGACAGAGGAGAGAGGTCCCACAGCAGAGAATCAGGCGTCATATCACCCACCACTGGAGAAGGCCACTTTCAGTTATTTAGGCCCCAGCACCCAGAAAGAGGAGAGAGGTCCCACAGCAGAGAATCAGGTGTCATATCACCCACCACTGGATAAGGCCACTTTCAGTTATTTAGGCCCAGCACTCAGACAGAGGAGAGAGGTCCCACAGCAGAGAATCAGGCGTCATATCACCCACCACTGGAGAAGGCCACTTTCAGTTATTTAGGCCACAGCACCCAGACAGAGGAGAGAAGTCCCACAGAAGAGAATCAGGCGTCATATCACCCACCACTGGAGAAGGCCACTTTCAATTATTTAGGCTCTAGCACCCAGACAAAGGAGAGAGGTCCCATAGCACTGAATCAAGCTTCATATCACAAACCACTGGAGAAGCCACATTGAGTTATTTAGACCCCAGCACCCAGACAGAATAGAGAGGTCCCACAGCAAGGAATAAGGCATCATATCACCCACCACTGGAGAAGGCCACTTCCAGATATTTAGCACACGGCACCCAGACAGAGGAGAGAGGTCGCATGGCAGAGGTTCAGGCTTCATGTCACCCACCATTGTAACAGTCCACTTTCAGTTATTTAGGCCCCGGCGCCCAGATTGAGGAGAGGTTCATGCAACTTTCGGTTGCACCGCACGATCATGGTAAAGTTAATAAACATGAGGATTCAATAAAGAAGTGCCCCGGAGTACAAGAATACATGTTTGAGGGGGAGGCAGTTATAAATGTCTATTCTGCTCAAGGGAGGGACAGATCCTGTGGTGGGATCCATGCCTGGTTCATTTTTATGAACGTCAGCTTGTCCACGTTGGCTGTGGACTGGCGGCTACATTTGTCAGTAATGACGCCCCCTGCTGTGCTGAATACACGTTCAGACAAAACGCTGGCCTCTGGGCAGGCCAGCACCTCCAAGGCATAAAATGCTAACTCTGGCCACGTGGACAATTTGGGGACCCAGAAGTTGAATGGGGCCGAACCATCAGTCAGTTCGTGGAGGGGTGTGCAGACGTACTGTTCAACCATGTTAGTGAAATGCTGCCCCCTGCTAACACGTTCCGTATCAGGTGGTGGTGCAGTTAGACGTGGCGTGGAGACAAAACTTTTCCACATTTCTGCCATGCTAACCCTGCCCTCAGAGGAGCTGGCCGTGACACAGCTGCGTTGGCGACCTCTTGCTCCTCTTGCCATTGCCTTCGGCTTCCACTTGTTCCCCTGTGACATTTTGGAATGCTCTCAGGAGCGCGTCTACCAAGGTGCGCTTGTACTCGCGCATCTTCCTATCACGCTCTAGAGCAGGAAGTAAGGTGGGAACATTGTCTTTGTACTGGGGAACCAGCAGGGTGGCAACCCAGTAGTCCGCACACGTTAAAATGTGGGCAACCCTGCTGTCGTTGAGCAGGCACTGCAGCATGTAGTCGCTCATGTGTGCCAGGCTTCCCAAAGGTAAGGACAAGCTGTCCTCTGTGGGAGGCATATCGTCATCGTCCTCCGTATCCCCCCAGCCATGCATCAGTGATGGGCCTGGGCTGTGTAGGGTGTCACCCCGCTGTGAACCTGCTTCATCCTCATCCTCCTCCACCTCCTCCTCATCCTCCTTGTCCTCCAGTAGTGGGCCCTGGCTGGCCATATTTGTACCTGGCCTCTGCTGTTGCAAAAAACCTCCCTCTGAGCCACCTCTAACAGACTGGCCTGAAAGTGCTAAAAATGACCCCTCATCATCCTCTTCCTCCTGGGCCACCTCCTCTTCCATCATCGCCCTAAGTGTTTTCTCAAGGAGACATAGAAGTAGTATTGTAACGTTGATAACGGTGTCATCGCCACTGGCCATGTTGGTGGAGTACTCGAAACAGCGCTACAGGGCACACAGGTCTCGCATGGAGGCCCAATCATTGGTGGTGAAGTGGTGCTGTTCCGCAGTGCTACTGACGCGTGCGTGCTGCAGCTGAAACTCCACTATGGCCTGCTGCTTCTCGCACAGTCTCTCCAGCATGTGCAAGGTGGGGTTCCACCTGGTGGGCACGTCGCATATGAGGCGGTGAGCGGGAAGGCCGAAGTTACGCTGTAGCGCAAACAGGCGAGCAGTGGCAGGATGTGAACGCCGGAAGCGCGCACAGACAGCCCGCACTTTATGCAACAGCTCTGACATGTCGGGGTAGTTGTGAATGAACTTCTGCACCACCAAATTCAGCAAATGCGCCAGGCAAGGGATGTGCGTCAAACCGACTAGTCCCAGAGCTGCGACGAGATTTCGTCCATTATCGCACACCACCAGGTCCGGGCTTAAGGCCCACCGGCAGAAACCACTCGTCGGTCTGTTGTTCAATACCCCGCCACAACTCCTGCGCGGTGTGGGGCCTGTCCCCCAAACAAATGAGTTTCAGAATGGCCTGCTGACGTTTACCCGGGCTGTGCTGAAGTTGGTGGTGAAGGTGTGTGGCTGACTGGATGAGCTGATGGAAGCAGAGGAGGAGGAAGCCGAGTAGGAGGAGGAGGCTACAGGAGGCAAAGAATGATGCCCTGCATTCCTGATGGCAGCGGAAGGACGTGCGCCAAGGAACTTTCTGCCTGGGGCCCAGCCGCCACTACATTTACCCAGTGTGCAGTTGGGGAGATATAGCGTCCCTGGCCGTGCTTACTGGTCCACGTATCTGTGGTTAGGTGGACCTTGCCACTGATGGCGTTGCGCAGTACACACTTGATTTTATCGGATACTTGGTTGTGCAGGGAAGGCACGGCTGTCTTGGAGAAGTAGTGGCGGCTGGGAACAGCATACCGTGGAACAGCCATGGCCATCAGCTGTTTGAATCCGTCTGTGTACACCAGAATGAATGACAGCATTTCAATGGCCAGTAGTTTAGAAATGCTGGCATTTAGGCCCAGGGCTCGAGGGTGGCTAGGTGGGAATTTACGCTTTCTCTCCAAGGTTTGTGAGATGGAGAGCTGAACGCTGCCGTGTGACATGGTGGAGATGCTTGGTGATGCAGGTGGTGGTGTCGGTGGCACATCCTCTGTTTGGTGGGCGGCAGGTGTCAACATTCCTCCCGAGGTGGAGGAAGAGGCTGAGGCAGCAGCAGAAAAGGGAGCAGGGGGAGCCAGAGTTAGTTCCTTGTTTTTAAGGTGTTTACTCCACTGCAGTTCATGCTTTGCATGTAGATGCCTGGTCATGCTGGTTGTGCTAAGGTTCAGAACGTTAATGCCTCGCTTCGGCTCTGATGGCACAGCATGCAAACCACTCGGGTCTTGTCGTCAGCACAATGTTTAAAGAAGTGCCATGCCAGGGAACTCATTGAAGCTGCCTTTGGGGTGCTCGGTCCCTGGTGGCGGTGGCCTGTAGCAGGCGAACTCTCTTGGCAGCGGCTGTTCTGCTTTTGCCCTCTGCTCTCTCTTTTGCTACGCTGTTGGCTCGGTCTCACCACTGCCTCGTCCTCTGAACTATGAAAGTCAGTGGCGCGAACTTCATTCCATGTGGGGTCAAGGACCTCATCGTCCCCTGCATCGTATTCCACACAGTCCTCCTCCCTGACCTCCTGTTCGGTCTGCACACTGCAAAAAGAGTTAATGTTGTGAATGTGCTGGATCCACTGTCGGCCACCAAATTGACTAGTGCCTGTACCTGCTTAGGCTTTACCATCCTTAGAACGGCATTGGGCCTCACCAAATATCGCTGTAAATTCTGACGGGTACTGGAACCTGAGGTAGTTGGTTCACTAGGACGTGTGGCTGTGGCAGAATGGCCACATCCTCTCCCAGCACCATAGGGTCCACTAACACCACCACGACCGCGTCCGCGTCCCTTACTAGATGTTTTCCTCATTGTTACTGTTCACCAAGCACCACAATAAGAAAAAAAATATTTGGAACAATGTATTGATTTCAAATTCAGGCCTTTTTTTACAGGCACCTAAGACTATCTGCCTATTTATTTATGTAGCATATTACACTAATCTAGGCACAGCAGTAACTACTGATTTAGGGGAATATCAATTGTAGGCCTAGTATTTAGGCCCTGGATGAAAGGTATCCTTTTATGGACAGATTTACACTTGGAGATGCACAGTAGCGTTTTAAAAAATATGTAGGATTATGCCTTCAGCTATTGTATTTTAACACTTTGTGTAATATACCCTTTAACGGACAGAAATACAATGGGAGATGCACAGTAGCGTGTGAAGTTATTGAGGATGACCCTCTCAGCACTTGTATATACATTTCGAGTGTAATATACCCTTTTACGGACAGATTAACACTTGGCCTGCAACAGCTGGAACACCAGATTCAGGGTATTGCTATATTGGCAAGTTAATTTCACCCCAGAACAAAATAAATCACTATTAAACTTGTCCAGTCACAGCTGGAACACCAGATTTACTGTATTTCTATTTTGGCAACTGAATTTCACCCCAGAAAAAAAATATACCATTTTACGGACAGATTTAAACTAGGCCTGCAACAGCTGGAACAACAGTTTTACTGTATTTCTATTTTTGCAACTGAATTTTGCCGCAGAAAATAATAAATCCTTTGATGGATACTATTGAACTTGGCCAGCCACTGCTGGGACACCAGATTTACGGTTTTTCTATTTTGGCAACTGAATTTCACCGTAGAGAATACTAAATCCTATGACTGACAGTATGAAACTTGTCCAGTCACAGCTGGAACACCAGATTTACGGTATTTCTATTTTTGAAACTGAATTTCACCGCTGAGAATAATATATCCTATGACGGACACTATGAAACTTGTCCAGTCACAGCTGGAACACCAGATTTACGGTATTGCTATTTTGGCAATTGAATTTCCCCCCAGAAAATTATCTATACTTTGCCGGACACTATTAAACTTGGCCAGCCACAGCTGAAACCACTGATTTACGGTATTGCTATTTTGGCTATTGAATGTCACCCCAGAACAAAATATATCCTTTGCCGGACACTATTATACTTTGCCAGCCACTGTTGGGACACCAGATTTAGGGGATTGCTATTTTGGCAATTGAATTTAACCCCTTAATAAAATATAGAAATTTCTATCCTGAGTTTCTAGGGGTGACAATAAGCACAGCCAAGCCCCTGATGTAGGATATAGCAAAAAAAAAAAAAACTAGTATTGATGGATTGAAGAACTTGATGGCAGCTTGTGCTGGTGCATCACAAGACACATAATGGCCGCCGATCAAAGTGACAGAAAAATGCTCTGTGCAGCCTAAAACCCAGTGAGCAATTAACTAGCAGAAGTTGAATGATTCACAGCTGTAGATCGATTACTTCATTAGGTGTTTTTGCTGACTTTTCCCTGCCCAATCTCGCCCTCACAGAAGCTGCGTCCTCTCCCTACACTAATCAGAGCAGTGTGACGTGCGGCGCTACGTGACTCCAGCTTAAATAGAGGCTGGGTCACATGCTGCACTTGTCCAATCACAGCCATGCCATTAGTAGGCATGGCTGTGATGGCTTCTTAGGGCAAGAAGTAAAACGCTAGCTGATTGGCTGCTTTGCAGCCCTTCAGAAAGCGGGAAGAAATCACCGAACAACGGACCCGAACCTGAACTTTTTTGAAAATGTTCGGGTCCGGGTCCCGAACACCCCAAAATTCGGTACGAACCCGAACTATGCTTGAACTGTTCGCTCAACACTATCCATATGTATGTATGTTCTTACATTTTTTCTTTTTTTTCTTTTAGTACAGTCAGCTTGTCCCATTGCGTCTCAAAGGGGTCATCAAGGGGAGCACGTGGCGGTCGTGGTGTGTAAGTGTGTTCAAACACAGTCATTTTATTTCAAAATGGTTAGAACATTATGTTAATGTAAATTTTTTTGGTTTTTAGGGTTCTAGGGTCTCTGCCAGAACAGATGAGGAGGACGTTGGATTCTGGATCGATAACGAACTCCTCATCCATATGGTGGGGGACCGAGCACCGTTTTGGGACCATACCGACCGCCGCCCTGCTGACCGTCAGGTGACCCGTCTCCTCTGGATAGAGATCTGTGAGGCTGTGGTGCCAAATTGGGATGACCTCAAGGAAGTGCAATGGGATGACACCCGTAAGTACATATAATTAATTAGTATATAGCATACACGTCTGTTTCATTTTAAAAAAGTGGCTTTCTGTCTGATTGAAGTGGGTCACTGTCACCAATAGTATATAACAATTCATTTTTAATGGTTATTGTGGCAGTTTCAAACAAATAGTAAACCATTTTTTATGTCAAGAATACATGTTTGTTAAAGAATACTAATTTATTTTATTTTATTTTTTTCCAGGGACATTAATCATGGTGTGGTGGCGGTCTATAAGGGACCGCTATAAGAAGGACTTTATCAAGGAAGTCAATCGCCCAAGTGGGTCAGGAGGAATCCGCAAGCAGCCGTACCGCTATGTGGCTGCACTGTGGTTCCTATGAAGAACCCTAGAACTGCGAAGGTAAGGTATTATGTTGATACACTTTTTTAATTATGTTCAACTATGTATGTGTATGGTAATATAGCAATAACAAATGACAAAACAGGTGCACACTGCGGTCTTACTAAGCCCTCAAACTGATGTTAAAATTGAGAGGTTAGTCAACATGTCCTACAGTGGAGGACATGTCTTAAGCCCGAGCACCACGCCAAGGTCTCTCAAGTAGCTCGGGACCTAACACTCACCTACCTGTGCCATATGGGCAATACCAGGGGCCAGTGGGCAAAATTACAGGAATGTATTAGGCCGACTCGCAGCAGACTCCTCAGTTACCTCCAGCATGAAACCATACCTGCAATGGGAGGGTGGAGAAAGCTGTGAGCCCCACCCAAGACTGGCTGATATGGCCCAGGCCTCACAGGTGCACCTAAATAAAGCCTGTGGATGGAAAACAGGCTACATTTACATGGGAGTTTATACACCTCCAAACAATTATATATACACAAACCAACTGAAAGGTGGCATGAAGCAGGATGTGCTCAACCCAAAAATGCAGTTGTGCATATATATACAGGGGAGCAGATCCTGTATGTGTATGGCCCAGGCAGACTGTCACTTTGCACTCTATCCAGGAAATCCACATATTATTCAGTGTTGTAGAGATAAGCAACGCCTGCTTTAGATAATACATTATATATTTTGTTTTCTTTAAACACTGTACATACACATCTCTGTATAGTGCTCTATGTACAGTTTAGTGTTTTTTTTGTCCACTTTCCATGTATCATCTGATGTCGCTTTGCTCAACTCTATCCTGAGGTTCTGTAAATAATATATTTTTTTAATTTGCTTTACAGAACATCTAGCAGTACTCTGGTGCCAGACCCTCCCGTTGAAGTCCATCAGGAGGCGGTCCCCGAAAAGCCACCCACCGCCAGTCCCTCTCGTCCTGCTCCAACAGCTGGGAGGACCTAAATGTTCCCCTACTGGTGCCCTATGGCGACCCAACTATGGCTGTAATGGCACCCCTATTTTAGGCCCTGATGCATTGCCAGAGTTCCGGTAGGAGCCGTCAAGTGGACTATGAGGATATCACAAGGCTCGTTTACGAGTCCTTGGTGGGATACACCAATAGGATTGCAGCCTTGGAAGCCGAAGTGCAAAGTCTGCGGTAGGGGGTGGTGCAGACTTCACAGCTAGGTCTGCTGCATTACTATTGGCTCTCATTGATCCCAACAATGGAACAATTCTCGCCCGACCAGCTGTTTGAGGTCAGAAGACAGGTGGACGCTGTCTTGTGGCAAATGCAACACCGCCTCACATCCCGTCCCCCATGACCTATCCCCATCCACCTACCTATCCCCCATCCCACACCTATCCCCCATTACCAACTACCTATCCCCCATCCCAACCTCCTCATCCTTCCATCCCAAACTACCTATCCCCCATCTCAACCTCCTCCCCAATTCCAACCTCCTCGCCCTTTCCAACCTCCTCCTCTCCCATCCCAACCTCCACATTCCCATTCTCAAACCTCCGAGCTCTATACTCAACACTTTTCTCCCTCTCCTCCTCACTATTTTCCTCCCACCTCTTTCACCACTCTGTCTTCTCTCGCTCGGGAATCTCCGTCTCCTGCCCAACCCTCTCGTTCGCACACTCCCTCCGTTCCTCTTGCCACAACACGGCCTTCTATGTCCCCACTGGCAGAACAACAGGACAGAGCGGGACCAATCCGTGAACTGCCCTCCAACCTCCTTCTCCACCAAGGTCTCATTACAGAAATTTGTAAAAAAAAAATATATATATATATATATATATATAATTTGTTATTATTTTTCTATTATATATATATTTAATTATTTATTTCTATTTAATTGTTACTTTATAAAAACAATGTTGTTTGAACCTTTTTTGTCTGCATAATTTTTTTAATTAGTATTACGTTAGAAAATTTCACTACGCGAGAGGAAATACACATGTATGTGGTGCTTCTCCAGCTTGGTGAAATTTATGTACACAAGTAGAGTGTAAAATAGGCCTGACATGATCTCCCAGCATTGGAGGAGCGACACAAGTAGTGGTTTAGGTGGTGGAAAGTCAAATTGTCTATTATTTAGACTGCATCCCATAAAATAATTTTTAAAAAACATAGAATCATTGGTGCGTCCATATGCACCGACATCCACAGCAACAACCCAATATACAGCATCAGCTATGGCCATTAGGACTGTAGAAAAGTATTTATTTTAATTAAAATACTCTGATCCGGTGCCTCGGGGCTTTATAATTCTGATGTGTTTGCCGTCTACCGCACCCATACAGTTTGGAAACTGACATACCTCCCAAAATCTTTCCTCAATTTCAAGCCACTTCTGGTGAGTTGGATGTGGGATGAATTCATCGTGCAGTTGTTCCCCTAAAACACGGCAAGTCTCCTTCACAATATTAGTTGATATCCCAAGCCTAAATTGGTAACTTAGTGAAGTTAAAGTTTCTCCAGTTGCCAGAAATCTACAAATGAAAACAAAAAAATTGTAAATACATTACAAATAAATAAAAAATACAAATGATACAAGCTATATATTGCAATATTTTGGGACCTTTAATTTGTTCACTTTATTGTCACAGGCCAAATGAATGTTATAGAAAAAAACATCTTATATAATAACTCTACATGGAGAACAATAGGCATATGAAGAATAGAAGTGCTCATAGAGCTTGGTCTACAAATGCATTGCATACCAGTTGGCCAGCACTATTAAAAGCTGCCACACATAGATAAAAAAATAATAATACTTTTTTAACAAGGAAAAATATGTCAGTTTTCACCTTTACAACAGTAAAATATATGTAAAAAATATTAAAATCAAAGATTAGCAATAGATAAAATTTATTAAAGAAAATTGCCTTATAGTCAGCAATTGGCATTCTGCAGGGGAAACAATGCGACGGAAAGTGGTGTCCTGTCTTTCAATGTTATTTGCAAACTTTGTAACAGGTCAATTCATCATAGCATTCCATGCTCATCCTTACGTAATTTTTCTGGGAAAATAACTTCAAAGGCTCCTTCTGTTACTCTTGCAGAGGTTATTGGATGCACACAATAGCGACGCTGATGACGCTGAGACCTCTTCTCCATCTAGAAACAATGATTAGAGCTTGAAAGCCAAAACGAATGTGGTCCGACATCATCTTTGCAACCTTCAGAGGGAGCTTCTGAGGGTAAGTGACCTTTGGTTGGCTTTTATAGCCACTGTAGTATTTGCATAAGAATTTATTTTGTTTGATGTTTGAAAAATGAATACCGGATCCGTCATTCCGTTTAAAACCACATGATAACGGAATGGATGGATCCGTCGTCTCGACGGATCTGGTAAAAAACTATATACGTTATCATACAGATATCTGGATCCGGTATTTACTTAAGGCGTCGGAGTACCAGACCAGGGGGCAAAAAACAATACGTTTATATGCGTTTTGACGGATCCAGCATGCACTTCCGGTAACGGAAATGAATGCCGGATCTTCACAAAGTAAGTGTGAAAGTACCCTTACTTTGTCTACAACTTGGTAGCATAGATGAAGCATAGATGAAGATGGTAGCATAGATGAAGAAGACAGCCACCTACAGTATCGGTAGATACTCAGATTGGGTCACTGTAACTAGTGGGGTACCTCAGGGGTCAGTATTGGGCCCTATTCTCTTCAATATATTTATTAATGATCTTGTAGAAGGCCTGCACAGTAAAATATCTATTTTTGCAGATGACACTAAACTGTGTAAAGTAATTAACACTGAAGAGGACAGTTTTCTGCTACAGAGGGATCTGGATAGATTGGAGGCTTGGGCAAAAAAATGGCAGATGAGGTTTAACACTGACAAATGTAAAGTTATGCACATGGGAAGGAATAATGCAAGTCACCCGTACATATTAAATGGTAAAACACTCGGTAACACTGACATGGAAAAGGATCTAGGAATTTTAATAAACAGCAAATTAAGCTGCAAAAACCAGTGTCAGGCAGCTACTGCCAAGGCCAATAAGATAATGGGTTGCATCAAAGGGGCATAGATGCCCGTGATGAGAACATAGTCCTACCACTTTACAAATCACTAGTCAGACCACACATGGAGTACTGTGTACAGTTCTGGGCTCCTGTGAACAAGACAGACATAGCAGAGCTGGAGAGGGTTCAGAGGAGGGCAACTAAAGTAATCACTGGAATGAGGGATCTACAGTACCCTGAAAGGTTATCAAAATTAGGGTTATTCACTTTAGAAAAAAGACGACTGAGGGGAGATCTAATAACTATGTATAAATATATCAGGGGTCAGTACAGAGATCTGTCCCATCATCTATTTATCCCCAGGACTGTGACTGTGACAAGGGGACATCCTCTGCGTCTGGAGGAAAGAAGGTTTGTACACAAACATAGAAAAGGATTCTTCACTGTAAGAGCAGTGAGACTATGGAACTCTGCCTGAGGAGGTGGTGATGGTGAGTACAATAAAGGAATTCAAGAGGGGACTGGATTTATTTCTGGAGTGTAATAATATTACAGGCTATAGCTACTAGAGAGGGGTCGTTGATCCAGGGAGTTATTCTGATTGCCTGATTGGAGTCGGGAAGGAATTTTTTTTTCCCCTTAAGTGAGGAAAATTGGCTTCTGCCTCACAGGGGTTTTTTGCCTTCCTCTGGATCAACTTGTAGGAAACAGGCCGAACTGGATGGACAAATGTCTTTTTTCGGTCTTATATACTATGTAACATGCACAAAAAGATTGTTCATCCTTCGTTTGGAGTAATTAAACTTGGCAGTTTGAATAACTGTAAAGGTCAATATGAACAAAAATGTGTATGGCTGTGTCTGTGCAATAATCTTTCAACAAATGATTGTTCGTTCAACCGTTGTTCATCCATCAACCTACTGGTATCTAATGTGTATAATCATCTTAAAGGGTTGTCCGGTCTAGTAGTCGACAATCCCAGTGTAGAGATGTCCCGAACTATTTGCCGCCGAACAGTTCCCGGCAAACACATGCAATGTTCGGTCCGCCCCCTATACATCATCATTGAGCAAACTTTGACCCTGTACCTCACAGTCATCAGACACATTTCAGCCAATCAGCATACCCTCCCTCCCAGACCCTCCCACTTCCTATCAAAAAGCAAGGACAGCATCCATCTTAGATTCATTCTAAAGCTGCAGTGTTAGTTAGAGCAGGGAGAGTGCTGCTGCTGCTGCTGCTGAATTAATATAGGGATTCTAGGGAAAGCGTTAGCTACTAGTGTTCTGTGTCCACTCCAGTCCTCAAAGACTCATCTGCTGTAAGGACAGCGTCCTTACAGCACCCCAAAAAGCCCTTATTTGGGCTGGTACATCAGTATGCTTTTTTTTTTTTTTTTTTTATATATATTATATTGCAGTTGCCTGCCAGTGTGTGAGAGGCCGCAGGCTCACAGACTGTACTGTGCGCACACCACTCAATGAGGGTGGCACAGTACCTTGCAGATAAAAAAGTCATTTAATTTTTACCCTTTAATATAATTTCAGTTGCCTGCCAGTGTGTGTCAGGCCCACTGACTGTACTGTGCCCACTGCCAGTGCCCACCACTCATATGGGGTGGCACAGTACCTTGCAGATAAAAAAAGTCATTTAATTTTTACCCTTTAATATAATTTCAGTTGCCTGCCAGTGTGTGTCAGGCCCACACAGACTGTACTGTGCCCACTGCCAGTGCCCACCACTCATATCCAGTGGCACAGTACCTTGCAGATAAAGTAATTTAATTTTTACCCTTTAGTATAATTTCAGTTGCCTGCCAGTGTATGTATGGCCCACACAGACTGTACTGTGCCCACTGCCAGTGCCCACCACTCATATCCAGTGGCACAGTACCTTGCAGATAAAGTAATTTAATTTTTACCCTTTAATATAATTTCAGTTGCCTGCCAGTGTTTGTCAGGCCCACAGACTGTACTGTGCCCACTGCCCACCACTCATATAGGGTGGCACAGTACCTTACATGCATAGTACCACTAATAAAAAAAAATTTCAGTCAGAGACAGGCCACCCCGCAAGGGCCATCGTGGTCGTGGTGCTGTGATTTCCTTTGGCCCTAGAATAATGCCCAGTGTTCAGAGGCCACGTACCCTGAACCAGAAAAATTCTGAGGACATAGTTGACTGGCTTACAAAGGACACCCAATCTTCTACAGCTTCCGCTCGGAACCTTTTCGCGCCATCCTCCTCCAGCTCAGCTTTAGGCACCTCTCAAGTTACCACTCACCCGCCCGCCGCCACCACTAACACTAGCACCACAGCCGCTTCACTTGGTCAGTCAGAGGAGTTATTTAAACATCAGTTGGAAAAAATGAAAGATGCACAGCCATTATTGCCAGAGGATGTAGATAACAGGGATATGTCTCAGTCAGGCAGCATTACACACATGGACGTACGGTGTGATGATGATGATGTTGTACCCGCTGCTGCTTCCTTTGCTGAGTTGTCAAATACAAGTGAAACGGTTGATGATGAAGATGTGTCCGTGGATGTCACGTGGGTGCCCGCTCGAAGAGAAGAAGAACAGGGGGAAAGTTCAGATGGGGAGACATAGAGGAGGAGGAGATGAGTTGGAAGCAGGAGGAGGTCGTCGCAAGGAGCTAGTGGCACAGTCAGACAGCATGTATCGGCACCCGGGGTCAGCCAGACAGCACGCCAATCAACGCATGCTGTTGCCACCACCAGAATGCCATCATTGCAAAGCTCAGCAGTGTGGCATTTTTTTTGTGTGTCTGCCTCTGATAACAGCAATGCCATTTGCAACCTGTGCCAAAAGAAACTGAGTCGTGGGAAGTCCAACACCCACCTAGGTACAACTGCTTTGCGAAGGCACATGATCTCACATCACAAACGCATATGGGATCAACACATGAGTACAAGCAGCACACAAACTCAAAGCCACCATCCTCCTCCTGGTCCAGCATCTTCAGCCACGTCAACCACTGCTGTCCTCCCTGCCCCCTCTCAACCACCCGCCTCTCACCTTCAGCAGTTCCTGCTCATCTGCCCACAGTCAGGTGTCTGTCAAGGAAATGTTTGAGCGTAAGAAGCCAATGTCACAGAGTCACCCCCTTGCCCGGCGTTTGACAGCTGGCTTGTCGGAACCCTTAGCCTTCCAGCTTTTACCATACAAGCTGGTGGAGTCTGAGGCCTTCAAAAAATTTGTAGCTATTGGGACACCGCAGTGGTAGGTACCTGGCCGAATTTTTTTTTCACAAAAGGCAATCCCCAACCTGTACTCTATTGTGGAAAAGGAAGTCATGGCATGTCTGGCACACAGTGTTGGGGCAAGGGTCCATATGACCACTGATACCTGGTCTGCAAAGCACGGACAGGGCAGGTATATCACGTACACTGCGCATTGGGTAAACCTGCTGACGGATGCCAAGCATGGAATGCGTGGTTCTGCAGCGGAGTTGGTGACACCGCCACGACTTGCAGGCCTGCTGCCTCCTCCTCTACTCCTCCTACTCCATCCTCTTTGCTAACCTCCTCACCTGAGTCGTGTTCTACGGCTTCGTCTTGCTCCACATCAACTGCACCCCCCCAGCTCCCCGGGGGCTATTCCACATCCCGGATACGACAGTGTCACGCCGTCTTGGGGTTGACTTGCCTCACAGCAGAGATTCACACCGGACCAGCACTCCTGTCCGCCCTGAACGCACAGCTGGATCAGTGGCTGACCCTGCACCAACTGGAGATCAGCAAAGTGGTGTGTGACAATGGAAGCAATCTGTTGGCGGCATTGAATTTGGACAAGTTGACACATGTGCCGTGCATGGCACATGTGTTGAATCTGATCGTACAACGCTTTGTGTATAGTACCCAGGCTTACAGGACGTGCTCAAGCAGGCCAGGAAGGTGTGTGGCCATTTCAGGCGTTCCTACATGGCTATGGCGCACTTTTTATTATGATATTCAGAGGCGAAACAACATGACAGTGAGGCGCTTGATTTGCGACAGCCCGACACATTGGAATTCAACACTCCTAATGTTTGACCGCCTGCTCCAACAAGAGAAAGCCGTCAACGAGTATTTGTATGACCGGGGTGCTAGGACAGCCTCTGCAGAGCTAGGCATTTTTTTGGCACGTTACTGGACGCTCATGTGCAATGCCTGTAGGCTCATGCGTCCTTTTGAGGAGGTGACAAACCTAGTCAGTCGTGCCGAAGGCACCATCAGCGACCTCATCCCATTTGTTTTCTTCCTGGAGCGTGCCCTGCGAAGAGTGCTGGATCAGGCTGTAGATGAGCGTGAAGAGGAAGAGGAAGAGTTGTGGTTACCATCACCACCAGAAACAGCCTTATCATCATCGCTTGCTGGACCTGCGGCAACGCTGGAAGAGGAGTCTGAGAAAGAAGAGTCAGAGGAGGAATGTGGCTTTGAGGAGGAGGAAGACCAACCACAGCAGTCATCCCAGGGTGCTCGTTGTTGTCACCTATCTGGGACCCGTGGTGTTGTACGTGGCTGGGGGTGAAGAACAGACCTTCAATGACATCAGTGAGGACGAGGAACGGGAGATGAGTAGCTCGGCATCCAACCTTGTGCAAATAGGGTCTTTCATGCTGTCATGCCTGTTGAGGGACCCTCGTATAAAAAGGCTGAAGGAGAACGACCTGTACTGGTTGGCCATGCTACTAGACCCCCGGTATAAGCAGAAAGTGGCTGAAATGTTACCGAATTACCGGAAGTAGAAAAGGATGCAGCAGTTCCAAAACAAGTTAAAAAGTATACTTTACAAAGCGTATAAAGGTGATGTCACAGCACAATGGGAATATAACAGGGGAAGAGGTGAAAGTAATCCTCCTCCTACCACGACCATGCCGGCAAGGACAGGATGCTTTACAGATGTGTTGTTGATGGAGGACATGCAGAGCTTTTTAAGTCCTGCGCATCAGGGTCAACCCGCAGAGAACGACTTGACCGACAGGTAGCAGACTACCTCGTTTTAACTGCAGATATCGACACTCTGAGGAGCGATGAACCCCTTGATAACTGGGTGTGCAGGCTTGACCTGTGGCCTGAGCTATCCTAATTTGCGATAGAACTTCTGGCCTGCCCCGCTTCAAGTGTCCTGTCAGAAAGGACCTTCAGAGCAGCAGGAGTTATTGTCACTGACAAGAGAAGTTGCCTAGGTCAAAAAAGTCTAGATTACCTCACCTTTATTAAGATGAATGAGGAGTGGATACCGAAGGGACTGACAGTGGGGCATGCATTTGACTAAAAAAGGCCTGATGAGATGCCTTGGGCTAAAAATGGTCCCCACGCTGCTGTATTTCATCTATGCATGCCGGATGACTTGCGTGACTTCTCCGCCACCAACTAGGGTTCGGAGGGTTCGTTTTACTACACTTTCTGCCTGGAAAACATCAATTTTTCCGGCCGATGCTACAGCACGTGTACATGCCTAATTTTTCTGTCCTCTGGTGCTGCACTGTAGCTGCAAAAACAAAACAAAAAAAAGGCACATACGTGTCAATTCCCCTTCGTGATCGTTACCTTGTTGTGGTAAAGGGGCTTGCGTATCACAATGAAGCGATCACCTCTTTGAGTGTGTTGACAATGTTGGCACACCCCAGATGATAAGGTTGTTGCTTCATTGTGAACAGACCAAAAGCGATCAGCTGGATAATTTTTCATAGAACAAACATTAATGTTCTTTGTGATCATCTAAGGTGATTATTATAGCCTACTATGTCAGCACAATCATAGGCTTTGAAAAAACGCCATCGCCTGCAATCTCCCAAACGTGCGCACGAGCACAGTCATCACTACACCAAGATTGACGCATAGAGGAATAAAATTCATGTCATGAGTGTGTCAACTATTGACAACTTTTTGCGGTTGTATAAAATCTATTTGATACATGTCCCCTGATAGGGGATGTAACAGGGATTAAACTGATATGAATAGTACTACTTAACACACCACTCACATAGGGTGTCACAGTACATTGTATGGCGCACGTGCAGTGCCCCAAATTGGAAGGAAGAGGACCGACCAACCATCTTTTTCCATCTCCCGATTCCTAAAATCTATTCGATACATGTCCCCTGATAGGGGACATAACAGGGATTAAACTGATAGGAATAGTACTACTTAACACACCACTCATATATGGTGCCACAGTACATTGCATGGCGCACGTGCAATGCCCCAAATTGGAAGGAAGAGGACTGACCAATCATCTTATTCCATCTCCTGGTTCCTAAAATCTATTCACGTCCCCTGATAGGGGACGTAACAGGGATTAAACTGATAGGAATAGTTCTACTTAACACACTACTCATATAGGGTGGCACAGTACACTGCACGGCGCACGCGCAGTGCCCCAAATTGGAAGGAAGAGGACCGACCAACCATCTTTTTCCATCTCCCGTTTCCTAAAATCTATTTCATACACCGGCCCCTGATAGAGATTAAACTGGTAAGAACAGATTTTTTTAATTTAAGAAAAAGAGGACAGCCTCTGCGGAGCTGGGTATTTTTTGGCCGTGTTACTGAACGTTCATGTACAATGGCTGTAGGCTCATGCGTCCTTTTGCGGAGGTGACAAACCTGGTCAGTCAAACCCAAGGCAACATCATCTACCTCATTCCATATGCATTTTTTCTGAAGTGTGCCCTGCGAAGGGTGCTGGATCAAGTCGTAGATGAGCATGAAGAGGAAGAGTTGTGGTCACCATCACCACCAAAAGCAGCCTTGTCGTCGTTGATTGCTGGACCTGCAGCAACGCAGAGAGAGGAGTCTGAAGAAGAGGAGTCAGAGGAGGAAGGTGACTTTGAGGAGGTGGAAGACCAACCACAGCAGGCGTCCCAAGGGGCTTGTTGTCACCTTTCGGGGACCCGTGCTGTTGTACGTGGCTGGGTGGAGGAAGAGACCTTCAATGACGTAAGTGAGGACAAGGAACGGGACATGGCTAGCTTGGTATCCAACCTTGTGCAAATGGGGAGTTTGCGGTTGTGCAAATGGACTGTTTGCGGTTGCTTGCGGTGCGTTAAATGGGGAGTTTGGTCTGTCACTGTGAAGCGGGCGTAACCCTTACACTACCTAATCGATACAACATCATACCTGATCGTATACACACACTGGATGTTTTAAAGCACGTTATTCCAAACAATTTAGGAATGTAGGTGATTTATGCCACAGTCCAGGTGTTAGTCCCCTTGAAACAACTTTTCCATCACTATTGTGGCCAGAAAGAGTCCCTGTGGGTTTTAAAATTAACCTGCCTATTGAAGTCTATGGCGGTTCGTCCGGTTCGCCCATTCGCGAACATTCGCGGAAGTTCGCATTCGCCATTCGCGAATGGAAAATTTTATGTTCGCGACATCTCTATCCCAGTGATAGCAAAGCAATTAACCTGTCCCATCAATCCCATGCCACTGCTCCATTCTCAGTTGGGGATCCAAAGTGAGTGTCCAGGAATGGCGTAGCGGCACTGGAATGGTGGGACTGCAGTCAGTTGAGTTTTTATTTTTTTTATTGGGCACAGATCACCAGCACTAGGGTTGCCGATCTCAAGCCAGACAACTCCTTTAAGACCAACATTGCTCAAAATTATAACATGGTTACCTCTACGTTCAGAAAAGCATTCGCCAACTAAGGAACCCTTTGTTACTGTTTATAGCAAAAGCATCTAGTATTCTTCTCTAAAAACATACAATATTATTGTGATTATTTCCATTGAAATTCTTAATAAATATGACAGACATACTTGGTTTATGTTCACAGGAGCAATTGACGAGCTATTGCCTTCTGCTGTTCCAATTTTATGAGGGACTGCAGGGCTTATATTAAGCATGTGATTCTTTGCAATATCTTCATGGATCTGTGCACTTTTACACTCTGTTACACATCAGTACACAGTAATCAGGAACAGCGTGTGCTATAGCATATTCAAGTGAATCTTTCAGCATTCACTTAGCATTTCCAATAGTGTGGTAGTTGGAGAGCTGATGGTGGTAGTTTTTGCAATTCTGCACAGTGAAAGTGCATGTGAACTGTACTTACATACGGTTTTCATCTTATTTATTTCCAGGACACAGTCACAAACCTGGCTGGAGACTAAATTTTACAGCCTTCAGTTGTGTCCTGAGAATTGATATCTGTTGCAAATATGCATATTGTTTAGTATTGTTCAATATTTTCTGGGGAAAAACATACTCTATTAAAGTTGGACAGCACTTCTCAACTGTATTTCATGAACCTATCCATTTGAGAAACCTATCTCAGATTACCACAGCGGGGTGCCAAAGTGGTAGTCTCACCCAAAATTTGCTAAAAACTAAAACTATTGTTTAGTTTATCATTATAGTTGTGTTTTTTCCCTCATTAAATTGTAAGTCCACCATGTTTAGGCCCCTTTCACACGGGCGAGTTTTCCGCGCGGGTGCAATGCGTGAGGAGGACGCATTGCACCCGCACTGAATCCGGACCCATTCATTTCTATGGGGCTGTGCACATGAGCGGTGATTTTCACGCATCACTTCTGCGTTGCGTGAAAATCGCAGCATGTTCTATATTCTGCGTTTTTCACGCAACGCAGGCCCCATAGAAGTGAATGGGGATGCGGGAAAATCGCAAGCATCCGCAAGCAAGTGCGGATGCGTTGCGATTTTCCCGCACTGTTGCTTAGCAATGGGACCCAATCTCTATTATTTCCCCTTATAACATGGTTATAAGGGGAAATAATAGCATTCTTAATAAAGAATGCATTGTTAAATGATGAGGAAGGGTTAAAAATAATAAAAGTTAACTTACCTTAGCCACTTGATCGCGTAGTCGCAATCTGTCCTCTCTTTCCCTGCAGCATGTCTGATCTAAAGGACCTGTGATGACGTCACATCACATGGCTCAATCACCTGCTCCATCACTATGGTGATGGAGCATGTGATTGGTCCATGTGACCATGTGACATCATCCAAGGTCCTAAACACTATCCTCAGGCTGTGGATAGTGTTTAAGGACCTTGGATGATGTCACATGGTCACATGGACCAATCACATGCTCCATCACCATAGTGATGGAGCAGGTGATTGGGCCATGTGATGCTGTGACATCATCACAGGTCCTTTACATCTTTCAAGCTAACGGAGAGGAGGCCGGGCTTCGCGATCAAATGGAGCAGGTAAGTTATGATTAGTTTATTATTTATAACCCATTCTGCACCGGGTTCAACATTAGGGAGATGGCCAAGGGTATTATTTTACATTATAACTATGTTATAATGTGAAATAATACCAGCGGGACAATTTCTGACCCAAACATGCACTTCTGTGAAGAAGTGCAGGTTCGGGTCTGGGTACCAAAAGTGCCGATTTTTCTCCCTCGCGTGCAAAACGCATGACAGCGCTTTGCACTCTCAGGGAAAAATCGCGGCGATTCCCGCAACGCACCCGCACTGTTTGACGGAGTGCACCCGCAACGCCCGTCTGAAAGAGGCCTTAAACTTAGCCTAAACTGGTTTCACAGAACTATAAGGCCCCTTTCACACGAGCGAGTTTTCTGCGTTGGTGAAATGTGTGACGTGAATGCATAGCACCTGCACTGAATCCTGACCCATTAATTTCAATGGGTCTGTGCACATGAGCGTTTTTTCACGCATCAGTTCTGCTTTGCGTGAAAAACGCAGCATGTTCTATATTCTGCATTTTCCACGCAGCCCTGCCCATAGAAGTTTATGGGGCTTCAGTGAAAAACCCATTGCATCTGCAACTTGCAAGCAAGTGTAGATGCGATGCATTTTTCACTGATGGTTGCTAAGAGATGTTGTTTGTAAACCTTCATTTTTTTATCACTGCGTAAAAAAACGCATCAAAACACATTGCACACGCGCGGAAAAAACGAAACAACTGAAAGCAATCACAGACAAAACTGACTTAACTTGCTTGCAAAATGGTGCGAGTTTCACTGAACGCACCCTGAACGCTCGTGTGAAAGAGGCCTAATACAGTCACATTTTAGCAGCTTAATTATAGCCTTGGGCCCTGGCAATTTGGCTGGACTGAACATACTCTAGGTCATCTTTGGCATTAAGGTTCACTCCTAGCTTGGATGATGAAGGCCAAAATATTTTAACCAATTCACTTATAAACCACATCAATTTAATTACTTCTGTACAACCTTTATTAGGCTACTTTCACATGTGCGTTTCCCTTTTCACTATTGAGATCCGCCAAAGGATCTCAATAGCGGAGGAAAACGCTTCCGTTTTGTCCCCATTCATTGTCAAATGGGACAAAAGTGAGCTAAACTTAATTCACCAGAATGCATTCTGTTTGGTTGCGTCCCCATCGCAGACTGAATATCGTTGCAAGCAGCATTTTTCTGTCCGCGATGTGGTGCGGAGCAAGACAGATCAATCACGACTAAAAAAGTAAGTCAGTAGGGATGAATCTGTTTTCTCGGACACAAAAAAAAACGGATCCGTCCCCCATTGACTTACAATGGTTTTACAGAAAATCCGTCTTGGCTATTTAAGAGATAATACAACCAGATCCGTTCATAACGGATGCAGACGGTTGTATTATTATGACGGAAGCGTTTTTGCTGATCCATGACGGATGCAGAAAAAACGCTGGTGTGAAATTAGCCTTACTCAGTTCTGTGTTTTACTTTGCTCATGAAATGTATGTGTCAGATTTTTGTGTTCACACCTAATGTTTTAATTGCATTTTTAGCTGCATGGAATAGTTCTGCAGAATGCATTATTCAAGGCAGATAAGTCCTGTAAATAAACACATGGTGCAGTATGAATTTTTGTAAACAAGGTTGCCTGTTGGGTATGGATGACATTTAGAGCCTTAAATGGATTTTCCCACCATTGTAAATGATGTATCTAGTTCAATGTTCATGCCATAACTCTCACTGATCAGTGGAGATTTAACTGATGTGAACTCCCCCATGATCCTCAGAATTAAGTGACTGCAGTGAGCCCAAGTGTTGTGGCTCCTCCATAATATTTCCCTGAACTACAAGACTATGATACTGAAGATCCTTTCTTAATCTTATTTCAGTTCACTTCAGGCCATAATACAAATGCTCAAAATGCAGCTGTGTGACAATATTCTTATAAGGCTGTAGAATGGAACGGCAGAACACATTTTATAAAATATGATTCATTTCTAAAGTGAAGCAATGCCTATATAAGGTCTATAAGAGAATGTGTTCATATATAAAACTAGTGGAGCCTAAAATTGGACTCCTACGGTGACCAGTCAGAAGCTAGTTTTCTAATCTGTACTGCATAAATGACAGCGCTAATTGGTTCCTGCTGGCAATACATCCAAAATTTTAATCGAAGACATTTCTAATGGAGGATATCTCACAGGTACCAAGCATAGAGTTGATAGAAAAGTAATACTGTCACTAAATTGATATGACCATAGAAGTTATGGTATGCATAATGACTGATATATAACAACTGATAACGAAAAAGCCAACTATAATGAAAAAGCATTAAGTTATCCAATTCTATTGCTACTACTGAACCAAAGGTGATACGATGTTGGAATATGTTATTCTGGAAATGGTAGGCAAGTGAGTAATAATAGCTGATCATACTGTAGAAGACCTGCATTAGATGCAGCTAAATGTTCAGTATGACATATTTTGGACACAAATATCAAAGGTTGAAAACAGGATTACTAGCACATTACTATCGATAATAGTGATGTTAGCCTTTTAGCCTTCTTAACTCTAATTGCACACAGCTAAGAAGCCATAATATTATCCAACCGTATATACAAAGCTAATAAAACATAAAATGGATCCTAAGTGCAGTGTAACACTAGAGCACACATGCAATTACACAGTTCTTCATCCGCAATTACAAGTGATTTGTAAAGCCTGTAATAAAATGTACAGCCAAGTACGTAGCTCCTAGAAAATGGGTGAATGTTAAACCTTTACTTTGGTCCAACCCCAAACAATACAATACACAGAATCTAAGAGGACACCAAATGTAACTAAAAAGTGAATGGACAAAAAAATTAACAGTGGTAATGACTGGAATTTTCTCCTCTTGTTTAATCCCATTTAATTATGTTCCACATTTCATTCCAAGAATGAATGGAATAATAGTGATTTGTTTGAATATGTTTAGAAAGGCATGCTTTTTGTGACCTGGCAAGCTAAGCCGGCCCATTTGAGCAAAATACTGACCCCCATGGTCTGCTAAACAAAAGGAGATTAGACGGATATGAATCTTTGCTTTGTCTTCCATGTCCCACCTTTTAGGTGCCCCCTAATTGACATCTAATGTGCAGTTGTAATAGCATTTTTGTAAATAGTTATGTGATTTGTGTTAGAAGTGATGCATTAGGTCGCTCTTACAAAGGTTTAACAGTAGGGGTATACTATCCTTTAGGCCTCGAGAACATTTCGCCACAGGGAGCACTCTTATCTGATTGAGCATAGTTGCAGACATGCAGTACCCATCACATTTTACTGAAAATATTAACTCAAAATCTATACACATATATTATTTGATTAATTTTATGTTGCACTGGTCCATTTTGAGACTTTCGGGGCATAGTTGGAGGAATTAGAGGTTAGCTATTTTTCAGACGGCAGATGAACCTGAATATTTTCTGGCTTGTTTTGGATGAATCTACTAAAACAGTGCTTAGTGCTATTTTATTGCACATGTTGGCAGGAAAAAAACACCTAGGGAGGGAGAAGGGGTCTTACGTGACCCTAAGAGGATGTGGGGAGGAGGGCTTGCCCTGATCAGCTCCCAGGCTGGGTGAGCCAATCAATGCTGCAGCAGGTAGATGCCTTAGCAGAATGAGCAGAATGCCATTCAGTGCTGAACTGTGAATGAGGGTGGTTGGGTCTTACAGTGTCTGCCAGAAAAATTATCTTAGGAATTCAGGGAAAGTGAAAAAAACACTCAAGTAAGTTTTCTGTGGCCAGGAACAGTCAAGGAAAAGGCTAAAATTAAAAACCAAGAAGAATGGTGTGTGAAGAAAAGGAACAAGCAGGGAAGCTATCCCCAGAAAGGAAGGAGTGAGAAGCAGAGATTGGCTGTGCCTTCTAGCAGAACTGCAGCTGCTGCAAACCTCAAAAACAAGCTACAGATGTAGCAGGGGTAAGACTCCAACCCTTCACTCAAATTTCATTATCTCATCGCGTTGAAACAAAAGCTTGAAACAAAAATCTTGAAACAAAAGCCATTGAGAAGCAATTGCTTAACCAGTTTAGTTAACTATAGTTTTAATTAACACATCTCAGAAAGCAGGAATCTTAACCCTGTTACATCCGTACGTGCAAGGAAATACTTTCATTTTTCCAATTTTTACCGAAATCCTTTTTTTTGGTGTGGTGGGTTACAGTAAACTGTACAACACGTGTTCTACCATAGCATACATCTATGATTGAGAAAAAAATATTAGGGCTAAATCCGTTTATTATCTCCACGCACAAGCACAGATGAGTTTCCAATTTTATTTTATTTTATTTTTTTTGGGGGGGAGGTTTTGAATTTAGTTACGCCAGCATAAAGGTGATCATTACAAAAATACACAGGCTTTTTCTTTTTTTTGGGGGGGGGGATTTCAATTAGATTATACCAACAAATGGGTGATCATTAGCCCACCAATACTAAGACGAGGGCACCTACACCTGTGAGTGATAATGAGAAATTAAGTGTCAGGCCTCAATCATCCATTTCCATTAATTCTGTTTTCACATGGCAGGAATTTTAAAAAATTGGGCTTGTTCAATTTATTGAACCAGAATATGGGTGACCAGTACAGCAATACACAGGCTGGTGCACCTACTTTCCTGTGAGTGATAAAGGTAAATTGAGCATCAGGCCTCAATCATCCGTTTATGTAAATTCTATTTCCACATGGTTGGAATTTAAAATTTTTGGGACTTGTTCAATTTAATTAAACCAGCATATAGGTGACCAGTACAGCAATACACAGGCTGTGGGCACCTACACTATTTTGCTATAAGTGATAACAAGAAATTGAGAATCAGTCCTCAATCATTATTTTCTGTAAATTCCATTTCCACACAGTTATAACTTCATTTTTATGGGCGGGTTCAATTTCAATTTAATGAAGCATATAGGTAATCAGTAGTACACTAATACACAGACAAGGGCACCTACTTTTCTTTGAATGTTAACAAATGTAGTCCTTAATTTGTTTCCTTTCATTTATATCTCCACATGGTGTCAACTTTTTGGTATGGTTGCTCAGGTGAACCAAACCCGAAACAAGTCTCTCTAGTGGTTTGCTCATCTCTACGAGGAACCTTAAATGTAACTAGGCTAGCTACTGGCTACTCGATCATCCATATTTGGCTGTGAGGTCTGAAGAGTGATAAAAGCTAACAGCCATCAAAGGTGTTTGATTTACAAGTGAGGGGTTGATAATAGTGGAAGAAGCACCACAGGAACTTACAAAAGGTAACATATATAACTGTGGTATTTAATATGTCCTCTGAAGCTAGATGATTTTATATGGCTAGTTTTATATGGCAGCCCCTGAGCAAGGAAGCCCGTAGTAAGTTACGGGCAGAATGTCCACGGCCACTTATACCAAACAAAGTCTGCGAAACCCCTGTGGTCGATCCTAAAATGGTGCAGTTCCTCTCCAAAACGGGCTTTAATCCTTACCGGGGTCAAGATCCTGCCTTACAGGCCTGTCAGGATAAGTTACTTGACATGATGGGGCCCCTGGCAAAAATCTTTGACCTTGCGGAATCCGCCAAAGTGGAGAACAAGATGGTAGACCCAGAAGAGCTCAGGGGGTCGATTCAGCGGGCAATCTGCATGATAGGGAATGTAAACACATCCCTGGCTATCAAGAGACGTAAAGCACTATTGTGGCCAGAAAGAGTCCCTGTGGGTTTTAAAATTCGTCTGCCTATTAAAATCTACAGCGGTTCACCCAGTTCGCCAGTTCGCGAACATTTGCGAAAATTTACGTTCGCAGTTCGTGAACAGAAAAGTTTATGTTCACGACATCTCTACCAGACAGGCCTATTGGGCAGCTTGGGAGTCTTAGTCTCGTTGGTGCTTCGTTCGGGATTTGGATCCCGCTGAGGCACCTGTGACGAACGTCTTACAACTCCTTACATCCTTGTTTGAGGAAGGCAAAGCTTATCGCACTATCAATCTATTCTGTTCAGCTATATCTTCGATACATCACTGTTTTAACGGCTGCCCAGCAGGTCGGCATACCGTAGTGTGTCGTTTACTTCGAGGTTCTCGCCTTTCCAGACCTCTTAGACCTCGGTTCGCTACGTCATGGGATGTCTCTTCTGTCCTCAATTTTTTGACTGCATGGCCGACTAACTCGGATCTGTCTCTTCGCCAGTTATCTGCGAAGTTGGTGACCTTATTTTGCCTGATAAAAGGGTCTCTGACGTTTGCGCGCCAGACCATGACGCACGTTTGTTTACCCTGGAAGGGGTGAAATAGAAACATAGAATGTGTCGGCAGATAAGAACCATTTGGCCCATCTAGTCTGCCCAATATACTGAATACTATGAATAGCCCCTGGCCCTATCTTATATGAAGGATGGCCTTATGCCTATCCCATGCATGCTTAAACTCCTTCACTGTATTTGCAGCTACCACTTCTGCAGGAAGGCTATTCCATGCGTCCACTACTCTCTCAGTAAAGTAATTCTTCCTGATATTACTTTTAAACCTTTGCCCCTCTAATTTAAAACTATGTCCTCTTGTAGCAGTTTTTCTTCTTTTAAATATTCTCTCCTCTTTTACCGTGATGATTCCCTTTATGTATTTAAAAGTTTCTATCATATCCCCTCTGTCTCTTCTTACTTCCAAGCTATACATGTTAAGATCCTTTAACCTTTCCTGGTAAGTTTTGTCCTGCAATCCATGTACTAGTTTAGTAGCTCTTCTCTGAACTCTCTCCAAAGTTTCAATATCCTTCTGCAGATATGGTCTCCAGTACTGCACACAATACTCCAAATGAGGTCTCACTAGTGCTCTGTAGAGCGGCACGAGCACCTCCCTCTTTCTACTGTTAATGCCGTGACGTTCAACATTTCTCGACGGATGAAGACTAATATCCGGTCAGTCTCTTACCCCAGTTTTCCCTCTTCACCACTGCTTTGTCCAGTCGCTTGTTTGAGGGAATATGAGTCTCGAACGTCGAATCTCCGTTCTTCGGGAGTTTCACAGCTGTTTATTTCTTTCCGACGACCCTTTGCCCCGGTTACCAGTGTTACACTCTTGCGGTGGGTTAAATGGATTCTCTCTCTCTCAGGTAACGACACATCTATATTCACAGCAGACTCGGTCCGGGGTGCGGCCATTACCTCCATGGTGGTATCTGGGGCACAGCTTGAAGATATTATGAAAGTGGCAGATTGGTCGCGTGTTTCCTCCTTTAGGGAGTGCTTTTTTCGACCGTCGTCTCATGCTTTTTCATCTATCATCGACCGGCTTTAAACTTGCAATATGAGCCTCCATGTCTTGATATAAAATTACATGATTTTTCTATTTTATGACGTAAAGTCATGATTTTATGAAAGACACGGAGGCGAGTATTGCCCTCCCTGTACCCTCCCCGTGGCAATTATACCATAATGTGACGATATTTGTTATGTGGAATATTTAATTGACTCTGTCTTTTTTCAAGTAGTTGCCATATTTTGAAACTATCTGGCTTTTATTGTCGTTGAGTTTGGTTTGCTTATGCAATATCTTGTTTGTGTCTCTTTTTCCTGCAGGTTGAATGCACTTGTCTGCAAGGTACGTGATCCTGAAGGTTTTTTCGTTCCAAGTTCCAACAATTCTCCTGAGACTTTTGTCAAAGTTGGCTGGATAAAGTTGATCAAGGAATTTTCTTCTTTGTGTTGAATGAAGTTCCAGTTGGCTGTTTTCTATTTCATGGGTGTCAGTTCGACAAAGAAAGAGGAGGGTCATAGTGGGAGGGGTCCTTTTCTACTAGGACTGGGGGAGGAGTTATCTCCATGTTTACTGCTTGTACTTGTTTGTTTTTTTTTTCTTTGCTGCTTAGGTGGTTCAGTAAAGAAAGGGTTAAGCAATACTCGTGTCATGAGTAAGGATCAAGATATGTGGATGCGAAACGCGTAGACAAGTACCTCCTTGCTTTTTAACCTGTACCGCACCATGTGAATAAAGCTCTTCACGTTTGCTACGGAAATGGGACCGTCTTTTCTTTACTTTAAGCAATACTCGCCTCCTTGTCTTTCATAAAATCATGACTTTACGTCATAAAATAGGAAAATCATGTAATTATGATTAGCAACCCAGATTCAGCTCTTCCCAGAATCTACCAACACCTGGAAAACTTCAGTGGGCAATCTAATTTCAAAGTAAATCGTAACAAGTCCCTGTTCATAAGTACCGGCCTCTCCACGTCCCCCAAAAACCACCTAGAGCAAAACACTCCTTTCAATTGGTCCTCCCCCCACATAACATATTTGGGTGTGCAAATAAGCAATGATCCCTCTGATTTATTTTCATTAAATTACACACCCCTTCTGAAACATGTATCTGACACTCTTAAAAACCTGGACTTGTCCATTCTTTCTTGGTTTGGAAGGAAAAACATTATTTTGTCATTGGTTTTACCTCAATTGACTTATCTATTACAAGTATTTCCTATTCCGTTTCCGACTTCTGTTTATATTTCCCTAAGGTCCCTTTTTAGATCATTCATTTGGAACAAAAAGAAAGCCCGCCTTTCATATAAGTCCCTCAGGCACACTAAGAAAACGGTAAAGATGTCCTTCTATCGAGGGTGGTAGACTGGCTGAGAACTCCACCTCATAAATCCTGGGTCTCCATAGAACAGTCATTAGTCGATTCCACTTTCCGGGCCTTACTAATGGGACAACAATCCTGCTTACCCCTCCCCCCCAGCACCACCCCTTTAAAAAAAGGCTACTATAGCAGCCTGGAAATGGCTACAGGACACACATTATTCAGTCCCATACCCTTCCACGATTCTCCAAGTTAGGGATATATGTTATCTTCCACCTAAAACTCTCCGTGAAAGTCTGCCCAGGCAAATCAGGCTGAGAGACCTTTTTCAGGACACTCAGACTTCATCCCTGGGAGAGTTGAGAAGCAAAATACCAGTCCCCACACCATATAACAATTCTCTGTACTTTCTCCAAGCATACTTATCACAACACATCTTCCTTTAAGACTTACACTGTCCACAGGTTTGGTTTGAAAGTCTGATCAGTAGCTCTCAAAACCCCCATAAACTTACATCACAATTATACAACAGACTAAGAACCCCAGCAACCAACATTAGGCCTCTTTCTCACTTGCGTTCTGAGGATCCGGCGGGACGTTCTGAGGATCCGTCAGAACGCAAGTCGCCTGAAAGCATTAGAAGACTGATCAGGATCCTGATCAGTCTTCGAAATGCTTTCAGGTTACTATGGCAGCCAGGACGCTATTAAAGTCCTGGTTGCCATAGTAGTAGTGGGGAGCGGGGGAGCGGTATACTTACAGTCCGTGCGGCTCCCGGGGCGCTCCTGAATGACGTCAGAGTGCCCCATGCCCATGGATCACGTGATCCATGCGATCATGTGATCCATCCGTGTGGGGCGCCCTGACGTCACTCTGGAGCGCCCCTGGAGCCGCACGGATGGTAAGTATACTGCTCCCCGGCTCCCCACTACATTTTACCATGGCAACCAGGACTTTAGCGTCCTGGCTGCCATGGTAAGAATTGAGAAAAAGCTAAACGTCGGATCCGGCGATGCGCCGAAACGACGTTTAGCTTAAGGCCGGATCCGGATTAATGCACTTCAATGGGCATTAATTCCGGATCCGGCGTTATGGCATGTCTTCCGGATTTTTGGACGGAGACAAATCCGCAGCATGCTGCGCTTTTGTCAACGTCCAAAAAACGTTCACATACTGAACGGAAGACATCCTGATGCATCCTGAACGGATTGCTCTCCATTCAGGATGCATTAGGATAATCCTGATCAGTATCTTTCCGTCCTAGAGCCCCGAGGACGGGACTCTAGGACGGAAAGCAAAAACGCTGATGTGAAAGGGGCCTTACCCTGGCATACATCAGATTATGGGAAAGGGACTCGCTCATTCTCCAAATCTGAGATTGACACTATCCTAATTTCCCCAAACAAGTCGTCCAGATGTGTTAGACTCCAAGAAAACGGTTACAAAATTATCACGAGATGGTATAAGACCCCAGACATCGTATGTTTGTATTCAGCATCCGACACTTGCTGGAGCTGCTGAAGAGAAAGAGGATCTTACATGCATATTTGGTGGTAATGTCCTGTACTCCTCAAATGGTGGAACCAAATTTTTCAGACTTGCAATCAAATTTGTGGTGCAGCCTTCAGCCCGTCCCCTGAGCTTGCACTCTTAAACCTCTACCCCCCCCCCCCCAATCAATGAGCCACTAATTTGAGTTTATACAAACACTTATTATGTGCAGCTAGATTCCTTGTCCCGAAATACTGGCTCTCGGCGGAAGTCCCTTCAATGGAATAATGGTCGCTTAAAGTAGACAATATATTCTATGCTGTGCATAAATGAGGCATTGGTATACAGTTTGATCAAAAAGCATAGGCCCACTTACCGTAACAAGGTTGCCTCTTCAAGTGGTAACCTACTCTTACTTTGGCGCAGCACCGTGCGGCGACCACTGGCACCCCAGCACTGCACCAGCAGAGGGCAGGGCCCAGTAGCCACACAGTGCCCCCACTGTGCAGCAAAGCCACCCTGGCTCTGGGCCCCACCACTCCACCAGCACAGGACCACAGTGCTGTTCCAAAGTTAGAGTAGGTTCCCACTTGGAGAGGCAACCTTGTCGCGATAAGTGGGCCTATTCTTTTTGATCAAACTGTATACCAATGCATCATTTATGCACAGCATAGAATATATTACAAATTTGGCTGAGATGTAGAGTTGTTTCGATACCAAAATTTTGATTCGGTAACGATACCATAAAAAAGTATTGCGATACTCAATACCATTCGATACCACGCTAAAAAAATAAAACAAAAAAAAACAAAAAAAGCTGAGTGCATTCCACATTTTATGGAACCGCCGGCTCATAATACAACAGTCCTATCCTATTTTTGGGGGGGACAAGGCGACTAAAAGAAAATGGCGAATCGTGCATTTTTTCTTTTTTTTTTTTTTTCTTTTACGGCGTTCATCGCATAAAAGAGGATTTTTTAATAGTTTTTACTTTTGAGACGCGGCGATATGTAATATTTTATTTATTGTTTATATATTTTATATGTAAAATTGGGAAAGGGGGTGATTTATACTTAATATTTTGGTGTACTTTTTTTACTTTTTTAATTTATTTTTTTTATTTTGTTTACAGTTTATTTATTAACTTATGGGCTAGAACCTGTGATCATTTTCATACTATTCACCCGATACAGCTCTATTAGGGTGAATAGGATCTCACACTCTCCCTGCTGCTCTGTGCATAGTGCATACAGCAGCAGGATGCTGACTATGGCAGCCAGGGCTTTAGTAGCGTCCTGGCTGCCATGGTAACCGATCGGAGCCCCAGGATTACACTGCTGGGACTCTGATCACTGCCACTGCCACCAATGAGGAGGAGGTGAGGGGGCCCTGTGGCCACTGCCACCAATTATATTAATAATGAAGGGGGGGGAGAAAGGGGGGATGGGAGGGCACATTGGCCACCAATAATGTCTTTTAATACTGGGGACAGGGCGGGGGCACACTAGCCACTAATGTTTTAATACTGGGGACATGGGGGGGGCACACTGGCCACCAATGTTTTAATACTGGTGAGGGGGGGCGGGAGCACTGGCCACCAATGATGAGTAACGTTTCATATATAAATACAGGCAGAAGAAACACACTGCCGGCACCTGGCTGTGACAGAGCGCTGCGATCCGCGGCAGTTAACCCCTCAGATGCGGCAGGGGGAGGGAGAGACTGCCTCCTTCTCCCCGTGCTGCCGAGGAAAACATTGAGGTGCTGAGAGCAGCTCAGCCACGTCCTCTGATACTGGGATGTGCAGTAGCGCAGCCTAGTATCGATAAAAGACTAATCCTGGTATCGAGCTCAATACCAGAGAAATGTATCGAATGGATATCGAAACTTCGATACCTGAAACAACCCTACTGAGATGCCACGGAATTATGCTGAAGGACAGTCAAAAGCATAGTGTTGAGGAGGTGCGACCCAGCGTCACTCTCACATGTCGCATATTTAGTATCTTCTTGTCTTTCTTTGCTGGTGTCAGCACTCCTTCCCATTTGGACCAGGTGTTTTTAATTGCCATTAGTCAGTTTAGGGTCTATTTATTTCTACCATCTCTCAGTTGGATTTCCAGAGAGACATGACTGGGTGAACTCTTTGCACCCGTTCACATGGTGCAGCAAGGTGATGTCGCCATTGCTGCCTTGATTCTGTGCTACTGGAGTGGTGTGGCCCAGAGCCAGGGTGGCTTTGCTGCACAGTGGGGGCACTGTGTGGCTACTGGGCCCTGCCCTCTGCTGGTGCAGTGCTGGGGCGCTGGTGGTCGCCGCACAGTGCTGCGCCAAAGTTAGAGTAGGTTCCCACTTGAAGAGGCAACCTTGTCGCGGTAAGTGGGCCTATGATTTTTGATCAAACTGTCTACCAACGCCTCATTTATGCACAGCATAGAATATAATACAAATTGGGCTGAGATGCCACATAATTATGCTGAAGGACAGTCAAAAGCATAGTGTTGAGGAGGTGCGACCCAGCGTCACTCTCACATGTCGCAAATTTAAATAATCTGTGCCTAATCTAGTGTCCATAGTGTGTGGCTTTCTGTGACATACAGTTGTGTTCAAAATTATTCAACCCCCAATGCTGTAAGGGGTTTTAGGGAATTTAGTGTACATTTGTAATTGTGTACAGAATGAAATCTTACAAGGACTTTTAAAAGAACCAAATGCAACTAAAATGACATCAATTGTTTTTGTAATACAGTATTAAATTTTTTTTTGTGATTTCTTCATTGACGCAATTATTCAACCCCTTAAAGACTACCACTCTTAGGCTAGGTTCAGACGACGACAACTGTCGCGCGACAAAAAGTCGCGCGACAAATAGGGCACAACTTCACTGCAACATTTGTCGCGCGACATTTTGTCGCACTATTGTCGCGTGACAATTTTTATAATGGGAGTCTATGGTGTCGCATTGCGACATGCGACATGCTGCGACTGCGACATCTTGAATGGATTTTTTGCGACTGTGGCGTCGCAGTCGCAGCATGTCGCATGTCGCAATGCGACACCATAGACTCCCATTATAAAATTGTCGCGCGACAATAGTGCGACAAAATGTCGCGCAGCAATTGTCGTCGTCTGAACCTAGCCTTAAGAACAGAGGTTCATTCAAGTGTTTTCAGGTATTGAAAACACCTGTGGATGTCAAGGAGCAGCAATCAAGCATAATAAGCCCCAATTAGGCAGATGTAAAATGACTGTGATACTCAGCTCCTTTTAGACATTTACTGGTGTGTTTACAAACATGGTGAAGTCAAGAGAATGGTCCAGGAAGACAAGAGAAGAGGTGATTCCTCTTCACAGGAAGGGCAATGGCTATAAGAAGATTGTAAAGATGTTAAACATACTAAGAGACACCATAGGAAGCATCATTCGCAAATTCAAGGCAAAGGGCACTGTTGAAACGCTACCTGGTCGTGGCAGAAAGAAGATGCTGACTTCGACTGCTGTGTGATACCTAAAGCGCAAAGTGGAGAAAAGTCCCCGTGTGACTGCTGAGAAACTGAAAAAAGATTTGCCAGATGCGGGTACTAAAGTTTCAGCTCAGACAATAAGGTGCACACTGCGTAAGGAAGGCCTCTATGCCGGAACTCCCAGGCGCACCCCCTTGCTGTCTCCAAAGAATAAGAAGAGTCGACTGCAGTATGCCAAAAGTCATGTGGACAAACCACAAAAGTTTTGGGATAGTGTTCTGTGGACTGATGAAACAAAATTAGAACTGTTTGGGCCCATGGATCAACGCTATGTTTGGAGGAGGAAGAACAAGGCCTATGAAGAAAAGAACACCTTGCCTACTGTGAAGCATGGCGGGGGGTCAATCATGCTTTGGGGCTGTTTTGCTTCTACAGGTACAGGGAAGCTTCAGCGTGTACAAGGTACCATTAATTCTCTTAAGTACCAGGAGATATTGGATAAAAATGTGATGCAGTCCGTCACAAACCTGAGGCTTGGGAGACGTTGGACCTTTCAACAGGACAATGATCCCAAGCATACCTCCAAGTCCACTAGAGCATGGTTGCAGATTAAAGGCTGGAAGATTTTGAAGTGGCCATCACAGTCACCAGACTTAAATCCGATTGAGAACCTCTGGTGGGACTTAAAGAAAGCAGTTGCAGCGCGCAAGCCTAAGAATGTGACTGAACTGGAGGCTTTTGCACATGAAGAATGGGCGAAGATACCCGTAGATCGCTACAAGACACTTGTGTCAAGCTATGCTTCACGTTTAAAAGCTGTTATAACTGGAAAAGGATGTTGTACTAAGTACTAAGATTGAATGTCACTTGGGGGTTGAATAAAACTGATAATGATGTGAGCACAGAAAAGACATTTGTGGTTATTTCATTATAAATGTTATGTTATATTTGTCTGACTTACAAGTGCCTCTTTGATTTAATAGTAAACAAGATGACTGAAATGATCAAAATCAATGTCAAACTGGCCAAACACTCAATTTCAGTGGGGGTTGAATAATTTTGAACACAACTGTATACTGTTCTACATCCGAAAACAGTGTCTGTAGCGCAAATTTTATTTTTATGGGCCTAATCTAGTGTCCATAGTGTATGGCTTTCTGTGACAAATACTGGACTGCTCCTGAAAACTGTGTCTGTAACGCAAATTTAAATAATCTGTGCCAAATCTAGTGTCCATAGTGTGTGGCTTTCTGTGCCAAATACTGTACTACATCCGAAAACAGTGCCTGTAGCGCAAATTTAAATAATTTGTGCCACAGCTAGTGTCCATAGTGTGTCGCTTTCTGTGACCTATACGGTACTCCATCCGAAAACAGTGTCTGTAGCGCAAATTTTAATAATATGGGCCTAATCTAGTGTCCATAGTGTATGGCTTTCTGTGACAAATACTGTACTGCATCTAAAAACAGTGTCTGTATCGCAAATTTAAATAATATGGGCCTAATCTAGTGTCCATAGTGTGTGGCTTTCTGTGACAAATACTGGACTGCATCCGAAAACAGCATCTGTAGCGCAAATTTAAATAATTTGTTCCACAGCTAGTGTCCATAGTGTGTCTCTTTCTGTGACCTATACGGTACTCCATCCGAAAACAGTGTCTGTGGCGCAAATGTAAATAATCTGGGCCTAATCTAGTGCCCATAGTGTGTGGCTTTCTGTGACAAATACTGTACTACATCCGAAAACAGGGTCTGTAGTCCAAATTTAAATAATCTGGGCCTAATCTAGTGCCCATAGTGTGTGGCTTTCTGTGACAAATACTGTACTACATCCGAAAACAGGGTCTGTAGTCCAAATTTAAATAATCTGGGCCTAATCTAGTTTCCATGGTGTGTGGCTTTCTGTGACAAATACTGTACTATTATAGATGAAGGATCAGCACTCGAGATTTGTAGTGAATCAATTAATAGTTTATTGTCACATAATATACACTGTGACGCGTTTTTGCAAAAGATATGCCTTTGTCAAACAGTGACTGTTTGACAAAGGCATATGTTTTACCGAAATGCATCACAGTGTATATTATATAACAATAAACTAGCAATTGATTCACTACAAATCTCGAGTGCCGATCCTACATCTATAGTACAGACTTCAGGTTGCTGACCCTGAGATACGAGTACTGACCACAGGATGAACACCAGATCAACACACAGTGCCGACCAATCACTATCACAGATATACTGTACTACATCTGAAAACAGTGTCTGTAGCACAAATTTAAATAATTTGTGCCACATCTACTGTGTCTGCGTTTAATACGTATCACTGACATATACTGTACTTTATCCGTAGACGGTGTATGCTAGTCTGTGACATTATCAGGGCTACATCTCCTCTGTAATGTGTGTACATCCCATCCCGATAAAACTGAGTAAAGGAATGTAGCTGGGGGCCTCAAAAACATTTGTTGGAAGGGCCTTCCGGTAAGCTGACCCTCTAAAACATTATTTGGGAGTTCCTTCAGGGCAGCTGACCCTGTAAAACACTATTTGTGAGGGCCTGCAGGTGAGCTGACCCTAAAAAACATAATTTTCCAGGGCTTGCAGGTGAGCTGACCCTCTAAAACATTATATGTGAGGGCCTGCAGGTGAGCTGACCCTAAAAAACATGAATTGCGAGGGCCTGCAGGTGAGCTGACCCTGTAAAGCATTTTATGTGAGGGCCTGCAGGTGAGTTGACCCTCTAAAACATTATGAGCGAGGGCAGCCTAAAAAGCATGTTAATATAATGAAGGAGGAGGAGGAGTAGAGAAGTCAGGGGAAATCCAGGCCTTGTTAATTTTTATAAGAGTCGACCTGTCAGCATTTTCAGTTGACAAACGGATGCATTTATCAGTAATTAGGCCCCCAGCAACACTTAATACTCGCTCTGACAAAACGCTGGCGGCAGGGCAGGCAAGCACCTCTGAGGCATAGAGTGGCAGTTTGTGCCACGTGTCTAGCTTGGACACCCAATAGTTGTAAGGCATAGAGGGATCACTGAGGAGGCTGACATGGTCTGCTATGTACTCCTTCACCGTCTTCCAAAATTTTTCCTGCCTTGTTACACTAGGCCGCGCATCAGGGTGAGAGTGTTGTCTTGCCTCTGTTGGAACCGCTGTGTGTTCCCCTCATATCCCCTCCTGGCCTGGGTTGCACAAATAACTAAGTACTCTGCTGCCAGCATTGTCAGCTATAAATTTATCCGCAATGACATTCTGTTCTATTATTATTATGGTTTGTGGTTGTATTATTGTTGGCATTATTGTTATAATGATTTATGGTTGTAAAATATGTTATGGTTATCTGGTTATTTATGAGTTAATTAGCAGGCCATGCCATTGGTTTACCTCCACTCTCGTGTGTTATGTTTTTAGTTATATTTATGTATAAGTTTGGGATATTTGTTGTGCATGGGACATATATGCTGTATGATTGCCATGTGTGTGAGCTTACAAAGCTGCCAACAAGTTACGGCCATTATCAGACACAACGACCAACCATGCCTGGTTGTAGGTTGCGTGGTGGGAGCCACAGCTCAGTCTGGCCCCTTATACCCTGCCACAGCTCTGCGGTGGTGTGCTGTTTGTCACCTAAGCAAATAAGTTTCAGCACGGCCTGTTGCTGCTTCCCCACTGCCGTGCTACACTGCTTCCAGCTACTGACTGATGGTTGACTGGTGCTGCAAGATGAGAATTCAGAGGTGGAAGTGGAGTAGGAGAAGGGGGGTTTGCTGCAATTAATGTAGGTGGTGGTGAAAATCCTGATGGAATGGGGGCCTGCAATCCTTGGCGTTGGTAGCACCTGTGCCATCCAAGGGTACGACTAGCTACTGGCCTCCATCCTGTGTGCTGTCACGGAAATGTAACGTCCCTGGCCAAAAGCACTTGTCCGTGTGTCAGTCGTTAAGTGAACCTTCCCAATAACTACGCTGGTCAGGGCACAGGTGATGTTACGGGACACAATTGCCGGTGTAATGCGGGACGGCACACCAAGAAAACTAGTGGTGGCTGGGGACTGAGTAACGAGGGACGTCCGCTGCCATGAGGCTGAGGAAAGCCTCAGTGTCCACAGACCTAAAAGGCATCATTTCCAGGGCCAGCAATTTTTAAAGGTGTGCATTTAGTGCTATGGCCTGTGGAAGGGTGGCTGGGTATTTGCGCTTACATTCAAGGTCCTGGGTTAAGGACATCTGTACGTTCGCCTAACTAGTGTGGCTCACCTTCTCCCTTTTGCCATCCCACAGCCTTTTCCAGCCTGTTGCAGTGCTGTGGATCCCTCCCCTTCTGTACTGCTGTCCTCGCTTGGCTTGCCACCTTCCCAGGTCGGGTCATCCTCCTGACTAGTGATGAGCGGGAGGTGCCATATTCGATTTCGCAATATTTTTGATCGAATATTTGTCTTATATTCGTCTAAATCGAATATTCGTCATTATTCTATTTGTCGCGAATAATATGCGATTTAATTAAGCGCTTATTGCGATTTTGTGTTTATTTATGAATATTCGCTATATTACAATATATTATTGTTTTAGAATAAGACGAATATGAAGAATATTCTAAAAAACGAAGTTATAGCAATATAGCGAATATAGTGCTATAATCTTTTTGATTTATAGTCTAATTGTTTTTGTCTCTATTGAACTTCCGATTATGAAAAAAATTAACACTATTAAAAAAATACTATAGCACTATAATAGCTAAATTGTATGTATGTACAATTGTAACTATGTGTATTTTACTAATATTCACTATATTGCTATATATATTTGGTTTAGAATATGACGAATATTCTAAAAATCTAAGTTATAGCAATATAGCGAATATATTTGTTTTTTAGAATATTTTTTATTTTTTTTTCATTCTCTACTGTTATTGTACTTAGGCATACTCCTCCCCGACAAGGTCACCGTCACCATGGGAACACCTGTGGGTTAGAATATACCATCGGATGGTATTTTCTAACCCACAGGCGTTCCCATGGTGACAGGGAAGCTTGTCGGGGAGGAGTATGCCGATGTTGACAGTAACACTTTGAAAAATATATATATATATATATATATATATTCTAAATAACGAATATATTCCCTATATTGCTAAATATTTATTTTTTATTCGAATATTCGTGGATATTGAAATGAAAAGAATATATAGCAATATTCAGCCGATCGATTCTCAAATGGTTTGATAAGCAATCCTTATCCCCGGATGAATCCATTTATTGGCGAAACGGCGTTGGGAGGAGGCGACCACAGAACCAGCATATATCGGTAGCGATTACTTTACTTCATTTTTCACTGTTTATTTTTTCTCATCCCTGATAGGGACTCGTGAGTGAGTGAGGGTTGCACTTTGTCTTGTTCCCCCTATACAGTGTTTGCTTTACGTTGTTACTCCTACCGGCTGTGTGCTGACCCTGTGGTCTCTCCTTTTTATGTCTTTTACACTCTTTGTACTACTTACATGTTAATAAAGCTTTAATATTATAGGTGCAGTGTTGCTATTTTTTGTGATACATGTAGATAGAGACACATGTCTCTATCCGTACACATGTAGTAGGGTTAACACACTACCTCTTAAATCAAATTTATTAACTCCTCACGTTTCCTTGAAACAAAATCCATTTAAAATCAGACATGAGTGACAGGACACAGGACACAGGAAGCTAAGGGCCCTTGTGCAAAGGATGTACCTGGGCCCCCCCCTCTAATATCAGATGCACATTCAGGCACCCCATATTTCAGTTACTCAGACAGGCCCCCCCCCATATGTTGGTTGCTCAGGACTGCCCCCATATCAGATGCCCATTCACTCCCCCATATCAGTTGCTCAGACTCCCCCACCCCCCATTATCAGTTGCTCATTCAGGCCCACCATATGTAATTGGCTCAGGACCCCCACCCATATCAGTTGCTCCCATATGCTTATTTCAGGCCCCCCATGATGTGACAGACCCCAGGGCCCCATGATATCAGACCTCAGATCAGACTAAAATAAATAATTTAAACTTACCTCTTCTGCCCCGCTGCTCTCCCTGTCCTGATGTGAGTGACTGCCTGCCCTGTCTCCAACAGCCCACAGTGCACAAGTGACCTGACTGCATACAGCATCAGGTCATAGTGCGCGCTGTACGCACTCAGGCTGGAGGAGACCAGCGCCGATCGCTTGCATACTAGCGAGCGCTTCTGGATGCGCTTACTAGTATGATACTGAGCGCTTCCAGAAGGCCTCACTAGTATGAATGGGCCCCCTCACACGCCGGGCCCCTGTGCAGCTGAATCGGCTGCACCGCCGATATGTCCGCCCCTGATTTGTGATGTAAACTGTTGATTTTACATGGAAGACTAATATTAACCGCTGAATAGACTTGCGATAAACTGTGGATAAATAGAATTTAAAAATCAAGTCCTCTCACCAGTCACCACCTATCGGCAAGCGAGTTTAACCCCCCATCTAATAAGTGACTGTGACAACTAAGTCAACAGAGAGGGAGGGCGGGCAGGCTGCAGATCATGAATATGTGGCTTAGCAGACAGTATAACGCTGGCAGCCACCAAAAGTAACTTAACCAACATAACAACATCCAATAACCCCGTATCTAATTGCAGAACTGTTGTTTAGTTCCCCAAACCGTTAAAAAACAAACCACAATAACTTATAGCACATCCTCCTCAAAAATTCCCGTGTTAGCGCATCATACCTTTAACTTTGACTAGTTCTAACCATCTATAACACTGGTTTTGGCATATTATAAAACCACAAATTGAGGAAAATACACCATGTGGATAATCATAATTCCAAGCAGATCAATACATCTCAGAATTTCGTGATCTATTACTTTGTTTTGAATTCTTAGTTTTTGGTCTAAATTCTTAACATTGTGTGATTATTTACAGGGCTTCCCGAACCATCGACAAAATGACGAAGACCAAAAAGGCCTGTTTTGAAAGTGGTGCAGGTGTCGATGGACGAAGAGTTGAAGGAGTATTCGGAGCGAGAGCAGGCTGGAGGCTCTGCCAATGTCTTGGCCACTTCCCCTCCTGATGTCTGCAGTTCTCCCCCTTATGCGCAATGGTGGAAGTCAAGGCAGAGGAGGCCGGACCTTCTCATCCAACAGAATCTAACCACCCAGGTCAAGAAGAAGAGGAGGAGGTAGAGGTGGTCTACACCCCCCACCAGGAGGGTAAATATGTGCACACATAAAAATAATTCTGTATACATAAGATGGTCACATGCATCACATAATCCCCCCACCACCCTTTCAACTCTGGAGCAAAAATGCAAATGTGTAAGAAATCTAAACTATAGCCGACCTTCGTAAATTGGCCGGTTGGTAATTATTTATAAGTCCCTACAATAAGGGGGTCAACATAAACTACCTTACTATAAAGAAACAGAAATGCACCCTTCCATTAGGCGCACGACCGTTGTTTAGGTCCGCATCCGAGCCAAAGTTTTTACAGCTTTGATATGGACCCATTTTCAGATGCGGTCTGAAATCCGTCTGGTGTCCCCATCAGTAGCTCCGTTATGTGGTGCCTAGAAAAAATATTACCTATCCTATTGTTGTCCGATTTGCAGACAAGGATATGCAGTTATTGAAATGGCTGTTTTGGCAGTTACAGTAATTGCATAACGCACGCGAAGCCTTACGGGTTTTTCAGATACACCATTAACACGCCATGCAAAACACACAACGGTTGTGTGCATGTAGCCTAAGGCCCCTTGCACACGATCGTACTATGCCCTCCGAGACATACGGTCCAAAAGTATGCCATATGTCCCGGAGCGGCATACAACGTGCGCACGGGAGCGCACAGCATCATAGGTTACTATGCCAATAATGTATATTAACCATATGTTACTATTGATGTTGTGCGCATAGGCCACCCGCGGGATGATTTTCCTGCACTCATATGAACACAAGACTTTAGTCCCACGGGGCGGACGATGCGGAGAGTATCATAGTAACCTCTGCTGCTGTGCGCTCCCGTGTGCACGATGTATGCCACTTCGGGACATATGGCTTGCTCATAGACCGTAAGTCTCGAAGGGCATATGGTCGTGTGCAAGTGGTGTGTCTAAACTAGCTAATAAATATAAACTACCCCAAAAAAATAACATTAAACTGTATCCTAACTATCTCTAATCCAAAAAACACTATAATGACCATAAACATGTGTAACTTCTGGATTTTGATGTACATCAGAAGTGTTTATACACCTACTCTGAGTCCATACAATGCACTAATTATCTGCTAAACTTAATTGCATTAATATTTTCTTTTCTTTTAAACATACAGTAATCTATACATGCCATCAATGAATGGGCAAGTTCAAGAAGGAACAGCTAGAAGATCAATTGGCTATCCATAAGCTGCTGATTCGGGTTTCAAAGAATGTTCAGAGGATGGATAAGAGGAACCGTCAAATAATGAAAGCAATAGTAGCTTTACATGAAAAAATAAAAATAAAAAGCCAGAAAGGACAGTTATTGTTACAATGTTGTAAATTGTTACTGTTAAAATTTTATTAAAATTATTTACCTGCCACAGACTAATGTGCCCGATCTGGAAAGTTCTAGCAGTCAGAGGAACGCGTCGTGTTGTGTGTAGCTAATTTTGTACTTCTTTTTCTTGTTAGTTAATAAATGTATTATTTATTTAAACAAAAATTTTAGAAAGTCAAATAGTGTATTTTTTTTTTTTCATGTTAGCCCATTCCTGCTGCACACTTACAACATGATGCTGTCAGAGGTGTCTTGGTTTATTTTTGGTGCTGTTCTGGTCTGGTGGGGGACCATTCCTGGGAACCAATTCCTGCTGCACACTTCGAACCTGCTGCTGGCTGTCGTGCTGAGTTAGGCCGAGCTATGCGAAGGCCTTATACTGGACCCTTAACATCTACCTGCTGCTGATGCTGAAGTCTGTCATGACCCTGGTGACTTATGTGTGGGCCTTATACTCCACCGTTACCGATACTTGTTGTTGTAGGTCCTGACACTGCTGAGTTATGTGTGGTCCGTATACTACAGTGTTACCATGTACCTACTGCTGTATGTCCTGCTGTCTGTCCTGATCAAGATGAGTTTGACCCTGGAATAAAGTGGCCTTACAACTAACTTATAAAATTACACCGTAACATTACATTATAAAAAACTAAAGCACCCTGTATCTAACTGAAAAACGGTATTTATAACAAACATAATAACAAAACATGCCTCTAGGGCGACTTTTTGAGCTCCGATAATAGCTCGTCCATTTGGTTATATCTGAGAAGGTACTTTTGCTCCATTTCCCTCTCCTTCTTATTCACACAGTGCCGTAGCATTTTCATTTCCAGCATGTCTTTTTTATAATCTATTTTAAGTTCTTCCAAGTGCTTTCTGCACTTGTTCACTACTGAAAAAAAAAAATTCTATTTCAATTATGGTTACTTACAAGACAATTAGTGCATTGTGTGTAGTATGTGTTTAAACACTGCCTATTTACATCTAAATACAATAACTATAGATCTTTACGTTAATTATATTTTGGTTTGCTTAGTGTTAGTTCGGATAGAGTATAATGTTATGTATTTGGTTATTTAATAGTTTTTTGGTAGTTTACAGAGTATGTCACTTTTTTTTATTTTCCTATTATACTAGTTTCTGTTGTCCCCTCATTGTTCCCACTTTTAACCACTTGAGGGCCGGCCATTAAGAGTAGGCCTCAGTGGGACATGACTTGACGCAGAGGGACAGTCTATTAAGGACCAACAGACACCCTGCCCCCAGGCATAAACGTTTGTGAACCGGGGTGCAAATGCTGCTCAGCTAAACAGGCAGCCATGTTAACTAAGGGCTGCTATTTTTCAGATTCATTACACGTGCATTGCAGCTCTGGAGATGCAGGGTGGTGGGAGGATCGTGGGATGCTTGTGAATATGTTATGTATAACGAATTATAGTAATGTGTGCACATACTATAACCACCTCTGACCACCTCTTTCTCCTCCTCTTCTGGAGCTGGGGGGGGGGGGGGCCGAATCTGGTGGCTGGGAAGTTCAGGCCTCCGCCGTCTCAACTTCCTCCATAGCGCTAACATCTGGGGGGGGAAGTGGCCTCAATATTTTCTGAGGGTCCTTCATCTTCTCCCTTTGCCTGCTACTCACACTCCTCCTCCTCCATGGACACCTCCCCTAATTTTTTTTTGTGGTGGCGGATGGAGGGAATGGGTTGACCTGTAATAATGACCCAATGTTAAGAATTTAGACAAACAACTCAGAAATCATAACAAAGGTAAAGATCAAGAAATTCCTATATAGAGGAATCTGCATGGGGTTATGAATTATACCAATAGTGGATTTGCCTCATTTTGTTGGTAAATAACATGCCAAAACCAGTTACAAGGTAGGATGAGGAAGCAGGGGATTTGTTAGGAAGGTGCCCTACAGGGTATTGTGGCTGGGTTATTGACGTTTAGGGAAACCAAATAACAGTTCAGAAATTAGATAAGGGGTTATTGGATAGTGTTATGTTGGGTATATAAATTTTTATGGCTGCCAGCGTTATACTGTCTGCCAAGCCGCATTTTTAAGATCTGCTGCCAGCCAGCCCTCCCCCCTGTTGAGTTAGTTGTCATGGTAACTTTATAATTAGAAGGAGGGGTAAAGTCTCCCTTTTAACTGTGACTTTGATAGTGACTGCCCCTTTAACAGTGACTTTGATGGTGACCGTCCCTTTAACAGTGACTTTAATGGTGACTGCTCCTTTAACTGTGAACTCCACAGCGCCCGTCAGGACAGTCAGGATTTAAGTGAAAGGCTGGCAGGCTTGTATTGGATAATGCAGTTAATTTTTGGGAATATCAAGGGGAAGGTACGTCCTAGAGAGCTGAGACCCCCGCAAGATTTCTTTCCAGATAGCAAGTTTCATTAAAATCGATGGTTGCATTTTTGTGGAACATACACACATACACACATACATACATACATACATACAAACATACATCCTTTTCTATATGTATGTATATATATATATATATATATATATATAATCTTAAATCCCATGCAAATTGTGTGGGGATGTATGTATTGGTCGGAGACTTTGACCGGAATACTGAATGATGCTTGCAGTTTATGTAGATATAAACAAAAAGACCTATATATATTTATGTGTGTGTGAAACGTATGAAATAATTCGGTGACATCATACATCAGTACCGCGTTGTGTGCATAACAATATATATATAATCTCAGCGAGGTAGAGATGTATGATGTAACCGGAAGATTTTGTACATGTCACACCAGGTATTAAGTAATCATTTGAAAAGGGATGAAATACAGATGTGGTAGAGTTAACACATATGCTTTATGAGACGTGTTATGTAAACTTAAGACAATAAAATATGTTAAGCTATTTTATAAAATGGCTTTTGTTTCAAGATTACGTGATGAGTTAAGAAATTTGAGTTAAGAGGTTGTGTGTTAACCATACTTTATCTGTACGGATTAGCAGCATAACTGAATATATACATTACTGAGTATTGTAGAGAGAGATACAAAATTCATGTAAGCATTGTACCTGGACATAATCGCTTAATATACTCTTCGACCAGATCTGGGTGTAGGCGCTTCAGATCGCAAACGTTTTTTGTATAGCTTTGTGATCATGCCATATCCCACTTTTTAATTTTAATTCGGTCTGGACAGACCGTAGGATGGCCTCTTTCTCAGCTCTTTTCCAGGTCCATGGATAGCCCTGTTCCAGAAAGCGCTGAAGGATAAAGATGCAAGCATATAATCCCAATGTTTTTATTATACAAATATTCCAAAAAATATCCTATACAAAAAAGCAAAAAGTAGTTACATCTTTAAAGGGGAAATATTAGATAAAATGTTCTGTTATAAGATTGTATTGTATTGTAATTGTATGTGTGTGAGGTCTGAGCAATCAGATATTGGCCAGCTAAACTGCGATGTATCTGTCTAGCGAAGTGATGGTACGGTATTGGGTGTACTGCTGGTTCGCCTCCCCATGGTGCACCCTGGGTAACACTAAATGAACCAGCAAATACTTTTGGTCCGACAATAAAAGCTCATGGACATAAAATTAAATCTATATATATTGTGTGTATGGTATATAATGTGTGGTATATATTGCATGGCAGGAAAATGGACGTGCTATGTGCATGTGATAGATATTTATCTGTTGTCCATACATACATGCTACTGACATAGTTCTGTGAAGTAACATGAATACTCAGTGCACCAATCAGTTGTATCTACTATTGTGGGGGGGGGAGCGGGCGGCGGAAGAAAAAAAGAAATAAAAAAAAAAATTGTATTAATGTAGCTCTTATTCACATGCATGAATATTTAGCAACACTCAATCTACATATAAATAATTTATACGTAGATCGAGTTTTGCAAAATATTGTTCTGCCATGCATGCAATATGAAATAAAATACAGTGCTGTAGCTGTAATACAATATTATTTACAGTGAGAATAACTTAGTTTTCTTCTTTTTGGAAGCGAATTCGCACCATTTCCGATCGCCGATTTTACTTCACTAGTAGCAAAACCGAAACCATGGCACATGACACGTGACACGATTACGTCACTCATAAGACCACGTCCTCACGCGATAGTTCATAACGTTCCAGATTTTCGGCTAAAAATCAGGAATTCGTATATAAAGATTGATTTCACCCTGCTTCTTGCTATATAGTGAATATTCGAAAAAACGAATGTAGAATCGATCAATTTAGCTAATATAGTGGTATAATCTTCTTTGTCTAAAGTTGCAAATTTTTTTCTCTTCTGAACTTAAAAAAAAGATTATAGCACTATATTAGCTAAATTGATCTATGTTTGTATTTAGCGTATATTTGCTATTACTATATATTCTTGTTTTAGAATGACGAATATTCTGAAAAACGAATATATAGCAATATAGCGAATATATTCATTATTTAGAATATTCGTAATTTTTTTTTCCATATAAAAAACTTGATTCCTTCCTGCTTAAGTTGCTTGTGGGCCAATGACTTATTGGCCCACAAGCAAGAAGTAGTGAGAAATGATGTTTTCAGATGTTAAAAAAAATCACGAATATTCGATTTAACGAATATATAGCACTATATTAGAAATATTCACGAATTAGCGAAGTTTCGATATTCGCTAAAAAAATTCGTTATTCGAATATTCGCTCTCAACACTACTAACCATGGACACATGGACAAGTGCTGATAGCCAGGGACACTACATTTCCCTGACCGCACACTGGGTGAATGTTGTGGAGGCCGGGAGTGAGTCGACCCTGGGATGGCTCAGGTGCTACCCTCGCCCAGGATTGCGGGCCCTACGTCCATCAGGATCTCCGCAAGCAGCTATGTTACTGGCTCAAACCCCCTTCTCCAACAGCAGTCAACCATCAGTCGCTAGCTGGAAGCAGTGTAGCGCTGCTGTGGGTAAGCGTCAACAGGCTGTGCTGAAGCTGATCTGCTTGGGGAACAAATAGCACACTGCCGCAGAGCTGTGGCATGGTATAAGGGACCAGACTGAGCTGTGGCTCTAGCCCCTTAACCTACAACCAGGCATGGTTGTGTCTGACAATGGGCGTAACTTGGTGGTGGCTTTAGAGCTCAGCAACCTGACACACATCCCATGCCTAGCCCACGTCTTAAACTTAGTGGTTCAGCGGTTTATAAAACCTAATGTAAGAATGGACTGGGCACTCTACTAGATATCAATATTTTATTCAGTAAAAAGTTACTCTAAAAAACATTCACAATATTGCATGCCTATCTGGGTAGATATATAATCGTGCATTGGTATAACATCACCAATCAATAACATAAAAGGCTCAATCCAAGTATGCCAATGTCTAGTTAAGGTAGATATAAAAAAGACCAATGGCAACCAGGATTGGGTATATTGATCCCCAACAAATGAACATAAAATAGGATAACTGGTAAATCAATAAGGCCTACAGGACACGTAGGTCTATGTCCCTGTGGCCGATGGATCACCAGTATTATTAACACATAATAATAAACCAGATATAAAAATATTATCAAATATAAAAATATTGTGCAAAGAGTATTTTCAAAAAACACCTTTATAAAAATACCTTTTCTTTGAAAAATAATAGGATAAATGGACAATATTAGGAGTATAGTGACTACTGTCCCGTACTAAAAATTACAATATGGGGAAGCAACCAAACATCTGCAGATTCCAATATCGGTCGGAGTCTTTAAAACCGCAACAAATATCGCATTAGTATCGCATTACCTCTTGTGATATAGTAGGTGGGGTATTTGACGTATGCGCCCAATTTGAATATTCCTATGATGGAGTAACAATTGAATGCAAAATCCACATGAATCCTGAGATAGATAAGAGCAGTAAAAACAGTTGCTTTATAAGGGGCGTCCTCAGCGGCGTCCCGCTGGGCACAAATACCGCCCGTTCATTGCAATAGTGCCGGCACTTTGAATAGTCTTACCCCCACACTCCGCACTCTCCTTCGGTATTGTATCTTTGGGAGTCCGCGCTAGTGATCTCTGTATACTCGGGATGGTTCACCGTCGATTTCCCTGCGAACACGCTGAAACCTCCCTCACCTGTCACGCGGCGTCTTGATTCTCCAAGACTTGGAAGGTGGATAATGTGGATCGGGTAATAAGTATCACTGCTCCTCATATATTCTGGGGGTCCGACCAGACGCGTTTCGGGGTATAAGGTGCCACTGAGGAAGGGGTACCTTATACCCCTGCAGAGGTTGCTTCCCCATATTGTAATTTTTAGTACGGGACAGTAGTCACTATACTCCTAATATTGTCCATTTATCCTATTATTTTTCAAAGAAAAGGTATTTTTATAAAGGGTGTTTTTTTGAAAAATACTCTTTGCACAATATTTTTATATTTGATAATAATTTTATATCTGGTTTATTATTATGTGTTAATAATACTGGTGATCCATCGGCCACAGGGACATAGACCTACGTGTCCTGTAGGCCTTATTGATTTACCAGTTATCCTATTTTATGTTCATTTGTTGGGGATCAATATACCCAATCCTGGTTGCCATTGGTCTTTTTTATATCTACCTTAACTAGACATTGGCATACTTGGATTGAGCCTTTTATGTTATTGATTGGTGATGTTATACCAATGCACGATTATATATCTACCCAGATAGGCATGCAATATTGTGAATGTTTTTTAGAGTAACTTTTTACTGAATAAAATATTGATATCTAGTAGAGTGCCCAGTCCATTCTTACATTATATTTTTAATTCAGCGGTGAGGTGGTACTGCTGGACTGAGAGCACCTCGTTGGTGAACTGGTGGTTCTGTGCGTCCTTATCACTTGTGTACATGGTTTATAAAACCTACCCCAATTTGGCAGAGCTACTAGTGAAGGCGCACCACAAGTCATCCACAGCCTCAGCCGGTCTGTCAACGCTGCAGCAGCGCTTGAGGCTTCCAGCTCACCGACTGTTGTGTGACGTGAGCACATGCTGGAACTCTACGTTCTACATGTTGGCCAGGCTTTGTGAGCAGCAGAGGGCAGTTGTGGAATACCAGCTGCAAAATGGTCGTCGCCTTTCCAGTCAAATGCCACTATTCACAAGCGAGGAGTAGGCATTGATGTCAGACCTCTGTGAGGTTTTCAAAAACATTGATGAATCCACACAGATGGTTAGTGGCGATAGCGCTATTATCAGCTTAACCATCCCACTGCTGTGTTTACTCAAACAATCGCTGCTCACAATTAAGGAGGATGCTCTGAATGTGGCAGACAAGGAAATGGGGGAGTACATTACACAGGGTGATAGCCAGACCACTCACAGTTCATCTTCTCAGCTGGAATTGGGCCATGAAGAGGAGGAGGAGCTGGAGACACTTGCCTCTGCTACAGAGGGTAGTTCCCATGGAACTTTAGTTCCATCTGTTCAGCATGGATGGGCATAAGAGGAGGAGGATGATGGTATTACGAACGGCGTACCGATCACAGACATGTGACGCAAAGGTAGGGAAAAGGGAAAGCCCTGTCCAAGGGAGAGGGAAAGGTGGTGACCCCTAACTCACCTTGAAGCTGGCACCTGACTGCCCTGACGTCCCTAGACGGGTTCTTCACCCATATGCCGATCACGTGCCTAAACCCTGGCTTTCCTTAAGCTGAGCCCTAAGTAGTGAATAGGGCGGTGGGAGCACTAGTCCTCACCACTAACACTAAAGGAAAACACCATGGAGAGGCCAGACAATACAGACAAAACATATAAGCCCAGGTGGGCGACAACAGCAGACAACAAAAGCCCAACAGGGATCCGGAGGGTAATGCTCTGGTACGACAACCAGGAACAACAGCAACACAGCTCCAGTGGGTCAGTATAGAAGTCCAGGCAGGAAGCTCTATATCTGGCAACCAGAGAAGTGGAAAGGGGGAATATAAGGAGGTTGGGAGTGGCGGACAAGAAACAGCTGAGGAGAAGAAGCTACGGATCCCTGAGTGAGACAAAAAGGATTGCAAGGCAAACACAGAAAGCTACCATTATGTAACAGCATGATCTTTAGACATAGAGCGCGCAGCCACCAGCTGCGACTTCCTGACCCCGGGTATAACGGAGTCAGACATGGCTCCTGACACCCTCGTGACAGTACCCCCCTTTCTATGAGGGACCTCCGGACACTCAGGACCAGGTCTCTCAGGATGAGAGGCATGGCAAGCCTGAACTAACCTGTTGGCGTTTACCTCTGACGCTGGTACCCACATTCTTTCCTCGGGGCCATAACCCCTCCAATGCACCAGATATTAAAGAGAGCGGCGGACCCGACGAGAATCAACAATTTTGGATATTTGAAACTCCAGATTACCATCAACAATAACAGGAGGGGGTGGTAGTGGTGACGGTTCTAGAGGTGCAACATACCTTTTGAGTAATGACTTATGGAAGAAGTTATGGATTTTAAAAGTCTAAGGAAGCTCCAGGCGAAATGCCACGGGGTTAATGATGGCTACTATTTTGTAAGGACCAATGAACCTAGGACCCAGTTTCCAAGAGGGAACCTTTAACTTAATATGCCTAGTAGACAACAACACATAGTCATTCACTCCTAGGTCCGAAACTGGCGAACGTTTCTTATCAGCCATGCATTTATATTTACCCCCCATATTTTTCAAGTTAGCTTACACCTTCTGCCATCCCTCCCCCCACAGAAAAAACAAACCCCATGCCTACTGCGAGCCTCAGGAGGACGGACCTGACGAGTAGTTCCTCCTAGCTGCATAGGTTCGTCTAGGTCCGTACAGACTAGCTGCTGCTTGGGAGGGGTTACTAATTGCTCAGGATTTTTCATTCTGTCCCTAAGACGTCTATCTATTCTGATAGAAAGGGACATAACAGCATCAAGGGAAAAGGGGGTCTCATACAGAGCAAGCGCATCCTTAACCCTTTCGGATAAACCAGAGCAGAACTGACTCCTGAGAGCCGGATCGTTCCACTGAGTACCCGTAGCCCACCTACGGAACTCTGAGCAATACTCTTCTGCTGGCCGATCTCCCTGTAGGAATCTCCGTAACTTCGAGTCAGCCAGGGCGACTCGGTCAGGGTCATCATATATGAGACAGAGTAAAGAGGAGGAAAATCCAGCACTCCAACTTTGTTCAAAAAAGCTTTGTAATCCTTTATTTCGGTAAATACAGTCACCATACAGAAGTGAAATCACCAGCGTTTGTGCACATAGATTGCGGTAGCGGTCTACCCGTTTCGAGCGGTAACGCTCTTACTCATGACCTCCTGTGTGTCAGAAATTTCAAGGTATATATACTATTCCAAGGTTGTTGATCCCTCCTATAGGCAGGGTTTAACCAGGTGTTACCACCTTGAAGTTAATTTGGGACACGCAGGAGAGCTACACTTATTATATATCAGACATATAAAGCAAATGCATTATTAAAAACTGTGTATAACAAATCCCAAGTTTAAAAACACCAAAGATATGGTGCAAATCTCAAAACAGATATAAGCGTATGTTGAAAACATTCACAGCCTTTATAGTATTCAGCAGCATGTCTAGCCACAGCAATTATCCAGTGTGAATACTGCTCTATAAACAACAGAATGCTGGACTGAATTACGTCCACTGCAAAGTTTCATCATTTATGTGGACATAAAAAACAGAAAATAACATGGATCTGAGATGTTTATTGTTCTGAATAGAAGTGCAAAAATTCCTTTTTATAATTCAAACCATGTGGAAATCTGGTATTAAGTTTAAAGAGCCAAAAGGCTTCACTTAATAAGGTTTTACGTTTAATGTCACCTCCTCTCAGTGTTGGATACACTTTTTCGATTGCAAAGACTCTAAAATGAATTGCACTTCTATTATGAACATCAATAAAACGTCTGGCAGCTCCCGAAATGTTGGTGTATGATTCATTCGATATATAATTTAGATGCTCCAATACCCGAGCTTTGAGCTTCCGGGTGGTACTGCCGACATAAAACAAATTACAGGAGATACAAGCAATAATGTAAACAACATGTTTGCTGTTACAATTAATATACGTGTTAATCTTATACTCCGTTGCATGGGCGGAGTCCCAAAATGTCTTAGTGGGGGCCGCATAGTTACAAGATTTACATGGATGACTGCCGCATCGATAGAAACCTTTGACACTTAGCCAAGTGGAGGCTTGTTTATTCCTTGTGGACATCGAAAAAAATGACGGTGATACTTTAGTCGCAATTGTAGAACGTTTGCTTACAATCCTACAGCCATCTTTAAGAATGTCCCCTATACTTTCATTTTCATGAAGTATAGGCAGATGGTCTAGAGTAATTTGTTTAACTACTACAGGACCGCCGAACGCAGGGATGCGTCCTGCGGGCGGTCCTGTAGCTCTGTGTGGATGCATCGGCGCGTCATCTCGTGAGACGCGCGAGTTCCTGTGAACGCGCGCGCACGAGCGCGTTCACAGGGGCGCGCGTCTCAAGAGTTGAACTACAGCCTGCCAGCGATGATCAATCGCTGGCAGGCTGTAGATGCGATATAAATCGCATCAAACATGTATACCAGACGCTGTTTTGTGAACAGCATCTGGTATACCTGCTACCTGGTCCTCTGGTGGTCCCATTTGCTGGGATCGACCACCAGAGGACCAGGTAACTATGTAAAGTTGCACCAAACACTACACTAACCCCCCACCCCCTCACCTGTTAACCCCTTGATCACCCCATTTAGACCCCTGATCACCCCCCTGTCATTGATCACACCCCTTGTAAGGCTCCATTCAGACGTCCATATGTGTTTTGCGGATCCGTGGATTCACGGATCCGCGGAACTGATCCACGGATCCGCAGATCCGCAGATCCTCAAAACACGGACACCGGCAATGTGCTTTCCGCATTTTGCAGATCTGCACATTGCCAGAACTATATAGAAAATGCTTTTTCTTGTCCGCAATTGCGGACAAGAATAGGACATGTTCTATATTTTTGCTGAAAGGAAGTGCAGACCCGGAAGCGCGGATCTGTAATTCCGGATCCGAGCGGGACAAAGTCTGTCCCCATAGAAATGAATGGGTCCGCAATTCTGTTCCGCAAACAGAATTTCGGACGTGTGAATGGGGCATAAGGGTCCCTTATCACAGCCAGTTAGTTAGCTACTTGTTAGGTAGCTAGCGCCCAGCCCACCGCACCGCAGTCACTGATTTTGGCAGAGATTTTTTCATCCACATTGACCGATGCGAATGAAAAAATCTGTGCCGTTCATTTTTTATTTTTTTTTCAGCGCAGAGGCTGAACGGAAAAAAAAAATCTAATTACCCGTATGCTCAATATACGGAGAATCGCAGAAACTCCTAATGCTGGCCATACGTATAATGATTGCGGAGACTCTCAAATGCCAGGACAGTACAAACACCTCACATGTGACCCCATTTTAGAAAGAAGACACCCCAAGGTATTCCGTGAGGGGTATGGTGAGTTCATGCAAAATTTTATTTTTTGTCACAAGTTAGTGGAATATGAGACTGAGGAAAAAAAAAAATAAATCAATTTCCGCTAACTTGTGCCAAATTTTTTTTTTTCTGTGAACTCGCCATACCCCTCACAGAATACCTTGGGGTGTCTTCTTTCCACAATGGGGTCACTTGTGGGGTATTTATACTGCCCTGGCATTTTAGGGTCCTAAGCGTGAGAATCCAAATGCATAAAAATGGCCTGTGAAATCCTAAAGGTACTCATTGGTTTTAGGGCCCCTTTGCGCATCTTGGCTGCAAAAAGTGTCACTCATGTGGTATCGCCGTACTCAGGAGAAGTAGGGCAATGTGTTTTAGGGTGTATTTTATATATACCCATGCTGGGTGTGAGAAATATCGATGTAAACGACAACTTTTTAAAAAATTTTATTCAAAGTTGTCAATTTACAGAGATATTTCTCTCACCCAGCATGGGTATATGTAAAAATACACCCCAAAACACATCGCCCTACTTCTCCTGAGTACGGCGATGCCACATGTGTGACACTTTTTTGCAGCCAAGATGCGCAAAGGGGCCCTAAAACCAATGAGTACCTTTAGGATTTCACAGGCCATTTTTACGCATTTGGATTCTCACGCTTTAGGGCCCCTAAAATGCCAGGGCAGTTGAAATACCCCACATGTGACCCCATTTTGAAAAGAAGACACCCCAAGGTATTCGCTGAGGGGCATAATGAGTCCATGAAAAATTAAACTTTTTGTCAAAAGTTAGCGGAAAGGGAGACTTTGTGAGAAAAAAACAATAAAAAATCAATTTCCACTAACTTGTACCAAAAAAAAAATCTTCTTTGAACTCGCCATGCCCCTCATGGAATACTTTGGGGTGTCTTCTTTCCAAAATGGGGTCACATGTGGGGTATTTCAACTGCCCTGGCATTTTAGGGGCCCTAAAGCGTGAGAAGAAAAATGCGTAAAAATGCCCTCCTAAAAGGTACTCATTGGAATTTGGGCCCCTTTGCGCATCTTGGCTGCAAAAAAGTGTCACACATGTGGTATCGCCGTACTCAGGAGAAGTAGGGCAATGTGTTTTGGGGTGTATTTTTACATATACCCATACTGGTGAGAATAATATCTCTGTAAATTGACAACTTTGAATAAAAAAATGTAAAAAGTTGTCGTTTACAGCGATATTTTTCACACGCAGCATGGGTATATGTAAAAATACACCCCAAAACACATTGCCCTACTTCTCCTGAGTACGGCGATACCACATGAGTGACACTTTTTTGCAGCCTGGGTGCGCAAAGGGGCCCTAAAACCAATGAGTACCTTTAGGATTTCACAGGGCATTTTTATGCATTTGGATTCTCACTCTTTAGGGGCCCCTAAAATGCCAGGTGAGTATAAATACCCCACATGTGACCCCACTTTGGAAAGAAGACACTCCAAGGTATTCCGTGAGGGGCATGGTGAGTCCACAGATTTTTTATTTTTTGGCACAAGTCAGCGGAAATTGATATATATATTTTTTTATTTTGTTTTTTTACAAAGTCTCATATTCCACTAACTTGTGACAAAAAATAAAATTTTACATGAACTCACCATACCCCTCACAGAATACCTTGGGGTGTCTTCTTTCCAAAATGGGGTCACATGTGGGGTATTTATACTGTTCTGGCATTTTAGGGGCCCCTAAAGCGTGAGAAGAAGTCTGGAATCCAAATGCGTAAAAATGCCCTGTGAAATCCTAAAGGTACTCATTGGTTTTAGGGCCCCTTTGCGCACCCAGGCTGCAAAAAAGTGGCACACATGTGGTATCGCCGTACTCAGGAGAAGTAGGGCAATGTGTTTTGTGGTGTATTTTTATATATACCCATACTTTGTGTGAAAAATATCTCTGTAAACGACAACTTTTAAAAATTTTTATACAAAGTTGACAATTTACAGAGATATTTCTCTCACCCAACATGGGTATATGTAAAAATACACCCCAAAACACATCGCCCTACTTCTCCTGAGTACGGCGATGCCACATGTGTGACACTTTTTTGCAGCCAAGATGCGCAAAGGGGCCCTAAAACCAATGAGTACCTTTAGGATTTCACAGGCCATTTTTACGCATTTGGATTCTCACGCTTTAGGGCCCCTAAAATGCCAGGGCAGTTGAAATACCCCACATGTGACCCCATTTTGAAAAGAAGACACCCCAAGGTATATGTGTTTTGGGGTGTATTTTTACATATACCCATGCTGCGTGTGAAAAATATCGCTGTAAACGACAACTTTTTACATTTTTTTATTCAAAGTTGTCAATTTACAGAGATATTATTCTCACCAGTATGGGTATATGTAAAAATACACCCCAAAACACATTTCCCTACTTCTCCTGAGTACGGCGATACCACATAAGTGACACTTTTTTGCAGCCTGGGTGCGCAAAGGGGCCCAAATTCCAACGAGTACCTTTAGGTTTTACATGGCGGCTCACAATTTAGCCCCGCCCAAAATGCCAGAACAGTAAATACACCCCACAAATGACTCCATTTCAGAAAGTAGACACCCCAAGGTATTCACTGAGGGGCATAGTGAGTCCGTCTGAGATTTTTTTTTTTTTTGCTAGAAGTTATCAGAAATTGAAACTTTTTTTTTTTTCCTCAGAAAGTGTCATTTTCCGCTAACTTGTGAAAAAGAAATGAAATGATACATGAACTCACCATGCCCCTCCGCGAATACTTTGGGGTGTCTTCTTTCTAAAATGGTGTGATTTGGGGGGTATTTATACTATCCTGACATTCTAGCACCTGAAGAAACATGACAGGTGCTCAGAAAGTCAGAGCTGCTTCAAAATGCCGAAATTCACTTTTTTGCACCAAAGTTTGTAAACGCTATAACTTTTACCCAAACCAATAAATATACACTTATTGGACTTTTTTTTATAAAAGACATGTCGAACAATAAATTTAGAGAAAAATGTATATAGAAATGTAGTTTTTTTAAAAAAAATTTACAACAGAAAATGCAAAAATGTCGTTAAATTTGTATTAATGGCAAAAAAAAGTAAAAATGTCAGCAACAATGAAATACCACCAAATGAAAGCTCTATTAGTGAGAAGAAAAGGAGGTAAAATTCATTTGGGTGGTAAGTTGCATGACGGAGCAATAAACGGTGAAAGTAGTGTAGTGCGGAATTGTAAAAAGTGGCCTGGTCATTAAGGGTGTTTAAGCTAGGGGGGCTGAAGCGGTTAATAAGGTTAAATTGTCTGCTGTAAGTAAGTACCACTGTTGGTATAGAAGTTTTATTTACTTGTCGTTTGCTGAACAGGAGATCCCTGTGATTTTTGCAGTCTGCTATTTTTTTTTACCTCTGATAATCACCCAATTTGGGTATCCCCTTTTCCGCAAGAGACATGTAATAATATTACATTCTTTCTCATAATCCCGCATATGACTACAATTCCTCCTGGCTCTGATGAGTTCTCCTACTGGCACTGATTTTATAGTGTGAATGGGGTGATGGCTATTGGCTCTGAGGATGGTATTGCCAGAGCTGGGTTTACGGTTAGTTTTAGTCTCTATGGGAGCATTTGGGACACCTGTCAAAGTGAGGTCCAGGAAGTTAATATGTTTCCTGTCAGACTGGCATGCAAATTTTAAATTGTACTGATTATTGTTGACATAATTGACAAAAGAGGGTATGGTAGGCACATCCCCCGACCAAACAAGCAGCAGGTCATCTATGTACCTGCTATACCACTCTATATCTGACAGGAAAGGATTGTTGGGTGAGAAAATAAATTTCTCTTCCCAAAAAGACATGGTCAAATTTGCTAGGGAGGGGGAGAATTTAGCCCCCATTGAAACCCCCTGGATTTGTAAATAATAGCATCCATCAAAAGAAAAATAATTATGTGTAAGTAAAAATTGTGTTATTTTCAAAATAAAATCAGTTTCCTTTTCCCCATATTTGCTGTACCTGTGGAGATGATACTCCAATGCAAGCAGAGCCAAATGGTGGGGAATAGAGGGATAAAGGGATACTACATCTAGCGTTAGCCATGTGTAATTTTCCTTCCATATTTTATCAAAATTTTTTTTGAGAACCTCACTGGTGTCTTTGAGATATCCTGGAGTTCTATGTACCAGTGGCTGAATAACTGAGTCCAGCCACTCTCCCAACCTCTCACAGAGAGACCCTATGCCTGAGACAATGGGTCGCAGTGGTGGTGGATTGAGCCCTTTATGGATCTTTGGTAGTGCATGCATGATAGGGGTAATCGGACAGTCCACAGTTAAATAAGTGACTTGTGAGTTATTGAACAATCCTAGATGTTTACCCTCGTTGACAATGGCAATGTACAGAGATTGATAATCCTGAACTGGATTTTTAGTCAATAATTTATAAGTGGAATTGTCCGATAATATACCCTCTACTTGGGCTTTATAGACTATCTTGTCCAGCACCACCACTGCGCCTCCTTTGTCAGCCATTTTGATCACTATGTCGTCCCTTGCCTCTAGTTGTTCCAGAGCTTTCTGTTGTTTTTTGGTAATATTATTCTTTTTCAGGCTCCCTTTTTGTTTATTATAAAGTGCAAGAAGTTGTTTTTCCACCAAGTTTTGGAACATGTCCATACCTACTGTGCGGGATTGGATTGGATAGAAGTCAGGATTGCGGACCGTAAAGGCTCCTGTATGTGCAATCCCAGCTTCATCCATCGATTCCGCATGTAAATCTTTCAGCTCCATAAGAGCTATTTGTTCCACAAAAGTCATACATGAGAATTCATTGTGACATGTAACAATTGGATTGGTGGAGTTTGATTTGTTCTCTTGTCCTAAAAAGTGTTTTTTAACAGTGATATCTCTTATAAATTTGTTAATATTTAACAAGGTAGAGAACAAATCAAAATCCTGGGAGGGAGAAAAATTCAGGCCCAGACTGAGAACATCGATTTGAACGACAGTAAGTAGAACCTTAGACAAATTAATTACATCGTGACAGTCACTATTCACATTAGTTACTTCCGGTGACGTGTTGTCATACTGTGTGGTTTTTTTGCAGTGTTTCCGACCCCCTCGGCGTCTTGTTTTTTTTTGGAATGATGTTACTTTTCTTCGGTTTTGTTTTTTTGTAATACGATAACCTCCCAGCAGCTTGTTCCTCTTGCATTTTCTGAGATTGATCCTCCTGTTCATAGTCCTCTGGGTCACTGGAAACTTAAACCCTGAGGAGTTAAAGCTGACTCTTGCTGGCTTAGATTTTAGTTTTTGGGTGTGCTTCAATATAGATTTTGGGGTATTATATTGCGATTCACGTCTCCCCATTCACAAACTTGATTATTTTTGTAATCAAAAATGTCCCTTTGAAATTTTTTATGCTTAGTGTCCATAATTTCCTGTTCCATCTGTTCTAATATTGAATTCATCTTGGATTGACAGGTTTGAAAATTTTCCAGGGACTCATATTGTTTAAGATCAGCTTTAGACGTTTCTATTTCTTTCTGTAAAATAGTCAATTTCTCCTGTTCATGTTCAATGATATAAGCCATTAATTTAAAGGAACATTTAGATAAAATTACGTTCCATCCTTGTATAAAGGCTTCAGAAAATATTGTGGTCGGTATTTTCTTTAAACGCAATCCCCTGGGGATCATTTGTTTTTCCAAATAGTTGGTTAGTGTGGTGTGGTCCCACCATATACGCACTTCTTGGACCAATAATTTCTCCATATTTTGCATTTTGGTATCCAGATTCAATGTGCTCTGCAAAACCACATCCTGCTCTGAAAATACTTTGGCAGCTTTGGACTTGCGGTCCAATATAGAAGATAACGCCATGTCTGAATTGGCACTTGTAACAAATCATCATATATGAGACCCAAGACCCCAAAAAATCCATCCACTGACCGGAGAGCCTGCGAATCAGTGGGTAAAAAGAACGCCAAGGATTGCGGGTCCCCCTGTAGCAGGGAAATAACATTCACCACCCGCTGTTCTTCATTACCAGAGGAGTAGGGGCGCAGCTTAAAATATAACTTACAGGCCTCACGGAATGTCACAAATTTGTCCCTTCCCCAAGAAAATCTGTAAGGAAGAACAACCTTGGGTTCCAGAGCAACCTGGTTACCCATAGCAAACGCTGGGCTTGCGGTCTGCTGCAATTGCTGCCGCTGGAGGACCGACGCCTTCAATCCTGCCACCTCCAAAGACAGGCCTTGTAGTTGCTTTGTCAAAGCAGCAATAAATTTTTATTTTTTTTCTAACTAGACAAAATAAGGGCCAGATATCACGACCGGCGTACCGATCACAGATGTGTGACACAAAGGTAGGGAAAAGGGAAAGCCCTGTCCAAGGGAGAGGGAAAGATGGTGACCCCTAACTCACCTTGAAGCTGGCACCTGACTGCCCTGACGTCCCTAGACGAGTTCTTCACCCGTATGCCACTCACGTGCCAAAACCCTGGCTTTCCTTAAGCTGAGCCCTAAGTAGTGAATAGGGCGGTGGGAGCACTAGTCCCCACCACTAGCACTAACCCTGGGTTCAGACCTGAGCGTTCTAAAAACGCGCGTTTTTGTCGCGCGTATTTCAGCGCGTCTTTGCAAATAGGAAACGCGCGTAAAACGCGCGTTCTTGTGATTGACTACTGTGGTGTCAATCACAAAACGTGCATCAAACGCCCCAAAAGAAGCTCAAGTACTTGTTTATGCGTTGGGCGTTTTACAGCGCGTTCAAACGCGCTGTAAAACGCTCAAGTGTGAACCACTCCCATAGGGATGCATTGGTTTTAATCTGTTGAGCGTTTTACAGCGCGTTTGAACGCGCTGTAAAACGCTCAGGTGTGAACCCAGGGTAAAGGAAAACACCATAGAGAGGACAGACAATACAGACAAAACATATAAGCCCAGGTGGGCGACAACAGCGGACAACAAAAGCCCAACAGGGATCCGGAGGTTAATGCTCTGGTACGACAACCAGGAACAACAGCAACACAGCTCCAGTGGGTCAGTATAGAAGTCCAGGCAGGAAGCTCTATATCTGGCAACCAGAGAAGTGGAAAAGGGGAATATAAGGAGGTTGGGAGTGGTGGACAAGAAACAGCTGAGGAGAAGAAGCTACGGATCCCTGAGTGAAACAAAAAGGATTGCAAGGCAAACACAGAAAGATACCATTAAGTAACAGCATGATCTTTAGACATAGAGCGCGCAGCCACCCGCTGCGACTTCCTGACCCCGGGTGTAACGGAGTCAGACGTAGCTCCTGACACCCTCGTGACAGAAGGCATGGAGAGTCATCCTGTTGTTGACATCAACGTCTTGCCTGTTGGTACTCTGGCACACATGGTTGACTTCATGTTAGGCTGCCTTTCCCGCGACCCTCGCGTTATATGCATTTTAGATAACACAGATTACTGGGTGTTCACCCTTCTCGACTCCCGCTACAAAGAGAACTTCTCATCTATCATTCCTGTGGTGGAGAGGTCGAGTAAAATGGTGCAACACCAGATGGTACTTGTTGAGAGATTGCTTCAAAATTTTCTATCTGACAACGCGGCCGGCAGAGTCCGTACTTCCTTAGGCAACCGAGGAAGGGAGACAAGGGGAACACACAGCAGTTCCAACCGAGGCAGGGCAACACTCTCCAAGGCATGGGACACTTTCATGACACCCCGCCAGCAACCTCACCCTGAAGCGCGGCCTAGTGTTCAGTTTTGGAAGATGCTGAAGGAATATATTGCAGACCGTGTCAGCGTCCAAAATGATCCCTCAGTACCTTACAACTACTGGGTGTCCAAGCTGGACAAGTGGCACGAACTTGCACTCTATGCCTTGGAGCTGCTGGCCTGCCCTGCTGCCATTGTTTTGTCTGAGCGTGTATTTAGTGCTGCTGGTGGCATTATAATTCATAAGCGTATCCGCTCGTCCACTGACAATGCTGACAGGTTGACTCAGATAAAAATGAACAAGGCCTGGATTGCCCCTGACTTCTCAACTCAACCAGATGAGAGCTGGGATGATAATAAACATCAATGCAATTTAAATGTATTGTTTATAATGTACTCAGTCTACTGTAGTGTATACCATGCACCTTTGCCACCACAAAAAAGTGTATATGGTTGAATCTTGTTTTCTACTCCTTCTCCTTATCCAGATTGTATATATTTCCTCCACTACAATTTTTAAAGACGGTCAGCTCACCAGCAGGCCCTCAACCATAATGTTTTAGAGGGTCAGCTCACCAGCAGGCCGTAAACCATAATGTTTTAGAGGGTCAGCTCACCAGCAGGCCCTCAACCATAATGTTTTAGAGGGTCAGCTCACCAGCAGGCCCTCAACCATAATGTTTTATAGGGTCATCTCACCAGCAGTCCATCAAACATAATGTTTTATAGGGTCAGCTCACCAGCAGGCCCTCAACTATAATGTTTTACAGGGTCAGCTCACCAGCAGGCCCTAAACTATAATGTTTTATAGGGTCAGCTGACCAGCAAGCCCTCAACCATAATGTTTTACAGGGTCAGCTCACCAGCAGCCCCTCGCCCCTAATGTTTTAAAGGGGAAGCTCAAGAGCAGGCCCCTGCCCATAATGTTTTAGAGGGTCACCAGCAGGCCCTTGCTCCAAATGTTTTAGAGGGTCACCAGCAGGCCACCAATCATAATTTTTCAAGGGTGTGTATGATTCCCTCCTTTGTGTGTAACAAAGGTGTATTGTAATGCCGGTTCCTTGTAATTTTTGGAAGCCCTTTCACTTAGTGCATAGGCTTTATGAGTGTAGGAGTCCCACTACCTAAACAATTGTACCACAATGTGAACGGGGCCCTTCTTTATGTGATATACAGGCTGTTTCGGAGTGCCTCTTGCTTGTAATTTTTGGCAGCACTTGCACTTTATATACAATGTTTCCTAACATTTTTTCCTTAAAAATAGAATAGATTTTTTTTTTTTTGGGGAGGGGGTTGGGCGCATTTTTGTCAGTTTGTAAAAGTGGCATACAACACGGACAACATGGTTTCCAGCAGCAACCAGGGAGTCCAATATGCATCCATACATCGTCCCAATGCTGTTCCCGATCCTTTTCGGTGTTTTTTGTGTCACTTTCAGACCTTTTTCCATTAGACCAGGCACCCTCCCCTCTTCAGAGCAGGGGGTGCCTGGTTGTCTCCCATTGACTTCTATTACACTCAGGTGCTCAGCCGAGCACACGAATATAGCAATGTTTTCGGCCCGAACATCCAAATACTTTGGTGCTCACTCATCACTAATGAGTACAGCTAAAGCCTTTGTTCTACATTATGTCTGTATCTGCTTTTTCTGTCCTCCATCCTTTAGTGGGTAGCCATTTATACCATGCACGGGCTAAAACGAACCTTGCATGAAATCTGACTTCCTTCTTACGGTACTTTCACACTTGCGTTGGTACGGATCCGTCTGTTTATTTGCACAGACGGATCCGTACCTATAATGCAAACGTTTGTATCCGTTCAGAACGGATCTGTTTGCATTAGTTTTAAAGAAAAATGACAAAGTCCAAAACGGATCAGTTTTGAATTACATTGAAAGTCAATGGGGAACGGATCCGTTTTCAAATGCACCATATTGTGTCATTGAAAACGGATCCGTCCCCATTGACTTACATTGTAATTCAAAACGGATCCGTTAGGCTCCGCCTCTTCAGACGGACATTAAAATGCTGCAAGCTGCGTTTTGGTGTCCGTCTCCAAAACGGAATAGAGGCGGAATGGAGCCTAACTGATGCATTCTGAACGGATCCTTATCCATTCAGAATGCATTGGGGCTTAACTGATCTGTTTTGGACCATTTGTGAGAGCCCTGAAACGGATCTGACAAACGGAATCCAAAACGCTAGTGTGAAAGTACCCTAAGGGTGGGTTCATACTAGCGTTAGGGATTCAGTTATTGTTTTCCGTTATAACATGGTTATAACGGAAATTAACGGAATGCCGAGACAGAATGCAAAACGGAAACCTTTAAAAGGCATTCCATTTGCTTTCTGTCATAATACAAGTCTATAGGAAAGCATAACGGATCTGTCTGGGTCCCGTTATGCAAGACGGAAAACAAAGTCCTGTCCACAGGACTTTGTTTTCCGTCTTGCATGACGTGAACCAGACGGATCTGTTATGCTTTCCCATAGACTTGTATTATGACGGAAAGCAAACGGAATGCCTTTTAAAGGCTTCTGTTTTGCATTCCGTCATAATAGAAGTCTATGGGCAAAAAAACTGATCCGTCTTTCCATCTTATGGATTCCGTTATGTTCCGTTATAACTACGTTATAACGGAAGGCCATAACGGAAACCATAACGCTAGTGTGAACCCACCCTAACACAACTTTAATAACTGATATCATGTGTTTCAGCTACACTCATTGCAATCAGGTGTATTAAAACAGTTTTCTGAGACTTATACACTAATGACCTTTTTTGGGGGGGGGGGGGGTCGGTGTCTGACACAGGGGATCCCTACTGATTGACCTTCTCTCAGGTTAGCCTAGGATATGTGAAATCACAGCTTATCGGTCACATCACTTAGGTGCAGTTTAGGCTCATTAAAGTGAATGGGGCTGAGCTATGATGCGAAACACGGCCACTATACAATGTATGACGCTGTGCTTGATGAGCTAAGAGTTGGCCCCAGAGCTACTGTGAGCGCCGATGCCTTCTTAAACAGCTGATCACCGGGGGTCCAGGGTGTCAGACCCCCACCGATCAGATACTGATGACGTATCCAAAAGATAGATCATCAGTAAAAAAAGTCTTGGGGGGAAAAAAACCTTAAATCAAGCACACAACCCTTGCACCTCCATATACAAATATTGGTCATACTGTAGTATGGTTTGCAGAAGAGCAAGACTTTAGTAACAGTTACACATGACGGAATTGCAGCAGATTCTCTCATTTATGTGTATAAAATCTGCTACATTTTACAGTAGCAACAAAGTAAAAGAGTTCTTTCAAAAAACCTCATCTATGCAATGGGAAAAATGTCTGCAACAAATCACTTATGTGTTGCAGATTTTTTTGAATGATTGTAAGAGTAACTGTAGATTTCACCCTTTGCCTGAACCTCAGGTTGAAATATGCAGCAAACATGAAGCCATAACCATTTGAATTGGAAGTTTCATGAAGCAGGTTTACACTAGCCTAAGAATACCATGTGCAATGGCAAGCTGTGGCTGAAGTGTTATGAAGCATGCTGAATGAATCACTTTTCATTATCTTCCAGTCTCATGAACAAATCAGGGGGATTGGCTGATGTCCAAAGAACACTACCTACGTGAATGAATAGCACCTATTTTAAAACTTGGCAGAGGAGGTATAGTAGCATTACGCAATTTATCATGGTTTTGTGCTAGGTCCCTTATTTCCAGTGAAGGGTAATGTTAATTGCAATACATTTTAAAGGGAACCTGTCATCAACTTTATGCTGACCTCACTGAGGGCAGCATAAAATAGTGTCAGAAATGCTGATTTCAGTGGTGTGTCACTCATGGGCTAAAAGAAAGTGGTTGCCAAGAATCAGCTTTATAATCAGTACAGCCAAGGCCTTGAAAAGAGTCAAATCTACCTGAGAAGAGTCATGGTTATTCATAATCTCCTGCACTCACCCATCTGCTGATGGTTGGCAGCTCTCTCCTAGAGAGAAAGGGAGAAAACTGGGTAGAAGACTGTCAGTCATCAGCAGGTGTGCAGGGAGAGCAGTCATTTATGAATAACCATGACTCTCAGGTGGCTGTGACTCTTTTCCAGGCCCAGTCTGCAATGATTGTGATGTTCGTTCTCGGCAACCATTTACTTTTAACTTATAAATGACCAATTAAATTAACTCACATTCACTTATCTCTACTACAGTTTCCCTTTAAATATTTGTATGTTACCAACTTCATTGCAACAGTTTAGGGAAGTATCATTTACTCCATGATGGTTTGATGGAAAACAACGGATGTAGCACTTTGTGACAGTAAGGCCCCTTTCACACGGGCGAGTTTTCCGCGCGGGTGCAATGCGTGAGGTGAACGCATTGCACCCGCACGGAATCCGGACCCATTCATTTTTATGGGGCTGTGTACATGAGCGGTGATTTTCCCGCATCACTTTTGCGTTGCGTGAAAATCGCAGCATGCTCTATATTCTGCGTTTTTCTCTCAACGCAGGCCCCATAGATGTGAATGGGGCTGCGGGAAAATCGCAAGCAAGTGCAGATGCGGTGCGATTTTCCCGCATGGTTGCTAGGAGACGATCGGGATGGGGACCCGATCTTTATTATTTTCCCTTATAACATAGTTATAAAGGAAAATAATAGCATTCTCAATGGAGAATGCAAAGTAAAAAGGGCAAGAGAGGGTAAAAATAATAAAAAAAACGAACTCACCCCCTCCATTTGATCGCGTAGCTGCCGGTTACCGGGCTCCTGTTCTGTCTTCAGCCGGGAAGGGGGTGAAGGACCTTAAGTGACGTCACTGGGTCACATGGTCCAATCACCTACGTCCATCATGGAAGCAGGTGATTGGACCATATGACCCAGTGTCGTCACTGAAGGTCCTTCACCCCCTGCCCAGCTAAATACAGAACAGAACACCGGCAGCTACGCGAACAAATGGAAGAGGTGAGTTTATTTTTTTATTATTTTTAACCCTCTATTGCCTTTTTTACTTTGCATTCTCTATTGAGAATGCTATTATTTTCCTTTATAACTATGGTATAAAGCAGGGATGCTCATCCTGCGGCCCTCCAGCTGTTGTAAAACTACAACTCCCACGATGCCCTTCTGTAGGGTGATAGTTGTAGGCTGTCAAGGAATGATGGGAGTTGTAGTTTTGCAACAGCTGGAGGGCCGCAGGTTGAGCATGCCTGTTATAAAGGAAAATAATAAAATCTACAGAATACTCAACCCGAAACTGGACTTCAGTAATGAAGTCCAGCTTCGGGTCTGGGTACCAAACATGCAGATTTTTCACACGCGCGTGCAAAACGCATTACAAAAGTTTGCACATGCGTGGAAAAATCGCGCAATTTCCCGCAATGCACCCGCCTCCTATCCGGGCGTCAAACGTGACGCCCGTGTGAAAGAGGCTTAAAAAGCTTCTCCAAATCCCCCCAAAAAATCATTCAGCACATACCTATTTGCAGTAGATTAAAAATGAAATGATTGGTATGTTATTAGATAATTATTAGATGTTATTAGATGTTATTGCCCCTTGAGAATGCTGACAGCGAAACGCACGTCGGGGCGCGTTCTTGGCGACACCACTGAAATATATTTCTGGTTGGTACATTTATTATGTTATTATTGTTGTGTGAATACCTTTAGAGCTTTGTTGTTTTCTTTTCAATCCCAGACTCTAACACTTAATCACTTTGGGGATACACATTTTTTATGCACCATGTGTGTAATCTGGGTTTGATATAGAGAGTTTGGGATCTTATATTACGCTTGATCCCCAATTCAGTACTATTCACACATTGGTACTTATTTGTTATATGTTCCATACCAGGTCCCATCAGTTGTACTTACTTTGATGGTTGATACCATTTGTGGTGTATCGCATTGTGTGTATTGTTTTTACTTGATTTTAAACGTCTGTACCAATCGTGTTTTCCAATTTGAATAATAAAAATGTATTGCTTTTTGCACAACATTCTAGTTCGTTTTTGACTTCAATATTATTAAATTGGGATATCATGTTAGTAGATAAGTACTGTACTCTAGTTATATGATAAGCCATCCTGTCTGATGGTACAGGAATAGCATTTACTGTCCATTTATGGACAGCAAAAATTGTTTTCTAGGCATTATAGACGTTATAGTCTTCATTCATAGCCAAGTAATTCCTTTATGCAGCTTTGTGAGATTTTATAGAAACAGGCTTACAGGCTTACCACTTCTTCACAACATTTGAATTTGATTTTTCCAAAATGATTAAGTACCTGTCCATGCTGATTAAATACATTAAGAAACTGAGCTTCCTTCTGGTGTTCAATTGGTTGACAGTTAAATTATTCCGGTTTGGAGACAATTACTAGTTTCTATCTAAGACATGTTGTACAGAATGTACATGCATCGATATATTGGATATTAAAAGAATAAGATGTTGGAGTAAAATAATATCTGTAAAAACAGTGTTTTTGAAAAGGATGCAAATATTCTTACTGTGGAAAATATGTTTGTACATTTATGGTTATAACACCATCAACATGCCAAAAAAGTTAATATTTTAGACTGCTGTGAAAAAGCAATTATATATGTGATATATCTTTCTGATCTTTTCATGTAATTTTAGATAAAAGGAAACAGAGTAAATTCTTTTTTTAAAAATCTTTATGCATTTCGGGTAGGACTAAACTTTATAGATGGTGGTAGGTCGAGATGTGGCTGTGGTATGGGTGGAAACCCTTCAGCCATGCAAGCTGCAACATTTTTGTAATGGAGTGAAAAAAAAAATTGATTGTTTATTGATTGTTAATTGTTAATGGCCATTAACAATAAGCAATTAATTGAGAATCAATTTTAGCAATCTATTAGAAACCAGCTGCAGCTTGTAGAGTTGCTCAGTTATCACCACGTCATGGTAATGTCTGCCAAACAGGCACTATGTGTGGCCATTATGCAACACCACGGTAAAAGAGTAACCGTCCTCTTTAGGTGTCCATGAGCTATGTCTCTAGATTCACGCATGCACATACACGCTGGGCTCGGCCGAGCATGTATGTGTTTTAAATGGGGAGAGAAGAGTAGGTTGCTGCTAGACATCATTGACAGCAGCTTAACTCCAGGGAGAGGATCAGGTGTTAAAATGAAATGCATCTGATCTGGACATTAGGTTAGAGAAAATAGTGGGTTTGGGCGGCAGTATGTAATGTGTATAAGGCTTTTTATTACAGAATGAAACAATTGGCTGCAACTCCTTAGATTGTATTGATTGAAAATAATAATGGTGTATTCACACAGTATAGAATAATGTTATTTACCACAGTGAAACTAAGTTGCAGCAAAAATGCGTTCAAATGCATGTAGTTTTGCCTTAGTTGCACCATGAGTGTGGCAATTACTCTACTTGAGAACTAGGATTTCTGTCATCAACCGAAGCCGATTGGGAGGCCTCACTTAGGTTGTCCACAGCTCTATAAAAAAAAATTATAATAATTAAATCTTAATAAAATTGAATTCCTATAATACTTTCACACACATTTTGATCATTACTGTCAGTGTTTTATACCCAAAATGCAGCATACTCTGATAATAGCATATTTTCCTTTTTTCTATCATGTACGCTTATCTATTGTTTAAAAAAAAGAAAGGGCTACCTTCTTGCATCCACTACAAATGAGCTAAATTACATTGAACAAAGGCATATAACGGGTCAGATATACACAGGCACCGGACTGTGTGCACTCAGGGCTATTGCGTGAGTTACATCATGTTATTTTGTACAAAGTGATTAAAAGTCAGATTAAAAATTACATAAATTAAAATATACTTACGGTCTTACGTCCATTATATTGGTCAAAAATTCCAACTGCTTCGTGTACATATATGGCTTTTTTTTCTTAGGTGCGCCATCACCACTCCTTGATTTCTGATTCAGTTCTCGTCGGAACTGGTCCCTGCACGTATTCCAATGTTTTTGACTTGGTCCACTGCAAAAACTATTTTTTTTAAATAAATATAGTTGACATATTTTATTTAAAATCATAGAATGTGTGCTAATGTACTCATTTATGCAGTTCCTAGCTGTGACACACACATCGGTGGCACATGATCCATGTATACCCGGCCTGCCATGCTCTGGAATACAGAAGCACATGTCGTCATAGCAACCTATGACGCCATAGGCTCAGGCACGACAATTCATGGCAGGCTGGGTATACATGGATCGTGCGCCACCAATGTGTGTTTAAGGTTACATTAAATACTTGACTTTTATAATAAAATGAAGGACTTACGTAGTTTGACTTTTTTTTCTTTGGATGCTCTGGTCCAATCGCTTGACAGTAGTTCTTGACAGACTTCTGTCCAACAACGGTCTTTAATCATCTTTTCATGATAGGACTCAGCACTGGAGTCCCATAGGGCTGGCCTCTCTTGAATTAGGAGTATCATTTGCTCCACATCCATCTTATTTCTATAATGTCTGTGGTGATTCTCTAATGTCTGTGGTGACTAGACAACCTGTCTCTCCTCTAGTCATATGTGACAGGTATTTTTTTTCAATTTCCTGTCAATCCGCAATTGGGGATAACATGCGGATGACATTTGTTACCATTCCGCGTGTCATCTGCGTTTTTGCGGATCCATTCACTTTAATGGGGCCACGGTCCGCAATTTGCGGACAAAAGTAGGACATGCTCTACTTTTTTTACTGATCCGCATTGCGGAACAGAACGGATTTGCGGATGCGGATATCATACTGAATGCTATCTGCATCTTTTGCGGCCCCATTGAAATGAATGGGTCCGCATATATCCCGCATTATTTCCGCATTTTTGCGGAAATAATGCAGAATAAATATACGGACGTTGGAACGGGACAGGCCTAACTCCAGATGGCACAAGGCAGGAAATTCCATATCAGCAGCAGTATAGCAAAGTAAATTATTTCAAAATGTGTGGGACAAATAAATCTTCTCCAGCACTCCTCTATATAAAATCCATAATTTATTTCAAAAATTTAAAAACATTAGGAAGTCTGAACAGATGATATTGTCTGTTCATACTTCCTAGTGATTTTAAATTCTTGAAATAAATTATGGATTTTATCTAGAAAGGTTCTGAAGAGAATTTGTGTGCCCCACACATCTGGAAGGAGCAGCTAAGCAGTAGTCACAGATCACAGCTCTGGCCAAATGGAGCTGAGATAAAAAAAAAGCAGCCAAGGAGCAAGATATGAGGAAAATACAGAGTAATCATCTCAGGCATGAACTCACTTATATATAATTTTTGATCACTTTGAGAACAAACTGCACACTTATAAACAGCAGGTCAGTCATACACTACTGTTCTGCATGGTACTACAGATATTTTTGATAAACATTGTCAGATATAACTGCCTTTTCACTTGTAGACAGGAGAAATATTAAACATTTTGGAAAATGGCCATTTATACTATAGCAGCTCATGTACATATCAGTATTACAGCTCTGTGCAAGCTGTAAATCTGTCCATGTGAGCCAAAAGTAATTGTGTTTTGATGCATTCGTTCATTTATTCATGTATTCATAATTCATTCATATAGTCATTCATTTTCTATACACTATACTTTATACCATATGTATACAGCATTTAGTTAATGTCAACTCACTACATATGCATTTTTTTCCCAGTCAGTTACACAGATGACACAATGGACCAAAAGTCTTTCAGTAAATAGCAAGCAAAGACAATGCAACAGCACTTGGCAGACATAGAATGTATAAACTAAAGCTATCAGTATGAAAAATGAATATGAGATACTTAGCAAATATACATTATTTTGATCAAATTCATTTGTGCCCATCTACCACAGCAAGTTCACCTCTTTTGGACGGGAACCTAGTCCAGCACGTATCAGTAAAATATGGCAGCTTAATGAAATCACACTGAAGTTAGTAACATCTTCACATAATGGTACATACTGTACATTGATCTATTCTATTTTATTATTAAACAGAAAAAATGCACAAAACAAAAAATTCACCACATTTTCTTTTCTCTTTTCCTTTGATCCAATTGTGTGTTATATTACAATTGGTGTTGAGCGAATTGAAGTTAACAAAGTGGAATTAGATCTGAATTTAAGGAAAAATTTTATTCTCCACAAATCTGAATTTACTTGCGCTTTCTGGTAATGGATCAGATTTTCTTAAAACGACTGCAGCACATGTTAGAAAGTGAAAGTAAGAAGCACGGCAATGAGGGATCACCCATAATGCAGTGGAGCCAGCCAATCAGCAGCTAGCCAGCCCCTGTTATGTCACAGCCATATAAAAACCTGATACTGCCCCATCTCCATTTTTTAAATAAGTAGTTCCATTAGACCTTGATTCTAGTGATGAGCAGACCCGTAGATGTTCAGGTTTGACGGGTTCAGCCAAACTTTGTTTCAAAGTTTGGTTCGGGTCCTGAACTGGACCCCGAACACCGGACCCCATTTAAGTCAATGGGGACCCGAACTTTGGGGCTGAAAAATGTCTGTAAAAAAGTCATAGAAAGGGCTAGAGGGCTGCAATAAGATCCACAATGGGGGTAAGAGCAGTATAATTTCCCCGCAAACAAATCTGGATAGGGAAATTACTTAAGATAACATAAAAACTTAAAATAACATAAAAAATAATAATCTTGAACCAGGAGGAGAAGGTCCAAGTTCAGGTCCAAGTTGATGAGGCTTTGGACATGGCGGTGTAGATGGAACAGGCTGAGGAGGCAGAGGAACAAGCCAACACTGTTTTTTTTTTCTGTTAATTCTGTGTGTGACCTATAGCCATTTGTTGGGGTGTGGCCGGTATACTTCTTTACGCTGCCTATATAAGACATGATAATTTTGAGCCAGGACATGGAGGTACGAGTGGAGGAGGAGGCGGACATGGCTGTACTGGTGAAAGAGGTGGAGGAGTTGTTTTTTGTTTTGTTTTTGTTTTTTCATTTTTTTTTGGTTTGTGGAGGCCCCAAAACATTGGTAAATAGCAAAGAGAATGCACAACCTGCGTTGGAGTAAACCAATGGCTTGGTGCTGCCAGTATACTTCTTTATTTCTTTTCAAAATTCTTTTTATTATTTTAGAATATCAAAAAAGCAGGTATAGACATACCAAACAGAAGTATGCGTAGACATAATATGTCAATATGGCAATACAAGACTCGCTGAGTTTAATCTCTGCTAAAACTGGGAGTGTTTTGACACTGAGCATGTGATCACTAACTGGAAAAAACACAGTGCAGCATACTGGGAGAGTTAACCGCACCCCAAGCATCCATATTGGCTGGTTTGTGGGCAGATCATGAAGAGGGGAGGAGCTACCCCTTTTTTGGTGGCGGCACAAGAGAGCCGGTGATGCCGCCACTTCAACATCAGAGGGTGACGGCAGTTTATGTTTGTGTGTCTCTCCTAATCAAAAGATATGGCTTTGACCCGCTCCTGATGAGCCTAGATGTGGCGAAACGCCTAGGGTTAATCTAAATGAGCAGTGAGACTAACACTAGAGAAATAGCTTTCAGCTAAAAATCCGTCCCTAATTAGATCCCACAGTTGGACTATATCTCTTTTTCAAGGCATGCGTGTGTCCTAAAGGTTTGGTTGAATTAGGGTCATATTATTATTAACCGCTAATCGTACCACAGGGACAATTGATGCATGCGTGTTCTCATAAGAGAATTATTAAGGACTAGAGTTGAGTGAACACCTGAATGTTCGGGTTCGAGAAGTTTGGCTGAAGTCAATGGGGACCCGAAATTTTTGGCACTAAAAAGGCTGTAAAATAGCCCAGGAAAGGGCTAAAGGGCTGCAAAAGGCAGCAAAATGTAGGCAATTCCCCTGCAAACAAATGTGAATAGGTAAATTAATTAAATAAAATAAATGAAAATTAACCAATATAAATTGGAGAGAGGTCCCATAGCAGAGAATCAGGATTCACGTCACCCACCAATGGAAAGGCCACTTTTACTTATTCAGGCCCCAGCACCCAGACAGAGGAGAGAGGTCCCATAGCAGAGAAACAGGCTTCATGTCACCCACCAATGGAAAAGGCCACTTTCAGTTATTTAGGCCCCAGCACCCAAACACAGGAGAGAGGTGGCATAGCAGAGAATCAGGCTTCATGTCACCCACCAATGGAAAGGCCACTTTTACTTATTCAGACCCCAGCAGCCAGACAGAGGAGAGAGGACCCATAGCAGAGAATCAGGCTTCATGTCACCCACCATTGGAACAGGCCACTTTCAGTTATTTAGGCCCCTGGAACCCAGACGGAGGAGAAGTTCATTCAACTTTGGGTTGCCCAGAATTATAATAGTAAAAATAAAAAAAGAGGATTGAATAAAGAAGTGCCCTGGAGTCCAAGAATATATGGTTAAGGGGAGGTAGTTATAAATGTCTAATCTGCACAAGGGATGGACAGGTCCTGTGGGATCCATGCCTTGTTCATTTTTATGAACGTCAGCTTGTCCACATTGGCCGTGGACAGGCGGCTGCGTTTGTCTGTAATGACGCCACCTGCCGTGCTGAATACACATTCAGACAAAATGCTGGCCACCGGGCAGGCCAGCACCTCCAAAGCATAAAAGGCTAGCTCTGGCCACGTGGGCAATTTGGAGACCCAGAAGTTGAATGGGGCCGAACCATCAGTCAGTACGTGGAAGGGTGTGCACGCGTACTTTTCCACCATGTTAGTGAAATTCTGCCTCCTGCTAACACGTTCCGTATCAGGTGGTGCAGTTAGCTGTGGCGTTGTGACAAAACTTTTCCACATCTCTGCCATGCTAACCCTGCCCTCAGAGGAGCTTGCCGTGACACAGCTGCATTGGCGACCTCTCGCTCCTCCTCTGCCTTTGCCTTGGGCTTCCACGTGTTCCCCTGTGACATTTGGGAATGCTCTCAGAAGCACGTCTACCAATGTAGCGCTTGTACTCGCGAATCTTCCTATCACGCTAAAGTGCAGGAAGTATGGTGGGCATACATACATGAAAGATACACGTAAATATTGTGTGTGAGAGCATTGCGAGGTGAGGGTAACACAACGTTATCAGGGGGACGTAAGTGGGAGGGATGGAAGACGAATATGTTACCTGGTATACTGTGTCTTAGAAAAAGGGCATGGGTCTTATAACCAAGCGTCTGCTTGAGCTAGCCAATAGTGATGAGCGGCAGGGGCAATTTTCGAATTCATTAGAATATTCGTTATATATTATTAGAGATTATTCTGTTGATTGCGAAAAATCGGCAATGTAATATTTGCGTAATATGAATACTCTAAAACCCAAATATATAGCACTATAGAATATAGGGCTATATATTCTCTTTTTAGAATATTCATGTTTTTTTTTCAATTTAATGTGAACAGTCATTGGCCCAAAAGCAACTTAAGCAGGGAGGATGTTAGAAAATGGACTCCCACAATCCACTGGGTTCAATTTTGAATTATGCTTTATTAGAAGTGCGGTAATCCAGTTATAAGAAATGAAATAAACGTTTTCGGCCTATGGCCTTCTTCAGTGTAACTGGTTGTGCCGCTTAGAGAAAAGATAGAGTAGGGTGGAATGCCCTATGGAAGATTGCTGAGCGTTGTAGTACTTCTGTGTGGTGCTCATATGCAGTGTTAGATGGTGGTCTCTTGAGATAAGAGGTCCAAATATGGGGCGGTGTATCCCAAAAGGAGCCGCTGTGCGCTGAAGGAGATTAGGGTCTGGCCTGGCTGATTGTACGCTGGGCTTCTGCCACTGTCCGCAGCGGACAGTGGCAGAAGCCCAGCGTAGAGACCACCATCTAACACTGCATATGAGCACCACACAGAAGTACTACAACGCTCAGCAATCTTCCATAGGGCATTCCACCCTACTCTATCTTTTCTCTAAGCGGCACAACCAGTTACACTGAAGAAGGCCATAGGCCGAAAACGTTTATTTCATTTCTTATAACTGGATTACCGCACTTCTAATAAAGCATAATTCAAAATTGAACCCAGTGGATTGTGGGAGTCCATTTTCTAACATTTTTTGGCCTGGGAACCATCTCCCTCCACCCACGTCAATCGTATATTGGAGTACTATCCAATCCTCTTCAATTCTTAAGCAGGGAGGAATCATGATTTCAGATGGAAAAAATATAACGAATATTCTAAAAAACTAATATATAGCACTATATTCTATAGTGCTATATATTCAGGTGTTAGAATATTCGCATTACGCGAATATTACATTGACGATTTTTCGCATAAGAGAAAAATTTTTTAATAATGAAGAATATTCTAATTCACTGCAGACCACAATATTGCAGCCTTCTCACATTGGCCCACAAGCAAGAAGCAGGTAGGCATACTAGGTAATGGGTTCAGATGAAAAATTAAATAAATGAATATTTGTTTTTACAAAAATATGTCACTATAATTTTCGAAGTGCCGATATTCACGATAAAAATTTGAATATTTGCGCTCAACACTACTAGCCAATTGTGATATGCTTGTGATCCTTTAAAAAGAATCCAAGGGGTCCACATTTTGAAGTATCGCTACTCTCTTCCTTCATCATCCGCTGAAAGTTCCTCTATTCTACGAATCATCTCGAGTGTATCTAGCCAATCTCTAATGTGTTGTGTATCAGAGGATTTCCAATACCTAGGTACAACCAGGCGAGCGGCTTGCAAAAATAATCTTAGGAGGCCCTTTTTCAACGTAGAGATGGAGCATGAGAGCATTAATAATATAGACTCCTCAAGGGTCCATTGTGAGGCGCTGCCACTCACCTGGTTGTACAAATCATTCAACGCTGTCCAGAAGGGAGTCACTCGGTCGCATTGCCACCAGATGTGGAACATTGTACCCACCTCCTTATCACAATGCCAACATAGATTCGGCATGAGGAGTAGAATGAGTAAAGGATTGCAGGGGTCCTATACCACCTAGAAAAGATCTTGAAGTTCTTCTCCTGGAGGTTACAGCTAATGGACGACTTGTGCGACAAAATTATTGCTTTCTCCTATTGGTCCGAGGAGAAGGATCTCCCCAATTCGCTCTCCCATGCCGACACATAAGGCAGGGTAGATGGGGTTCCTCTACTCCCCTGGAGCAGCCTTGCAGCCCGTAGCACCTGATGTGTGGGTGGGGTGGATCAAAGGTAGGTAGATTAAAAAGGGGTGAGGTCTCTAGAAAGAGCCGAAAGAGGGCCCAGAGAAGAGAAGAAGCTTTTGAGACTGTCATATTGATACCATGCCCCCCCCCCCCCCAGGGAATGAGTCAAGAGGGCGTATAGTTGAGTCCATGAAAAGGTGATGCACCCGAGGACTGTCCTCCCTCTGAAGTCCCAATGTCGCTTGTTGTGCCTCTCCCAGGGGAACGTTTAGGTTATCAAACACAGGAGTCATAGGCCCTGGAAGGGTAGTAAGACCCAGTAAGACCCAAAGACACCACGTATCTATCCCAGACTAGTAGTATTTCTAGTGTTAGCGAGGGGAGGAGTGGGGGACTGTTTGACTTTTTAATCCAGAGCAGATCATGAGCGGGTCGGCCAACTTCCTGCCTCTCAAACTGAGTCCATCTTTTCGATGAACCGCAGTGGAACCCGTCTAGAACATATGAGAGGATTGCTGCTTTGCGATAAATTTGTAAATCAGGGAGTCCCACTACTCCCCTGAGCTTGGGGCGTGTCAGGAAATGTATACCCAGTCTAAGGGATGTGACTGCCCATACAAAATCCAGGAATATTGAGCGAAAGGCCCTAAAGAATTTATTTAGTAGGGGGATAGGGATAGTTCTAAAGAAATATAAAATCCTTGGCAGGGCATTCATTTTTAGAGTATGAATCCTCCCAAACCAGGACAAAGGGATTCTCTTCCAAGATTAGAGATCTTTTTTAATTTCTTCAATAATGGGGGAGAAGTTGGTAGTAGATTTGAGCGAACACCTGGAAGTTTGGGTTCAACGGGTTCGGCCGAACTTCACAAAAAAGTTTGGGTTTGGAATCCGAACTTGACCCCGAACCCGAAGCCCATTGAAGTGAACCGGGATCCCTGGTTCTGAATGCCTTGATTTCAAAATTCCTGGTCCTTTCAAATGCTGTCATTCTGTCTGGTGGACAGTTTTAGAAACCTTATGGCGGTGGCTGTCCCACAGTATGTGGATCCCAGCCGCCACTACTTTTGCAGACGAGCCATCCCTTCCCTGCACAACCAAGTGGCGGACAAAATCAGGTGTGCACTGCTCAACGCCATTTTTGGAAAGATCCACATAACAACCGATACATGGACCAGTAAGCACGGGCAGGGACGTTATATATCTATCTTAACAGCACACTGGGTAAATGCAGTGTCGGCTGGGCCTGAGGCGCATAGCATTTTTGCGAATGTCCTTCCGCCCCAGAGGATTGCAGGGCATTTCTCTTTGCTTCCTGTTACCTTCTCCTCCTCCTACTCGGCTTCCTCCTTCTCCTCTACCACCCCCTCATCCGCTCAGTGTAACACCTTCACCACCCACATCAACACAGATAAGGGGAAACGACAGAAGGTCGTTTTAAAACTTGTGTGTTTGTGGGACAAACCCCACACCACACAGGAGCTGTGGACAGGCATGGAACAACAGACTGATGATTGGTTGGTGCCACTGAGCCTCCAGCCCGGCCTGGTGTTGTGCGCTAATGGGCAAAATATAATAGCAGGTCTGGGCCTAGCTGGTTTGACGCACATCCTCTGCCTGCCACATGTGCTGAATTTGGGGTGCAAAAATTCCTAAACACCAAACAGTGAAAATCAATTAGGTTAATTGAACACACACAACACCCCCACCCCCCTTTCACTCAAACCATTAACAAACTATTTACAAATTTACTTAAACACATATTAAAATAACTATAATGCAGCTAAACTAACTATATAAACAAACAAAACTATATACATGCCTTATCCTTAACTTAAGGCCAGTGACATCCAAGTGGCTCGGAGGGTGGCTTCCTGCACCAACATAGGCCCTGGCCTTGAACACAATTGTCCAGCCAGGCCATAGTTCTGGAGGATGAGGAGGAGGAGTAGGAGGAGCGTGTTCTCAGCAGGGTGGCACCCAAGCCAGCTCACGGGCAGCTGGGTCACCACCAGCACCTCAAAAGGCTGGTTTAGCTTTGGCGAAATGTGGGATAGCTTTGTCATCACGCCACAACAACCTGCACCACCAGCAGATCTGGAACATCTGAGCAAGAGGCAGCATTTCAGCAACATGGTGGAAGAGTACACGTACTGACTGATGGGTTTGCCCAGGGGCGTAACTACAGGGGAAGCAGTTAAATCTACTGCTTTGGGGCCCTGACCTAGAAGGGGCCCATCCAGGAGGAGGAGAAGGACTAAAAGACTTTGTCAGGGCACCCTCAACATTATTATACAATGAAATTATTTACAGTGGCAGTATAGACAGTGTAGAAAGCAGATGGAAAATTAACCCGTAGCACCAGGAATGGCGGCATGAAAGGAAGGGGTTGCTCAAAAATTATTCTGTAAGGTGGGCCCCAGTCAAATATTTGCTGTGGTGCCCAATCATTTCTATCTACGCCACTGGGTCTGCCCCATTCAACTTCTGGGTCTTCAAATTGGGCACATGTCCTGAGGTTGCCCTTTACCCCTTGGAGTTGCTGGCCTACCCTGCAGCCACGGTATTGTCTGAACGTGTGTTTAGCATGGCTTGGGGGCATTATCACAGACAAGCGCAGCCGCCTGTCCGCAGCCAATGTGGTCAAGCTTTCGTTTATTAAAAAGAACCAGGCATGGATCCCACAGGACTTGTTTGTACCTTATGCAGAATAGATATGTATACTGGCCTCACAAGTCCATTGTTATTCTACCGTGCACTTACACTTTGTTTTATTTTTTATATTTTCCCATTTTTGGGGGGTCTGCAGCAATTTTGGCTTCACAGCCCAAAAAGGCTTTATGTCATGCAAGAATGTAACCGCCAATTGTAAGTTCCCTGAGAGTTAGGCAGTGCAGGGGTTTGTACCTGGCAAAAATGGTAATATTTTACCCAACAATTTAAAAGAGGATTATTCACATTTTCGGTCACTGTCACCTATGCATAGCAGGGCTTTGTACCCGGCAAAAATTGTAAAATTGCACCCAACAATTTAAAAGAGGATTATTTATATGTAAAACATGGATTCCAGTGGTATATTTTGGGATGTAGGACCTAATTGTTCTCAACATCATCAGAAAGCCGCAGTGGTTTGCACCTGTGTTTTGTCATCATCAGAGACGTGCTGCTGTGGTCTTCCCCTGTCTCCATCCTCAAACCTAAGTGGCTTGGCATCCGTGCACTCAATTTCTTCCACTTCTGGGGCAGGACTATGGTTATGTCCCTGGGAAACCCTGCCAGCAGAGTTATAAAGAAGCATAAGAGACTGCTGCATTTAACTGCCAATTGTGGTCGGGGCTTAAACATGAAGGAATGATCCCTACCTACTGGATACCTAAAAGCGGTTAGAATTATGCCGGAACCGCGACGCTGAAGGGACGCCTGAAGGGGGGCATCCCCTGGTGTGAGATAGTAAAAGTAAGGGTGGGTAGGGTGGGTACGCTGGAGAAGACGTTCACTGTGGGAGGGGATGCCCGGCCGGATATAGTCATTATCCCTCCCACAAATACAGGCCAATAAATCGGCCTTAACACTTTCGGTCGGGGCTTAAACATAAAGGAATGACCCCTACCTACTGGATACCTAAAAGCGGTTAGAATTATGCCGGAACCGCGACGCTGAAGGGACGCCTGAAGGGGGCCAAAAAGGACAACAAACTCGATCAAAGAGCTTTATTGCAACCTCCAATTGCGATTTCGCTACCAACAAGCGAGCTGCAGCCAGGGTAATGGGATCGGAAGTAGTGAAGCGTACCGAGGAATTGTGGCATCGTAGACGTCTGCTTCGGGAAACTTGTGAAAAAGAATTAGCTCGGGACAGGTCATCGGCTGCTATATTTTGGATTCGGGTACATGAATGTGTGTAATGAATTTGGTGTAGTAACGAGAGAAGCACCTGACACCTAACAAAAGATATCAGTAGGACCAAGTCGTTAATCAAATATCCATGACCGCGACATTGACATAAACATACATCATGTAACCGACCCCCTGCATGCACAGCCGCCATTATAGGATAAAGTTCAACCAACGCTGAAATCTGTGGAATCCGGGATCAACCAACCTCACTCGGCCACCCATCAGCTAGCCAGTGGGGGCCAAAAAAGTCCGCAAAACCCGAGCTCGACGTGGCCTCAGGAAACTAGGAGAATTACTGTATACCTCTGAATAAAAGAGAAATACCATACCAATGCCTGAGAAAGTGGTCCCACATGGAAAGTCAGTAATCTCCTGAACATCAAGGCATATATAAACACTTGATCCTGGAGAGATAAACGCAAAAAACCCTTTAATCTTTACCAATGCCACTAACGTGGTATCATGGTGAACTGATGAAATAACGAGTCAAATACGTATGCGTAAAAACGTGCGTCAAACATAACCCTATTCGGAATCTGGCGCCGAATCCGCAGTGCGGACCAACATCCTAACAGTGCCCCTATATATATATATATATATATATATATATATATATAAACTAAACACACATATATATGTTTGTTTTTTTGTTTTTTAAACTAACACTGGAGCCTGAACTCACACTCTGCCCCGCACTTCCAGCTGTGGCCACATAGAGGGAGCCAGAGCCACAACTATGCATGTCTGTGAAACCCAGCCAGCAGATCAGAGCGAGGGGCAGAGGTGAGTGCATGCCTGAATAGTGCGGGAAGAGAGACTGACTAAAACAGACACCGTGCATGCTATGCACTCCACCTCACTAGTAGCTCTGCATGAGGAAAACACATGACAGCAAGCTGCAGAGCAGAGCTGAATACATGGTCGAGTGACCCCTGTAAGCGACTCCTGTTACGTGCTTTCCACATAGTGTAATCTCACACTAAAGCCATATTAAGAAGTCTAACATACCCTGTCTAGAACACTAGACTTAATGTCCCTTCCCCATAATAAATGTATGTTTTCTTTTTTTTTACTCTGACATTTCATTTATTTTATAACACACCCTCTTTTATTTTATTTTTTAAACACACACTCTTCCTGAACCTTACTACTCCCCCTTGCTGAGTGAATTCACCTGTGTGTCCCCTGGATAGAAACAACATGCTGAAGCCTAATTTGTCCGCACCACTAACTATGTAAATGTGGAGCTTAAAAGGTTACTTAAAATGATTAATATACAGGGTAGGTCTCAGATCTGCTATGTATCACAAAACCAGTGTTTATTGCAACAAACTACAGAAATGCAGTATGTCACTGCTAAATTTTAAAATACGTTGTTGTGCGTTGTATGCCAAATTGCTCTGTGTAACAACAATACGGGTTTATTTCAAACAAAATACACTAATGCAGTATTTCACTGCTGAAATTTAAACATAGGTATTTGGGCGGTGTATTTAAAACTGCTTTGTGGACAAGGAATACCGCTTTTTCCCTAAAACACAGTAATGCACTATTTCAGTGCTGAAATTTTAAATTAGTATTTATACGCTGTATGCACAACTGCTTTGTGGACCAGGAATACCGCTTTTTTACCCAAAAATACACTGATGCACTATTTCACTGCAGAAATGTAAAATAGGTATTTGGGCAGTGTATTTAGAACTGCTTTGTGGACCAAGAATACTGCTTTTTGTCCCAAAAATACACTGATGCACTATTTCACTGCAGAAATATAAAATAGGTATTTGGGCGGTGTATTTAAAACTGCTTTGTGGACCAGCAATACCACTTTTTTTCTCCACAAATACACTGATGCACTATTTCACTGCAGAAATGTAAAATAGGTATCTGGTGCATTGTATGCAAAATTGCTCTATAGCACCACAATGCAGATTTTTGCCCAGACTACAGAAATAGACTATGTCACCCCTAAATTATACAAAAGGTAATGTAGGGGACTTGACCTGCCAGAAAAAAATGATTTTTTCTACCAAAAAGCATTAGACTGATGTCCCTGGCAGGATGGCACACATGCAGGTCACATGCAGTTCCAAGGACACTGCAATGGCTAAAATGGCTGCCGACCCCCACTTCAGTAACAGATGGATTAAAAAAAATACTTTGCAGTTTCACTGGGCTCAGGGCTGGGTACAAAAATGTAGGATTGCAGAAGTACACTCCATCAATAATTGCTGTAGCTTGAAGATTTCACACCACCAGGTTCAACAGATTTCTTTCCTGATCTCTCCCTGAGAGCACTGGCATCAACCTTTCCCTATACTAGCAGCAGCAGAGTGACGTGCGGCACTACGTGACTCCAGCTTATTAAAAGGCTGGGTCACATGGTGCACTCAGCCAATCACAGCCATGCCATTAGTAGGCATGGCTGTGATAGCTTCTTAGGGCAAAGATGTAAAATGCTTGCTGATTAGCTGCTCTGCAGCCTTTCAGAAAGCGGAAAGAATCGACAACGGACCCGAACCAAAGCTTTTATAAAAATTTTCGGGTCCGTGTCCTGAACATCCTAAAATTTGGTACAATCCCGAACTATACAGTTCAGGTTCGCTCAACTCTAGTTGGTAGAGTAAAGAACAGCTTATCGTGAAGGGATAGCTGTGCCCAGTTACTTAATGTGTCCCTTCGCCCACTGAAACAGGAAAGGAGACTGCAATGTAGATACAGTGCTATGTGCTAAAGATATATTAAGTATCTCGGATTTGTGGCGGTTTACTTTAAAGTTGCTAAGGTCTCCAAAGGTCGAGAACTGCTTCAAAATGTTGGGAAAACCAATGCCCGGGTTAGAACAATAAATGAGGAGCTTGTCTGCATAGAGAGCTATTTTGGACCCCATTTCCCCCACTTTGACCCCCTAGATCGAGCTATCAGCCCTAAGCGCTCTAGCCAGGAGCTCCATGACCATGATATATAACAGAAGGGAGAGTGTGCATCCCTGTCTGGTACCATTGTGTATCAGAAAGGAGGATAACAGAGATCCATTGACTAAAACCTGGGCTCAAGGGTTGTTATATAGAGCGAGGATACAGTTATCATGCAGGATCCCAGACCAAAGGTTCTCAGGGCCTCTCCCAAGAAGACCCAATCCACTTGGTCGAAGGCTTTTTCGGCATAGATTGAGAGAAGACAAAGGGGGAAGCAGTTGCATGAGCTCTAGAGATGAGGGCCAGAGAACGAATCGTGTTGTTCCTTGTTTCCTGTTCTGGGACAAATCCCACCTGGTCACTGTTAGCGAAGAACGGCAGAGGCTATATTCAATTTTGTGATATCTTGTGAATATATGGGCGAATATTCACCATGATTGTGAAAAATCAGCAATGTAATATCCGCGTAATGCGGGCGAAATATAGACGTGGGTCACTTTGGGTACATTTTTCACATTTCAAGCTGCTAGAAGTTTACTGAGACTCAAGATAATGGTTGGCACAGCAGAACATTACAATAGCTTTTTATATGCAGGTAGAGTGCTCCAATATATATATATTGGCGTTGGGGAAAATTGACAATAATCATGCGCATATTTTTGCGCAATACGTGCAACTGGGTGACATCAGAGCCCTATGTATGTATGTACAGCAGAACCCTACCTAACACCCTCCAGTCGAACCTATCAGCTACACTATAAATCAATGTACCCTACACTGACTATCTCCCCCTAACTATCTGAATTATACAGTATATCTAAGTTGACTGTCTAATTATACAGCAAAGCACAGAGGACAGTAATCACACTGCTGTCTCTCTCAGAACTCCATTACACTACAGAAAATGGCTGCTGGGGAGGTTGGGTAGGCAACTTTCCTATTGATTGCTAGGGATGTTGCTCAGCTCAGACAAAGACATTGCAGCCTTCTCATTGGCCCCACAAGCAAGAGGGAGGTTACTGATTTAAAAAAAAAGTAGAATATCCAAAATTGTGAATATATAGCACTATATTCTAAATATTCGCGAATTCTCCAATTTGCCATATTCGCGATAAATATTCACAATTCGAATATTCGCTCCCAACACTAGTCATCTTCAACCTCTCGGATAGTATTTTGGAATAGATCTTCATGTCTATGTTGATCAGTGATATCGCACGGTAGTTACTACAGACCAGGGGGTCCTTACCCAGTTTGGGAAGTACACATATATGTGCTGTCAGCGCCTGAGGGGGGAAGGAAGAACCTTCTGTAATAGAGTTACACATTTTGGTAAGAGGGTTAGAGACGTCATCCAGGAATATCTTGTAAAAACGGGGTGTAAATCCATCTGGGCCTGGGCATTTACCGACCTCTAACCATTTTTATGGCCCCTTGTACTTCCTGTAAGGTTATCTCCCTTCCGAGGGTGTCCCTCTCATCTACAGGGAGCTTGGGGCCTATTAGGTTCAATATATAGTCTCTGATTTTCTGAGTCTTAAGGTCTGTAGGGAGATCCGCGTATTTCCTCTTCAAATGATATAGCCCCTCATAGTATGATCGAAATTCCTGTAGGATGTCTCGAGTAGCGTGAATGTGACCTCCCTCTCTGCGGTTAAGGGTGGAAATGTAGCAGGTAGTTTGTCTAGGACTCAAGATCCTTGCCAATAATCTACTGCTCTTTTTGCCAAGTCCATAAAAAATCCTCTTGAGGTTGTCTCTGGCTTCTAAGTATTTTTGGTCAATCAGTTTCCTAAGGGCCGTCCTCGTATCACACAGATCCTGATATACTGCAGTGAAGAGGGAGCCTTTATGTCTCCTCTACTGAACAGATAGCTTTTGAAGGAGAGTATGAATCTCTGCAGATCGTATTTTCTTAAGGCTGGAGGCGTGCGTCAACCCCGTATCACACATTTCAGGGTCTACCAACGGATTGTGGGTCCAAAGGTGTCCCCTGCATGTAAATCCACAAATTCTGAAATAGTGGATCTAATGTCTGCCACACATACAGGGTCTCTGAGAATGTTCTCATTAAGCTTCCATGAGCTCATGGGGCGTGTAGGGTCTCCCAACCCTAGGTACACTCATGTAAGGGAGTGGTAAGAGAAAAGAATTGGTTCAATACCTGCCGCAGGGGATAAGTCCAGAAGTGAGTGTGAAAGAAAGATATGGTCGAGGTGGTGATATGAGTTGTGAGTGGTGGAGAAAAAGGTGAAATCTTATGTGGTGGGGGAGAGGATGCGCCATATGTCCCCCAGTCTCAAGGACTGTAGGTGTCTCTTGAATCCACGGACCGCCCCAGCAGACATAGAGGACCTACCAAATAAGGTGTCTAGTGTAGGATCCAAAGGGAAATTGAGGTCGCCACCAAGAGTGATTGGGAGGCCATCCACAAAGTCGTTCAGAGCAGCAAACACCAAGGAGGCAAACAAGGTCTGCCCCGTATAAGGGAAGTCGACATTGGCTATCACAAGTGTTCTGGAAGAGATGGATAGTTTAAGAAAGAGGTACCGTCCTAAGATGTCTGACATGGTGCTCAATATGGTGCAAGGGGCTGATTTGTGGATGGCTATGGAGACCCCTCTGACCTTGCAGTCGGTGAATGTGCTATGGGACCATACTGAGCTTTCACTTCACCCTTAATCAAAGTAAGGGTGAAGTGAAAGCTTCGACAGAGTGAAAGGCCCCTCTCCCCTTCTGCTCAAGGGGTCAACTCACGACCCTGTATACATATAAAGAAACAAGAGAAGCTATCCAACATTTAACGAACAAGTAAAGTGCACACCTATCTTCTATCTGTCAAGCTCCTCATCGGGGTGACCAAGAAGTGGCAAGAGGGGATTTCTCCTCCTCCCCCCACATCACCCATGAAAGTGGCAGAGAAGGGGGTGGGGGGGGGCCCAGCCATAGGTAGTCCCCGCATAGCTAAACCTTTAAATGAGTAGTATAGGTAGTAGATCAAGTAAAGCAATGTGCAGAGTAAAACATATTTCACTGAGTGTTCCTTTGTTTAGATGAATGCGGGGACACCTGAGTCCATTGCTCTTTCGGGTGCAGTGGTAGAGATGGCATGGTCTGTCAGTCAGGGAGGGAAACCTGTTGAGAAAGGCTATTTGCCGAAACGTGCGTCCATGATAACGCTACATTCTGTATTCAAAAATACAAGATAATTGAATAAACCGCAACAAAGTAACGATTGCTGGGATTTATTTCTTATTATCGTAGGGAGGGAAACCGTCGGCAGTGCAGTTGAAATTGATAGCCCAATCTGTATGTGATATCCCTTTCCCCTGCGCAATTGTAGTGCTCTCCTAGAAAGATCAGGTAGGATCTGGATAGATGTGCCTCCGATCTCAAACTTCTCTGATTGACGAGCGGCTCTCAGAATGTTCTCCTTTATTTTGTAGAAGTGCACCCGGCAAACTATATCTCTAGATCTAGATGCATCAGGTGATCTGGGGCCTAAGGCCCTGTGTATGCGGTCCAGTTCAATAGGAAGTGGCACTGAGCCATTCAGCAAGGAGCCAAACAAGGCCTGAATCGTGGCCTCTAGTTCCCCCGAGTTTTCTATGTCGTCCAGATGGGCCATTAGATGTGAAATATGCTCAGAGTGGGCCTGCAATACTTTCTAATGGTCGTCTAAGTGATTGTACATGGTCTCCTGTGTCATCTTCGCCGTCTCTACATGGTGGCCCAAGTGCTGTATCTCCCCCTTTAGTACCTCCATCTCTGTGCGGTATGTCTGCTCAAGTCAAGAGACCGATTTCTCCAAGTCTTCTTTTGTAGGCAGAGCCTGGAGCTGGGCTCGGAGGTCCCATCCCACAGCAGATACCCACAAAGAGGGTCTACCTGGGTCTCTCTCGGAAGGTGAGGAGCGCGTGCTGTGGTCTAAAGTCGGGAGAGATGCACTAGCGGCCATCTTGGGTGTAGCCAGAGGCCCATTGCAAGAGTCTAGGTTCCAAAGAACTTATGAATACCTGCATTCTCGGGCTGCTGGTCAGTGTCAGGGGAGCCCCTGGCTGTTTTGCAACCCATCTGAGCGGTGTGCTGGTCAGGAACGATGGAAAGCTGGAAAAGGTAGAAGTGGAGGGAGAGTTGCAACTCCACGCATCCTACTCCGCCATGAGCAAGACATGCCCCCCCCCCCCAACTACAACAGTTCTGGTCACTGTATAGTAGTGCCATATAGCACATTGCTCTAACGTCAATTACTGTGGGTTTTTCAGCTGACCTTTACACTATCCCCAATCAGCCAAGCCATACATATGCCAGCCATGGATATTGCTGCTAAAATTGCACACAATTGGACATTGGACAGTGGACATTGCTCCACAGTGTATCAACTACATGATACAAGTGTTCTCAGGAACAGATACATTGTGTCCTAAGGTTGGCTAGTAAGCAGTAATAATCAGTCTGTGGGCGATTGATGCCATCTAATATCATGAACATTCCTGGTAAATAGGTACTTCATCTGAGCCTACAGTAATATGTCTGCCTATTTGTAATGGGTTCACCAGGTTGTCTTTCCCTGTTTTTAAATAATTATTCAATTACATTATTTTTTGTTTTGTATTTTAAGTGTTCCTTCAGAAAGTGATTGTATACTTAAGTGGGACTTAAGCCCTTTTCTACCTTTACTCAGTGATATGTAAATAATAATGAACACTAGAAAGCAGTGTCAGTAGTAGTCTATGGACTAAGGGGGACATTTATCAAGACTAGCGTTTTCCTCATAGATTTTGATTTCCATTTTGCAGCCGGAAGTTCCTAATTTATGTCCTAATCATAGATTTGGCACACCCTCCAGCAGGCAATGTGCCAGACTTTAATCTACAGCAGCCTCCTAGCTGTTGGGTCTACCGGCTCCTCCATCACCATACTGTAGAAAAAATTGTCGCACTAGCATTTAAGAACCTTTTTAAAGTAGAAAACTAGCGGGGGTGGGGTGGGGGGGGGGGGGGGGTTAGGAAATAATAAACTTACCCTTAAGGTCCTAGATTGATGAGCTGACTAGCTGCTGTGGGAAGTCCACAAGTAATATATAAGAATAGAGACATTTTCTCTCTAACAGCGTCTGTCATCAAACACAGATACACTAATAAAAGCTAATAGAAAATGAAACATTTATGCTTACATTGCAGAACTACGATGCTTAGCAGAACAATGTCAATTTGGCAAATTCCTAGTTGGTATGATATGAAAGTGATTAGTTTAATCAGGATAAACCTGATCCTACAGAGCCCTCCCAAAAATTTACTGAAGCAAACACAGGGTTTCCACAGAGACAGAGGTTAAACAACTTCATCAGATCAAATACTGAGAGCAACAAATCAACATTACCAAAGACATTGTGTGCAGGGGCATACACCAATCTCATAGGGCCTCATTGCAAAAGTTACTGTGGGTCAGTCACCCTGCTAACTTTCTAAATCAGTGTTCATCAATCACTCCCATGCATGCAAAGTTCAACACCCCAGATTTCTGATGAATTTATGTTTTTTTCTTTTATTAAGCAGAAGACATGTTAATTAAAAATAAATTGTAAAAAGAAAAGTCACACCTGGCCTCACCCACTTAATCCAACTTCCACGCCAGTTAAATAGAAGAGGTGCTTCATAAATATGGCACTTATTTGGACCACCCTATTTCTCAATTTATTCATGGCAGAGCTAGTATAAATACATTGATAAATCTCCTGCTTTCCTTCTATTATCAAGCTGGATGCCACCACTAGGGGGAGCTCGGTGCACTGGAGTTTATAGAGTTACTGTAATCATCTGTTTGTAATGAGATTCACCTAGTGGTGCTGCATAAAAATGCAGCTTTTTACATCAGGAAGAGAAAGTTCCGCAGTGGGCTCCATTTGGGTATCTTCACTTAAAGGGGTTGTCCCACAACAAATATTTTACTGTTTTCAAACCAGCAGCTGGATCTCAATTCTTTTGTAACTGCATATAATTAAAAAATTGCCATAGAGGTTGAGTTATTCAATAAAATATATCTGTTTAGAGCCCTCTGATGTTTTTTTTTTTCTTATTTCTTTGTCCGGCTTACTGAGAAGCCGCACATGCTCAGTTTCATCTTTCAGATGCCTCCTGAGCTGTGATAGGGAGAGCATGGACACGCCCCCTGAGCTGCAGTATAAAAGACACTCCATTGAGCTGCCAGCTTGACAAAAATCTAGCAGAGCATTGAATGTGAAGACTTCTGGATCCATGTGAGGTACAGGGCTGGTTCTAGCTTTCTTAGAAAGAGACTGTCATACTATGTGAGGTCTGATTTCAATTTTTTACATTAATTATGGGATAAATCTTTTAAGGCACACTACTGATTATTTGCTTTCTAGCCAACTAATTTCACTGGTGGGAAGCATTAATAATAGTATTCGATTCAATAATTCTGAAGCCAATTTCCCGTCAGCTCTTGTCAGGCAATCTCAGTATTCAGTTATTACTCAGTAAAAGTGATATAAGAAAGAACAACCAATGAAGTGTTACATAGTTACACAGTTAAGGTTGGAAAAAGACAAAATTCCATCAAGTCCAACCTGTAATTAGAGATGGCCCGAACTATCCGCCAGCGAACAATTCCCGACGAACATAGCTTGTTTGCGTTCGCCTCAACGGGCGAACACATGCTATGTTCGGTCCGCCCCCTATACATCATCATTGAGCAAACTTTGACCCTGTACCTCACAGTCAGCAGACACATTCCAGCCAATCAGCAGCATACCCTCCCTCCCAGACCCTCCCATCTCCTGAACAGCATCCATTTTAGATTGATTCGGAATTTGCAGTCTTAGTGAGAGGAGGGAGAGTGTAGTTGCTGCTGATTTAATAGGGAAATCGATAGCTAGGCTAGTGAATTCAGTGTCTACTCCAGTCCTGAAAGACTCATCTGATCTCTGCTGTAAGGACAGCGTCCTGACAGCACCCGAAAAAGCCCTTTTTAGGGCTGCAACATTAGTCTGCTTTTTTTTTTCTCCATATACATATTGCAGTTGCCTGGCCTGCCTGTGTGTGAGGAGCTGCAGGCCCACAGACTGTAGTGTGCCCACTGCCAGTGCCAACCACTGATCATCCTAGGTGGCACAGGAGCTTTGCCGATCAAATAAGGCATTTCATTTTTACACTAGTCTAATCTCAGGTTAGCTTGCCTGCTGCCAGTGTGTGTCATGCTGACTTCCACTGACTGTAGTGTGCCCACTGCCAGTGCCAACCACTGATACCGGCTGGCACAGTAGCTTGTCGCATAAATAAGGCATTTAATTTTTACACTTTAGTCTAATTTCAGTTGCTTGCCTGCTGCCAGTGTGTGTCAGGCCGACTTCCACTGACTGTAGTGTGCCCACTGCCAGTGCCAACCACTGTCATGCCGGGTGGCACAGTAGCTTTGCCGATCAAATAAGGCATTTCATTTTTACACTTTAGTCTAATTTCAGTTGCTTGCCTGCTGCCAGTGTGTGTCAGGCCCACTTCCACAGACTGTCGTGTGCCCACTGCCAGTGCCAACCACTGATACCGGGTGGCACAGTAGCTTGCCGATAAATAAGGCATTTAATTTTCAGACAGTAGTCTAAATTCAGTTGCTTGCCTGCTGCCAGTGTGTGTCAGGCCCACTTCCACTGACTGTAGTGTGCCCACTGCCAGTGCCAACCATTGATACCGGATGGCACAGTAGCTTGCCGATAAATAAGGCATTTAATTTTTAGACAGTAGTCTAAATTCAGTTGCTTGCCTGCTGCCAGTGTGTGTCAGGCCCACTTCCACAGACTGTAGTGTGCCCACTGCCAGTGCCAACCACTGATACCGGGTGGCACAGTAGCTTGCCGATAAATAAGGTATTTAATTTTTACACAGTCTAAATTCAGTTGCTTGCCTGCTGCCAGTGTGTGTCAGGCCCACTTCCACAGACTGTAGTGTGCCCACTGCCAGTGCCAACCACTGATACCGGGTGGCACAGTAGCTTGCCGATAAATAAGGCATTTAATTTTTAGACAGTAGTCTAAATTCAGTTGCTTGCCTGCTGCCAGTGTGTGTCAGGCCCACTTCCACTGACTGTAGTGTGCCCACTGCCAGTGCCAACCACTGATACCGGGTGGCACAGTAGCTTGCCGATAAATAAGGCATTTAATTTTTAGACAGTAGTCTAAATTCAGTTGCTTGCCTGCTGCCAGTGTGTCAGGCCCACTTCCACTGACTGTAGTGTGCCCACTGCCAGTGCCAACCACTGATACCGGGTGGCACAGTAGCTTGCCGATAAATAAGGCATTTAATTTTTAGACAGTAGTCTAATTTCAGTTGCTTGCCTGCTGCCAGTGTGTGTCAGGCCCACTTCCACAGACTGTAGTGTGCCCACTGCCAGTGCCAACCACTGATACCGGGTGGCACAGTAGCTTGCCGATAAATAAGGTATTTAATTTTTACACAGTCTAATTTCAGTTGCTTGCCTGCTGCCAGTGTGTGTCAGGCCCACTTCCACAGACTGTAGTGTGCCCACTGCCAGTGCCAACCATTGATACCGGGTGGCACAGTAGCTTGCCGATAAATAAGGCATTTGATTTTTAGACAGTAGTCTAAATTCAGTTGCTTGCCTGCTGCCAGTGTGTGTCAGGCCCACTTCCACAGACTGTAGTGTGCCCACTGCCAGTGCCAACCACTGATACCGGGTGGCACAGTAGCTTGCCGATAAATAAGGTATTTAATTTTTACACAGTCTAAATTCAGTTGCTTGCCTGCTGCCAGTGTGTGTCAGGCCCACTTCCACAGACTGTAGTGTGCCCACTGCCAGTGCCAACCACTGATACCGGGTGGCACAGTAGCTTGCCGATAAATAAGGCATTTAATTTTTAGACAGTAGTCTAAATTCAGTTGCTTGCCTGCTGCCAGTGTGTGTCAGGCCCACTTCCACTGACTGTAGTGTGCCCACTGCCAGTGCCAACCACTGATACCGGGTGGCACAGTAGCTTGCCGATAAATAAGGCATTTAATTTTTAGACAGTAGTCTAAATTCAGTTGCTTGCCTGCTGCCAGTGTGTCAGGCCCACTTCCACTGACTGTAGTGTGCCCACTGCCAGTGCCAACCACTGATACCGGGTGGCACAGTAGCTTGCCGATAAATAAGGCATTTAATTTTTAGACAGTAGTCTAATTTCAGTTGCTTGCCTGCTGCCAGTGTGTGTCAGGCCCACTTCCACAGACTGTAGTGTGCCCACTGCCAGTGCCAACCACTGATACCGGGTGGCACAGTAGCTTGCCGATAAATAAGGTATTTAATTTTTACACAGTCTAATTTCAGTTGCTTGCCTGCTGCCAGTGTGTGTCAGGCCCACTTCCACAGACTGTAGTGTGCCCACTGCCAGTGCCAACCATTGATACCGGGTGGCACAGTAGCTTGCCGATAAATAAGGCATTTGATTTTTAGACAGTAGTCTAAATTCAGTTGCTTGCCTGCTGCCAGTGTGTGTCAGGCCCACTTCCACAGACTGTAGTGTGCCCACTGCCAGTGCCAACCACTGATACCGGGTGGCACAGTAGCTTGCCGATAAATAAGGTATTTAATTTTTACACAGTCTAAATTCAGTTGCTTGCCTGCTGCCAGTGTGTGTCAGGCCCACTTCCACAGACTGTAGTGTGCCCACTGCCAGTGCCAACCACTGATACCGGGTGGCACAGTAGCTTGCCGATAAATAAGGCATTTAATTTTTAGACAGTAGTCTAAATTCAGTTGCTTGCCTGCTGCCAGTGTGTGTCAGGCCCACTTCCACTGACTGTAGTGTGCCCACTGCCAGTGCCAACCACTGATACCGGGTGGCACAGTAGCTTGCCGATAAATAAGGCATTTAATTTTTAGACAGTAGTCTAAATTCAGTTGCTTGCCTGCTGCCAGTGTGTGTCAGGCCCACTTCCACTGACTGTAGTGTGCCCACTGCCAGTGCCAACCACTGATACCGGGTGGCACAGTAGCTTGCCGATAAATAAGGCATTTAATTTTTAGACAGTAGTCTAATTTCAGTTGCTTGCCTGCTGCCAGTGTGTGTCAGGCCCACTTCCACAGACTGTAGTGTGCCCACTGCCAGTGCCAACCACTGATACCGGGTGGCACAGTAGCTTGCCGATAAATAAGGCATTTAATTTTTAGACAGTAGTCTAAATTCAGTTGCTTGCCTGCTGCCAGTGTGTGTCAGGCCCACTTCCACAGACTGTAGTGTGCCCACTGCCAGTGCCAACCACTGATACCGGGTGGCACAGTAGCTTGCCGATAAATAAGGTATTTAATTTTTGACAGCAGTCTAAATTCAGTTGCTTGCCTGCTGCCAGTGTGTGTCAGGCCCACTTCCACAGACTGTAGTGTGCCCACTGCCAGTGCCAACCACTGATACCGGGTGGCACAGTAGCTTGCCGATAAATAAGGCATTTAATTTTTAGACAGTAGTCTAAATTCAGTTGCTTGCCTGCTGCCAGTGTGTGTCAGGCCCACTTCCACTGACTGTAGTGTGCCCACTGCCAGTGCCAACCACTGATACCGGGTGGCACAGTAGCTTGCCGATAAATAAGGCATTTAATTTTTAGACAGTAGTCTAAATTCAGTTGCTTGCCTGCTGCCAGTGTGTGTCAGGCCCACTTCCACAGACTGTAGTGTGCCCACTGCCAGTGCCAACCACTGATACCGGGTGGCACAGTAGCTTGCCGATAAATAAGGCATTTAATTTTTAGACAGTAGTCTAAATTCAGTTGCTTGCCTGCTGCCAGTGTGTGTCAGGCCCACTTCCACAGACTGTAGTGTGCCCACTGCCAGTGCCAACCACTGATACCGGGTGGCACAGTAGCTTGCCGATAAATAAGGTATTTAATTTTTACACAGTCTAATTTCAGTTGCTTGCCTGCTGCCAGTGTGTGTCAGGCCCACTTCCACAGACTGTAGTGTGCCCACTGCCAGTGCCAACCACTGATACCGGGTGGCACAGTAGCTTGCCGATAAATAAGGCATTTAATTTTTAGACAGTAGTCTAAATTCAGTTGCTTGCCTGCTGCCAGTGTGTGTCAGGCCCACTTCCACAGACTGTAGTGTGCCCACTGCCAGTGCCAACCACTGATACCGGGTGGCACAGTAGCTTGCCGATAAATAAGGCATTTAATTTTTAGACAGTAGTCTAAATTCAGTTGCTTGCCTGCTGCCAGTGTGTGTCAGGCCCACTTCCACAGACTGTAGTGTGCCCACTGCCAGTGCCAACCACTGATACCGGGTGGCACAGTAGCTTGCCGATAAATAAGGCATTTAATTTTTAGACAGTAGTCTAAATTCAGTTGCTTGCCTGCTGCCAGTGTGTGTCAGGCCCACTTCCACTGACTGTAGTGTGCCCACTGCCAGTGCCAACCACTGATACCGGGTGGCACAGTAGCTTGCCGATAAATAAGGCATTTAATTTTTAGACAGTAGTCTAAATTCAGTTGCTTGCCTGCTGCCAGTGTGTGTCAGGCCCACTTCCACTGACTGTAGTGTGCCCACTGCCAGTGCCAACCACTGATACCGGGTGGCACAGTAGCTTGCCGATAAATAAGGCATTTAATTTTTAGACAGTAGTCTAAATTCAGTTGCTTGCCTGCTGCCAGTGTGTGTCAGGCCCACTTCCACTGACTGTAGTGTGCCCACTGCCAGTGCCAACCACTGATACCGGGTGGCACAGTAGCTTGCCGATAAATAAGGCATTTAATTTTTAGACAGTAGTCTAATTTCAGTTGCTTGCCTGCTGCCAGTGTGTGTCAGGCCCACTTCCACAGACTGTAGTGTGCCCACTGCCAGTGCCAACCACTGATACCGGGTGGCACAGTAGCTTGCCGATAAATAAGGCATTTAATTTTTAGACAGTAGTCTAAATTCAGTTGCTTGCCTGCTGCCAGTGTGTGTCAGGCCCACTTCCACAGACTGTAGTGTGCCCACTGCCAGTGCCAACCACTGATACCGGGTGGCACAGTAGCTTGCCGATAAATAAGGCATTTAATTTTTAGACAGTAGTCTAAATTCAGTTGCTTGCCTGCTGCCAGTGTGTGTCAGGCCCACTTCCACAGACTGTAGTGTGCCCACTGCCAGTGCCAACCACTGATACCGGGTGGCACAGTAGCTTGCCGATAAATAAGGCATTTAATTTTTAGACAGTAGTCTAAATTCAGTTGCTTGCCTGCTGCCAGTGTGTGTCAGGCCCACTTCCACAGACTGTAGTGTGCCCACTGCCAGTGCCAACCACTGATACCGGGTGGCACAGTAGCTTGCCGATAAATAAGGCATTTAATTTTTAGACAGTAGTCTAAATTCAGTTGCTTGCCTGCTGCCAGTGTGTGTCAGGCCCACTTCCACTGACTGTAGTGTGCCCACTGCCAGTGCCAACCACTGATACCGGGTGGCACAGTAGCTTGCCGATAAATAAGGCATTTAATTTTTAGACAGTAGTCTAATTTCAGTTGCTTGCCTGCTGCCAGTGTGTGTCAGGCCCACTTCCACAGACTGTAGTGTGCCCACTGCCAGTGCCAACCACTGATACCGGGTGGCACAGTAGCTTGCCGATAAATAAGGTATTTAATTTTTACACAGTCTAATTTCAGTTGCTTGCCTGCTGCCAGTGTGTGTCAGGCCCACTTCCACAGACTGTAGTGTGCCCACTGCCAGTGCCAACCACTGATACCGGGTGGCACAGTAGCTTGCCGATAAATAAGGCATTTAATTTTTAGACAGTAGTCTAAATTCAGTTGCTTGCCTGCTGCCAGTGTGTGTCAGGCCCACTTCCACAGACTGTAGTGTGCCCACTGCCAGTGCCAACCACTGATACCGGGTGGCACAGTAGCTTGCCGATAAATAAGGCATTTAATTTTTAGACAGTAGTCTAAATTCAGTTGCTTGCCTGCTGCCAGTGTGTGTCAGGCCCACTTCCACTGACTGTAGTGTGCCCACTGCCAGTGCCAACCACTGATACCGGGTGGCACAGTAGCTTGCCGATAAATAAGGCATTTAATTTTTAGACAGTAGTCTAAATTCAGTTGCTTGCCTGCTGCCAGTGTGTGTCAGGCCCACTTCCACTGACTGTAGTGTGCCCACTGCCAGTGCCAACCACTGATACCGGGTGGCACAGTAGCTTGCCGATAAATAAGGCATTTAATTTTTAGACAGTAGTCTAAATTCAGTTGCTTGCCTGCTGCCAGTGTGTGTCAGGCCCACTTCCACAGACTGTAGTGTGCCCACTGCCAGTGCCAACCACTGATACCGGGTGGCACAGTAGCTTGCCGATAAATAAGGCATTTAATTTTTAGACAGTAGTCTAATTTCAGTTGCTTGCCTGCTGCCAGTGTGTGTCAGGCCCACTTCCACAGACTGTAGTGTGCCCACTGCCAGTGCCAACCACTGATACCGGGTGGCACAGTAGCTTGCCGATAAATAAGGCATTTAATTTTTAGACAGTAGTCTAAATTCAGTTGCTTGCCTGCTGCCAGTGTGTGTCAGGCCCACTTCCACTGACTGTAGTGTGCCCACTGCCAGTGCCAACCACTGATACCGGGTGGCACAGTAGCTTGCCGATAAATAAGGCATTTAATTTTTAGACAGTAGTCTAAATTCAGTTGCTTGCCTGCTGCCAGTGTGTGCAGGCCCACTTCCACTGACTGTAGTGTGCCCACTGCCAGTGCCAACCACTGATACCGGGTGGCACAGTAGCTTGCCGATAAATAAGGCATTTAATTTTTAGACAGTAGTCTAATTTCAGTTGCTTGCCTGCTGCCAGTGTGTGTCAGGCCCACTTCCACAGACTGTAGTGTGCCCACTGCCAGTGCCAACCACTGATACCGGGTGGCACAGTAGCTTGCCGATAAATAAGGTATTTAATTTTTACACAGTCTAATTTCAGTTGCTTGCCTGCTGCCAGTGTGTGTCAGGCCCACTTCCACAGACTGTAGTGTGCCCACTGCCAGTGCCAACCATTGATACCGGGTGGCACAGTAGCTTGCCGATAAATAAGGCATTTGATTTTTAGACAGTAGTCTAAATTCAGTTGCTTGCCTGCTGCCAGTGTGTGTCAGGCCCACTTCCACAGACTGTAGTGTGCCCACTGCCAGTGCCAACCACTGATACCGGGTGGCACAGTAGCTTGCCGATAAATAAGGCATTTAATTTTTAGACAGCAGTCTAATTTCAGTTGCTTGCCTGCTGCCAGTGTGTGTCAGGCCCACTTCCACAGACTGTAGTGTGCCCACTGCCAGTGCCAACCACTGATACCGGGTGGCACAGTAGCTTGCCGATAAATAAGGCATTTAATTTTTAGACAGTAGTCTAAATTCAGTTGCTTGCCTGCTGCCAGTGTGTGTCAGGCCCACTTCCACTGACTGTAGTGTGCCCACTGCCAGTGCCAACCACTGATACCGGGTGGCACAGTAGCTTGCCGATAAATAAGGCATTTAATTTTTAGACAGTAGTCTAATTTCAGTTGCTTGCCTGCTGCCAGTGTGTGTCAGGCCCACTTCCACAGACTGTAGTGTGCCCACTGCCAGTGCCAACCACTGATACCGGGTGGCACAGTAGCTTGCCGATAAATAAGGCATTTAATTTTTAGACAGCAGTCTAATTTCAGTTGCTTGCCTGCTGCCAGTGTGTGTCAGGCCCACTTCCACAGACTGTAGTGTGCCCACTGCCAGTGCCAACCACTGATACCGGGTGGCACAGTAGCTTGCCGATAAATAAGGCATTTAATTTTTAGACAGTAGTCTAATTTCAGTTGCTTGCCTGCTGCCAGTGTGTGTCAGGCCCACTTCCACAGACTGTAGTGTGCCCACTGCCAGTGCCAACCACTGATACCGGGTGGCACAGTAGCTTGCCGATAAATAAGGCATTTAATTTTTGACAGCAGTCTAAATTCAGTTGCTTGCCTGCTGCCAGTGTGTGTCAGGCCCACTTCCACTGACTGTAGTGTGCCCACTGCCAGTGCCAACCACTGATACCGGGTGGCACAGTAGCTTGCCGATAAATAAGGCATTTAATTTTTAGACAGTAGTCTAATTTCAGTTGCTTGCCTGCTGCCAGTGTGTGTCAGGCCCACTTCCACAGACTGTAGTGTGCCCACTGCCAGTGCCAACCACTGATACCGGGTGGCACAGTAGCTTGCCGATAAATAAGGCATTTAATTTTTACACAGTCTAATTTCAGTTGCTTGCCTGCTGCCAGTGTGTGTCAGGCCGACTTCCACTGACTGTAGTGTGCCCACTGCCAGTGCCAACCACTGATACCGGGTGGCACAGTAGCTTGCCGATAAATAAGGCATTTAATTTTTAGACAGTAGTCTAAATTCAGTTGCTTGCCTGCTGCCAGTGTGTGTCAGGTCCGCTTCCACTCACTGTAGTGTGCCCACTGCCAGTGCCAACCATTGATACCGGGTGGCACAGTAGCTTTCCGATAAATAAGGCATTTAATTTTTAGACAGTAGTCTAAATTCAGTTGCTTGCCTGCTGCCAGTGTGTGTCAGGCCCACTTCCACAGACTGTAGTGTGCCCACTGCCAGTGCCCACCACTGATACCGGATGGCACAGTACCTAGCAGGCGTAGTACCGCTTATCTAAAAAAAAATGGCAGGCTGAGGCAGGCCACCCCGCAGGGGCCGTCGTGGTCATGGTGCTGTGATTTCCACTGTCCCTGGAATAATGCCCAGTGTTCAGAGGCCACGTACCCTGAACCCGAAAAATTCTGAGGACATAGTTGACTGGCTTAGACAGGACACCCAATCTTCAACAGCTTCCGCTAAGAACCTTGACGCACCATTCTCCTCCAGCTCAGCTTCGGTCACCTGCTCTCAAGTTACCACGCACCAGCCTGCCACCACCGCTACCACCACAGCCACCACAGCCGCTTCACTTGATCCGTCAGAGGAGTTATTTACACATCAGTTGGATGCAATTAGTGATGCGCAACCATTATTGCCAGATGATGTAGATTACGGGGATATGTCTCAGTCAGGCAGGATTAAACACATGGACGTACAGTGTGATGATGATGATGATGATGTTGTACCCGCTGCTGCTTCCTTTGCTGAGGTGTCAGATACAAGTGAAGCGGTTGATGATGACGATGTGTCCACGGATGCCACGTGGGTGCCTGCTCGAAGAGAATAAGGGGGTAAAGTTCAGAAGGGGAGACAGAGAGAATGAGGAGACCAGTTGGAAGCATGGGGAGGTCGTCGCAAGGAGTTAGTGGCACAGTCAGGCAGCATGTATCGGCACCTGGGGTCAGCCAGACAGCATGCCAGTCAACGCATGCTGTTGCCACCACCAGAATGCCATCATTGCAAAGCTCAGCAGTGTGGCATTTTTTTTGTGTGTCTGCCTCTGATAACAGCAATGCCATTTGCAACCTGTGCCAAAAAAAACTGAGTCATGGGAAGTCCAACACCCACCTTAGTACAACTGCTTTGCGAAGGCACATGATCTCACATCACAAACGCCTATGGGAGCAACACATGAGTACAAGCAGCACACAAACTCAAAGCCACCATGCTCCTCCTGGTCCAGCATCTTCAGCCACGTCAACCACTGCTGTCCTCCCTGCCCCCTCTCAACCACCCGCCACTCCATCGCTCACCTTCAGCAGTTCCTGCTCATCTGCCCACAGTCAGGTGTCTTTCAAGGACATGTTTGAACATAAAAAGCCAATGTCACAGAATCACCCCCTTGCCCGGCGACTGACAGCTGGCTTGACGGAACTCTTAGCCCGCCAGCTTTTACCATACCATCTGGTAGAGTCTGAGGCCTTCAAAAAATTTGTCGCTATTGGGACACCACAGTGGAAGGTACCCGGACGAAATTTTTTTTCAAAAAAGGCAATCCCAAACCTCTACCATGTCATTGAAAAGGAAGTCATGGCATCTCTGGCATACAGTGTTGGGGCAAGGGTCCATCTGACCACTGATACCTGGTCTGCAAAGCACGGTCAGGGCAGGTATATCACGTATACTGCGCATTGGGTCAACTTGCTGACGGCTGACAAGCATGGAATGCGTGGCTCCGCAGCGGAGTTGGTGACACCACCACGACTTGCAGGCAGACCTACTGCCACCTCCTCTACTCCTACTCCATCCTCTTCGATATCCTCCTCGGCTGAGTCCTCTTCTGCTGCGGCGTCTGGCTGCACATCAACTGAATCCCCTCAGCTCCCCAGGGGTTATTCCACATCCCGGATACGACAGTGTCACGCTGTCTTGGGGTTGACTTGCCTGAAAGCAGAGAGCCACACAGGACCAGCACTCCTGTCCGCCCTGAACACACAGGTGGATCAGTGGCTGACCCCGCACCAACTGGAGATCGGCAAAGTGGTGTGTGACAATGGAAGCAATCTGTTGGCGGCATTAAATTTGGGCAAGTTGTCACATGTGCCGTGCATGGCACATGTGTTGAATGTCATCGTACAACGTTTTGTGTCTAAGTACTCAGGCTTACAGGACGTCCTCAAGCAGGCCAGGAAGGTGTGTGGCCATTTCAGGCGTTCCTACACGGCCATGGCACACGTTTCCGATATTCAGCGGCGAAACAACATGCCAGTGAGGCGCTTGATATGCGACAGCCCGACACGTTGGAATTCAACACTCCTAATGTTCGACCGCCTGCTCCAACAAGAAAAAGCCGTCAACGAGTATTTGTACAGATGTAGCATGGTTAGCACTCCTTTTTTCTGAGATTTCTGAGTTTGGTTATCTAATCTAATCAAACACCTTCAATTACTTTTCAAATGGCTTTTTTCTCAAGATAATGAAATGAGTTAAGAAATTTGAGTTAACAGCGGGAGTGCTAACCCTGCTACATCTGTATGACCGGGGTGCTAGGACTAGCATGCGCAATTCCTGTAGGCTCATGCGTCCTTTTGAGGAGGTGACAAACCTAGTCAGTCGCACCGAAGGCACCATCAGCGACCTCATCCCATTTGTTTTCTTCCTGGAGCGAAGACTGCGAAGAGTTCTGGATCAGGCTGTAGATGAGCGTGAAAAAGGAAGAGGAAGAGTTGTGGTCACCATCACCACCAGAAACAGCCTTGTCATCATCGCTTGCCGGACCTGCAGCAACGCTGAAAGAGGAGTATGAGGAAGAGGAGTCAGAGGAGGAATGTGGCGGCTTTGAGGAAGAGGAAGACCAACCACAGCAGGCACCCCAGGGTGCTCGTTGTTGTCACCTATCTGGGACCCATGGTGTTCTACGGGGCTGGGGGGGAAGAACAGACCGTCAATGACATCAGTGAGGACGTGGAACCGGAAATGAGTAGCTCTGCATCCAACCTTGTTCAAATGGGGTCTTTCATGCTGTCATGTCTGTTGAGGGACCCACGTATAAAAAGGATGAAGGAGAACGATCTGTACTGGGTGGCCACGCTACTAGACCCCCGGTATAAGCAGAAAGTGGCAGAAATGTTACCAAATTACCGAAAGTCGGAAAGGATGCAGCAGTTCAAAACCAAACTAAAAAATATGCTTTACACAGCTTATAAGGGGGATGTCACAGCATAACGGGAATCTAACAGGGGAAGAGGTGAGTGTAATCCTCCTCCTACCACGGCGGCAAGGACTGGACGATTTACAGATGTGTTGTTGATGGAGGACATGCGGAGCTTTTTCAGTCCTACTCATCGCCACAGCCCTTCGGGATCCAGCCTTAGAGAACGACTCGACCGACAGGTAGCAGACTACCTCGCCTTAACAGCAGATATCGACACTCTGAGGGACACTCTGAGGAGCAATGAACCCCTTCACTACTGGGTGTGCAGGCTTGACCTGTGGCCTGAGCAATCCCAGTTCGCGATAGAACTTCTGGCCTGCCCTGCTTTGAGTGTCCTGTCAGAAAGGACCTTCAGTGCAGCAGGAGGCATTGTCACTGACAAGAGAAGTCGCCTCGGTCAAAAAAGTGTTGATTACCTCACCTTCATAAAGATGAATGAGGCATGGATCCCGAAGGGACTGACAGTGGGGGATACGTTTGACTAACAAAAGGCCTGATTACATGCCTTGGCCTCAAAATGGTCCCCACGCTGCTGTATTTAATGTCTGCATACCGTTTGACTTTCGTGAATTCTCCAACACCAACTAGGGTTCAAGCCGCAATGTTTTAGTCACTTTTCTGCCTGGAAAACATCAATTTTTCCGGCCGCTGCTACAATAGCGGCTGCAACAATGCTATTATTTTTCAGGCATGTGTACATGCCTAATTTTTCTGTCCTATGGTGCAGCACTGTGGCTGCAAAAACAAACCCAAAAAAAAAAAGGCACATACAAGTGTCAATTCCCTTCGTGATCGTTACCTTGTTGTGGTGAAGGGGCTTGCGTATCACAATGAAGCAATCATCACCTCTATGAGTGTGGTGGCAATGTTGCCACACCCTAGATGATAAGGCCATTGCTTCATTATGGTCAGACCAAAAGCGATCGGACGGCTGGATAATATTTCATAGAAAAAACATTAATTTACCTTTTTTTTATATGTTGTATGGGTTTTTAATACATAAAATAAAAATCATAATAAAGTCTCTTAATAGTTTATTAGAAATGATGCAGACAATTAAAAAAATCCCCATCAATTCCAATACAAAGCAAGTACAGAGCTCAGAACTAAATTATTTCATGATGTCGTAATGGTTCGCTAATTCGACAATGGTTAATCAATTCGACCGGATAGGGTACGTAACAGGGATTAAACTGATAGGAATAGTACTAGTTAAGACCCCACTCATATAGGGTGTCACAGCGCATTGCTCTGTGCACGCGCAGTGCCCCAATTTGGGAGTAAGAGGACCGACCAAGCTGCTTTTTCCATCTCCCGATTCCTCAAATCAATTCAGTTTGGTGTATGAGAGTTTGGTCTGTCACTGTGAAGGCAGTCGAAGGTACCCGGCCTAAATTTTTTTTCACTAAAGGCAATCCCTGATATGGGACGTAACAGGGATTAAACTGATGAGAATAGTACTACAGAATATACCACTCATATCGGGTGTGACAGTAAATTGCACGGCGCAGACGCAGTCACCATGGTTTAATACAGAGTGGAGGGAGCCAGCGTTTTTTTAACCATCTCCCCGTTTGAAAAATCTATTCAATAAATGGCCCCCAGATTGGGGACGTTAGAGGGATTAAACTGATGAGAATAGTACTACAGAAAATACCACTCATATCGGGTGTGACAGTAAATTGCACGGCGCAGACGCAGTGACCGTGGATAAAAACAAAGGGGAGGGAGCCAGAGTTTTTTTTAACCATCTCCCCGTTCGAAAAATCAATTCAATTCACCTTTCGGGGACCCTTGGTGTTGTACGTGGCTGGGTGGAGGAAGAAACCTTCAATGACATCACCAGGACGTGGCTAGCTTGGTATCCAACCTTGTGCAAATGGGGAGTTTGCGGTTGTGCAAATGAACTGTTTGCGGTGCATTAAAAGGGGAGTTTGGTCTGTCAATGTCTGTAAAGTGTTAGAAAACGTGGTGTGGTGTTTAACAAGCAGGATATGCTCAACCCATATGCAGTTGTGCATGTATATAGGGGAGAACATCCTGCACTTGTAGTCAGTTGCAAGGGGCAATCAACAGCAAAAAATGCATACAATGGAAGATGCCAGCAACGGACTACAAGTACCACAATAACCATCCTACATACGATAACGATAATGTGGATGTGGAGAACAATCAAAAACATAACCATAGCAAAGGCAGGTGCACTCTGCGGCAATACTAAACCCTCACACTGATAAAATTGAGGGGTTAGTTTGACATATCCTACTAGGAGGACATGTCTTAAGCTCGGACACCACGGCAAGGTCATTCAAGTAGCCCGAGGCCCTACCACTCAACCTACCTGTGCTGTATGGGCGATACCAGGAGTCGTTGGGCATTACGGGAGCGTAAGGCCTGACTCCCAGAAAGCTCACCAGTGACCTCCAGCATGTAACCATGCTTGCAATGGGAGGTGGGAGGTGCCTGTGAGCCCCACCTGAGACCGACTGATATGGCCCAGAGCCTCACAGCTGCACCTGAATGTAGCCTGCAGATGAAAAGCAGGCACATTTAAATTGGAGTTTATACACCTCCAAACATGTTATACAAACCATTAGAAAACGTGGTGTGGTGTTTAACAAGCAGGATATGCTCAACCCATATGCAGTTGTGCATGTATATAGGGAGAATATCTCTGTATTCTGTAGTCCGTTGCTAGGGGCAATCAACAGCAAAAAATGCATACAATGGAAGATGCCAGCAACGGACTATAAGTACCACAATAACCATCCTACATACGATAACGATAATGTGGATGTGGAGAACAATCAAAAACATAACCATAGCAAAGGCAGGTGCACTCTGCGGCAATAATAAACCCTCACACTGATAAAATTGAGGGGTTAGTTCGACATATCCTACTAGGAGGACATGTCTTAAGCTCGGACACCACGGCAAGGTCCCTCAAGTAGCCCGAGGCCCTACCACTCAACCTACCTGTGCTGTATGGGCGATACCAGGAGCCGTTGGGCATTACGGGAGCGTAAGGCCTGACTCCCAGACAGCTCACCAGTGACCTCCAGCATGTAACCATGCTTGCAATGGGAGGTGGGAGGTGCCTGTGAGCCCCACCTGAGACCGACTGATATGGCCCAGAGCCTCACAGCTGCACCTGAATGTAGCCTGCAGATGAAAAGCAGGCACATTTAAATTGGAGTTTATACACCTCCAAACATGTTATACAAACCATTAGAAAATGTGGTGTGGTGTTTAACAAGCAGGATATGCTCAACCCATATGCAGTTGTGCATGTATATAGGGGAGAACATCCTGCACTTGTCTGTAAAGTGGGCGTAATCCTTACACTACCTGATCGATACAACATCATACCTGATCGTATACACACACTGGATGTTTTAAAGCATGTTATTCCAAACAATTTAGGAATAGAGATGAGCGAACAGCTGGATGTCCGGTTTCCAGAGGTTCGGCCGAACTTCCGGAAAATGTCCGGGTTTGTGATCCGAACTCAACCCGAACTTCATCCCGAACCCGAACCCCATAGAAGTCAATGGGGACCCGAACTTTTGGGCACTAAAATGCCTGTAAAAGACTCCCGGAAAGGGCTAGAGGGCTGCAAAAGGCAGCAAAATGTAGGTAAATCCCCTGCAAACAAATGTAGATAGGGAAATGAATTAAAATAAAATAAAATAAATAAAAATTAACCAATATCAATTGGAGAGAGGTCCCACAGCAAGGAATCATGCATCATATCATCCACCACTGGAGAAGGCCACTCTCATTTATTTGGGACCAGCACCCAGACAGAGGATACAGGTCCCACAGCAAGGAATCATGCTTCATATCAACCACCACCGGAGAAGGCCACTCTCATGTATTTTGGACCAGCACCCAGACAGAGGATACAGGTCCCACAGCAAGGAATAAGGCGTCATATCAGCCACCACCGGAGAAGGCCACTCTCATTTATTTTGGACCAGCACCCAGACAGAGGATACAGGTCCCACATCAAGGAATCATGCGTCATATCAACCACCACCGGAGAAGGCCACTCTCATGTATTTTGGACCAGCACCCAGACAGAGAGAGAGGTCCCACATCAAGGAATCATGCATCATATCAACCACCACCGGAGAAGGCCACTCTCATGTATTTTGGACCAGCACCCAGACAGAGGAGAGAGGTCCCACATCAAGGAATCATGCGTCATATCAACCACCACCGGAGAAGGCCACTCTCATTTATTTTGGACCAGCACCCAGACAGAGGATACAGGTCCCACATCAAGGAATCATGCGTCATATCAACCACCACCGGAGAAGGCCACTCTCATTTAGTTCGGACCAGCACCCAGACAGAGGAGAGAGGTCCCACATCAAGGAATCATGCGTCATATCAACCACCACCGGAGAAGGCCACTCTCATTTATTTGGACCAGCACCCAGACAGAGGATACAGGTCCCACATCAAGGAATCATGCGTCATATCAACCACCACCGGAGAAGGCCACTCTCATTTAGTTCGGACCAGCACCCAGACAGAGGAGAGAGGTCCCACATCAAGGAATCATGCGTCATATCAACCACCACCGGAGAAGGCCACTCTCATTTATTTTGGACCAGCACCCAGACAGAGGATACAGGTCCCACATCAAGGAATCATGCGTCATATCAACCACCACCGGAGAAGGCCACTCTCATGTATTTTGGACCAGCACCCAGACAGAGGAGAGAGGTCCCACATCAAGGAATCATGCGTCATATCAACCACCACCGGAGAAGGCCACTCTCATTTATTTTGGACCAGCACCCAGACAGAGGAGAGAGGTCCCACATCAAGGAATCATGCGTCATATCAACCACCACCGGAGAAGGCCACTCTCATTTATTTCGGACCAGCACCCAGACAGAGGAAAGAGGTCCCACATCAAGGAATAAGGCGTCATATCAACCCCCACCGGAGAAGGCCACTCTCATTTATTTTGGACCAGCACCCAGACAGAGGAGACAGGTCCCACAGCAAGGAATCATGCGTCATATCAACCACCACCGGAGAAGGCCACTCTCATTTATTTTGGACCAGCACCCAGACAGAGGATACAGGTCCCACAGCAAGGAATCATGCGTCATATCAACCACCAACGGAGAAGGCCACTCTCATTTATTTCGGACCAGCACCCAGACAGAGGAGAGAGGTCCCACAGCAAGGAATCATGCGTCATATCACCCACCACTAGAGAAGGCCACTCTCATTTATTTCGGACCAGAACCCAGACAGAGGATACAGGTCCCACAGCAAGGAATCATGCCTCATATCAACCACCACCGGAGAAGGCCACTCTCATTTATTTAGGACCAGCACCCAGACAGAGGAGAGAGGTCCCACAGCAAGGAATCATGCCTCATATCAACCACCACCAGAGAAGGCCACTCTCATTTATTTGGGACCAGCACCCAGACAGAGGAGAGAGGTTTTCACAGCAGAGAATCAGGCATTTAGATCACCCACCACCGGAGAAGGCCACTCTATTTTATTTTGGACCAGCACCCAGACAGAGGATACAGGTCCCACAGCAAGGAATCATGCGTCATATCAACCACCACCAGAGAAGGCCACTCATGTATTTTGGACCAGCACCCAGACAGAGGAGAGAGGTCCCACATCAAGGAATCATGCGTCATATCAACCACCAACGGAGAAGGCCACTCTCATTTATTTCGGACCAGCACCCAGACAGAGGAGAGAGGTCCCACAGCAAGGAATAAGGCGTCATATCAACCCCCATAGGAGAAGGCCACTCTCATTTATTTTGGACCAGCACCCAGACAGAGGATACAGGTCCCACAGCAAGGAATCATGCGTCATATCAACCACCACCGGAGAAGGCCACTCTCATGTATTTTGGACCAGCACCCAGACAGAGGAGAGAGGTCCCACATCAAGGAATCATGCGTCATATCAACCCCCACCGGAGAAGGCCACTCTCATTTATTTTGGACCAGCACCCAGACAGAGGATACAGGTCCCACAGCAAGGAATCATGCGTCATATCAACCACCACCGGAGAAGGCCACTCTCATTTATTTTGGACCAGCACCCAGACAGAGGAGAGAGGTCCCACATCAGGAATCATGCGTCATATCAACCCCCCACCGGAGAAGGCCACTCTCATTTATTTTGGACCAGCACCCAGACAGAGGATACAGGTCCCACAGCAAGGAATCATGCGTCATATCAACCACCACCGGAGAAGGCCACTCTCATGTATTTTGGACCAGCACCCAGACAGAGGAGAGAGGTCCCACATCAAGGAATCATGCGTCATATCAACCCCCACCGGAGAAGGCCACTCTCATTTATTTTGGACCAGCACCCAGACAGAGGATACAGGTCCCACAGCAAGGAATCATGCGTCATATCAACCACCACCGGAGAAGGCCACTCTCATGTATTTTGGACCAGCACCCAGACAGAGGAGAGAGGTTTTCACAGCAGAGAATCAGGCATTTAGATCACCCACCACAGGAGTAGGCCACCATTTAATGGGACCCGGCAACCATGTCAGATGGCACAAACATCAGCTTCACATCACCCAGCACAAGAGAAGGCCACTTTGAGGACTTTGACCCCTGCACCCAGACGGAGGAGAGGTTTTCACAGCAGAGAATCATGCATTTAGATCACCCACCACAGGAGTAGGCCACCATTTAATGGGACCCGGCAACCATGTCAGATGTCACAAACATCAGCTTCACATCACCCAGCACAAGAGAAGGCCACTTTGAGAGACTTTGACCCTGCACCCAGACGGAGGAGAGAGGTTTTCACAGCAGAGAATCATGCATTTAGATCACCCACCACAGGAGTAGGCCACCATTTAATGGGACCCCGGCAACCATGTCAGATGGCACAAACATCAGCTTCACATCACCCAGCACAAGAGATGGCCACTTTGAGAGACTTTGACCCCTGCACCCAGACGGAGGAGAGAGGTTTTCACAGCAGAGAATCAGGCATTTAGATCACCCACCACAGGAGTAGGCCACCATTTAATGGGACCCCGGCAACCATGTCAGATGGCACAAACATCAGCTTCACATCACCCAGCACAAGAGAAGGCCACTTTGAGAGACTTTGACCCTGCACCCAGACGGAGGAGAGGGGTTTCACAGCAGAGAATCAGGCATTTAGATCACCCACCACAGGAGTAGGCCACCAGTGACTTAAGCCTTAGCACCGACCAGCAGAGCCATGTCAGATGGCACAAACATCAGCTTTACATCACTCAGCACAGGAGAAGGCCACTTTTAGAGACTTTGACCCCTGCAGCCACACGGAGGAGAGAGGTCCCACAGCAGAGAATCAGGCATTTATATCAGCCACCACAGGAGAAGGCCGCTTTCAGTGACTTTGGCCCCCTGCACCCACACAAAGGAGACATGTCAGACAGCACAAGTATAACATTCATATCACCCAGCACAGGAGAAGGACACTTTCATGTACTTTGGCCCCGGCACCCAGACAGAGGGAAGGTTCATTCAACTCTGGGTTGCACCCCAAGATCCTACTTAATTTCAAAAATTGATTTTTCAATGAAGAAGTGGCCAGGAGTACAAGACAACATGGTTTAAGGCAGTTATTAAGGACTACTCTGCACAAGGGAGGGTCAGGTCTTGTGGGATCCATGCCTGGTTCATTTTTATAAACGTCAGCTTGTCCACGTTGGCTGCGGACAGGCGGCTGCGTTTGTCAGTAATGGCGCCCCTGCCGTGCTGAATACACGTTCAGATAAAACGCTGGCCGCCGGGCAGGCCAGCACCTCCAAGGCATAACATGCTAATTCTGGCCACGTGGACAATTTGGAAACCCAGAAGTTGAATGGGGCCGAACCATCCGTCAGTACGTGGAGTTGTGTGCAGACGTACTGTTCAACCATGTTAGTGAAATGTTGCCTCCTGCTAACACGTTCCGTATCAGGTGGTGGGGCAGTTAGCTGTGGCGTGGAGACAAAACTTTTCCACATTTCTGCCATGCTAACCCTGCCCTCAGAGGAGCTGGCCGTGACACTGCTGCGTGGGCGACCTCTAGCTCCTCCTCTGCCTTGGCCTTCCACCTGTTCCCCTGTGACAGTTGGGAATGCTCTCAGGAGCGCGTCTACCAGTGTGCGCTTGTACTCGCGCATCTTCCTATCACGCTCCAGTGCAGGAAGTAAAGTGGGCACATTGTCTTTGTACCGTGGATCCAGCAGGGTGGCCACCCAGTAGTCAGCACACGTTAAAATGTGGGCAACTCTGCTGTCGTTGCGCAGGCACTGCAGCATGTAATCGCTCATGTGTGCCAGGCTCCCCAGAGGTAAGGACAAGCTGTCCTCTGTGGGAGGCGTATCGTCATCATCCTCTGTATCCCCCAGCCACGCACCAGGGATGTGCCTGCGCTGTGCTGGGTGCCACCCCGCTGTGAACCTGCTTCATCCTCATCCTCCTCCACCTCCTCCTCATCCTCCTCGTCCTCCAGTAGTGGTCCCTGGCTGGCCACATTTGTACCTGCCCTCTGCTGTTGCAAAAAACCTCCCTCTGAGCCACTTCTAACAGACTGGCCTGAAAGTGCTAAAAACGACCCGTCATCCTCCTCCTCCTCCTCCTGGCCCTGGCCCACCTCCTCTTCCATCATCGCCCTAAGCGTTTTCTCTAGGAGACATAGAATTGGTATTGTCACGCTGATAACAGTGGCATCGCCACTGGCCATGTTGGTGGCGTACTCTAAACAGCGCAACAGGGCACACAGGTCTCGCATGGAGGCCCAATCATTGGTGGTGAAGTGGTGCTGTTCCGCAGTGCGACTGACCCGTGCGTGCTGCAGCTGAAACTCCACTATGGCCTGCTGCTGCTCGCACAGTCTCTCCAGCATGTGCAAGGTGGAGTTCCACCGGGTGGGCACGTCGCATATTAGGCGGTGGCGGGAAGGCCGAAGTTCCGCTGTAGCGCTGACAGGCGAGCAGCGGCAGGATGTGAACGCCGGAGCGCGCACAGACGGCCCGCACTTTATGCAGCAGCTCTGACATGTCTGGGTAGTTGTGAATGAACTTTTGCACCACCAAATTCAGCACATGCGCCAGGCAAGGGATGTGCGTCAAACCGGCTAGTCCCAGAGCTGCCACGAGATTTCGCCCATTATCGCACACCACCAGGCCGGGCTTGAGGCCCACCGGCAGCAACCACTGGTCGGTCTGTTGTTCAATACCCCGCCACAACTCCTGCGCGGTGTGGGGCCTGTCCCCCAAACATATGAGTTTCAGAATGGCCTGCTGACGTTTACCCGGGCTGTGCTGAAGTTGGTGGTGAAGGTGTGTGGCTGACTGGATGAGCTGGTGGAAGCAGAGGAGGAGGAGGAGGAAGCCGAGTAGGAGGAGGAGGCTACAGGAGGCAAAGAATGATGCCCTGTGATCCTTGGCGGCGGAAGGACGTGCGCCAAGGAACTCTCCGCCTGGGGCCCAGCCGCCACTACATTTACCCAGTGTGCAGTTAGGGAGATATAGCGTCCCTGGCCGTGCTTACTGGTCCACGTATCTGTGGTTAGGTGGACCTTGCCACAAATGGCGTTGCGCAGTGCACACTTGATTTTATCGGACACTTGCATGTGCAGGGAAGGCACGGCTGTCTTGGAGAAGTAGTGGCGGCTGGGAACCACATACTGGGGACAGCCATGGCCATCAGCTGTTTGAAGCTGTCTGTGTCCACCAGCCGGAATGACAGCATTTCAAAGGCCAGTAGTTTAGAAATGCTGGCATTCAGGCCAAGAGGCTCGAGGGTGACTAGGTGGGAATTTGCGCTTCCTCTCAAAGGTTTGAGAGATGGAGAGCTGAACGCTGCTGTGTGAAATAGTGGAGACGCTAGGTGACGGTGGCGGTGGTGGTGGTGGTGTCGGTGGCACATCCTCTGTTTGCTGCTCGGCAGGTGGCAACATTCCTCTCGAGGCGGAAGCCGAGGCAGCAGCGGTAGAGGAGCAGGGGAGCCTGAGCGGGTTCCTTGTTTTTAAGGTGTGTACTCCACTGCAGTTCATGCTTTGCATGTAGATGCCTGATCATGCAGGTGGTGCTCAGGTTAAGAACGTTAATGCCTCGCCTCAGGGTCTGATGGCACAGCGTGCAAACCACTCTGGTCTTGTCCTCAGCACATTGTTTGAAGAAGTGCCATGCCAGGGAACTCCTTGAAGATGCCTTTGGGGTGCTGGGTCCCTGTTGGCGCTGGCCAATAGCAGGCAAACTCTCTGGACGGCGGCTGTTCTGCTTTTGCCCCCTGCTCCCTCTTTGGCTTCGCTGTTGTCTCGGTCTCACCACTGCCTCTTCCTCTGAACTATTTAAGTCAGCGGCACGACCTTCAGTCCATGTGGGGTCTAAGACCTCATCGTCCTCTGCATCGTCTTCCACCCAGTCTTCCTCCCTGACCTCCTCCTGTTCAGTCTGCACACTGCAATAAGACGCGGCAGTGGGCACCTGTGTTTCGTCATCATCAGACACTCGGTCACTCTGCTGTGGTGGTATTCCCATGTCCTCATCATCTGGATACATAAGTGGTTGTGCGTCAGTGCATGGAATGTCTTCCACCGCTGGGGAAGGGCTAGGTGGACGCCCCTGGAAAACCGTGGGAGCAGAGTCTTCAAACAGAATAAGAGACTGCTGCATAACTTGAGGCTCAGCCAGTTTCCCTGATATGCATGGGGGTGATGTGACAGACTGATGGGCTTGGTTTTCAGGTGCCACCTGTGCGCTTTCCGCAGAAGACTGGGCGGAAGACAATGTGGTGAACGTGCTGGAAGCACTGTCGGCCACCCAATCGACTAATGCCTGTACCTGCTCAGGCCTTACCATCCTCATAACGGCATTGGGCCCCACCAAATATCGCTGTAAATTCTGCCGGCTACTTGAGGGAGTTGGTTCACTACTTTGTGCGCCTGAGGCCGAACGGCCACGTCCTCTGCCAGCAACAGAGGCTCCACGGACACCACCACGACCGCGTCCTCGTCCCTTAATAGAATGTTTCCTCATTGTTGCGATTCAACTCGCACCACAATAAAATATATTATTTTTAGCCCCAAAATTCCCACACTGGAAGATATAATTCCTTTTTCCGGTATTAATTACAAGAAAACTGCTGCAAATTGGACACCAGAATTTTTAAAATGCTAGTTTTGGTACATAGATTCCCACACGGGAGATATAATTCCTTTTACAGGAGTAAAAACGTGAGGCCTAGTGTTTCTGGTCTAACAAACACCAGATTGATTAAATTGGCCTTTTTTCACCAAAATTACAACACTGGACAATAATGCCTTTTGGCGGTATTATTTACAAGAAAACTGCTGCAAAGTGGACATCAGAATTTTTAAAATGCTAGTTTTGGTACATAGATTCCCACACGGGAGATATAATTCCTTTTACAGGAGTAAAAACGTGAGGCCTAGTGTTTTTGGTCTAACAAACACCAGATTGATTAAATTGGCCTTTTTTCACCAAAATTACAACACTGGACAATAATGCCTTTTGGCGGTATTAATTACAAGAAAACTGCTGCAAATTTGACATCAGAATTTTTAAAATGCTAGTTTTGGTACATAGATTCCCACACGGGGAGATATAATTCCTTTTACAGGAGTAAAAACGTGAGGCCTAGTGTTTCTGGTCTAACAAACACCAGATTGATTAAATTGGCCTTTTTTCAGCAAAATTACAACACTGGACAATAATGCCTTTTGGCGGTATTATTTACAAGAAAACTGCTGCAAAGTGGACATCAGAATTTTTAAAATGCTAGTTTTGGTACATAGATTCCCACACGGGGAGATATAATTCCTTTTACAGGAGTAAAAACGTGAGGCCTAGTGTTTCTGGTCTAACAAACACCAGATTGATTAAATTGGCCTTTTTTCACCAAAATTACAACACTGGACAATAATGCCTTTTGGCGGTATTATTTACAAGAATACTGCTGCAAATAGGACATCTGAAGTTTTAAAATGCTAGTTTGGGTACATAGATTCCCACACGGGAGATATAATTCCTTTTACAGGAGTAAAAACGTGAGGCCTAGTGTTTTTGGTCTACCAAACACCAGATTGATTAAATTGGCCTTTTTTTCACCAAAATTACAACACTGGACAATAATGCCTTTTGGCGGTATTAATTACAAGAAAACTGCTGCAAATTTGACATCAGAATTTTTTAAAATGCTAGTTTTGGTACATAGATTCCCACACGGGAGATATAATTCCTTTTACAGGAGTAAAACGTGAGGCCTAGTGTTTCTGGTCTAACAAACACCAGATTGATTAAATTGGCCTTTTTTCACCAAAATTACAACACTGGACAATAATGCCTTTTGGCGGTATTATTTACAAGAATACTGCTGCAAATAGGACATCTGAAGTTTTAAAATGCTAGTTTGGGTACATAGATTCCCACACGGGAGATATAATTCCTTTTACAGGAGTAAAACGTGAGGCCTAGTGTTTTTGGTCTACCAAACACCAGATTGATTAAATTGGCCTTTTTTTCACCAAAATTACAACACTGGACAATAATGCCTTTTGGCGGTATTATTTACAAGAAAACTGCTGCAAAGTGGACATCAGATTTTTTAAATGCTAGTTTTGGTACATAGATTCCCACACGGGGAGATATAATTCCTTTTACAGGAGTAAAAACGTGAGGCCTAGTGTTTCTGGTCTAACAAACACCAGATTGATTAAATTGGCCTTTTTTCACCAAAATTACAACACTGGACAATAATGCCTTTTGGCGGTATTAGTTACAAGAAAACTGCTGGTATTTCAGAACACCCGAATTTTTAAAATGCTAGTTTTGCTAGATAAATTTCCCACACTGGGAGAAATATTGCCTAAGCCTTTTTACAGTATTAATTACGACTGGAGTGCTTCTTCTGGTCTAACACCAGAATAATTTTATTATTACGGTAAAAGCTTTTTCTAATTTATATTTCTGGCACATAATTTTTTTTTTTTTCTGGCTGACAGTATTGGACTTGGCTGGCTGTAGTGGCACTGGCTAGCCTAGCTGGAACAGCACATTCATTGGATTTGCTATCCAAGTGGGTTACTTTCAGTTTCACCACTGATATATTAAATATCTTTGCAGTTAGTATGGGTGACACAAGCACAGCCAAACCCCTGATGTAGTATATCTATGAAAAAATCGAGTATTACATGAGATTAATGGACGTTGTCTGACCCAGGAAGAAGTACAACAGCGACTTAAAAAGATTAAAATAGACAAATCGCCAGGACCGGATGGCATACACCCCCGTATCCTAAGGGAAATAAGTGATGTCATAGCCAGACCTTTATTTCAGATATTTACGGACTCTATACTGACAGGGAATGTTCCACAGGATTGGCGCATAGCAAATGTGGTGCCAATATTCATAAAGGGTCCAAAAACAGAGCCTGGAAATTATAGGCCGGTAAATTTAACATCTATTGTTGGTAAACTGTTTGAAGGTTTTCTAAGAGATGCTATTTTGGAGTATCTCAATGAAAATAAGCAAATAACGCCATATCAGCATGGCTTCATGAGGGATCGGTCATACCAAACGAATGTAATCAGCTTCTATGAGCAGGTAAGTTCTAGACTTGACAGCAGCAAATCAATGGATGTCATATATCTGGACTTCTCCAAATCATTTGACACTGTACCTCATAAAAGGTTAGTATATAAAATGAGGATGCTCGGATTGGGAGAAAATGTCTGTATGTGGGTAAGTAACTGGCTGAGTGACAGAAAACAGAGGGTGGTTATTAACGGTACACACTCAGATTGGGTCACTGTAACTAGTGGGGTACCTCAGTGGTCAGTATTGGGCCCTATTCTCTTCAATATATTTATTAATGATCTTGTAGAAGGCCTGCACAGTAAAATATCTATTTTTGCAGATGACACTAAACTGTGTAAAGTAATTAACACTGAAGAGGACAGTTTTCTGCTACAGAGGGATCTGGATAGATTAAAGGCTTGGGCAGAAAAATGGCAGATGAGGTTTAACACTGACAAATGTAAAGTTATGCACATGGGAAGGAATAATGCAAGTCACCCATTACATATTAAATGGTAAAACACTTTCGGTAACACTGACATGGAAAAGGATCTAGGAATTTTAATAAACAGCAAATTAAGCTGCAAAAACCAGTGTCAGGCAGCTACTGCCAAGGCCAATAAGATAATGGGTTGCATCAAAAGGGGCATAGACGCCCGTGATGAGAACATAGTCCTACCACTTTACAAATCACTGGTTAGACCACACATGGAGTACTGTGTACAGTTCTGGGCTCCTGTGAACAAGACAGACATAGCAGAGCTGGAGAGGGTTCAGAGGAGGGCAACTAAAGTAATAACTGGAATGAGGGATCTACAGTACCCTGAAAGGTTATCAAAATTAGGGTTATTCACTTTAGAAAAAAGACGACTGACGGGAGATCTAATAACTATGTATAAATATATCAGGGGTCAGTACAGAGATCTGTCCCATCATCTATTTATCCCCAGGACTGTGACTGTGACAAGGGGACATCCTCTGCGTCTGGAGGAAAGAAGGTTTGTACACAAACATAGAAAAGGATTCTTCACTGTAAGAGCAGTGAGACTATGGAACTCTCTGCCTGAGGAGGTGGTGATGGTGAGTACAATAAAGGAATTCAAGAGGGGACTGGATTTATTTCTGGAGTGTAATAATATTACAGGCTACAGCTACTAGAGAGGGGTCGTTGATCCAGGGAGTTATTCTGATTGCCTGATTGGAGTCGGGAAGGAATTTTTTTTTCCCCTTAAGTGAGGAAAATTGGCTTCTGCCTCACAGGGGTTTTTTGCCTTCCTCTGGATCAACTTGTAGGAAACAGGCCGAACTGGATGGACAAATGTCTTTTTTCGGTCTTATATACTATGTTACTATGTTACTATGTTACTATGTTGTGGCAGCTTTTGCTGTAGAACCACAAGTCCCAAAATGGCCGCCGCCTATCAGCCCAGTAACATGTGCCAGAAAACGGTCTGCCCATCCAGAAAAAAAATAGACTTTGACTAAGCAGTAGAGATGAGCGAACACCTGGATGTTCGGGTTCGAGAGGTTCGGCCGAACTTCCGGAAAATGTCCGGGTTCGTGATCCGAACTCAACCCGAACTTCATCCCGAACCCGAACCCCATAGAAGTCAATGGGGACCCGAACTTTTGGGCACTAAAAAGGCTGTAAATGACACCCAGAGGGATAATATACCGCAATAAACGCATTGCGATTACAACTTTGAGCTAACAATCACCATGGGAACGCCTCCTCCAGTAGAATGTACTGTCGGATGTGAGAATTAAGTTGAAATCGCAATGCGATTCTTATATATTTGCTTAATTGCATTGCGATTTCAACTTAGCATTGCTAAATAATTCCATCCATATCGTTAACTTACTGAGTCAGTAAGTTAACGAATATCGATGGAATTATTTAGCAATGCTATGTTGAAACGACAATGCGATTAAGCAGATATATAATAATCGCATTGCGATTTCAACTTAATTCTCACATCCGACAGTACATTCTACTGGAGGAGGCGTTCCCATGGTGATCGGTAGCTCAAAGTTGTAATCGCAATGCGATTAAGCAAATACATAAGAATCGCATTGCGATTCCAACTTTAGTACTCAACTTTTAAAATCGTACGCCACTTTAAGTTCCAAAGTTGCAATCGCGTTCGAATAGAACTTAAAGCTGTCTCTTAGTCAGTTTTAGTATTGGTGTGCTGTAATAGAAGTTACATTCGTGCGCGAATATAACTTAGAGCAATACAGTCAACTTTACACTGTTAGTTTTATTATCGCGATAATACAACTATTCAAGAATCGTGTACGTGCGTCTGTACGTGTGTGCGTTACCTCGGACACTATTCTATTTTGCCAGCCACAGCTGAAACCACTGATTTATGGTATTGCTATTTTGGCAATTGAATTTAACCCCAGAAAATAATCTATCCTTTGCCAGACAGCAGACAGTATTATACTTGTCTAGCCAAAGCTGGAACACCAGATTTAGGGGATTGGTATTTGGGCAATTGTATTTAACCCCTTAATAAAATATAGAAATTTCTTTCCTGAGTTTCTAGGGTGACAATTAGCACAGCCAAGCCCCTGATGTAGGATATAGCAAAAAAAAAAACAAGTATTGATGGATTGATGGACTTGGTGGCAGCTTCTTCTGGCGCACCACAAGTCACAAAATGACCGCCGATCAACCCAGAAAATAAGTGACAGAAAAACGCTCTGTGCAGCCTAAAAACCAGCGAGCAAGTAACTAGCAGAAGTTCAATGATTCTCAGCTGTAAATTGATCCGTTCATTAGGTGCTGTTGCTGACTTTAACCTGCCTAATCTCGCCCTGACAGAAGCTGCGTCCTCTCCCTACACTAATCAGAGCAGTGTGACGTGCGGCGCTACGTGACTCCAGCTTAAATAGAGGCTGGGTCACATGCTGCACTTGGCCAATCACAGCCATGCCATTAGTAGGCATGGCTGTGATGGGCTCTTAGGGCAAGAAGTAAAATGCTAACTGATTGGCTGCTGTGCAGCCCTTCAGAAAGCGGGAAGAAATCGACGAACACCGGACCCGAACCCGAACTTTTTTGAAAATGTCCGGGTTCGGGTCCGTGTCACGGACACCCCAAAATTCGGTACGAACCCGAACTATTCTCGAACTGTTCGCTCAACACTACTGAGCAGCTGAATCGCTGTTGTTCTGATTCACAGGTGTAGATTTTACACTTCTTTGGAGCTTTGGTTTAGACTCTGTGGCAGCTTGTGCTGGCGCACCACAAGTCCCAAAATGGCCACCGCCGGTCAGCCCAGTTACATGTGCCAGTAAAAATCGCTCTGGCCAGTCTCAACAAAATAGTGACTTTCAGTGAACAGCTCAGCTGAGTTGTTCTGATGCACAGGTGTAGAAAGGTAGATCATTCAATCACTTCTTTATCCCTGCCTATCTCGCCCTCACAGAAGCTGCATCCTCTCCTACACTAGTCAGAGCAGTGTGACGTGCGGGCGCTACGTGACTCCAGCTTAAATAGAGGCTGGGTCACATGCTGCACTTGGCCAATCACAGCCATGCCATTAGTAGGCATGGCTGTGATGGGCTCTTAGGGCAAGAAGTAAAACGCTAGCTGATTGGCTGCTGTGCAGCCCTTCAGAAAGCGGGAAGTAATCGACGAACACCGGACCCAAACTTTTTTGAAAATGTCCGGGTTCGGGTCCGTGTCACGGACACCCCAAAATTCGGTACGGACCCGAACGATTTTCGAACTGTTCGCTCAACACTATTTAGGAATGTTAGTTGATTTATGCCCTTTATGGATTAAAAGCCGACTCTGCGTCCACTACGTAATTTTCCATGGGAGTTTCGCCATAGATCCCCCTCCAGCATGCCACAGTCCAGGTGTTAGACCCCTTGAAGCAACTTTCCCATCACTATTGTGGCCAGAAAGAGTCCCTGTGGGTTTTAAAATTCGCCTGCCAATTGAAGTCTATGGCGGTTCGCCCGGTTCACCCGTTCGCGAACATTTGCGGAAGTTCGCGTTCGCTGTTTGCAAACGGAAAATTTTATGTTCGCGACATCACTACCTGTAATCCTGCTATATTCATCCACGAAACAAATCCTTGGATCCATGTCCATCTTCCTTTTAAAAAGGGGTTGGGCCAAAGGGTGTGTAGAACAAATTTTCTATGATTTCTATACATTAAAAAGTAATCTAAACCTTTTTTGAAACCATCTACTGTATTTGCTGTGAGAAGCTCCTGCGGCTATTCCGGAGTTTCACAGACCTTACTGTAAAGAATGCTTGTCATTTGTTATGACTGAATCTTTTTTTCTTCGGGTGTAGGGAGTGGCTCCTTGTTTTTTGAGGGGGTTTAAAACAGAATACCCTTCCTTGATATTTTTGTATGATCCGTTTATATATTTGTACAGGTAATCTTTTCCCCCTTAGACGTCTTTTTTCAAGTCTAAACAAATTCTGTTTATTTAATCTTTGCTCATAAGATGTTCCAGGCCCTTTATGATTTTAGTTACTCCCCTCTGTACTTTTTCTAACTACAGGGCATCCTTTTTATGGACTGGTTCCCAGAACTGAACTGCATATTCCAAGTGAAGATGTACCAATGCTTTGTATAGTGGCAATATTACATCCCAGTCCTGCAAGTCCATACTTCTTTTAATACACAATTCTGTTGGCCTTGGAAGCAGCTGACTGGCATTGCATGCTGTTATTTAGTCTATGATCTATTAATGCAGACAGATCCTTCTCAACCAGTGACTCTCTCAGTTTTACTCCCCCTAGGACATATGCTGCATGCAGATTATTAGCCCCTAGGTGCATAACCTTACATTTATCTATATTGAGCCTCATTAGCCAAGTGGAGGCCCCAACAGTAAGTTTGTCCAAGTCAGGTTGTAACTTATTAACCTCTTCCATAGACTGTACCGTATTACAAAGTTTGATGTCATCTGCAAAAATAGAAACAGCACTATTAATCCCATCCTCTATGTCATTAATTAATAATTTAAATAATAGAGGACCCAGCACAGAAACTTGGGGTACACCACTCATAACCGGGGACCATTCAGAGTAGGAATCATTGACCACAACTTTTTGGATACAATCTTGAAGACAATTTTAAATCCAATTACAGATTATATTTTCTAAACTGATAGACCTGAATTTACCCATGAAGTTACAGCAAAGCAATAACTGAACTGAGCTCCTTTAGAACTCTAGGGTGTAATCCATATGGAGTCAGGGCCTTGTTCACTTTTACTTTTTTTAGCATATTAAGGGCCATATCTACAGTTAAGGATGTTACTTGAGGTATTTATACCAGTTGCATCACCCTCATGAGAAGCCCTCTTTTCTTTTGTATATACAGAGTTAAAAATAAAAAATAAACATTTAGGAGCTCTGATTTTCTCTTGATTCCCAGTAACCAACACCCATCATTTAGTGACCCTACACTAAAGACCCTCTTTTTGTCATGTATTACCCTTTTTACACTATTTGTAAGCCATGTGGGGTTTAATTTTATTTTCTTGTTAACTCTAGTAAAGTATTTAACTATATAGTATATGAACACCTAGAAATGAACTGACCTAGGAACGACACACCAACATCATCAAGAAAAAACCTACAAAAAATGTGTGTCTAAAAATAAAGACCAACAAGAAAAATGTGAAAAGACTACAAAACTTTATTGAGATAGATGAACATAAAATCGAGACAAAATACTGGGGGGAGAAAAAGAAAAATGAGGGGACACTGAGAGGGGGGAGATCAAAAACATGCACCACGTTATTAAGGATCAGTAAAATACAAATAAGTACTTAGAAGTGTGCAAAAGGTACATATCCATTAAAGTGCTAGCTTCAATCTGGGAAAAAGATAGCAGGGTACTCAGAAAAAGGACTGAACAAGAGTCTCTATTTCATAAAGTAAGAATGACCCTGCTAACAATAGTCACAGGTCAAAGAAGGCAGTGCAACAAAAGGAGTAAATATTTGCATAAACACTTCAGCAATAATGTGCAGCCGTCTCACCCATCACAGTGTCCCTCACTCACCCTACGCGTTTCGCCAAAGGCTTCGTCAGGGAAGTGAGGAGCAGTGGGATGGACGCCATTATATAGCCACATGCATTAAAAATGAATACAAACACCTGTGTAAAACGTCATGCTGCATAGAAAAGTGCCTGCCACAAGGACCAATCAGAGAACGGGGTGTGTACAAAAAACACACCTCCTTTCCTTACCTCACAGTCACATGTCATACTTTCATGGGAGTTGTCTAACAACCAGACCAACCAGAGAGATAGATGTGTACAAAGCCACACCTCCTTCAGGCTACCTCATAGTCACATGGTCTGCACACATCACAGGTCCGTCCTCTCATGTATTTCTTAGCTCTTGTGCATTGCAGCAAGATCACATCAATTCAGACATCACAACAGGGTGCCAGATCGCATCTACCTCGATCCTGGCCACCAAAAGTGACAAGTGCAAAGTGAGAAGCGAGAAAAAACTCCGGCCTCCCGGAGAAAAATCTCGGTCATATGACCAAAACTGGTCACATGATCGGGGAAAGCCGATGATGTGACCCCGCCCTCTAAGGTCCTTCATCATGTACATTTACAAGGCCAACCCAAAAGAGAATAAATGATATAAGAAGAGAGAGTCCCGGCGCCGGGAGGAAAGAGAGAGATATGTAAAAGAACAATATATATTCATAAATAAAGTGATAAAGTGCACAGAAAAAAGGAACAATTTAAGAATTAAAGTGAATAATTGAATACCTAAAATTGTGATAGATATCAGTAATTACATATACAATTCATTACAAAATCGCCATGAAAAATTCGCAAAAAAAAAAAATCGCACAAAATCGCAAAAATCGCAAAACCACAGAAATCGCAAGAGCACAAAATCGCATTAATATGCTAGAATGTGAATGATATATGAGTGCATAAAGCTATAAATGTGACAAAAGACAAAAAAAATAAAAATAAAATGTGTGACACCATAAGACTGGAAAGCTTAAAAAAGTCATAAACGTGAAATATGTGTCTAAAAATGTGTGAATCTTTGTACTAATGTGTAAATAAAAATTATAAATTATAATTATAAGATGTGTGTAAAAGTGTGGGAAAAAAAAAATAAATAAATAAAATAGTTGCTCCCAGTCTATGTCCTGAAGTGCAGCGCTCAACCCTGGGAAATTTGCCTTTTTAAAATTGCGTTTTCGACCTACCGACCCTATCTACCAACAGGATTATGGGTGTCCAAGATCCAATTATGCACTTGGGAATGGACGGCTAGCCTGTCTGGTCAGATTTCACAGTAGAGCTACTATAACAGAAATTGCTAAAAAAAAAGGGGGGGGGGGTTATGACACCAATGCCAGATAGGTGCAAGTCCCAGATAGGTGCAAGTCCCACCTCTGGGACTCAGACCTTTCTATAGAACAGAGCCCACAAAGTGAATAGCACTCGGCTATGCTTAGAGCTCCCATAGAAATGAATGAAGGGCAGCCAAGCATGCGTGTTGCACTCTTATTCACTTTTGGGGCTCCATTCTAGAGATATGTGTGTATCTCAGAGGTGGGACCCATACTTGATACTGGCGGTATATCCTAGCTGTATGCCACCAATACCAGGGATCAGACAACTCTTTTAAATCTGGCTTTGATAAAATAGTGCCCCTGCTGACCATTATTATTATTGAAAGTGCATAAAATAGACATACGAGTATCAGAACTAAACCATGGATCAATGGATGAAGGTGACCTGGTCTGATGAATAAAATTTTCTTATGTAGTAGAGTAGCGAACAGTTCCCGGCGAACATCGCATGTTCGCGTTCGCCACGGCTGGCGAACATATGTGATGTTCGATTCGCCCCCTATACTTTATCATTGAGAAAACTTTGACCCTGTACCTCACAGTCAGCAGACACATTCCAGCCAATCAGCATACCCTCCCTCCCAGACCCTCCCACCTCCTATCAAAAAGCAAGGACAGCATTTATCTTAGATTCATCCTGAATCTGCAGTGTTAGTTAGAGCAGGGAGAGTGCTGCTGCTGCTTAACTAATATAGGGATTCTAGGGAAAGCGTTAGCTACTAGTGTTCTGTGTCCACTCCAGTCCTCAAAGACTCATTAGCCTCTTTCAGACGAGCATGTCCGGATTAGGCCCCATTCACACGTCCGTAGTGTGTTGCGGATCCGCAACACGCCATGCCGGCACTACCCATAGAGATGCCTATTCTTGTCCGCATGCTCTATCTTTTGCGGAAGTTGGATGCAGACAAAAATTGCGGATGTGTGAATGGGGCCTTAGGTCCGGATGCGTTGTGGATGCGTTCAGTGAAAACTGTGCGATTTCACAGGCAAAGCCATTCAGTTTTGCCTGCGATTGCGTTCAGTTGTTTCCGCGCGGGTGCAATGCGTTTTGATGCTCATGATAAAAAACTGAAGGTTTAAAAACAACATCTCCTAGCAACCATCAGTGAAAAACGCAACGCACCTGAATATAGAATATGCTGCGATTTTCACGCAACGCACAAGTGATGCGTGAAAAAAAACACTCATGTACACAGACCCATTGAAATGAATGGGTCAGGATTCAGTGCGGATGCTATGGGTTCACATCACGCATTGCACCCGCGCGGAAAACTCGCTCATGTGAAAGGGGCCATCTGCTGTAAGGACAGCATCCTGACAGCACCCCAAAAAAACCTTTTTAGGGCTGGTACATCAGTCTGCTGTTATTCATTTTATATATATATATTGTGGTAAGGTGCAGGGTGCCGTCGTGGATGGCAGGTATGTGTCACCGAGGTTCATAGCCTCGGTGAGGTAAGAGCCGTTGTTGTTGATGTCAGCAGCAGCTAGTGCTTCTGACATAGTTTAAATAGCATGGCTGCAAAGCCGATCTGGGCCGGCTCTTACCGGGAGCAGCTAAAGTGTAGGGTGGGTGGCTGCTCCCCACGACCCAGTCCTGGTTTTGGGCTGGGTTTAAAAACTCAGCCAGCACTAGCAGCTGGGGCCTGTGATTGTCCTGGAGCTGCTAACAGACCTGTGGAGTTCTCTGACCTGGAGGAAAGAGCTCAGCAAGGTGGTGTTTTTCCCTGCAACTTAAAGGTGGAATCTCCTGCGGCTGGGCCGACGGCTAGGTGTGAACCCTCACCTAAACCTCCCAGGTGACTGAACCCTGTGTTGGCCTGTTTTGTTTGGCCACATTATTTCTGTTATGTGTGAATTATCACCAAGAGACTGTTTTTCATTTATGTTGTGCAAGTGTGAATAAAACACTGTTTATTGCACATTCTGGACTCCTTGTTTTGCCTCGGTACTGCACCCGCACCGCTATCTACCAGAGCGACTCCCCACAATATATATATATATATATATATATATTGCAGTTGCCTGCCCGTGTGTGAGAGGCCGCCGGCCCACAGACTGTACTGTGTGCACACCACTTATATAGGGTGGCACGGTACCTTGCAGATAAAAAAGTCAGTTCGTTTTTACCCTTTAATATAATTGCAGTTGCCTGCCAGTGTGTGTCAGGCCCACAGAGTGTACTGTGCCCGCTGCCCACCACTCATATAGGGTGGCACAGTACATTGCACGGCACACGCGCAGTGACCTAAAATTAAAAAAGAAGCGGACCGAGCATGGGTCTTTTTCCATCTCCCGGTTCCACAAATCTATTCACTACACCGGTCCTGGCCCTGATAAGGGACAAAATAGAGATTAAACTGATAGAAATAGTACTTAGTTAACACTTGTTGCATTGGTGGCAAATTCCATTGCAAATGCCCAAAATTAGAAGGAAGGGGACAGAGCAAGCTTTTTACTCTATCTCCCCTTGCAAGGATTCAATTCAATACTCGTCCCCTGATAGGGGCCTTAACAAAGATTAAAATGGATAATACTGGAAGGAAAATTAGCGACCTAGGTAGGCAAATCGTAGGGGTAGAATAATGGTAACTGGAAATCTATGGAAAGCATATGTTGTATAAAGATTGTGATCATGAGTCTAGGTAGGCAAATCGTAGGGGTAGGAGGAGGTTTGCCTACCTAGAATCTTTGTAATACCTCCACTTAAATTCCTAAAAAGCATGGCCAAGCAATTTTAAATCTATACGATCCGGATATCCAATCTAATCGAATATACTTTCGCTACATACCAGTATTGGAATTACGTCAGCAAAGAGAAAGCAAAAGTCTCACTTGAACCAACGCGATACTTGGACGCTATCGGCTGGAGACACACAAGGCGGGACGCTGTGGAATCTCCCGCACCGCTCGTACTACTCGTCCTCGAATTGACTAGCCAACAGTCTATTCTGGAATATACAGAAGGAGGTAAGATCTACCACATCTTACTGCTCCAAAAGTTTTATACAATTAAGTTTTTAAAGAGATATATATCACAATCTAAACACAGCCATGTGGAACATTAAGACGCAACCGCTAAATGAACAACCGACGTATTGGACACTAACTATCCACAAGTGGACATACTGTACACTTTTTTCATTTCACTGAACTATTTTTGATTAGGACTATTGCCGATATTTACCATAAAGGAACATTTTATATTTTATTTATTTTTTTGAATTTTTGGGATCATATCTACAGTTGTGTTCAAAATTATTCAACCCTCACTGAAATTGAGTGTTTTGGCCAGTTTGACATTGATTTTGATCATTTCAGTCATCTTGTTTACAATTAAATCAAAGAGGCACTTGTAAGTCAGACAAATATAACATAACATTTATAATAAAATAACCACAAATGTCTTTTCTGTGCTCACATCATTATCAGTTTTATTCAACCCCCAAGTGACATTCAATCTTAGTACTTAGTACAACATCCTTTTCCAGTTATAACAGCTTTTAAACGTGAAACATAGCTTGACACAAGTGTCTTGCAGCGATCTACGGGTATCTTCGCCCATTCTTCATGGGCAAAAGCCTCCAGTTCAGTCACATGCTTAGGCTTGCGCACTGCAACTGCTTTCTTTAAGTCCCACCAGAGGTTCTCAATCGGATTTAAGTCTGGTGACTGCGATGGCCACTTCAAAATCTTCCAGCCTTTAATCTGCAATCAAGCTCTTGTGGACTTGGAGGTATGCTTGGGATCATTGTCCTGTTTAAAGGTCCAACGTCTCCCAAGCCTCAGGTTTGTGACGGGCTGCATCACATTTTCATCCAATATCTCCTGGTACTGAAGAGAATTCATGGTACCTTGCACACGCTAAAGCTTCCCTGTACCTGTAGAAGCAAAACAGCCCCAAAGCATGATTGACCCCCCGCCATGCTTCACAGTAGGCAAGGTGTTCTTTTCTTCATAGGCCTTGTTCTTCCTCCTCCAAACATAGCGTTGATCCATGGGCCCAAACAGTTCTAATTTTGTTTCATCAGTCCACAGAACACTATCCCAAAACTTTTGTGGTTTGTCCACATGACTTTTGGCATACTACAGTCGACTCTTCTTATTCTTTGGAGACAGCAAGGGGGTGCGCCTGGGAGTTCTGGCATGGAGGCCTTCATTACGCAGTGTGCGCCTTATTGTCTGAGCTGGAACTTCAGTACCTACATCTGACAAATCTCTTTTCAGTTCCTCAGCAGTCACACGGGGACTTTTCTCCACTTTGCGCTTCAGGTAGCACACAGCAGTCAAAGTCAGCATCTTCTTTCTGCCACGACCAGGTAGCGTTTCAACAGTGCCCTTTGCCTTGAATTTGCGAATGATGCTTCCTATGGTGTCTCTTGGTATGTTTAACATCTTTGCAATCTTCTTATAGCCATTGCCCTTCCTGTGAAGAGAAATCACCTCTTCTCTTGTCTTCCTGGACCATTCTCTTGACTTCACCATGTTTGTAAACATACCAGTAAATGTCTAGAAAGAGCTGAGTATCACAGTCATTTTAAATCTACCTAATTGGTGCTTATTATGCTTGATTGCTGCTCCTTGACATCCACAGGTGTTTTCAATACCTGATCGAAAACACTTGAATGAACCTCTGTTTTTAAGAGTGGTAGTCTTTAAGCGGTTGAATAATTGTGTAAATGAAGAAATCACAAAAAAAAACATTTAATACTGTATTACAAAAACAATTGATGTCATTTTAGTTGCATTTGGTTCTTTAAAAAGTCCTTGTAAGATTTAATTCTGAACACAATTAGAAATGTACACTAAATTCCCTAAAACCCTTTACAGCATTGGGGGTTGAATAATTTTGAACACAACTGTATTTGGTTTTTCACTACCTTTTATTGCTTTTCACTACCTTTTTACCATTTGATTGTTTTTCACTACCTTTTTACTTTTTTACTGTTTTATCACTTCCAAATCACCTGGTTTACCTTACCTGCCACTTATCAAATTGTGGATATATCATTATTGGCTATAGTTATACCAATAGTGACCTCCCCGGGTTGACAGCATTGCAAGACCAGAATATTGCTGCTATTATTGTTATTAGCTACGTTATTATCTTAACACATTTCAACATCACATATTTTTATTCTATTCTATTTAAATATACAAATAAACCAATTAATTTTATCAGACGCCATAGTGTGAGTGCTCGCTAGTTTTCCTTCCAGTATTATCCACTATTATTGGAGGTAGGGTGTCCTCAACTGTAGCTAGTAGCACCTCACCATATCAACTGAGAGTGAGCCACTCCCACAAATAAAGATTAAAATGGTAAGAATAGTAGTTCACACTGTTTGTATTGGTGGCACAGTACATTGCGCGGCGCACGCGCAGTGCCCCAAATTGGAAGTAAGAGGACCGACCAATCATCTTTTTCCATCTCCCGGTTCCTAAAATCTAATCCATACACCGGCCCCTGATAGGGGACAAAACAGAGATTAAACTGGTAAGAACAGATTTTTTTAATTGAAAAAAAAGAGGACAACCTCTGTAGAGCTGGATATTTTTTGGCCGCGCAATGGCTGTAGGCTCATGCGTCCTTTTGCGGAGGTGACAAACCTGGTCAGTCAAACCCAAGGCAACATCATCGACCTCATCCCATATGCATTCTTTCTGAAGCGTGCCCTGTGAAGAGTGCTGGATCAGGCCATAGATGAGCATGAAGAGGAAGAGTTGTGGTCACCATCACCACCAGAAGCAGCCTTGTCGTCGTCGATTGCTGGACCTGCGGCAATGCAGAGAGAGGAGTCTGAAGAAGAGGAGTCAGAGGAGGAAGGTGGCTTTGAGGAGGTGGAAGACCAACCACAGCAGGCGTCCCAGGGAGCATGTTGTTACCTTTCGGGGACCCTTGGTGTTGTACGTGGCAGGGTGGAGGAAGAGACCTTCAATTACGTCAGTGAGGACAAGGAACGGGACATGGCTAGCTTGGTATCCAACCTTGTGCAAATTGGGAGTTTGCAGTTGTGCAAATGGACTGTTTGCGGTTGTTTGGGGTGCGTTTGGTCTGTCAGAGTTTGGTCTGTCACTGTGAAGCAGGCAGAACCCTTGCAGTACCTGATCGATACTACATCATACCTGATCGTATTCACACACTGGATGTTTTAAAGCACGTTATTCCAAACAGGAATGTTAAGTGATTTATGCCCTTTATGAATTAAAACCCGACTCTGAATCAACTACGTAATTTTCCATGGGAGTTTTGCCATGGATCCCCCTCCGGCATGCCACAGTCCAGGTGTTAGTCCCCTTGAAACAACTTTTCCATCACTATTGTGGCCAGAAAGAGCCCCTGTGGGTTTTATAATTTGCCTATCTATTAGAGTCTATGGCAGTTTGCCCTGTTCGCAAACATTTGCCCGGTTCGTGAATGGAAAATGTTATGTTCGTGACATCACTATTATGTAGACAAAATAAAAGAAGGGGTATGCAGCACTTCAGGTCCCAATTGAAGGACCTTAATTTCACAGAAGGTAACCTGCTAGTCTCTATCGACGTAGTAAGCCTATACACTAGTATAGAACATCACAAAGGATTAGAGGCAGTACAATACAAACTAGACAACTCCAACCACACATCACAGAGGACTAGAGATGAGCGAACACCTGGATGTTCGGGTTCGAGAGGTTCGGCCGAACTTCCGGAAAATGTCCGGGTTCGTGATCCGAACTCAACCCGAACTTCATCCCGAACCCGAACCCCATAGAAGTCAATGGGGACCCGAACTTTTGGGCACTAAAAAGGCTGTAAAAGACACCCAGAGGGATAATATACCGCAATAAACGCATTGCGATTACAACTTTGAGCTAACGATCACCATGGGAACGCCTCCTCCAGTAGAATGTACTTTTGAATCTGAGAATTAAGTTGAAATCGCAATGCGATTCTTATATATTTGCTTAATCGCATCAGAGTTTCAACTTAGCATTGCTAAATAATTCCATCCATATCGTTAACTTACTGAGTCAGTAAGTTAACCAATATGGATGGAATTATTTAGCAATGCTAAGTTGAAACGGCAATGCGATTAAGCAGATATATAATAATCGCATTGCGATTTCAACTTAATTCTCACATCCGACAGTACATTCTACTGGAGGAGGCGTTCCCATGGTGATCGGTAGCTCAAAGTTGTAATCGCAATGCGATTAAGAATACATAAGAATCGCATTGCGATTCAAACTTTTTAGTACTCAACTTTTAAAATCGTACACCACTTTAAGTTCCAAAGTTGCAATCGCGCTCGAATAGAACTTAAAGCTGTCTCTTAGTCAGTTTTAGTATTGGTGTGCTGTAATAGAAGTTACATTCAGTACGTCGAATATAACTTAGAGCAATACAGTCAACTTTACACTGTTAGTTTTATTATCGCGATAATACAACTATTCAAGAATCGTGTACGTGCGTCTGTACGTGTGTGCGTTACCTCGGACACTATTCTATTTTGCCAGCCACAGCTGAAACCACTGATTTATGGTATTGCTATTTTGGCAATTGAATTTAACCCCAGAAAATAATCTATCCTTTGCCAGACAGCAGACAGTATTATACTTGTCTAGCCAAAGCTGGAACACCAGATTTAGGGGATTGGTATTTGGGCAATTGTATTTAACCCCTTAATAAAATATAGAAATTTCTTTCCTGAGTTTCTAGGGGTGACAATTAGCACAGCCAAGCCCCTGATGTAGGATATAGCAAAAAATAAAAATAGTATTGATGGATTGATGGACTTGGTGGCAGCTTCTTCTGGCGCACCACAAGTCACAAAATGGCCGCCGATCAACCCAGAAAATAAGTGACAGAAAAACGCTCTGTGCAGCCTAAAAACCAGCGAGCAAGTAACTAGCAGAAGTTCAATGATTCTCAGCTGTAAATTGATCCGTTCATTAGGTGCTGTTGCTGACTTTAACCTGCCTAATCTCACCCTGACAGAAGCTGCTTCTTCTCCCTACACTAATCAGAGCAGTGTGACTTGCGGCGCTACGTGACTCCAGCTTAAATAGAGGCTGGGTCACATACTGCACTTGGCCAATCACAGCCATGCCATTAGTAGGCATGGCTGTGATGGGCTCTTAGGGCAAGAAGTAAAACGCTAGCTGATTGGCTGCTGTGCAGCCCTTCAGAAAGCGGGAAGTAATCGACGAACACCGAACCCGAACCCGAACTTTTTTGAAAATGTCCGGGTTCGGGTCCGGGTCCCGGACACCCCAAAATTCGGTACGAACCCGAACGATGCTCGAACTGTTCGCTCAACACTACAGAGGACACAATTGTTCTTATCTCTTTTGGAGATCGTACTCACCTGAAACTACTTCCTGTTCAAAGATGAATTCTACATCCAATGCAGAGGCACTGCAATGGGTTCTAATGTGGCCCCTGCCTACGCCAATATATATATGGCACACTTTGAAGATGTACATATATATCCATCCAGCTTCTTCCAACATGTGAGAGGCTGGATGAGATATATTGATGACATCTTCTTCATCTGGACAGGAACAGTATCTCAGTTGCAGGAGTTTAACGACTATCTCAACGGGATTCATCAGGAACTGCAGTTCACAAGAGTACACTCAGCCGACCAGCTGCAATTTCTGGACGTACTAGTCTATACCGAAAATAACTCCTTACACACCGACCTCTTTCAGAAGGCAACAGACAGAAACAACCTTTGTGCACATACACGCGGGATGGTGAAATCACTCCCCTACAGCCAATTCCTACGGGTCAGAAGGATGGTGAGTGAGGAATCAAATATACAAACTCGACTAGACGAAATGACACAAAAGTTTACGGAAAGAGGATACACCCCCCCCAAACTGATTAAAAAACACGAGGACAAAGTACAAAATATGACTAGACATGGACTGATTGAAAAAAGAAAACCTAAAGATCAGCTTAAAAAAATCCCATTTGTGTCTACATATGTCTACATATACCCCCCTTAGCAATAAGGTTTCAATGATTATCAAAAAAAACTGGAAACTCCTGACCCAAGCATTCCCAGAAATCCCTGAGTTCCTAAATCCCCCACTGTTTTCCTACAAAAGGGGCACCAATCTATGAGATAGATTGGTACATGCAGACTCGCACACCCCACAACAACAAAGGAACAGAACAGCAGTTTCCCATGCCTAGGATACTGCCATTGCAACAGCATGATGAAGGGCAACACATTTGTGCACCCCCGGACAGGAGACAGATACCGGATCAAGCAATTCTACACATTCAATTCCTCATATGTAATTTACATCTTACAATGCCCGTGTGGACTTCTCTACGTGGGGGAGACCACACAAGAGATTAAAAAGAGACTCACCCAACACAAGTCAAAGATCCGCAAACTTGCCCTAGAACTACCTGTTCCAGAACACTTTGCAAAATTTGGCCACAATATCTCACAATTGAGATTCCAAGTCATCGATGGGATCCCACAACTCCGAAGGGGAGGGGACCGAGAGACTATCCTCAAAAAATTGGAACTTAAATGTATCCACAAACTGGACACGTTGGAACCGAAAGGACTTAATAGAGACTTTAACCTCAGTATCTTCCTATATTAATCTATTCCCCTAACCATGCTCCATTCTACCCTATGTGCGACTTAGCTACTTAAGATTTTAACACAAGTTAAGTGCCCAACAATAGTTTATTGTTGTGTTTTATTTATATCACAATTGTCACTTTTTTTGCACTACAGGGGGTACTCCATGTGAAACCACGCATCATTTACACTTCTACCCGACGACTCTTCCAAATGCGCCTACACAGACTCCGCTTCGGCTGAAGACCTCTATTACCCATTTCCAGCAAACACATATGAACCAGAGGGGTAAGTCAGATATAATTTTGGCCAATAAGTACCATCAGGATGTAGATATGTATGCAAATAGCATGACGGCCTCAGCCCCTGGTCGCCGTTCTTCAAAGAGCGACCAGAGAGATACCGTATGCTACCTGACCCCTGTCACAGAGTTAGCGCACTGAAGGAATTCTGTAGCCGACACTGGTCTTAGATGGGGTATGTATGAATGGCGGCTGTAGACGCCCACCTTTTAGGGACTGATGGCCAATTTACTGTTGACCATGTCCCTTTGGGGGCCACAGCCCAATATGAGGACATAAACTTCATCTGAGACCGCCTAAACAGCGATTCCAGCTGAGTATAACCCACATATACCCTGGCCGACCCGATATAACCACCCCAGTTTCGATTCTAGTTGCTGGAATATAGGGTTGAAATATGGAGGGGACGCGATCTACACTCCTTTGGTGATCGCACCATCCTACCTAACAACAATAGATGTCATCAACGCCTGTGCGCTGGATTGGTACAGCGTGTGAGAGGCATTCCCTTAACCGGGATCTTCCTCCTGCCCCCGGCAACACCGGACGTCACAGGTGCCGGATTTTCCTATTGGCCGCTTTAGAATCCCTCCCCCTGTGGATGTGAGGAATCGGCGCATGCGCATATGGACATAGAGAACTCGGGATTTGGCGCGAATTCACCACTGAACACATCGCCCGTGTTTCACATGGACCCCGCTTCACCAGTAGGTATCATGCAACAATATGAATGTAAATATGTCATAACTAGTCGCTGTACACATGTGATATAACACCCAACCTTCACAAGGGACACATCCAGGGACACAACCACTGACCCACTATTTAAAGGTACACTTCACATTGTGATCTTATAGCTTGATAAAGACCAGGGATGGTTGAAACATTGCTATCTGTATGCTGCTGTTACTAATAAAGTAACCGTTTTTTTCACCTAAATTGAAGAGTGCTGTGGATTTCTCTACTTTTATCACTATTATGTAGTCATCTGGGTGCATGTGCCTTGCCTGCTGGGATAGAGTTGGCAGTAGGATGCACTTTGGGAAGAAGGCAAGCCAACAGAGGCAGTGTGATGCCCTCCACAATTTTCTACTGGGAATCATTGCTTCTTGGCATGACGTGAATGTACCATCCACCTAAACATCTTGCAAGCCAAGTATATGCCTTAATGGCAGCCATATTTCCTAACGACAGTAACCCCTTTCAGCAGGCTGCAAAAACTGTTCAGGAATAGTTTGAGAAGCGTGACAAAGAGTTCAAAGTACTGATTTGACCTCCAAATTCCACATATATAAATCCATTTGAGCATCTGTGGAATGTATTGGGCAGCACGGTGGCTCAGTGGTTAGCAGTTCTGTGGTTCTAGACCAAGGACAACATCTGCGTTGGGTTTCTATGTTCTTCTTGTGCTTGTTAAGGTTTCCTCCTGATACTCTGCTTTCTTCCCACAATAGGGAACTGAGATTGTAAGCCCCTTTGGGGACAGCTTGATGCTAATGTCTGTAAAGTGCTGCGTAATATAGTAGCACTATATAAGTGCATAAAATAAATGAATGTGTAGTAAAAACAAGTCTGAATCATGGTGGACCCATCTTGCAACTTACAGGGTTTAAACAATCTTCTGCTATATATTACAGTTGAATTAATTGTGGTTTAGAGTAATAAAGAATTGACTCTATATTTCCCAGTGGCTTAAGACCGTGTTCTGCTGTAACTGGAAGCTAAATAATGTCAGCTATGTCCATAGTACGTATCTTTGATTTATAGATCTATAAACAGGGTTGGACTAGCCATAGAACTTTCAGGGAAATTTGTAGGTGGGCTGATGTCCTGGGGGCTGTCCCAGGACTCTCACTGCCGCTGTCCAGGTTATACCATTTGGGCGATTCCCCTGGAGAAGAGCACAGCAACCCACAACCACTGGAATCCACCGAATTGGAACCATACGAAGTCCTCCTTTCCTGGAACAGGCAAGAGAACGTTCTGAAGTAGCAATTCCCCCCCAAGTACGAGACGAGGCTCCGTATTGATGGTTAAACAGGAATTCGCTTTATTGAGGGCTACCTGCCAGGTATTTATGCAGGTCTCCCACCTGGTGGACACTCCCCTAGGGGACCAGAAGGAAGACTGAGACACAGGGGATACAGCAGCCAATCACATACAATGGGACAATAGAAACACCCCCAGCATATTCCTCCCCTCTGCCTGTGATACAATTACCCTACACGGGTTAATGTAATCATCACAGGCAGGAGAATACACAATGTCGTATGTCCTGGAGACAACCGAGGAGTCATATAATTATCTCTCAGGACAAAGGGAAATCGCCAATACACACGTGGGGACAATAGGACAGACATCACTATTCAATATACAATGTCCCACCATTTACAGTACACATATACATTTAACATATCCCAAAATTGCACGAATTAGACCAGGGGTTCAAAAGTTTAACATGGGCTGATGAGAGGGCCCATAATCCTGGGGCAAGAGGCTGGCAATCTGTCCCCTCCAAAACCCAGTGGCGAGGTTGGTTTCGCCACACATTTCCCCTTTTCCAAACAGACTAACGGGGTATCTGACCTTCTGCCGGTCAGTGCCCTTGTTAGTCCAGCAGCCCACCCACAAAACAGAATCAGCAGTACAGCCCACCCACAATAAATGGTTACTACACCTGAGCAAGGGATAAACCTGTCCATGTCCATGTGCCTCACTACGGCTGTGTGGGGAACTGGTAGGCTGCCTTGGTCGGTTGCTGAGTGGGCAGAGACTAGCAGTACTGTCTCCCCATTAGATACACAGCTCTGCTGTTGTAGGGAGAGACTGACTGTCTCCCCTTTAGATAGACCACCATGCTTCTGTGGGGGGAGACCGACTGTCTCCCCTTTGACTAAATGGCCCTGTTGCTGGGGGACAGGACCGACTGTCCCTACCCCCTGTGCTGTAAGTGCAGAGACCACGGTCCCATCTGCACCGTTGTGGGGCTTACTGTCTCCCCCTGGTGCGTTAAGCTGCCGCTGGGGAGAGGGGGTAACAAGCTCCTTTCCCAGACATTCTTCCAGTCGCTCGGGAGGGAGACCGACGGTCTCTGCTCCCAATGCAGTGTCCTGCTGCTGGGGAAATGAGACTGGGCTCTCTATTCCCTGCTGGACACTCTGCTGATGGGGAGAGAGGACAAGGCTCTCCTCTCCCAGTAAGTCACTCTGCTGCTGGGGGCCAGGACAGACTGTCTCTGCCCCCTGTAACTTAGCCCGCCGCTGAGGAGAGGGGGTAACAAGCTCCTCTCCCAGACATACTTCCAGCCTCTGGGGAAGGAGACCGACTGTCTCCGCTCCCAATACAGTGTCCTGCTGCTGGGGAAAGGAGACTGGGCTCTCTATTCCCTGCTGGACACTCTGCCAATGGGAAATGGAGACTGGGCTCCCAATTCCCTGCACTTGACTCTGCCGCTGGGGGACAGGATCAACTGTCTCTGCCCCCTGTAACTCAGCCTGCCACTGGGGAATGGAGACTGGGCTCAAAATTTCCTGCAGGACCGGTGGAGAGACCTCGGTCCCATCTCCACCGGCCACCTGGGTTTCTTTCCAGTAAACCTCCACAATATCCTCCCAGCTGAAGGGCCCTGGACCTGGGTCTGAAACTCTACTCTCTCGCTGAGCCCTCTCACTGGAGTGGAACAGCTGCTGGTAGTCCTGTTTCAGCTCCATCTCCGGGGTCACCAGGTGGACCAGGTCTTGCTCAATTTTGTGCGTGTCGTCCCAGTCATACCTGCTCTCCCGCCACTCAAAAAGGTCCCTGAACTGGGCTTGTGTAGGGCTCCCAAACTCCAGCTCTGAAAAAGTCTCCCATAACAAGCCAGGACCATCAAACTCGTCTCCCTCTGGCTTGTCATGCTCGGCTGTCCGGGGTAGGTACCGAGCTTCATACCACTAGAGCGCCTAGTAGGCATCTTCCAGCCACATCTCCCACCATACCAGGTGCTTCAGGTCTTCTACCCACTCTTCCAGGTGCTGCTCTTTCAGGAAGGGCATCCGCAGGTCTACTCGCTTCTGCTGTCGCTGCTCGTCCTTGGGGAGCCTTTCGTCCCGCAGATATTCCACAATACCCAGTGCCTGGTACCAGATGCCTTAGCGGACTGCATCTCGGTCATCCATGACACCCTCATTATACTCCACTAGTGGTTCCATCCCGGTGCTGTCAGGGTCGCTGTACTGGGACACGCTTTGCCCTCAAATTGTAAAACCCACGGTGCCTTCTGTCGCTATCCTTCTGGCTGTAGGAATAATCCCGCTGCTTGCCACCAGTTGTTACTGTATAACCCGTTATAGTGAGGGTTAATACCGTTCGGCCGATTCCCCTGGCGAAGAGCACAGCAACCCACAACCACTGGAATCCACCGAACTGGAACCATACGAAGTCCTCCTTTCCTGGAACAGGCAAGAGAACGTTCTGAAGTAGCAATCCCCCCCCCCCCCAAGTGCGAGACGAGGCTCCATATTGATGGTTAAACAGGAATTCTCTTTATTGAGGGCTACCTGCCCGGTATTTATGCAGGTCTCCCACCTGGTGGACACTCCCCTAGGGGACCAGAAGGGGATACAGCAGCCGATCACATACAATGGGACAATAGAAACACCCCCAGCATATTCCTCCCCTCTGCCTGTGATACAATTACCCTACACGGGTTAATGTAATCATCACAGGCAGGAGAATACACAATGTCTTCTGTCCTGGAGACAACCGAGAAGTCATATAATTATCTCTCAGGACAAAGGGAAATCGCCAATACACACGTGGGGACAATAGGACAGACATCACTATTCAATATACAATGTCCCACCCTTTATAGTACACATATACATTTAACATATCCCAAAATGGCACGAATTAGACCAGGGGTTCAAACGTTTAGCATGGGCTGATGAGAGGGCCCATAATCCTGGGGCAAGAGGCTGGCAATCTGTCCCCTCCAAAACCCAGTGGCGAGGTTGGTTTCATCCACAATATGATACCTATACTTAAGTACCTAGTTGGCAGCCACAGGGCTGTGAATTCAATTGTATGGCTGTCCTCACTGGACACTAATAGTGTTGAATAATGCTGTGGGGCATGGGAGCCCATAGCTGTTCACTCTCACAGGCCAGTATATGACGCACTGTTGTCGTAACTGACTACCTGTCTTCGCCCTGCCTATTTGTGTTGCTCTGCCTGATGTCAATGTGTATCTGCTGACAGCATGGGTGTCTCTTTTAGCTTTTTTTTCAGGGCCATATTAGCTACAGACTGCAATGGGGTCATGATCTACAGAAGCACAACAATAAATTAGTAACAGCCAGGGGCGTAGGAAGCCCCAAAAATCTGGGGGGACAGCACTTATGGGGCCCCTGTGTCCCCGTCCACCCTCAAGCCACACCCACATTTCTCCACCCCCCCCCCCAAGTGCCAAAAATCTCTCCCCTCCCCTCCTTATGGGCCAGTGGGTCCGGTTAAAAAAAAAAAAAAACACAAACACACACAAAACATGACACTTACCTCCATCCGTCACAGCGATGCGATGCAGGCCTCTTCCGGCCTGTGTCCCGCGCTGTACGGCTCACAGACGGCGCAATGACGTCATTGCGCCGCCTGTACCAACATCTGATAGTGCCGGCAGCCTATCAGAGGAGCAGGGAAGGGAGACGCCTCTCCCTCTCCTGCTCCGCAGCACAGCCATCTGTATCACTGTCCTGGGGACGGCGATACAGATGACTATGGAGATGAACGCTTCCACAATGGAAGCGTTCATCTCCCTGTGCCCCGCCACCGCCGCACACATTGCCCTGTTAGAGCTGGGGGGGATTTTGGCATACCCGTCCCCCCCGCATTATTTCTTGGGGGGGATCCAACCCCCCCGTCCCCCCCCGCTTCCTACGCCCGTGGTAGCAGCTACAACTATGCCATGCTCCTTTGCATGGCATATCACTTAAGTATTTTTTCTTAGAAGCGTTGCTTCTCTGGTAAAGTATGATGCCTCTCTGTAATGTACTGTGGAGATTCCATGTGCCGCAATACAGGATCTGTAAACTGTACACATCCTTGTTGTGTTGTTGGAAAAGACTTTAGGTTTTATGTTTTAGTCCACTTGCTGGCCGCCATTGCAGAAGTTTCTGCCGCTGTATTCTGTGCTGCCCTGTTCAGAGACTTACTCCTTGCCTCATACTGTACCTTCTGTTGGGACCTCTAGAGCAGTGTTTCCCAACCAGTGTGCCTCCAGCTGTTGCAAAACTACAACTCCCAGCATGCCTGAACAGCCTTTGGCTGTGCGGGCATGATGAGTGTTGTAGTTTTTCAACAGCTGGAGGCACACTGGTTGGGAAACACTGCTCTAGAGTGTCTTCTCCAGCAGGTGCACTCACTACTAGCTCCTTAAAGAGACAGTGTGTGCCAAAACACTTTCTCTCCACCTGAGGCCCAACCACTTCATGCTTTTGTCTACCACCTTTGCCTGTCTATATCTTCTATCTGCTGATCCTGTGTAGAGGTTAAAGGGGTTGTCTGGGTTCATAGCTGAACCCAGACATACCCAGAATTTCACCCAGGCAGACCCCTGACAAGAGCATTTTAGCATGATATCATGAAGGGAAAATGCATTTTCAGGAGTTCCAGTGATGAACTGGGCTCTCCTTAGGGCTTCGAGTCGGAGGCTTTCACCCAGTAGTGAGCCCGGTGATGTCACCGGCACTGTTGGGCGGGCTTTAGTGCTGCCCTAGCCTGTAAAATGGCTAGGGCAGCGCTAAAGTCATCCCATCAGAGTCAGTGACGTCACCTGGCTCACTGCTGGGCAGAAGCATCCTTCTGCCAGTGTGTTATTGCAAATAAAAAGCCCTTGCCTTGCACAATCCAGCACAGGGCAAGGGAGCACATCAGAGAATTACTGTACATGCTCTGATACTAACATTAGGGGGGCTGCCTGGGTAAAAATATGGGTATGTCCGGGTTCAGATCAAAAAAACCTTTGGACTCCAGTCTTGCGTTGAGCCCTAAGCGAAACTTGTTGTAACCCAGTGGGTCCACTTCTTTTAAGATATTCTTTATTTGGAGCCAGAGTGTGTACAATTGCCAAATTGTATGAAGCAAGGGGGCAAGAACACATTTTATGGGCCGGAAACATTGTGATACAGTGCATTAAGGTAATATGTACAATATACAAGGTAGGAAAACAAGCTCTTATATGTTTTCCTATTATATGTGTCCTTAGCTTGCAAGCAAATAAAACATTATCCTTGAACTTTTCCACTGCCTATTGAGAAACTATATAATGAAAGTCTATGTTCTGTACATATTGTATCTGAGTAAATCTTTTATCATTGATATTAATTAAACCAACTGCAGCTCTGTAAGCCATGAACAAAAATTAGACTACTTATTTTTTAATCATAGGCAACCAAGTCACATGAATTCAACATTTATTCCATATGGCTTTACCATAATCAAAAAAGGTTAAAATGATTGCAGAATATACGCCAAATCCATCAATCTAGAAAATTGCACCTGGAATAGATTGTAGGTTTAATGTAATTTGTGTACTTCTGGTATGCACCAGCAAGCAAATTTTATTATTGGATTATTGATTCAGTTGAAACTGTTGTCATAAAATCAGTCAATTAATAACAGAACAGCGAAATAATATATGGAAAGAAATGCTTAGTCTTTAGCCCAGAGTGTTTGCAATTACCATGTTTCTAAAAATGATTTCCTGATTGCAATGTAAGTGGTAGATCCAGTCCATTAGACTAAAGGCTTGTGTGTTTTAAACAGTTGGCATTAACCTTCTATTGAAGTCTATTGAGTATGTGATGCCATATGCCTCGGAGGAGAGTGTGAAATGCTGTTCAGGCAGGGGAACTCTTATAATCAGAAGCAGCCTGTGATCTAATTGATTTTGTTTCCTCTCTGCTTGAAGAACTGATTGAACTGAATTATGGATCATTCTTATAATATGCTGGTTACAGTGTGACTTGTATAGTGTGTGAATTATTGCTATTCTCTCCTTATGCCGGAAAGGTTGTCATATGTGAAGTTAACCAGATAGAATTACTATATAATAAGTACACATAATCACCAATTGCACCTCTGAGCTTATCTTAAGGTTTATTATTTTGAGACTGCTAAAAAGACTTTATAAATCAGGGTTATTCATACACCGATAGCAAATAACCAGTTGCTGGGATTGTTATTTTACTTTATGGTACTGCTATTGATTTTTTTCTCTGTGTTGCACTGCTTTGAACGCCACTGTATTTGAACCTTTTAATCACATTCAGATAATGAAGAATACGTTCTGCCAGTGCCTTTGCAATAAACCCTTGCAAGCATGAGAAATAAAACATGGCTTAAAGAGATTCGTCAGGCAAGAAACTCACATTCTGTTTAAATGCTGGAGAATGGTAAAAAAAGGTGGAATAGACTTAAGTGGATTGATCCAACATTAGTGGTGAAGTAAAGTCAGAAATGCAGTCAATGCCATTTAAAGGAAAACTATTTAACTTTAATTCTATTTAAGCCTTGATACATAGAGTAGCCTTTTCTGATGTGGCTGCATGCTTGCATTAGAAACAAATACATTCAAAACAGCTCATACCAAGGATTAACTTCAGTTATGGTGAGTTATGGCAAGTTACTGTAATAAAACTCTAGCTCAAAATCTATTATCCATGTTGGACACACCAATGGAATAGCAATTGCGTACTTGCAAGTCATTTAAAGTGAACCTGCCAACATGGAGCCATGTTACAGAATACTTCAACCACAAATTCCCAATATTTAAGGCAAGAGATTATTTATGGTAGCCTGCATAGTGTTGATTTCAAATTCCTTTCAGCCCTGTATGCTGGGACAATATGAAATAAAAAGGAACATTTTGGGCAATTGTGACAAAGCTGGTTGTACATTGGACTTAAGCTATAGCAGTCACCTTTGCAGTGTCCTTACAATGGATCTTGGTACGTCAGCACTTATAGTAGGGCTGAATTGCATAATAATCAGATGGTCACAAAAACAACATATAAGAAGCACGCATCAACACTGGCAGAAAACAAGACACTAAAACAAACTCACAGGAGGATAGCAGGCAATGAATGCTGAGGGTTATGGAAAAAGAAGATTGTCCAGCAATAGAGTGGATGGCAGGTGGATGGCACACAGGTGGATAATAGTGGATGAATAACAGTGAGTAGAAGTGGAAATTACCTGAACTGATTTGAATCCAAGTCAGCAAACCAGCCTGTTTAGTAATAAACTTTAAAGGCTCAACAATAAGCAACTTCATTGTAATAAACCAGGTAAGGCTAGGCAATAACCAAACCCAGATTTAGATACGAGGTAGTTGCATAGCAGGGGCTCAAGTTAGTAACTAGGTGACCATGAAGCAACAGGGAAACTCTTGGTACTCATAACAATAATAACATTATTCAAGGCAATATAGATACAATAAACAACCTACAACATCTTCATCAATAAAACAAAATCGCAGTGTGAGCCCAAGATTACTTATCTAAGATGCCAATCAAAAGACAATTATGGAACTCACAATATAGTTCATAATAAAATATTAAAATGTATTTAAAGTGTACTATATCACAAAAAAGGATACATAAGGGAGAAAAAGAGACAGAGAGATAGATGGTAAATCCAATACCGAAAAAATAGCTGGGGAATGTAAGAAATATACAGATATTAGATAAAGGGTCTTGTAACTGACCCATCATCCCACATCCAAACTAGATTATACCTTTTATAACAAATCCAGTTTGAAGTTAGAAAACTAACTCTTTATTTATTATGTCACGATAGGAAACCCACAGTCATGTAAAATAACCAGTCTTTCCAAAGTAGTTTATACGTAGGTCTCTTAAATCCCCATAAAACAGTAACAATCATAAGTCAGATATACATACTCTGCGACATGGCAGTTACAAACATATAAAGCCCCAAGCACTATACAATAAAGATTTTTTTTGCCTAACTGTAAGGCCAATTTCACACAAGGTAGCTTGGTACAGATTTTTGGTGCATTTTAGCCAATCAGGACTGGATACCAAAAGGATAATAGAAAGCCTGAAAAGTTTTCCTCCTATAGCAATGGACTTCTTGTCTTAACTTGCACAAACGTTGTTGTGTAAGTCTATATTCACACTCGCATTTTGGCTTTCCGTATGTGAGATCCGTTCAGGGCTCTCACAAGTGGTCCAAAACAGACCAGTTTGCATTCTAATGCATTCTGAAAGGAAAAGGATCCGCTCAGAATGCATCAGTTTGCATCAGTTCAGTCTCCATTCTGCTTTGGAGACGGACACCAAAACGCTGTTGCAGCGTTTTGGTGTCCGTCTGATGAAACTGAGACAAACAGATCCATCCTGGCACACAATGTAAGTCAATGGGGATGGATCTGTTTTCACTGACACAATCTGGCACAATAGAAAACGGATCTGTCCTCAATTGACTTTCAATGGTGTTCAAGACTGATCCGTCCTGGCTATTTTAAAATTAATACAAACGGATCCGTATAATGTTACAATATGCTTATTGCCTGAAAAATAAATGCAAGTACAATATAACACAGCATATGCAGTGAAAGTGAATGCACCTGTGTACCTAAAAGCAGTACTCTGAAGAAGAAACATAAGAATTACTGAACTTAATAAAACACAGAGGAGAACATACCCTTTGTTGTCTGCTTTAGTCAACATTTTACCATATGTCTCATTGGTAAATAAATATGCAGTAGAGTAGAGGCCACCAAATTGAGATTCTTATCTCTTAAAGGAATTCTGTCAGCAGCTTTGGCCATGCCAAAATGCTGACAGCACTATGTAGGGCCTGGGGAGAGCAGTGCATGTGAATATGAAGTTTTATTCTGCCAGATTCTGCTCTTCGCAAAGCTTCGCACGGATGTGTTCTCTGCATTGAGCTGTCCTCCATACTTTCATTTGAGAAAGGGATGGCCAAAGTGGAAAACTCTTTAAGGTATAAATCAGCAGGGGCATTAACACTCACTTTTAGTGTTGAGCGAACAGTTCAAATATAGTTCGGGTTCGTACCGAATTTTGGGGTGTTCGGGACACGGAAGGACCCGAACATTTTCAAAAAAGTTCGGGTTTGGGTTCGTTGTTCGGCGATTTCTTCCCGCTTTCTGAAAGGCTGCACAGCAGCCAATCAGCTAGCGTTTTACTTCTTGCCCTAAGAGCCCATCACAACCATGCCTACTAATGGCATGGCTGTGATTGACCAAGTGCAGCATGTGACCCAGCCTCTATTTAAGCTGGAGTCACGTAGCGCCGCACGTCACACTGCTCTGATTAGTGTAGGGAGAGGACGCAGCTGATGTGAGGGCGAGATTAGGCAGGGAAAAGTCAGCAAAAGCACCTAATGAAGTGATCGATCTACAGCTGTGAATGATTCAAATTCTGCTAGTTACTTGCTCACTGGTTTTTAGGCTGCACAGAGCAATTTTCTGTCACTTTTTTTCTGGGGTGATCGGCGGCCATTAGAAATGAGCGAACTTCTATTTTTAGTTCGGCGTCCAAAGTTCGGATTCGGGTTATCGTAGCATCCCGTTATGGATTCCATAGAGGCATTTGGAATCCGTAAGGGGCTGCTTCAAGGACCTGGGGTGACTTCACCGTCATGTGATCAGTGCAGGGGGCGTGGCTCAGCACTGGATCACCTCTTATCCAATCCAGTTCTGAGCCACGCCCCCTGCACTGATCACATGACGGTGACGTCATCCCAGGTCCATAGGCTTGTCCAAGGTTCGTGTTCAATGAAGCAGCCCCTTATGGATTCCAAATGCCGTTATGGAATCTATAACGGGATGCTACGATAACCCGAACCCGAACTTTGGACGCCGGACTAAAAATAGAAGTTCGCTCATCTCTAGCTGCCATTTTGTGACTTGTGGTGCACCAGATTAAGCTGCCACCAAGTCCAGCAATCCATTCATACTAGTTTTTTTTTTTTGCTATATCCTACTTTAGGGGCTTGGCTGTGCTTATTGTCACCCCTAGAAACTCAGAAGAGCAATTTATATATTTTATTAAGGGGTTAAATACAATTGCCAAAATACCAATCCCCTAAATCTTGTGTTCCAGCTTTGGCTAGCCAAGTATAATACTGTCTGCTGTCTGGCAAAGGATAGATTATTTTCTGTGGTGAAATTCACTTGCCAAAATAGCAATCCCCTAAATCTGGTGTCACAACACTGGCTGGCAAACTATAATAGTGTCCTCCAAAACATATATTTTGTTCTGGGGTGAAATTCAATTGCCAAAATAGCAATACCATAAATCTGGTGTCACAGCTGTGGCTGGCAAACTATAATAGTGTCCGCCAAAACATATATTTTGTTCTGGGGTGAAATTCACTTGCCAAAATAGCAATCCTCTAAATCTGGTGTGCCAGCACTGGCTGGCAAACTATAATAGTGTCCCCCAAAACATATATTTTGTTCTGGGGTTAAATTCAATGGCCAAAATAGCAATACCATAAATCTGGTGTCACAGCTGTGGCTGGCAAACTATAAGGCCCCTTTCACATGGGCGAGTTTTCCGCGCAGGTACAATGCGTGAGGAGGAGGCATTGCACCCGCACTGAATCCGGACACATTCATTTCTATGGGGCTGTGCACATAAGCAGTGATTTTCACGCATCACTTCAGCGTTGCGTGAAAATCGCAGCATGCTCTATATTGTGCGTTTTTCACGCAACGCAGGCCCCATGGAAATAAATGGGGTTGCGGGAAAATCGCAGGCATCCGCAAGCAAGTGCGGATGCTTTGCAATTTTCCCGCATGGTTGCTTAGCAACAGGACCTGATCTTTATTATTTTCCCTTATAACTTGGTTATAAGGGGAAATAATAGCATTCTTAATAAAGAATGAATAGTAAAATGAAGTGGAAGAGGTTAAAAATAATAAAAGTTAACTTATCTAAGCCACTTGATCGCGTAGTTGCAATTTGTCCTCTCTTTCCCTTCATCAGCTAAGATCTAAAGGACCTGTGATGACGTCGCATCACATGGTCCAATCACATGGTCCATCACCATGGTAAGATGGAGCATGTGATTGGACCATGTGATGTGACGTCATCACAGGTCCTTTAGATCTTAGCTGATGCTGGGAAAGAGAGGACAGATCGCAACTACGCGATCAAGTGGCTAAGGTAAGTAAACTTTTATTATTTTTAACCCTTTCACTTCATTTTACTATGCATTCTTTATTAAGAATGCTATTATTTCCCCTTATAACCATGTTATAAGGGAAAATAATAAATTCTCCAGACGACCCGAAACCGGACTTCAGTAATGAAGTCCGGTTTCGGGTCTGGGTACCAAACAAGGCGATTTTTCTCACGCGCGTGCAAAACGCATTACAAATGTTTGCACTGAAGCGGTAAAATTGCGCATATTCCAGCAACGCACCCGCCTCTTATCCTGGCGTCAAACATGACGCCCGTGTAAAAGAGGCCTAATAATGGACTCCAAAACATATATTTTGTTCTGGGGTGGAATTCAATTGCCAAAATAGCAATCCCCTAAATCTGGTGTCCCAGCACTGGATGGCAAATTATAATAGTGTCCGCCAAAACATATATTTTGTTCTAAGGTGAAATTCAATTGCAAAAATAGCAATACCATAAATCTTTTGTCACAGCTGTGGCTGGCAAACTATAATAGTGTCCGCCAAAACAAATATTTTGTTCTGGGGTGAAATTCACTTGCCAAAATAGCAATCCCCTAAATCTGGTGTCCCAGCACTGGCTGGGAAACTATAATAGTGTCCGCCAAAACATATATTTTGTTCTGGGGTGAAATTCAATTGCCAAAATACCAATCACTTAAATCTGGTGTCCCAGCACTGGCTGGCAAACTATAATAGTGTCGGCCAAAACATATATTTTGTTCTGCGGTGAAATTCAATTGCCAAAATAGCAATCCCCTAAATCTGGTGTGCCAGCACTGGCTGGCAAATTATAATAGTGTCCGCCAAAACATATATTTTTTTCTGGGGTGAAATTCAATTGCCAAAATAGCAATACCATAAATCTTTTGTCAAAGCTGTGGCTGGCAAACTATAATAGTGTCCGCCAAAACAAATATTTTGTACTGGGGTGAAATTCAATTGCCAAAATAGCAATCCCCTAAATCTGGTGTCCCAGCACTGGCTGGCAAACTATAATAGTGTCCGCCAAAACATATATTTTGTTCTGGGGTTAAATTCACTTGCCAAAATAGCAATCCCCTAAATCTGGTGTCCCAGCACTGGCTGGCAAACTATAATAGTGTCCGCCAAAACATATATTTTGTTCTGGGTTGGAACTCAATTGCCAAAATAGCAATCCCCTAAATCTGGTGTGCCAGCACTGGCTGGCAAATTATAATAGTGTCCGCCAAAACATATATTTTGTTCTGGGGTGAAATTCAATTGCCAAAATAGCAATACCATAAATCTGGTGTCACATCTGTGGCTGGTAAACTATAATAGTTTCCGCCAAAACATATAATTTGTTCTGGGGTGAAATTCACTTGCCAAAATAACAATCCCCTAAATCTGGTGTCCCTGCACTGGCTGGCAAACTATAATAGTGTCCGCCAAAACATATATTTTGTTCTGGGGTGAAATTCAATTGCCAAAATAGCAATACCATAAATCTGTTGTCACAGCTGTGGCTGGCAAACTATAATAGTGTCCGCCAAAACAAATATTTTGTTCTGGGGTGAAATTCACTTGCCAAAATAGCAATCCCCTAAATCTGGTGTCCCAGCACTGGCTGGCAAACTATAATAGTGTCTTCAAAACATATATTTTGTTCTGGGGTGGAATTCAATTGCCAAAATAGAAATCCCCTAAATCTGGTGTCCCAGCACTGGATGGCAAATTATAATAGTGTCCGCCAAAACATATATTTTGTTCTGGGGTGAAATTCAATTGCCAAAATAGCAATACCATAAATCTTTTGTCACAGCTGTGGCTGGCAAACTATAATAGTGTCCGCCAAAACATATAATTTGTTCTGGGGTGAAATTCACTTGCCAAAATAACAATCCCCTAAATCTGGTGTCCCTGCACTGGCTGGCAAACTATAATAGTGTCCGCCAAAACATATATTTTGTTCTGGGGTGAAATTCAATTGCCAAAATAGCAATACCATAAATCTTTTGTCACAGCTGTGGCTGGCAAACTCTAATAGTGTCCGCCAAAACAAATATTTTGTTCTGGGGTGAAATTCACTTGCCAAAATAGCAATCCCCTAAATCTGGTGTCCCAGCACTGGCTGGGAAACTATAATAGTGTCTTCAAAACATATATTTTGTTCTGGGGTGGAATTCAATTGCCAAAATAGAAATCCCCTAAATCTGGTGTCCCAGCTCTGGATGGCAAATTATAATAGTGTCCGCCAAAACATATATTTTGTTCTGGGGTGAAATTCAATTGCCAAAATAGCAATACCATAAATCTGTTGTCACAGCTGTGGCTGGCAAACTATAATAGTGTCCGCCAAAACAAATATTTTGTTCTGGGGTGAAATTCAATTGCCAAAATAGCAATTCCCTAAATCTGGTGTCCCAGCACTGGCTGGCAAACTATAATAGTGTCCGCTAAAACATATATTTTGTTCTGGGGTGAAATTAAATTGCCAAAATAGCAATCACTTAAATCTGGTGTCCCAGCACTGGCTGGCAAACTATAATAGTGTCCGCCAAAACATATATTTTGTTCTGGGGTGAAATTCAATTGCCAAAATAGCAATCCCCTAAATCTGGTGTGCCAGCGCTGGCTGGCAAATTATAATAGTGTCCGCCAAAACATATATTTTGTTCTGGAGTGAAATTCAATTGCCAAAATAGCAATACCATAAATCTGGTGTCACATCTGTGGCTGGCAAACTATAATAGTGTCCGCCAAAACATATAATTTGTTCTGGGGTGAAATTCACTTGCCAAAATAACAATCCCCTAAATCTGGTGTCCCTGCACCGGCTGGCAAACTATAATAGTGTCCGCCAAAACATATATTTTGTTCTAAGGTGAAATTCAATTGCAAAAATAGCAATACCATAAATCTGGTGTGACAGCTGTGGCTGGCAAACTATAATAGTGTCCGCCAAAACAAATATTTTGTTCTAGGGTGAAATTCAATTGCCAAAATAGCAATCCCCTAAATCTGGTGTCCCAGCACTGGCTGGCAAACTATAATACTGTCCGCCAAAACATATATTTTGTTCTAAGGTGAAATTCAATTGCAAAAATAGCAATACCATAAATCTGGTGTGACAGCTGTGGCTGGCAAACTATAATAGTGTCCGCCAAAACAAATATTTTGTTCTAGGGTAAAATTCAATTGCCAAAATAGCAATCCCTAAATCTGGTGTCCCAGCACTGGCTGGCAAACTATTATAGTGTCCGCCAAAACATATATTTTATTCTGGGGTGAAATTCAATTGCCAAAATAGCAATACCATAAATCTGTTGTCACAGCTGTGGCTGGCAAACTATAATAGTGTCCGCCAAAACATATATTTTGTTCTGGGGTGAAATTCACTTGCCAAAATAGCAATCCCTAAATCTGGTGTGCCAGCACTGGCTGGCAAATTATAATAGTGTCCGCCAAAACATATATTTTGTTCTGGAGTGAAATTCAATTGCCAAAATAGCAATACCATAAATCTGGTGTCACATCTGTGGCTGGCAAACTATAATAGTGTCCGCCAAAACATATAATTTGTTCTGGGGTGAAATTCACTTGCCAAAATAACAATCCCCTAAATCTGGTGTCCCTGCACTGGCTGGCAAACTATAATAGTGTCCGCCAAAACATATATTTTGTTCTGGGGTGAAATTCAATTGCCAAAATAGCAATACCATAAATCTTGTGTCACAGCTGTGGCTGGCAAACTATAATAGTGTCCGCCAAAACATATATTTTGTTCTGGGGTGAAATTCACTTGCCAAAATAGCAATCCCCTAAATCTGGTGTCCCAGCACTGGCTGGCAAACTATAATAGTGTCCGTCAAAACATATATTTTGTTCTGGGGTGAAATTCAATTGCCAAAATAGCAATCCCCTAAATCTGGTGTCCCAGCTCTGGCTGGCAAACTATAATAGTGTCCGCCAAAACATATATTTTGTTCTGGGGTGAAATTCAATTGCCAAAATAGCAATACCATAAATCTGTTGTCACAGCTGTGGCTGGCAAACTATAATAGTGTCCGCCAAAACATATATTTTGTTCTGGGGTGAAATTCAATTGCCAAAATAGCAATTCCCTAAATCTGGTGTCCCAGCACTGGCTGGCAAACTATAATAGTGTCCGCCAAAACATATATTTTGTTCTGGGGTGAAATTCAATTGCCAAAATAGCAATCACCTAAATCTGGTGTCCCAGCACTGGCTGGCAAACTATAATAGTGTCCGCCAAAACATATATTTTGTTCTGGGGTGAAATTCAATTGCCAAAATAGCAATACCATAAATCTGGTGTCACATCTGTGGCTGGCAAACTATAATAGTGTCCGCCAAAACATATAATTTGTTCTGGGGTGAAATTCACTTGCCAAAATAACAATCCCCTAAATCTGGTGTCCCTGCACTGGCTGGCAAACTATAATAGTGTCCGCCAAAACATATATTTTGTTCTAAGGTGAAATTCAATTGCCAAAATAGCAATACCATAAATCTGGTGTGACAGCTGTGGCTGGCAAACTATAATAGTGTCCGCCAAAACAAATATTTTGTTCTAGGGTAAAATTCAATTGCCAAAATAGCAATCCCCTAAATCTGGTGTCCCAGCACTGGCTGGCAAACTATAATACTGTCCGCCAAAACATATATTTTGTTCTAGGGTGAAATTCAATTGCAAAAATAGCAATACCATAAATCTGGTGTGACAGCTGTGGCTGGCAAACTATAATAGTGTCCGCCAAAACAAATATTTTGTTCTAGGGTGAAATTCAATTGCCAAAATAGCAATCCCCTAAATCTGGTGTCCCAGCACTGGCTGGCAAACTATAATAGTGTCCGCCAAAACATATATTTTGTTCTGGGGTGAAATTCAATTGCCAAAATAGCAATACCATAAATCTGGTGTCACAGCTGTGGCTGGCAAACTATAATAGTGTCCGCCAAAACATATATTTTGTTCTGGGGTGAAATTCACTTGCCAAAATAGCAATCCCCTAAATCTGGTGTGCCAGCGCTGGCTGGCAAATTATAATAGTGTCCGCCAAAACATATATTTTGTTCTGGAGTGAAATTCAATTGCCAAAATAGCAATACCATAAATCTGGTGTCACATCTGTGGCTGGCAAACTATAATAGTGTCCGCCAAAACATATAATTTGTTCTGGGGTGAAATTCACTTGCCAAAATAACAATCCCTAAATCTGGTGTCCCTGCACTGGCTGGCAAACTATAATAGTGTCCGCCAAAACATATATTTTGTTCTAGGGTGAAATTCAATTGCAAAAATAGCAATACCATAAATCTGGTGTCACAGCTGTGGCTGGCAAACTATAATAGTGTCCGCCAAAACAAATATTTTGTTCTAGGGTAAAATTCAATTGCCAAAATAGCAATCCCCTAAATCTGGTGTCCCAGCACTGGCTGGCAAACTATAATAGTGTCCGGCAAAACATATATTTTATTCTGGGGTGAAATTCAATTGCAAAAATAGCAATACCATAAATCTGTTGTCACAGCTGTGGCTGGCAAACTATAATAGTGTCCGCCAAAACATATAATTTGTTCTGGGGTGAAATTCACTTGCCAAAATAACAATCCCCTAAATCTGGTGTCCCTGCACTGGCTGGCAGACTATAATAGTGTCCGCCAAAACATATATTTTGTTCTGGGGTGGAATTAAATTGCCAAAATAGCAATCCCCTAAATCTGGTATGCCAGCGCTGGCTGGCAAATTATAATAGTGTCCGCCAAAACATATATTTTGTTCTGGAGTGAAATTCAATTGCCAAAATAGCAATCCTCTAAATCTGGTGTGCCAGCGCTGGCTGGCAAATTATAATAGTGTCCGCCAAAACATATATTTTGTTCTGGGGTGAAATTCAATTGCCAAAATAGCAATACCATAAATCTGGTGTCACATCTGTGGCTGGCAAACTATAATAGTGTCCGCCAAAACATATAATTTGTTCTGGGGTGAAATTCACTTGCCAAAATAACAATCCCCTAAATCTGGTGTCCCTGCACTTGCTGGCAAACTATAATAGTGTCCGCCAAAACATATATTTTGTTCTAAGGTGAAATTCAATTGCAAAAATAGCAATACCATAAATCTGGTGTGACAGCTGTGGCTGGCAAACTATAATAGTGTCCGCCAAAACAAATATTTTGTTCTAGGGTAAAATTCAATTGCCAAAATAGCAATCCCCTAAATCTGGTGTCCCAGCACTGGCTGGCAAACTATAATACTGTCCGCCAAAACATATATTTTGTTCTAAGGTGAAATTCAATTGCAAAAATAGCAATACCATAAATCTGGTGTGACAGCTGTGGCTGGCAAACTATAATAGTGTAAGCCAAAACAAATATTTTGTTCTAGGGTAAAATTCAATTGCCAAAATAGCAATCCCCTAAATCTGGTGTCCCAGCACTGGCTGGCAAACTATTATAGTGTCCGGCAAAACATATATTTTATTCTGGTGTGAAATTCAATTGCAAAAATAGCAATACCATAAATCTGGTGTCACAGCTGTGGCTGGCAAACTATAATAGTGTCCGCCAAAACATATATTTTGTTCTGGGGTGAAATTCACTTGCCAAAATAGCAATCCCCTAAATCTGGTGTGTCAGCGCTGGCTGGCAAATTATAATAGTGTCCGCCAAAACATATATTTTGTTCTGGAGTGAAATTCAATTGCCAAAATAGCAATCCTCTAAATCTGGTGTGCCAGCGCTGGCTGGCAAATTATAATAGTGTCCGCCAAAACATATATTTTGTTCTGGAGTGAAATTCAATTGCCAAAATAGCAATACCATAAATCTGGTGTCACATCTGTGGCTGGCAAACTATAATAGTGTCCGCCAAAACATATAATTTGTTCTGGGGTGAAATTCACTTGCCAAAATAACAATCCCCTAAATCTGGTGTCCCTGCACTGGCTGGTAAACTATAATACTGTCCGCCAAAACATATATTTTGTTCTAAGGTTAAATTCAATTGCAAAAATAGCAATACCATAAATCTGGTGTGACAGCTGTGGCTGGCAAACTATAATAGTGTCCGCCAAAACAAATATTTTGTTCTAGGGTAAAATTCAATTGCCAAAATAGCAATCCCCTAAATCTGGTGTCCCAGCACTGGCTGGCAAACTGTTATAGTGTCCGGCAAAACATATATTTTATTCTGGGGTGAAATTCAATTGCAAAAATAGCAATACCATAAATCTTTTGTCACAGCTGTGGCTGGCAAACTATAATAGTGTCCGCCAAAACATATATTTTGTTCTGGGGTGAAATTCACTTGCCAAAATAGCAATCCCTAAATCTGGTGTCCCAGCACTGGCTGGCAAACTATAATAGTGTCCGCCAAAACATATATTTTGTTCTGGGGTGGAATTCAATTGCCAAAATAGCAATCCCCTAAATCTGGTGTCCCAGCTCTGGATGGCAAATTATAATAGTGTCCGCCAAAACATATATTTTGTTCTGGGGTGAAATTCAATTGCCAAAATAGCAATACCATAAATCTGTTGTCACAGCTGTGGCTGGCAAACTATAATAGTGTCCGCCAAAACATATATTTTGTTCTGGGGTGAAATTCAATTGCCAAAATAGCAATTCCCTAAATCTGGTGTCCCAGCACTGGCTGGCAAACTATAATAGTGTCCGCCAAAACATATATTTTGTTCTGGGGTGAAATTCAATTGCCAAAATAGCAATCACCTAAATCTGGTGTCCCAGCACTGGCTGGCAAACTATAATAGTGTCCGCCAAAACATATATTTTGTTCTGGGGTGAAATTCAATTGCCAAAATAGCAATACCATAAATCTGGTGTCACATCTGTGGCTGGCAAACTATAATAGTGTCCGCCAAAACATATAATTTGTTCTGGGGTGAAATTCACTTGCCAAAATAACAATCCCCTAAATCTGGTGTCCCTGCACTGGCTGGCAAACTATAATAGTGTCCGCCAAAACATATATTTTGTTCTAGGGTGAAATTCAATTGCCAAAATAGCAATACCATAAATCTGGTGTCACAGCTGTGGCTGGCAAACTATAATAGTGTCCGCCAAAACATATATTTTGTTCTAGGGTGAAATTCAATTGCCAAAATAGCAATCCCTAAATCTGGTGTCCCAGCACTGGCTGGCAAACTATAATAGTGTCCGCCAAAACATATATTTTGTTCTGGGGTGAAATTCAATTGCAAAAATAGCAATACCATAAATCTGGTGTCACAGCTGTGGCTGGCAAACTATAATAGTGTCCGCCAAAACATATATTTTGTTCTGGGGTGAAATTCACTTGCCAAAATAGCAATCCCCTAAATCTGGTGTCCCAGCACTGGCTGGCAAACTATAATAGTGTCCGCCAAAACATATATTTTGTTCTGGGGTGAAATTCAATTGCCAAAATAGCAATCCCCTAAATCTGGTGTGCCAGCACTGGCTGGCAAATTATAATAGTGTCCGCCAAAACATATATTTTGTTCTGGGGTGAAATTCAATTGCCAAAATAGCAATACCATAAATCTGGTGTCACAGCTGTGGCTGGCAAACTATAATAGTGTCCGCCAAAACATATATTTTGTTCTGGGGTGAAATTCAATTGCCAAAATAGCAATACCCTAAATCTGGTGTCCCAGCACTGGCTGGCAAACTATAATAGTGTCCGCCAAAACATATATTTTGTTCTGGGGTGAAATTCAATTGCCAAAATAGCAATCCCCTAAATCTGGTGTCCCAGCGCTGGCTGGCAAACTATAATAGTGTCCGCCAAAACATATATTTTGTTCTGGGGTGAAATTCAATTGCCAAAATAGCAATACCATAAATCTGGTGTCACAGCTGTGGCTGGCAAACTATAATAGTGTCCGCCAAAACATATATTTTGTTCTGGGGTGAAATTCACTTGCCAAAATAGCAATCCCCTAAATCTGGTGTCCCAGCACTGGCTGGCAAACTATAATACTGTCCGCCAAAACATATATTTTGTTCTAAGGTGAAATTCAATTGCCAAAATAGCAATACCATAAATCTGGTGTCACAGCTGTGGCTGGCAAACTATAATAGTGTCCGCCAAAACAAATATTTTGTTCTAGGGTGAAATTCAATTGCCAAAATAGCAATCCCTAAATCTGGTGTCCCAGCACTGGCTGGCAAACTATTATAGTGTCCGCCAAAACATATATTTTGTTCTGGGGTGAAATTCAATTGCCAAAATAGCAATACCATAAATCTGGTTGTCACAGCTGTGGCTGGCAAACTATAATAGTGTCCGCCAAAACATATATTTTGTTCTGGGGTGAAATTCACTTGCCAAAATAGCAATCCCTAAATCTGGTGTCCCAGCACTGGCTGGCAAACTATAATAGTGTCCGCCAAAACATATATTTTGTTCTGGGGTGAAATTCAATTGCCAAAATAGCAATACCATAAATCTGGTGTCACAGCTGTGGCTGGCAAACTATAATAGTGTCCGCCAAAACATATATTTTGTTCTGGGGTGAAATTCAATTGCCAAAATAGCAATCCCCTAAATCTGGTGTCCCAGCACTGGCTGGCAAACTATAATAGTGTCCGCCAAAACATATATTTTGTTCTGGGGTGAAATTCAATTGCCAAAATAGCAATACCATAAATCTGGTGTCCCAGCTGTGGCTGGCAAACTATAATAGTGTCCGCCAAAACATATATTTTGTTCTGGGGTGAAATTCAATTGCCAAAATAGCAATCCCCTAAATCTGGTGTCCCAGCACTGGCTGGCAAACTATAATAGTGTCCGCCAAAACATATATTTTGTTCTAGGGTGAAATTCAATTGCCAAAATAGCAATACCATAAATCTGGTGTCACAGCTGTGGCTGGCAAACTATAATAGTGTCCGCCAAAACATATATTTTGTTCTGGGGTGAAATTCAATTGCCAAAATAGCAATACCCTAAATCTGGTGTCCCAGCACTGGCTGGCAAACTATAATAGTGTCCGCCAAAACATATATTTTGTTCTGGGGTGAAATTCAATTGCCAAAATAGCAATACCATAAATCTGGTGTCACAGCTGTGGCTGGCAAACTATAATAGTGTCCGCCAAAACATATATTTTGTTCTGGGGTGAAATTCACTTGCCAAAATAGCAATCCCCTAAATCTGGTGTCCCAGCACTGGCTGGCAAACTATAATAGTGTCCGCCAAAACATATATTTTGTTCTGGGGTGAAATTCAATTGCCAAAATAGCAATACCATAAATCTGGTGTCACAGCTGTGGCTGGCAAACTATAATAGTGTCCGCCAAAACATATATTTTGTTCTGGGGTGAAATTCAATTGCCAAAATAGCAATCCCCTAAATCTGGTGTCCCAGCACTGGCTGGCAAATTATAATAGTGTCCGCCAAAACATATATTTTGTTCTGGGGTGAAATTCAATTGCCAAAATAGCAATACCATAAATCTGGTGTCACAGCTGTGGCTGGCAAACTATAATAGTGTCCGCCAAAACATATATTTTGTTCTGGGGTGAAATTCAATTGCCAAAATAGCAATCCCTAAATCTGGTGTCCCAGCACTGGCTGGCAAACTATAATAGTGTCCGCCAAAACATATATTTTGTTCTAGGGTGAAATTCAATTGCCAAAATAGCAATACCATAAATCTGGTGTCACAGCTGTGGCTGGCAAACTATAATAGTGTCCGCCAAAACATATATTTTGTTCTAGGGTGAAATTCAATTGCCAAAATAGCAATCCCCTAAATCTGGTGTCCCAGCACTGGCTGGCAAACTATAATAGTGTCCGCCAAAACATATATTTTGTTCTGGGGTGAAATTCAATTGCCAAAATAGCAATCACCTAAATCTGGTGTCCCAGCTGCTGGCTGGCAAACTATAATAGTGTCCGCTAAAACATATATTTTGTTCTGGGGTGGAATTCAATTGCCAAAATAGCAATCCCTAAATCTGGTGTCCCAGCACTGGCTGGCAAACTATAATAGTGTCCGCCAAAACATATATTTTGTTCTGGGGTGAAATTCACTTGCCAAAATAGCAATCCCCTAAATCTGGTGTGTCAGCGCTGGCTGGCAAATTATAATAGTGTCCGCCAAAACATATATTTTGTTCTGGAGTGAAATTCAATTGCCAAAATAGCAATACTATAAATCTGGTGTCACATCTGTGGCTGGCAAACTATAATAGTGTCCGACAAAACATATAATTTGTTCTGGGGTGAAATTCACTTGCCAAAATAACAATCCCCTAAATCTGGTGTCCCTGCACTGGCTGGCAAACTATAATACTGTACGCCAAAACATATATTTTGTTCTAAGGTGAAATTCAATTGCAAAAATAGCAATACCATAAATCTGGTGTCACAGCTGTGGCTGGCAAACTATAATAGTGTCCGCCAAAACAAATATTTTGTCCTATGGTAAAATTCAATTGCCAAAATAGCAATCCCCTAAATCTGGTTCCCCAGCACTGGCTGGCAAACTATTATAGTGTCCGGCAAAACATATATTTTATTCTAGGGTGAAATTCAATTGCAAAAATAGCAATACCATAAATCTTTTGTCACAGCTGTGGCTGGCAAACTATAATAGTGTCCGCCAAAACATATATTTTGTTCTGGGGTGAAATTCACTTGCCAAAATAGCAATCCCCTAAATCTGGTGTCCCAGCACTGGCTGGCAAACTATAATAGTGTCCGCCAAAACATATATTTTGTTCTGGGGTGGAATTCAATTGCCAAAATAGCAATCCCCTAAATCTGGTGTGCCAGCGCTGGCTGGCAAATTATAATAGTGTCCGCCAAAACATATATTTTGTTCTGGGGTGAAATTCAATTGCCAAAATAGCAATACCATAAATCTGGTGTCACATCTGTGGCTGGCAAACTATAATAGTGTCCGCCAAAACATATAATTTGTTCTGGGGTGAAATTCACTTGCCAAAATAACAATCCCTAAATCTGGTGTCCCTGCACTGGCTGGCAAACTATAATACTGTCCGCCAAAACATATATTTTGTTCTAAGGTGAAATTCAATTGCCAAAATAGCAATACCATAAATCTGGTGTCACAGCTGTGGCTGGCAAACTATAATAGTGTCCGCCAAAACAAATATTTTGTTCTAGGGTGAAATTCAATTGCCAAAATAGCAATCCACTAAATCTGGTGTCCCAGCACTGGCTGGCAAACTATTATAGTGTCCGGCAAAACATATATTTTATTCTGGGGTGAAATTCAATTGCAAAAATAGCAATACCATAAATCTTTTGTCACAGCTGTGGCTGGCAAACTATAATAGTGTCCGCCAAAACATATATTTTGTTCTGGGGTGAAATTCACTTGCCAAAATAGCAATCCCCTAAATCTGGTGTCCCAGCACTGGCTGGCAAACTATAATAGTGTCCGCCAAAACATATATTTTGTTCTGGGGTGGAATTAAATTGCCAAAATAGCAGTCCCCTAAATCTGGTATGCCAGCGCTGGCTGGCAAATTATAATAGTGTCCGCCAAAACATATATTTTGTTCTGGGCTTAAATTCAATTGCCAAAATAGCAATACCATAAATCTGGTGTCACATCTGTGGCTGGCAAACTATAATAGTGTCCGCCAAAACATATATTTTGTTCTGTTGTGAAATTCACTTGCCAAAATAGCAATCCCCTAAATCTGGTGTCCCAGCACTGGCTGGCAAACTATAATAGTGTCCGCCAAAACATATATTTTGTTCTTGGGTGGAATTAAATTGCCAAAATAGCAATCCCCTAAATCTGGTGTGCCAGCGCTGGCTGGCAAACTATAATAGTGTCCTCCAAAACATATATTTTGTTCTGGGGTGAAATTCAATTGCCAAAATAGCAATACCATAAATCTGGTGTGCCAGCACTGGCTGGCAAACTATAATAGTGTCCCCCAAAACATATATTTTGTTCTGGGGTTAAATTCAATGGCCAAAATAGCAATACCATAAATCTGGTGTCACAGCTGTTGCTGTCAAACTATAAGGCCCCTTTCACATGGGCGAGTTTTCCGCGCAGGTACAATGCGTGAGGAGGACGCATTGCACCCGCACTGAATCCGGACACATTCATTTCTATGGGGCTGTGCACATAAGCAGTGATTTTCACGCATCACTTCAGCGTTGCGTAAAAATCGCAGCATGCTCTATATTGTGCGTTTTCATGCACGCAGGCCCCATGGAAATAAATGGGGTTGCGGAAAATCGCAGGCATCCGCTAGCAGTGCGGATGCTTGCATACTTTCCGCATGGTTGCTTAGCAACAGGACCTGATCTTTATTATTTTCCCTTATAACTTGGTTATAAGGGGAAATAATAGCATTCTTAATAAAGAATGCATAGTAAAAGGAAGTGGAAGAGGTTAAAAATAATAAAAGTTAACTTATCTAAGCCACTTGATCGCGTAGTTGCAATTTGTCCTCCTTTCCTTCATCAGCTAAGATCTAAGGACCTGTGATGACGTCGCATCACATGGTCCAATCACATGGTCCATCACCATGGTAAGATGGAGCATGTGATTGGACCATGATGTGACGTCATCACAGGTCCTTAGATCTAGCTGATGCTGGAAAGAGAGGACAGATCGCAACTACGCGATCAAGTGGCTAAGAAATAAACTTTTATTATTTTAACCCTTTCACTCATTTCACTATGCATTCTTTATTAAGAATGCTATTATTTCCCTTGCAACTATGTTATAAGGGAAAATAATAAATTCTCAGACGACCAAAATCGGACTTCAGTAATGAAGTCCGGTTTCGAGTCTGGGTACCAAACACAGGCGATTTTTTCTCACGTGCGTGCAAAATGCATTACAAATGTTTGCACTGAAGCGGTAAAATTGCGATATTCCACAACGCACTCGCCTCTTATCCTGGCGTCAAACATGACGCTCGTGTAAGAGGCCTAATAATGTACGCCAAAACATATATTTTGTTCTGGGGTGGAATTCAATTGCCAAAATAGCAATCCCCTAAATCTGGTGTCCCAGCACTGGATGGCAAATTATAATAGTGTCCGCCAAAACATATATTTTGTTCTGGGGTGAAATTCAATTGCCAAAATAGCAATACCATAAATCTTTTGTCACAGCTGTGGCTGGCAAACTATAATAGTGTCCGTCAAAACAAATATTTTGTTCTGGGGTGAAATTCACTTGCCAAAATAGCAATCCCCTAAATCTGGTGTCCCAGCACTGGCTGGGAAACTATAATAGTGTCCGCCAAAACATATATTTTGTTCTGGGGTGAAATTCAATTGCCAAAATACCAATCACTTAAATCTGGTGTCCCAGCACTGGCTGGCAAATTATAATAGTGTCCGCCAAAACATAAATTTTGTCCTGGGGTGAAATTCTATTGCCAAAATAGCAATCCCCTAAATCTGGTGTCCCTGCACTGGCTGGCAAACTGTAATAGTGTCCGCCAAAACATATATTTTGTTCTGGGGTGAAATTCAATTGCCAAAATAGCAATCCCCTAAATCTGGTGTCCCAGCACTGGCTGGCAAACTATAATAGTGTCCGACAAAACATATATTTTGTTCTGGGGTGAAATTCACTTGCCAAAATAGCAATCCCCTAAATCTGGTGTCCCAGCACTGGCTGGCAAACTATAATAGTGTCCGCCAAAACATATATTTTGCTCTGGGGTGGAATTCAATTGGCAAAATAGCAATCCCCTAAATCTGGTGTGCCAGCACTGGCTGGCAAATTATAATAGTGTCCGCCAAAACATATTTTTTTTTCGGGGGTGAAATTCAATTGCCAAATAGCAATACCATAAATCTTTTGTCAAAGCTGTCGCTGGCAAACTATAATAGTGTCCGCCAAAACAAATATTTTGTTCTGGGGTGAAATTCAATTGCCAAAATAGCAATCCCCTAAATCTGGTGTCCCAGCACTGGCTGGCAAACTATAATAGTGTCCGCCAAAACATATATTTTGTTCTGGGGTGAAATTCACTTGCCAAAATAGCAATACCCTAAATCTGGTGTCCCAGCACTGGCTGGCAAACTATAATAGTGTCCGCCAAAACATATATTTTGTTCTGGGGTTGAAATTCAATTGCCAAAATAGCAATACCTAAATCTGGTGTCCCAGCTGCTGGCTGGCAAATTATAATAGTGTCCGCCAAAACATATATTTTGTTCTGGAGTGAAATTCAATTACCAAAATAGCAATACCATAAATCTGGTGTCACATCTGTGGCTGGCAAACTATAATAGTGTCCGCCAAAACATATAATTTGTTCTGGGGTGAAATTCACTTGCCAAAATAACAATCCCATAAATCTGGTGTCCCTGCACTGACTGGTAAACTATAATAGTGTCCGCCAAAACATATATTTTGTTCTGGGGTGAAATTCAATTGCCAAAATAGCAATACCATAAATCTTTTGTCACAGCTGTGGCTGGCAAACTCAAATAGTGTCCGCCAAAACAAATATTTTGTTCTGGGGTGAAATTCACTTGCCAAAATAGCAATCCCCTAAATCTGGTGTCCCAGCACTGGCTGGGAAACTATAATAGTGTCCGCCAAAACATATATTTTGTTCTGGGGTGAAATTCAATTGCCAAAATACCAATCACTTAAATCTGGTGTCCCAGCACTGGCTGGCAAACTAAAATAGTGTCAGCCAAAACATATATTTTGTTCTGGAGTGGAATTCAATTGCCAAAATAGCAATCCCCTAAATCTGGTGTGCCAGCGCTGGCTGGCAAATTATAATAGTGTCCGCCAAAACATATATTTTGTTCTGGGGTGAAATTCAATTGCCAAAATAGCAATACCATAAATCTGGTGTCACATCTGTGGCTGGCAAACTATAATAGTGTCCGCCAAAACATATAATTTGTTCTGGGGTGAAATTCACTTGCCAAAATAACAATCCCCTAAATCTGGTGTCCCTGCACTGGCTGGCAAACTATAATACTGTCCGCCAAAACATATATTTTGTTCTAAGGTGAAATTCAATTGCAAAAATAGCAATACCATAAATCTGGTGTGACAGCTGTGGCTGGCAATCTATAATAGTGTCCGCCAAAACATATATTTTGTTCTGGGGTGAAATTCACTTGCCAAAATAGCAATCCCCTAAATCTGGTGTCCCAGCACTGGCTGGCAAACTATAATAGTGTCCGCCAAAACATATATTTTGTTCTGGGGTGAAATTCAAATGGCAAAATAGCAATCCCCTAAATCTGGTGTGCCAGCACTGGCTGGCAAATTATAATAGTGTCCGCCAAAACATATTTTTTTTTCTGGGGTAAAATTCAATTGCCAAAATAGCAATACCATAAATCTTTTGTCAAAGCTGTGGCTGGCAAACTATAATAGTGTCCGCCAAAACAAATATTTTGTTCTGGGGTGAAATTCAATTGCCAAAATAGCAATTCCCTAAATCTGGTGTCCCAGCACTGGCTGGCAAACTATAATAGTGTCCGCCAAAACATATATTTTGTTCTGGGGTGGAATTCAATTGCCAAAATAGCAATCCCCTAAATCTGGTGTGCCAGCGCTGGCTGGCAAATTATAATAGTGTCCGCCAAAACATATATTTTGTTCTGGAGTGAAATTCAATTGCCAAAATAGCAATACCATAAATCTGGTGTCACATCTGTGGCTGGCAAACTATAATAGTGTCCGCCAAAACATATAATTTGTTCTGGGGTTAAATTCACTTGCCAAAATAACAATCCCCTAAATCTGGTGTCCCTGCACTGGCTGGCAAACTATAATACTGTCCGCCAAAACATATATTTTGTTCTGAGGTGAAATTCAATTGCAAAAATAGCAATACCATAAATCTGGTGTCACAGCTGTGGCTGGCAAACTATAATAGTGTCCGCCAAAACAAATATTTTGTTCTAGGGTGAAATTCAATTGCCAAAATAGCAATCCCTAAATCTGGTGTCCCAGCACTGGCTGGCAAACTATAATAGTGTCCGGCAAAACATATATTTTGTTCTGGGGTGAAATTCAATTGCCAAAATAGCAATACCATAAATCTGTTGTCACAGCTGTGGCTGGCAAACTATAATAGTGTCCGCCAAAACATATATTTTGTTCTGGGGTGAAATTCACTTGCCAAAATAGCAATACCCTAAATCTGGTGTCCCAGCACTGGCTGGCAAACTATAATAGTGTCCGCCAAAACATATATTTTGTTCTGGGGTGAAATTCAATTGCCAAAATAGCAATCCCCTAAATCTGGTGTCCCAGCACTGGCTGGCAAACTATAATAGTGTCCGCCAAAACATATATTTTGTTCTGGGGTGAAATTCAATTGCCAAAATAGCAATCA